>RSEF01000003.1:81174543-81203627 GCA_003993805.1 Himantopus leucocephalus | reverse complement strand
TGAGGCCCCACCTTGAATACTGTGTTCAGTTTTGGGTCCCTCATGACAAGAAAGACTTTGAGGTGCTGGAGCACGTCCAGAGAAGGGCGACGAAGCTGGTGAGGGGTCTAGAGCACAAATCTTATGAAGAGCGGCTCAGGGAACTGGGGTTGTTTAGCCTGGAGGCTGAGAGGAGACCTTATTGCTCTCTACAGCTACCTGAAAGGAGGTTGTAGCGAGGTGGGAGCTGGTCTCTTCTCCCAAGTTACAAGTGTTAGGATGAGAAGAAACAACCTCAAGTTATGCCAGGGGAGGTTTAAATTGAGTATTAGGAAAAATTTCTTCACTAGAAGGGTTATCAAACATTGGAACAGGCTGCCCAGGGAAGTGGTGGAGTTACCATCCCCGGAGGTATTTAAAAGATGGGTAGACACGGTGCTTAGGAACATGGTTTAGAGGCAGTTTTGGCAGCGTTAGGTTGATAGTTGGACTCGATGATCTTAAAGGTCCCTTCCAGCTGAAATGATTCTATGACTCTATTTGAAACTCAATTTTCATATTTTAATCATGTCAAACATATACTTCATAAATATCTAACCACCAATATCTGTTGTGGAGAGCACAATAAAATAAGAAAGTACTATAAAATTATAAAAGACACTAATGTCCACAATGAAAGCCTGAGGAGCTTCACTTCAAGAGAATAGTATATCTAGCATTTTAATACAAATTATATTCTTCTGTCCATGTGTATGCTCCACACATTTTACAGCTTAGCAGTATATAGAGACAGTTGTCATGCTAGATATTTGTGACCTATTAGATTCTTCTATGACATCTCTTTCTTTCTTAGCATCTGTCTTAGAATAACTTAATGAGAAGCTTACAGATGATACCACCCCAGCCAGTTTATCAAATTACATTCAGAATCAGGTCAAGATGTCCTGGAAGACAAAAACCATCAAATTTCTAAGGTAATATATATATCCACCTGTTATCTAGCATATGGTATGATTTTCACATGCCTAATAACATCCGAGACTTCTACATGGTGATGGCTGATACAGCGGGGTGTAAATGAATTACACCCTGCTGAAGCCATAGCTGGAGGCTAATCAGGAGAACCTGTGGCACTGGAAATCTGTTTTTGCATCCCAATATCATCCCTTGTGCCTCCTCCAGTGCTCTGAGCTGGGCCTTCGCCTGATGTAGATGAGTATGATTTTATTGAAGCTTCTTTATTTCAGATGAGATTTTGACTGTATTTGAGAAAAATTCTATTTCACCTACTCGGTGATATGTATATCTCTAACTTTTTTCTCAAAACTTAGAGAAATAATTTACATGCACATTTTGGAAGTGTAATAGGAGGAAGAAACTAAAACTGTTGGTGGGCAAGGACTTCCCTACAAAAAGAGGGTTCAATTGAAAGGTCTGTTTGCATAAGGAGGGGGCTTGAGTTCTTTTGGAAACCCCTGTAACTTTGGATAATATAGATAAAGATATATGGTTTAAGCTTCTTAGGAATTTATCATGTTCTTCTCTTACTATGTTTTGGATGTACTTGGAGTATGATGCACATTTATGCCTGGTTTGATTGTATTTTGACTCTGGAGTTACTGGCTTCTTTGCATATCTTTAACTTTATTTTTAACTTTATTTTCTGGTTGGTATAAAAACATCAGAGAAGACATTTGATGATTTATTTACTTAAAGCTGCTTTCACTGTTTGAGTAGCTAGAATTTACAGATGAACTTGAAATACAATTTTAATAAAGGATTTGTATTGCTTTTTCTTTTGCCCAATAGCTGTAGCTGAATGAAATACATGTATCTTATGAAATACAGTCCTCATTGATATTAGACTTTAAACTACCTCATGATTTGGAGAGCAAATCCCAGAACATAGCTGCTTCGTTGAAGGAAAAACAGATGTTTCTTTGGATATTTTGACAATTATATATTGAAAATATCTTCCTTGCACCTTAGCAATCAATCATTCTGGGGATTATATTGAAGGTAAAAAGGAAGGAGTTTAAATGTAATTAAAGAATTAATGTAAAGCACATAGCTTGCCTTGCATAAATGTTTTGGGAGAGAATACAATACCATAAAAAAAGCATATTATGAAAAGTGACCCCTAGAATTATCTAGGTCTTCATTATTGATCATTTCTGTCAAGCAGATGCATTTTAAGCAGTTTTACTTTGTTAGAATTTGCACAGAGTTGTTTACATTGGCTTAAATGCTGTCTTTAGTTAATAATAGCAAGATCCTTCTGTGCACTATTGAAAGAGATATGCAACTAACCTGGCACTCTGACATGTAAATGAGACTCAATGAAGAGTCAGTAAATTTTGTGATTTCTGTATGATATACATGGATAGAAGGCAATTACATAAGGTCATTTAGCAGGGAAATTTCAGTAATATGTAGGCATACACTGAGGTAGCCTATGTTACTACTTATGCCTCTGGTAACTCCTATAATAAAGAATAAAGAACTCACAATTCAACAGGGCCAAATCCAGCCATGCAGCTGCTGCACCTCCTGTGGCTGTTCTGCACCACAGGCACAACTCAAACAATGCATAAAGGTAGTTTAAAAGTCTGCTTAGGCTTATGCCCACTCTTCTTCACTAGAGAAGCTGGAATTCTTTGTCAATCTGTTCCACAAATTCTGGGTCTCACCTTTCATAACATCTCTTCAAACGTTCTCTCTCCCTTTCCCGCTTATGTTAGAAATTAATTCTCCTTTCTCTTCCCTGCATTTTGTCCTTTGTAACTGAATGCACGGCAAATGTGAAATTGTGCTGTATGAAAATTATCTCCTACAGTTATCAATGTAGACATTTAAACCCTTTGTCTTTTCTGAATTAACGTTTTTATGCCCAATTGCATTATGTGTATAATAACAGTAGTTGTTATTGATGCTATGCTTTCCATGATTTAGCAATATGATATCATAGTCTCCTAAATAGGACTTTCAAGAATCATTTTACTGTCTGACTGAGAAAAAAAGGTTTTGGTCAGTTCTTTCTGTAGCTTTCTTCTTTGATAAAATCAGAGCAGCATGGGTCTGTTAATGTGTGGTGCCACGTTGGTTGCTCATATATGTAGACTGATTCTCCAGCATATCAGAATGCTTTTTGGAATAGGGAATGAACAGAACTTTCTGAGACAGTCACACTAGTACAAAGCTGTATGAAATCCCACCCCTTCTCCATTTCCCTCTGATTATTAGTGCCAAATAGCATCAAGCCAAGATCTGTGGGTTGGCTAGTTCTTAATCCATTCAACATGTCACACAGTGATAAAATCATAGCGATCGTGTTTGTTTGGCAACGAGTGAGATTCCTTACAGAATCTAAATTGTATGACATTTTGAATACCACTTTTGTAGCCTTAGCAAAGACAGATAAAAAGTTAGTTGCCAGTATTCAGTGGAATAAATTATATTACTTTAGTTCTTTACTAATTAAATAATATAATATAGTTTATTGTTTTGCACAGGGCTGATATCTTATTAGCAGACACAGGTTATCTTGTTTTGGTTTTCAAGTGTTAATCCAAAATTAGCTTTGTTCCCATTCTATGATTTCCCCAGTGTTGTAATACTAACTGAAAATCAGCATTAATGAGTCAGTGTGCTCCTCAGCCAGCATTTTCACAATCCTTTTAGGTAGGTTACAGAAATTGCTGGTTTTGGAATTACTGTTAGAAGCTGCTGTTAAAATGACCCTGAGATATTGCTAGGATATAAATAATTTCATCATGGTCCACAGTGTAAGTCTATTTTATATCAATATTTTTCCTATTTAAAGAAACAGTGAAGTTTATGAAAAAAAAAAAAACCCAAAACAGCTTTTCTCCCTTAATATTGACATTTCATTCATGTTACTAATGTAATCGACTATTTTGATTCCTTTTACTTTTAAAATAAGAAAACATGAATGCAATGCAATATAAATTTATGTACATGTGTGTCTATATACATGTGCCTATCTATATACATGTATGTTGATAAATATATGTAATAAACATACATATAATCTACATATATACTTGTAAATAAGCATATAAAAAAATCAGTTACATACAAATATATAGTTGCTTTCCTATTACCTTAAATTTTGCATAGTGTCTCTTTCATATCTTATTACTCTTCAATAAACTTCTGATCTTTATTTTTGTTCATTATTGTATACCTTTTCTTTATTTGATTTATTGAATATTTTTATATCAAAAGCTGCTCTATCAATTTCTTATAAAACAAAATGCAAAAAATGTTTTTTCATTTAAAATATCAAACGAACACATTAAAAATCATAGCAACGGTGGTGAAGGTCATTAAATTAATTGTCTTCAATGTTTTCAGAATAATATTTGAAAACTGAGCTGTTATACTCCTACTCGTATTTCAACTGCATTGTTCTCAAAATTATTTTGACAAAAGGTTTTCTTGACTTCATGTTGTTATAAAACAAATTGTTATAAAACAAATGCATATGTACTACAAAAATATAAAAGTGTGACAGCTTTTGAGGTTAAGATAAAGCAATTCAGTTTAAAAAAAATATGTAGTGCAAGGTTTTGAAACTCATCTACGCATGTCTAGACAGAGAGACCAGTTTGGATCTCCAAAATACTGAACTCCCCAAAGCAAGCTGTGAAAACTCAATGAAATATTAGTATGTTCTTTAGAGAACATTCTTGGTAGATCCAAAACATAAAAATGTTCATTTTGTGGACAAAAGCAGAAAGTGAGCTAATTCTTATTTAAATAAAAATACTTTCTTGTTATTCCTTAAGACTAAGTTTCATTCTACACCCTTTACAAAGAAGAATGGGTTAGCACTAATATATCCTTCAGGAAGGTATCTTGTTTTGGAATATCCCTTCCTCTTTTAAAGTATTCTTATTTTTTCATCCTTGGAAAATCCCAGGTATGCTATTGTAATAGGAAAATCCTTCCTTCTTTTGCTGTTAATGTCTTGGTAGGAATTAATGTCCTTGCTTTCCAAAAGAGAGTTATCAGCCATAGCCTGATGTCCTAGACATCTAAAACAACTTGGCAAAGTTTTTACATTCAGGAAATGATTGAAGAAGCCATAAGCTATGTCACCTCTTTCACACTAGGTAAGATCAATGATGCAGTATAATGCCAGCCAAGCGTTTTCACTGAGTGACAGGTGACAACAGCCGAATAACAACGAAAATCTTGGCAAATACACGGTAATGAAATACGTGGCAAAACTCTGAATTACTGCCTTTGTATGCAATGTGATTAGTTAGGTATGTATTGTGAATACTTTGTGTCAGAATGGTGTGCCTAAGTGATAATTAAAAGATTAAATTGTGGCTCAATTGACTTTGCTGAGTGATAAGCAATTAAGCTGGTTATCAAATATACTGGCCCTATTTGGCATATGATATGGTAAGTAATGTGAATGAGTTTGGTGCAACATGTCAGATGTTACAGATTGTACGTATGGCACTCATTTTCTTCTCTACATAAACCCTCTGGCATAATGAAAGAGAAAGCATTAATTCCCAAACACTACTAATCCTTTCCTTTTCAAATAAGTGAAGTGGGGAAAAAAAAAAAGCAAGAAAGGAAAAAGACTATTTCCCAAGCAGATTCCTCAGTATCCCTTCCAAACCTGATGCAGCATGCTCTGCAACGATGATAAGGGTTAAAGATGTGGCAAGTGGAAAGTGATTTGAAAAATAAGATGACAGTTAATACAGTGTAAATATAATCAATGAGAGAGTTAAAGTATCTCAGTATTTCACAGAAGAGCACATAGAGAACTAATCCTAAAAGGAACTCTGGTGCAGTTATTTTAATTAGGACAGGAAAAGTTAGTTATCTGTGCTTCTATTTTAACACATAATTTGTTTGATGAAACAAATGCTCCCAAATTATAAATCAGTTTGGGCAAAGCTAGATTCACTGACAAATCTATGCTGAATTTGACTAATTAGTTCAGCTTAATAAAAAGGGAAAAGTCCCACTGTAACTAGTTAGGCAAGTGCTTAAAAAATGATTTCTAGGAAATAGGAAACTTAGATTCCGACCTTTGTTGCAGTCTGCTTCAGAAGGCAGGTTTGATTTGAGGTTCCCCGTATCTTAATTGAATAGATTTTTTTTTCAAGCAGATTCCCACTCTAAAGTAGATTCTGTACACTTTTATTATTTTTTCTATAATGATGGGATTCAATTTTAGATTAATTATTATTAACATACAATAATACGTTGAAGTCTTCCTCTAGGTATCTACAGATGTGTTTCAGCTCCTGCTATAGTCCATGGAGATAAGACTTGACCTGAGTGCCCTTTGAGACACCATAAGGTATTGAAAACATCTACGCAAGGTTAGTGGTTAACAGCTCAGGATTTACAATAACCTATGCCCCTTTGCAGTGGATGATGAAGTTGAGCAACACACTCCGTTTAGGTGTCTAAAACACCTAAAATGGTTTTGTGGTCAACATGGAATCAGTAGATGTGGTAGATAACATTCTGGTATCACTTGAAATGGCCAATGCTAACCTAGACATATACATACCTAGAATGTGATACCAGGACTTGTAGAAAACCTGTGCCCTTCTGGGCCAGTACTTGAAGAGAGTGGAAGGGTGATCCAGGAAAAAGGGTAGAAACCAAGGAGCTTGTGTATAACAATTTTAACTGCATTAATATTCATACTGATTTTTTTTTCTGCATTTATCTGTTCTTTCTCTCTGTAATAATTTCTTTTGACTAAAAATTATTCTCGATCAAGACAAGTTCAGACAGAGCAGGCCTGACAATCCATAGTCCTGAGGCCTTACAAACTCAGTGAAGAGCTTATGGCCTGTTACTAGACTGGCAATACGATATTACATGACTACAGAATTGTAGGTCAAGATTTTACTCATGGCCTGCCTGTTTCTAACTTCTTGTGCAGACACTGCAAGTTGAGCTTAATTCACCAGTATTTCTGTACTGCTCTGATAAGGCAGAACAACAAAGAACTGATGATCTACCCTTCCATGAATGACCTGCATTGCCAGTTGAAGAGGTTGAAGCAACTAGCCAGCTGATAGTTCTCACTTGTATGCAGCAGACAGAAAATAAATTACCCTTATCAAACCTGTGAACGTTGTCAAATAACCCTCGTATACATAGCTAAACATGTTCCAGGTGTTGACTCAACACCAGGTTTGTCACTGAAAAGTCAACCTTCTTCAAGAACAGATATTTAAAGAATATAGTATTTCACTTCAGTTTGGTGAACCACAGAAGTGAAGATTTTTTCAGTCTACATTTTCCCAGGCGTGTATGATGAGTAGTTTTTGGAAGGTTGTTTTCCTCGGTATTCCCAGCACACTTTACTGAGGCAGACAAGCACAATTACATTTGTGCAACATTATATGACTGAAGGCACCAGATATATTGCAAATGAGACTCCAACTCTAAAATATAGCAAAAAAATTGCCTCATGTTCTGTTGTAGGTTTGGGGTTGTTTTTTTTTTTTTATGAAGAAATGAGAACACCTATAAACATCTTGAAATAACAAATTAAGAAAAATAGATTGCTTTATAAAATATTCATGCGGTTCTTTCATGGGAAGACAAGTCAGTGATTTACAGAAATTAAAAGGAATTCATATTTCTGAATAAAAAAAGATGAACCTATACAATAAGTCTTAAAATGCTTTGGTGTAGAAAACTGCATGACTTTCAAAAGATTTTGAGAAATATGAAAAATAGCTATATGCTTTAAGAAAGAGAAGCAGTCAGAGCTAAAAAAAATTACTCCAAGCAACATGGTAATGAACTGAAACCTGAAGGACAAAAGTAATATTTCTTAACTCATGGCATCATAGGAAACTAGGAGAATTTAGGCTATACTGATATGGCTGTGTCTTTCATGTTGGAAATCCACTAGCTTACTACACTAATACTTGAATCAGACAATGGAAAATCTGCTAAAAATCTGTTTAAGAGGAAGGAAAACTTTTGACATTAAGTGATGCCTAACTTCTGAACAAAAAGTTAAGTGCTCATAATAAGAATATAGAAAAAACCCCAAACGCTGGCACTGCTTTCGGGAATGACAATTTCTAGTAAACTTAGTTAAAATAGTGATAAACAGAAAGGCGTGAAGATCTTTTAACTCTATTTTATTACTATTTTTTGTTTAGTGTCAATAAGAAGTTGTCTAGCCAAATTTTTATTATCATTCAGAAGCAGGAGTTCATAGTGACTTCCAGTACTTCAGGTAGAAAAGGGATGAGTGCAAAGAAAGGCACCTAATTGTAGTAAAAGAAAGNACCTCTGAAGTCTTTATATTTTAGTTCTGTCTGTCTGAACATTAAAGAAAATGAGGTCGCAATAAAGACTTTCTAAGGATCACATCCTGTACGAGATAAATAGCTTCAATTTTCCCAGTTCTAGGATGGAGGGAGCAGTTAAAGCAGTTTTTTGGAGATCCATAAGAGGTTGGCCCTGGCTGGATGAAAATATTATTTGTGGCTTCTTGACAAATCTTAAATGTTTTTGAAGTATCAAAGCCTTTTAGAATTTCTAACAGATATTTGTTTGGTCCTTTAGATTGATATGGATGGATGTTTGGAATGGCCGATGGAAAAACCCAATGAGCCACTGATTCTCTTCTAATATAATATGGACAGCGTTATAAACAATTCATAAATAAATACTCAAATTCCATTTTTTATGTCTGTTTTTGTGCATATCCATAAGTTTACTGGTCTTCACAGTTCTATGAACACTATTCAAATTCTGAACAACCTTTTTTAATAAACAACAGCAAAAGGATGCAATGAACTTGCCAGCTTGTGTAATAATAGTTTTAAATGTTTTTCTATGAATTAATCATCCAGTCAGACTATCTCAAGGTGTTGACTTTTCCCCTTTTTATTTATTTTTACATATATTTATTTATTTATGAAAAGGGAGATGAAATATAGAAAGTTATGGTCATTACTTAAATATTGGATATTTTCTTGGCTTTAGCAAAGAAAAGATCACAAGATTAGCTGTACCACTCCATCATCAAAAATAATTTGTTTTATACTTTTGTACATTTATTTATGTCCTGGATGAGTTATAAATTATGCCTTAGCATCCTTTTGAGGAAAGATCATTTTTGTTCCATTGTGGTTTCTCTACTGTGCAGATACCTTGTTGCACAAATGTCCCTTCTAATGAAAGGATTTATCAACTAAAACATGCACGAGAAACACTAGCTATCATCATAAACTGTAAATCTCTTATTTTATCTAGTGACGTGTTCAGGTAAAGCAATATGTAAAGTCTAAAACTTGTTTTAAAGTCTTTTTTTTTTTTTTTAACAGCCTACTGTATAAACTAGAACATCCTGGTGTTGCTGTGGATTTCAGAATTTCTTCCCTGCCTTAGAACTGATCAAATTTGTAGAAAAGATCTGCAGTATTACATTAGGTAATTCTGTTAATTTCATTAAAACTGTATTAGATTAGACAAAAGACCCGTCTGGTGTCTGACGTGTAGAAACCACCAGTGGAGTATCCCAGAGAACCCACTACAAGAACATGACAAACATTTTCTTAGAGCTTATAGTGGTTTACGCTCCAGAGACTTCCTAGGCCAGAGGAAGTGTCCTTGGACACCTTTCAGCAGATTTTTCTTGAATGAAATTTATTTAAATTAAAAACACTACCCATCTCACCACTTAATAAATAGAAGGTGAAAGAAGATAATGTAGTGTATCTGTATGGTGCAGGTAGAGTTTTTCTGTGTATCTATCTGAAAGAGAGAATTTTTATGTTTTGAAGCACCACAGAAGGAGAAAAGAATAAAAAGATAAAATCAACATGCATTTGATGAAACTTTTTTCAGTAACAGATCATAATGGAGAAGTACCAGTCATTCAGGTTTGGTATCCAGCACATTCACAAATAAGTTTAAGTTTAAAGAATAATATTTCAGGGAAGTAAGGGAAAAAAGAGATTTCTGTAAGCAGTTAGAAGTAAGTCAATAAGGCAAAAACAAGATAGTAGTTCACAGCTCTTCTCCATACATCTCAGAGGAAGTGTTAAAGCCCCATACAAATAACTTCACAAAAACTGAGAATTGGGTATTCATCTTATTCTTCAGTGTTAGAGAATCTATTGAGATGAAAAGCTATTATCTTGTATAGCATGCGTGATTTACCTATATGCTAAATTATATGGGTTTTGTTGGGTTTTTTCCTTATCATTCATTTTTCTAAACAATTACTTTAATAGAAAGGTTTACAATTCAAAATTCTCTTTTCATCATTTTTTCACTTTAGGGTGAATTTTTTCAAGATGCAAATCAATAATTCAGAACTTGCTAGAGACTGAAATACAGATTTGAAAAACAAGAAAAAATAAGGTAGCTTCTGGATACAGGCAGCTTTTTCTCAGCTTCTAGCTCCCATGAATATGACAATAACTCAAATTAGCACTTTAAAAGATTCATTGTGTTTGCTACTGCTTTTACACGTTACTTTTTTTTTCTATGAACCTAAATTTACTTTTGTGCTCTTCCTTCTGTTTAGGACAGTGTATTCATCCTAACTAAAAGGACTTAGTCATCAATGGAATGAATGAGGTGCTCAGAAATCAGCCTGTAGCTGGACTAATCACATCTAACTCTGACCTCCTAAAGGGAGGATGTCTGTAGTTACTGATGAAACACAAGTGTCTAGCATCGGTGGGATGATTTACCCTTATAGAAGGGCTCTTATTATGGAATGAGTCACTCTAAAATCTCTCTTTCCTTTACTCTTTATTCTCTTTACTCTTGACTGTCTAACCATGCTAGACTTCAGTTGCCTAAACATAAGTGCCAGGTGCCACATCAAATCTGCCGGGCTATGCAAAATGTTCACAGAGGGCCAGAAGGAGACCTTTGAGAGGTACCTTTCTGGAGAGGCAGCTGGAAGCCAGCTGAAATATTTTACATGAACTCAAATGGCTCTAGGCACTTAACTTAAGGAGAAGGGTTCAGCTCCAGGTTACAGGCAGTTTTGGGTACTATTTCTGAGCTCCTACTGTAGTCAATGGATCTACAGTCAATATACAGGACTTGATTCAGTTGCTTTCACATGGATATCTATTGTCATTTGAAATGCCTGGTGGTATCCTGACTGTTATCTATATGCATAGATGTTTCATGTGTCATTTCCAGCCCTCTCTGGATATCTTGGATATACTAGCGCTCTTGAAACTGCACCAGAAGTCTAAGGTCAGTCAGTTGAGTAGAGTCTCTCATAACAAGCAGCAGTCTAAGATACCTTTAAATACAACCTTATAGTTGAAAATTATATTTAGGTTATTAATACATGGATATATTTCAGACAGTGTTGACCACTAAAAGGCTCCCATAGCTTCAACTGAAGCAACTTGGCATTCAGCATTTTTGAAAACTGGAAAAAACTAACACATTGTGGAATGATGAGGATAAGTTTTCTTAATGATTACCTTGTAAAACACTCAGCCACATTTTGGTAGTGTATAAACAGTAGTATTTTAATTTCCTCAGGGCAAATCAGCAAAACTTGTCTTAAATACCTTCATGACTAACCCTTGAAAATTCTTCCTTTTCTGAATATTCTGCGAATTCTTTCTGAATTATGGCATTCCTTTAGGAAAATCTACTTCTCACTTTGCAGGCAGATGCAGGCTTTTTCTCTTTAAGTCTCAAGGCAGACAGATTCTAGCCAGTTCCCAGACTGGGTAACTACAGTTAGTAAGTCTATAGAATGATGTAGAAAGCCACTGTGTCAGCATTAGGAAGCTCATAATGTTTACTTTAGAGGTGGCAGAGACCCAAATGATTATAATGGCTTGGTCCAATGATTGTGGTTTAACCCCAGCCAGCAGCCAGGACCACGCAGCCGCTTGCTCACTCCCCCCACAGCAGGATGGGGAAAAGGATCAGAAGAGCAAAAGTGAGAAAACTCATACATTGCAATAAAGCCAGTTTAAGAGGTAAAGCAAAAGCTACACACACCATCAAAGAAAAACAAGGAATTAATTCGCTACTTCCTGTCTCTAGGGTAGCAGGGCTCCATCATACATAACTGTTACCTGGGAAGACAAACGCCATCACTCCGAACATCCCTTCCTTTCTTCTTCCCCCAGCTTTATATACTGACCATGATGTCATATGGAATCATATGAAATATTCCCTTGGTCAGTTGGGGTCAGGTGTCCCAACTGTGTCACCTCCCAACTTTTTGTGCACGCCTGGCCTACTCATTGGTGGGGCAGTGTGAGGACCAGAAAAGGCCTTGACTGCTTAGCAACAACCACAAACATTAGTGCTCTATCAACAGCATTTCCATCCCAAACCTAAAACATAGCGCTATATCATCTGCTAGTAAGAAAGTCAACTCCATCCCAGCTGAAACCATGACATCCAGTAATGAAGTCTCTTTTACACTGTTATTTCTATAGGTTTAGTCTCACTCAAACTTCTAACCCCGCATAATTGCTTGCCTTTCTACACTAATGCAATCAAAACTTTGAGATATCCACTCCCAGCCATGAAAACTGAATGACAATTTGCTGCTCTTTTTTTTTTGTCTGCAAAATAGTTTTTCAGCAGATAACTGCATTGAAGTGATTGGAAGCTTTAAATATTTGTTGGATTTTGTTAAAACAAAAATATATTATTTAACACAAATTTATTTATCCCCTGTTAACATTTTAAGAAACACTGCACTGATGGTGTTACTGTGCAAACTGAATTACATGAAAAATGGCACAACACTTCCAGCTGCTGTGTTAAAAAATGAAAACCAAAACAAAACCACATTTACAAGTCCTTTCTTCTGAGCAGTTATTCTGCAGAACAACATGGAAAAAACTGCAGACAGATACTTTATTCTTTATCATCTCCATGAAATGCATTGGGTTAGCAAGAAGTTTTTTCTATATTAAAGGCATGTACCTGAGTGGTAGGCCTCAGGACTTTTCCCTGTGACATTAGCTGAATAGCTGAGAGGAACAAGCTTGTTCAAGTGAAAAAGGGAAAAAAACATTATGACTTATCTTTTGTTTTCTCAATCTTTCACAATGTTCTGACTGAAGACAAAGTGTGAAGAACAGACACAGTAAGCATCTGAAGGAGGAGCAATACCAAAAAGAAAGAATTACAAAGGGTTTTTGAGTCATATTTCATTTCAGTGTAACTTTGTTCTCTCCATGTTCTATCTTTTCATCTGTATCAAAAATAAGAACAGAATTCAGCCACTCCAAAGGGAAAACAGAGCAAAACAAAACAAAACAAAAGAAACCAAAACCCTCAAAAGCTGTCTGTAAAAATGACTACTGTAATCCAAACTTTTGGTTAAGGCTTGTGTAAGTACATTATGCAGCATATATCAAGCATGCACCATTCTAGAAAAGACCCTGTCGACTTTAAAGTATCCTTTTATGTTTCACAGAGATTTTAATAAAATGCCTATCAGATGGGGTACTTTCCCGGAAACAGTTGTATCCCTCAATTTTCCCATTTGATTTCTTATAAGGAGACACTCCATGGATGTAAAAGATTGTGCTTATGTAATTATTTCACATAATTTGAAAAGAGGAAGGTAAAGAAATCATCATTATCCAAATAGCTACATACAGTAAATCAATGAACAGACTACTGTACGTATATTAGAGAACATAGCTTTCACCACTGTGAAATCCCAGTTATAATGAAAAACTAAAAAAATACAACTAATAAATGTACACATACAATATATTTGTTTATTTAGCACCTGTCAAAGGCTAACTTCATTAGCACAGAATCCAAATGAATTTATGCATTCTAAATTTTCTCTCCAACCAAATCCTTTCTATGGTGGTATATATGTATACAAATGTGGGTAAACTGACACACTTGGTGTTATGAATCAAGTGTTAATAAATGGTAAGACTATACTGTCTAAGCTAAAAATGGGTAAATTTCATTTTCCTGTTTTTATTCTCATCTACTATACGACCTCTTTACCTTACTGTAAAGAGCTAACATCATTGATTTTATAACTACTTCTAAATTGGCATAGACATAATTCCAGTCCTGAACATCTAATGCAGACATAAAGTGGATATACAACATTTCCCAGAATCAGACCAAAGGTTTGTGAAATGTGTACACTCCTTGCAAAGGATGAAAACTTAGAAGGTACCTTCTGAAATTATTGCCTGCATGAGTGTGGATAAATTTAGCTTTAAGCTGATGAGACTTATAAAACGGAGAAACTAATATTAACTCTAATAATGTTATGAATAACTATGGAATTAAAAACTGAACCCTCGATGCATCAAACAGGGCTGTTATTTGTGCTACAGAAGAGTTCATGGACTGAGAAACATCTATTTTAGCAGCAATTAGAACTTAAAATGTCTGTAAATAACAAAGGTCCTGTTCCCAATTTTGGAATTTAGTTTACACTGAAGTATAATTTACTACTTTATTGCTTGTGTCCAGATATGGAGGAAATTAATACAGATTTGATAGGGATTTTGGAAAGATTAAGACTGTGTGTCCCACAGCAATGAAAGGAATTGCCGACATTTGGCTGATGTGATTACTGGTGTCTGGATTTTATTGTATGTATTTACCATGCATAATATGTTAGTGCAGCTATAGTCATTCCTAAGTGCCATTTTATTTTTTAAAATGGAAGTAAAAAAAAAAAAAAGAAATAATCTATACTTTTAAATTAGAAATGCATTGTTTTCTAAAAGTAAGGGATTAACCGAATTTAAAAATGCCGTGGAAGATGAAAGCTTGTTAAAGGACTCCAGATATAGCCCGTTGTTGAAGGAAGTTCTGTTGCTAAGCAACAAAACCCACAAAACGTTAGGTTCATAAAATGCTGATTAATTAATACACTTAGTAGATAGTGAACAAAGCCATAAATTGTACTTGCAAGGTTATATTAAAGAAGCAGATGAAACATCTTGGGTAGCAGCTTCAACAATCACACAAAATTGGAGCCCATGATCAAACTTCCATTTCTTCCAGTGGGAAGCTAAAAGCTGGACAGTGATGCAAATTTCAGTCTAAATGTATCTATGTTGAATATCCAATACTATGAAGGCTTACTATCTTACTACGAAAGATATATCTGACTGATATGTTATGGGAAATGAATGCTCACAAGAATTGCTAAGAACCTAATTAGAAATATACTTCCCGATTTCTGATTATAAATCAAATAAGAAAACTAAACAATGGTTGCATTTTTATATATCAGTTTCACATTCTGGTGCTGAACAAAGTTGAGAATGCTGGAGTATAGATGAAGGACTTATATTTTAATTTAATTGACTAATTACAGAAACATCGTAAAAGCTTCAACCACATAGGAGAAACTTAAATTGAGAGATCTGGAAAGATGAAAAAAAAAAAAAATAGTCTTCAGAAAAGAGAGGCTTTACAGTATGAAAAGGCACACAGGATCATGCAAAATTAATCAAGAAGCCTTATTAGAAATCCTGTACAGAAGTGTGATTCTGCTAAATCTTTGCAACATTGCAAAGCCCTTAATGTCAGAAGAAAGAACATTGAAACAGAAGAAAACCCTATAACGAACATAATAGTAAGCAGAGTAATTCAAAGAACAAAATGTGAGTAGTCCAGGATGTTATGAACATGCAAATAACAACGGACACCAAGAAACCTTTCCTTGATTGAGATACAACTGCGTCAGGTATCAGTACCTGAAAAAAAAAAAAAAGAAAAAAAANACCTTGCTTTTACTGCAGGTAGATACAATATAAGTTTTTGGAAAGGAATCAGGCCACTAACACAAAAAAAAAAAAAAAAGTGACTGTTACAGAGGCTTTTCCTGTAGAAGACATAAACATCCTCTCTGGATAAGAGATCTAGAACTAGCTTTTGTGACTGGTCACCAAAAAAGGTACGAAATATCCACAGCTCCTCATTACAAAAACAATGTAGAAAGAAAACCATATTCAGCTACACTTTTGGTCTTTATAGTTTGCACTGTGCAAGTTTAGAAAACACTGGGAGTTCATAATCTCTTGGGGAATTTCAGAAACTGACCTAGACACCTGTTGAGCTAAGCGGTTTGAGTTATTACATTTTGGGACAAAGAATTAGACTCTGGATGATATTAGACAGTTATCTTCTGCTCTGAGCTCCAAGAAGGAAGCATAAAACATGCCTAAACATTTTCAGAAAGCTAGATAATAATTCAGAGAGCTAGATAATAACAATAATAATTGGTATACATTATATATGCCAATATATAATGTATCTTCACAACATCCACTGCATCTTACCATTCATTTCAGTAGACATTAGCTCAGACATTTTTTTACTTATGTTGTCTTGTTCAAAACAATGCTGAATTAAAATGAGATTATGACTGTATATGTCTATGAGTAACTATTTACTGTATTTTGTTATTTTATGTAATATTGCAATGCTGTGTGCTATATCCTATCAGATGAATTATTTTATTTTGCTGTATATGTAAGTATAAAGCTCTTCTGGTGAAGGAAATAAATATTCACTGTATTTTTAGGATTTGATTTTAGCTAACCAACCTGAAATTCACATGAAAATCATGGACTGCATGTGAAATATGGTTCGGGTTAATTAGCCACTAAATAAACCAGTGTTTCTTTCATTCCATTCTTTTTCTTGGTGTTGAGATGTTCTTGACGTTGCAATTTGGGGAACAATTCTGGACATCAGGACATGGATTTGTGCATCCCAAGTGTATGAAACTGACAGAGTGCAGTACTCTGTGGAAGTAAGTGAGCTTGTGATGAGAGGGGAAGCCATAAGATTCTGCTAGGGAAGGAATCTTTCCGCACTGAAATACCTTTATCCACTAATACTGCTGTGTTGCACCTGGTATTTGAGTATGAGTCTGTATCGTGCTGCTTTCTCACCTTAATCTGCTTCTATTACAGATTATGTTTCTTACTAGAGATATTTTATTTATTGGAGGAGCCATTCTCAGCAATTTTCTGTTTTATATAATGGCCTTAAACGTTCATGGGAGAGGAGCAATTTTATCTTTGTGTCAACTGTATATGAATAGATTCCTTTAGGTGCTTGGTGCTATTAGAATTAGATACCTAGTTCTACTAAACTTTGAAGAGAAAGTGAAAGACTGACTTAAATCCTTCTGAAAATCAAATAATATATATAAAATTATAAGTCAAAGTTATTTTAATTCTTTATAAATTATTTTCAATTGTTTGTCTAAATTAACAACTTTGATGGAGACTGCCTCAACAGAATTATCTTATGAGAGCAAACCAGAACCTCTGTGGTCACTTTAGGCTGCACTTTTTCCACTCTATAGAAATATCCTGAATAATGTGCATTGGCTTAAAAGCAAACTACAGCTACAGCATCAGCTGAATTGGCTGTTTCCAACTCACTAGAACTCTGCTTATTATGTGCTTGAGAGACTTGTGAGCTGCAGGAAGGTGGGGGCGGGTAGGGGGGATAGCTGTGCATGGAAGGCAAATGTAAGATAAGCAAAGTTTGTATTCCTTTTCACTCGAATCTGTGCATAGTTGCTTTGCCCTTTTGCAATAACCCCGCACTGCTCAGCTCTACAATGTTTACTCCTGCTGAGTAGCACTTAATCGTGAGAGAAGGCTCCTGGGTATCAATGAGACTACTCAGAAGAACAGCACTACGCAGGCTGAGTAAGCGTTGCAGAATCAAACCCACAAGAACAAGCGCTGAAAGATGTGCTGTTAAAGCAATCAGGGCTGTAAGCAGGATAGCTCCCCTTCCGGGATTTTAGTGTGAAAATGAAGGTCTAATAACATCCATTTTCATCATGTTGACTTGATGAGCCGGTCACAAGGAAGGTAGGCAAGACGTGATCGAAAAAAAGGAAGACTAATGATAAGGCTAGGAGAACACAATGGCATATATTGCCCTGAAGCTTCTGGGAGGAAGGACACTATTGACTGAATCAAGCAGTGTGGTCTCACTACAGTTTTAATAAATAGTACTGCTTTTTAAACATCATTTATGAAATGAAAAATAAACTGCGAGTAGGGTGATGCTTTCTTTCTGGGGTATATCTCCTTACTGGTTCCATTTTTTTTATTAACATCTCTGATATTCCACAGTGTGTATTAATGAACATAATATAGCAATTAAATACTTATTAAATAATTACTTATTCTTTCTGTGTTTTTAAACAATGGTGACCTCACTTTTCATTAGTAACTTTAGTATACTGTGTTGTTTTGCATATTTATTAATATTTCATATACTGAAAAAGTTGAAAAAAACACAAGGTCCACAGAGTTTGAAGCCAGGAATATCACTAGCTCTGACAGTGAAAAGACATTGCCTACTTTTTTATACTGACATTACTGTTTATATATATATAATATATATATATATTTGCATAACAAAACATATTTAGAGACTCATATTTAGAGACTCGTCCTTATTGTACTAAGCTGTGTATAAGTAAGTGGTAAAGAAAACCTGTTTCAAAGTTCAGAGGCAGAAGGTTTAAAGTTCTAATTCTGCTATGAAAGCAACAGAAATAGATCACATAATTAGTTCATGATAGCAAAGTCCACAAAAGCTAGTAATAGTGATTTTGGATCATATAAGGCTGAGAGAGCTGGGACTCTTCAGCCTGGAGAAGAGAAGGCTGAGGGGAGACCTTATTATTGCTTGTAAGTATCTAAAGGGTAGGTTGAAGGAGGATGGAGCCAGACTCTTTTCAGTGGTTCCCAGTGACAAGACGAGGGGCAATGGGCACAAGTTGGAACGTAGGAAGTTCCATTCAAACAGAAGAAAAAACTTCTTTATGATTAGGGTGACAGAGCACTGGCACAGGCTGCCCAGGGAGGTTGTGGAGTCCCCTTTTCTGGAGATTTTCAGGACCGACCTGGATGCAGTCCTGAGTAATGTGCTCTAGGCAATCCTGCTTTAGCAGGGGAGTTGGACTAGATGATCTCTAGAGGTCCCTTCCAACTCTGAAAACTCTGTGATTCCGTGATTCCGTGACAAGTTACCAATATATCAGCTCTTGCTTTCTGATTAAAAGTGTGAGAACCTATATCTCGGCAGCATTTTTTTGCAAATGTAACTTCTTTCAATAAATCAGAGAGTGTTTGGTGGAGATTTTGTTATGTGAACCAAGCAGAAACTTAGAAAGGGAGAACAATATGTTAAAAGAAATTTGTTCTGAAAAGGGGATGCTTTGATACTAGAGACAAGCAGCACAGCGGGAGCTTAAACAAACGAAAACAACCTTGGTGTTTGCTATTCTTCTCTGGTGACAGCTTTGTGGAGGGCACCTAGCTGTTAGAGAGCAATTTAAGAGAAGGATCTGGCAGCATGTAGCATCGTGGTATCACAACAAAGGAAGAAAATGAGATCTTGTTCTTTTTTTCCAAGAAATTCATACTGATAGTCTCTGTTTTTTATGTTGAATGTATTTATTTGGTGCATGTGTGTGGTGGTGTAGGGGGATGCTTTTGCAGTAGTATGCATTAAACCTACACTCAAGAGATGCTCCTGCCCTTCCGGAATTCTTTGTATTGGTTTGGTTTTTCTGGAGTCACTCAATAAAGAATTTGTGGTTGGAAAGATTGAAAAGGAGAGAGATGTTCCCCAGTGAGGGTAAGTAGCTTCAGAAACAGAGACACAATGTTCCTTCTTTTTCCCCTCAGGCAAGAAATGGTGGATGACTCAGGGGAAATGGTGAAAATGTGGACATACTTCTTACCGGAACACTAATAACATTCTCCCATTTTGCATGACTCGTTTGCTCAATGACAATTGTTGTTTCCCCTCACGTGTTGCCAATCCTTCCTCTACACAGGGGACATAATGTAATTCCCTGCAAGAAGTAGCTCTGTTTATGAAATAGTAAGAATGAAATTTCTTCTCACCTCACAGTATTTCATATGGTACCTTTCCAAGGTCTTTGCCACCAGGGACCTGTAACATAATGCATTCCAGCAGTGACTTTCTTCCCTCTGTCTCTGTCTCCAATAACGTTACAGGTATGCTGCTTTGCTGCTTGAACTTTCACGTTCTTTCCTTTTCTTTCTTTATCTTTTCCCCTTCTCTTTTCTCTTTTCTTTTCTTTTCTTTTCTTTTCTTTTCTTTTCTTTTCTTTTCTTTTCTTTTCTTTTCTTTTCTTTTCTTTTCTTTTCTTTTCTTTTCTTTTCTTTTTCTTTTCTTTTTCTTTTCTTTTCTTTTCTTTTCTTTTCTTTTCTTTTCTTTTCTTCCCACCTCGGTGTTACAGTTAGAAAAAGAAATGCCATTGCAATAAGCAAGATGCTACTTTTGTAAAAAAAAAACAGAAAATTTTTAAACAGCGCTTTGTAAGAATCCAAGATGAGTAAAAAAAATATCTTCAGTGATGCTGGTGCTATCAGTCCCAGCCATGCTGCTACAAGTTTGAGATAGTTCTTGAGTTTATTATAGGTATTGATTATATAACTGAGTCTTGTGATTTCTTTTCATGTATCTTTTTATGAAGAGGTTTTATGCATAGCTGTTTCTTCCCTTTAATTTTGTTAACCTTGAAAAAATTACAATCATTGGAATTGCTTCTCGTCTGCCAAGATGACTGGTATCCTTTCTTTTACTACAGAATACCCTGGAATAAAGCATGATATAGTTTAGGTTGCATCATGATTTTTCTCACATCTCTGTATGACTATTAGAAACAGAAGTAAAAATTAACTAACTTTTTTTCTTTTTTTTTAATCTTCATGAAGTACTTTACAACACACATACTAGAAAACACTATTATTTTTTTTTTTAATTGCATTCTGTTATACAAACCCCAATGTTGAGTGTTAGAATGGATGAACAGGTTTATGCTTTGTTTAGGTACATTTCAGTATATTTAGGCATTTAGATCAAGATCCTACAATCATCAGGCTTAAGTTTAGACACAATATATAATTTCATTGAATAACAAGACTGATAGAAAGGTTTAAAATTAAGCATGGCTATTATATTTCATGAATTTAGAGGTTAGAATTTCAAGTGTTTGTTTCTTCCCCTAGGTTATTTTATATCCATCTCTATGTACTAAAATAATAGTGATAAATACAAAACTAATTATTTCATTGCTCTGTAAACCAGCTGTCATTGTTCTACTGAAATCCCAGCAACGAAGACAAAATAGAAGAGTCAGAGACAAGAAAGCATGTCCACCTGCATTTGCTCTTTTTTTGGTCAGATTCAGTGTTTTTATTCAGTGAAACAGGAACAGGATAAAGATGCCCATGGGAAACTATTTGGCTACTGGGAACAACAAAAAAGCTAATTTAAAGATTCCTACCTGTCTCTATTGCTATACTTTACACTCCAGATGAATTCAAAAAACACGTCAGGTCTGAAGCATAAAACCACAAACATATGCCAGTTCATGCCTTGCAAAAACAATGGGTTTGTAACTTCAAATCCCTTAATTATTTTTTTATTTGACATATTAATTAACATTATCAGATTAAAGAGTAGAGGAGCTGTTTTAGGTCATATTTGTATATGTTTATTTCATATTTCAAAATAAATAAAAGATAAACTTGAAATAAAACTTGAGTGGAGTGTTATAAAGTCATTAGAAAGTGAATAACGATGCCCTCATTTGTCTGTGGAATAGAATATTACTCTTGGAAATCTATTCTTTTATCTATTTGTCCCTGTCCTGCTGCTATTTTTGCTAGTCAGGAAAAGGTTTCCAGCCCATATCGTCTTCCATTTAGAAGCCTTTCTGTTGTGGGTAATAGTCAATGATTTAGGTAGTTTGTTGTAATGCTTGGCAGAGCATCCTCAGGCTTATTTCACAGCTAAGCAAGATTTTGCTAGATGGTTTCTGAATTCAGAGTCTTTTTCAGACAGCTCAAGAGGGAAAAATGCTGATTCTTTGGAAAATGCTGCATTGTATTTATTGAGTTAAAAAAGCAATCTTCACTTCGGATGATGTGGATAATTTACGTAACACAGCATTGCTAAAATTTTTAAAGAAAACTGTACCTATCTTTTTTAACCCTTACAGTATGACTGCAAAAGGCTATAAATAAGTTTCTATCTCCTCTGACATGGCATTAGCAATTATAAGCCAATGTTAATGTTTAGGCATTAATCACTTCTGATGCAGCTTTCAAAGCAAATTCAATAAGGCTCAGACTCCTAACACATTTGCAAAACAGACAGACTCCAAGTAGTATATTTGATTTTAAGTCACATTTTTTGTTAGTTCTGTTCCTGAGAAGGTTCCTGAAAGACATCACTTCTTTAGATAAAGACAATCTATTTTTGATCTAATTCATGACACAGGAAACGGTTTTAAGCTAAATAAAGAGTCATGTCTGGAAAGCTTCATTCAAATAAATTATCATGTTGTTAAGTCACATACTATATTTTGTTCTTTACCTGCTCTCCCACATCCTGAGTGCTCTAACCATTGTGCTATAGCACAAAAGAAAGACATCATCCTGTGGAACAGTAACTGTGGAAAAAGAAAAAATGAGATACAGCGTACAAAAAAAAGAGAAGCAAATGGAGCAAAAGGTCCCTAAATGAAGCAACAGGAATGTTACAGAAAGAAACCTTTGTACCTTAATCCAGTCTCACTCCTTCTTATGACTTAGATTAACACTGCTTTTTGTATAAAGGATCATTTATGAGGGATAAAGTTTATTCACACACCTTCAGAACTAAGTTTGGGGAAATTAAGGGAAAAGTCCGAATAGTTTTGCTTTGATTTGGTTTTTGTTGTTTTTTCTTTCTTTTTTTTTTCAAATCCTCCCTTTAGACTATTCCTGCAACCACTGGTGGCCTAGTCCAGTATTTCCTCTGGACATCAATCAAGAAGAGGATGGTTTTTGCATGTTTAACAAATAAAAATCAAGTTAACTTTATTTTATTTTTTTTTTTATGAACAGTCATCTTGATTCTTATACCATCTTCATC
The DNA here is from genome assembly GCA_003993805.1 of Himantopus leucocephalus. Lineage (NCBI taxonomy): Eukaryota > Metazoa > Chordata > Aves > Charadriiformes > Recurvirostridae > Himantopus > Himantopus leucocephalus. The sequence goes on along the minus strand of RSEF01000003.1, from coordinate 81,180,668 downwards.
ATTCTGTTTAATGCTAAAGTTGACTCAGTTTATATTTGTTCACAAAGTTCTAAAATAATCCCCTCAGTTTTCTGTATGCAAGACAGACTCCAACCCTTGCTTTCACCAGATGTATGTGAGGCAGTAAATACATCTTCATGATTGTTTGTCAGTGTTGCAGATACATGAGGGCTTCTGTACGCTCTTCATGAGAGGGTTTCATTTCAAGCATCTTGATGTCTGTGGGTCTGACTCCAGTGAAAACCAAGGACCTTTCAGGCTAACTATTGCAGTAGCCATTGAATGGAGGGTATTGGACTTCTGAAAAGGGAATTGAAAACAAACAAACAAACATCAAGAAAACAGATTTGCATGCCAATCTGCAGAAACAGAAAACATTCAAGAAGACTGTATAGGCCATTTCCTTACTTGGGTTTACACACCTACCCCAGGACTGTTTCCAAGCTTCTCCTTCTAGAAAGGATCTGCAAGTGAAATCTGTCTAAAAGAAGGTCATCTCAGGATGTTTTTTACAGTCAGTGCAGAGAAATTGGCACTGTTAAAGCATAAAACATCTCCTTCTAACACAATTATATGGTTTATGCCTCAAAAAATTTCTGTGGACTATGTAGTCCAGAATGCCTAATTAAGCCCATGCAGAACGTCTAAGTAGACCGCAAGGGCTTGGACTTTTTGTTTCTCTAACAAACTCAAATTCAACTGAGTATATATTTCTCAAATTTGGGGTATTTTATGAATTCACTTATGGTGACTAATCTTAAGATAATGGTTGTGCATGTATCCTTTATTGACAGTGAGCTTTTATTTAAGGCAGGATTTTATTACTCTGATTTACTTAGTTTTCCTGTTTAGCTACAACGGTCTAAACTCCTCTTCAAGCCTTCAAAATCAATTATATCATGTCAGATCTAATCCTTGACCAATTCCTCAGTAACCTTAGGTATGTGTTTTATTCGCAGTCAATGTGTCTAGAGAATGTGACAAAGTTTTTTTAATTCTAGCCATTCAATGGCAGAAGAACGAGATCAAGTTCTACGTCATCACTTAATAACAATTTTCCTCACATTCTTGTTACTTCTTATATTATTTTGCTTTTGTGCTATAGATAGTGAATGCCTTTAAGGGATTTTAGGTGTGTACTTTGATTTATATTAATCTATCCTGCTTAGCGTTACAAAGTACATGTTAAACAGCATTGTTGCAAGACTGTTACCAAACCTCCTTCCCAAATCAGAAATAATTCTAGAGATCATAACAAATATCAAGGAGAAAGTAACATTTGCCAAGATTTATACATATGTATTTATATACACACACAATTATTTTTAATAGCTCAGAAATAAAAAATAACTTCAGAATTCAGTATGTCTTGTTCGTCTTCCTTCCTTTTGGAGTCTGATGTTCTAAAGCCTCAGAAATTATCCCCAAATTCTTCATTCAGAAAATTTATTTTATTATTCTCTTTAAACAGTCTCTTTAATACTTTTTTTTTTGTGTAATTTAGTGTTAGTTGAGGGGTTTTTTTAACAAAGAGCTACTCATTTCATTGCAAAAGGCACATTTTCAATACATTACCAACTCTATTTAATCACATTTATTTTTTTGGAGGAAAATTAAGTCTTCAGTAAAAATCACCATAAGGGATAGAAAATGGAAAATTATATTGGTCTTACATATTAATGTTGTACAGTGATTAACATCAGATGGCAAGTATAACAAAAACTGTATCTATACTAAATTATATGCAGTTAGTCTTTCAGGGACATGATTCCCATTGATTTAGTTAAGAAAAAGTTTTCTAAATGCATTTGTGGCTCTAGACTTCAATTTTTAAATGAGAATAAATTGTGTTATTATTTTATTAGGCAAAACTGAAAATATCAGTGAATACATTGTGCAGCCTATGCAGCGTGCCCTACTTCTGTGATGCAGAAAGTTGTATGTAGCTGTAAATATTTTAAAAGAAATATTTATTGTTATATTACTTTTTAATGAGTTGCAATATTTTTTTTTTATTCCTCGACTGTAACAGCATGGTGAGATATTTATTACAATGGAATAAATATTTCATTTTTAACATGTGCCTCTTAACTCTGCAGATTTAACTATGATGATGGGAATTCACTAGTCAGACAGGAAAAGTAAATATTCACAAACATCTTGTGGAGATACAGAGGAGGTATAATGGTATAAGGCATTATAGGTATTATTAGGGTGAGGAATAAGATTATAATGATATACAGTTAAGAGGGGGAAGTCCAAAGATCAGAGAAGCTTTCATAAATATTTAGCATTTCAGCACTGTGATTATTTGAAATGAGCATCTGAATTCTTTGAGAATTATCCATTTCCTACAAGGATCTAAACTTAATTTTTCTATGAACATTTTCTGCTGAAATTCTGGTGGGGCTTTTTTTTTTTGTGAATTTCAGACTATTCCAATGTTCTGTCAGTCTTAAAAATATAGTATATCTGAACTCCATGTTGTAGACATTTTCCTAACTATGAGTGGCAGTTCTTGTTGTCTTCTGGAAAATTTAAGCCCATTTGTTTGTTTTATGGGTGGAACAGGAGAATTAAGGGTTCATGACACTGTTACCCTGTTTGGCTCCAGAATCCTTTTTTCTACAGTCCACTAAAAATGACATAAACCCAAAGTTTCTTGCTATGGCATAGATTTCCTACCTACTACTTAAAACTGTCAAAGTTCCTTCATATGCAGTTTCTTCAAATTTCACTTTAGTTGATATATTAATGTCACCATTTTTCAATGAAGACTTAAAGCTTTCCATGTTTTAATTGCTTGGGCACCCTAGTGCAGATGACCACAGCTGATGGTAAGATGAGATGTACAGATTTAAGAGATTGGGACTGTTCTTTACACAGGAATAACTGTACTTGCACGACTGAGGTTAATGACAGAGTAATGTTACAAAGCGCCAGCCTTTCCTGTCTTTGTGATCACGGATTTATGAGCAATAAAGAGTATATCTAAAGTATTAAAAATGAACGAAGTGAGATGCCTCAAGCAGCAATTGTCAATAGGAATTATCACATGACCTGTAAGCCATGAATGTGTTTGTGGGCCCACATTCTTTTTTAACAATACTGAAGTAACACAATTTCCTTGAAGTCCAGAAGAAAATAATCTGGATTTAAAATTCATTTTTTGAATTATTAATAGCCTTGAAGATGTGCTAACTAAATAACGGAAGTTATTCTTGCCTGAGTCAAACAAGTACATCATTGTAATGCAGAAAACATTTAAGAAATGATACATCAAGGTACCAGAATTATATCACTGTATCACATCCTTATCATTCCTATTAGTAACAAAACCAAGATTAGCTCCTCAAACATAATTAGCACTCATCTGAAGAGCTATGTCCATAGTAATAGTGAAGATCAAGCTAAAATAACCATGGGAGATCAGTAGGTAAATTGAGATTAAATAGCCATTGCAGACAGTTTGAGGATTAAAGCTACATGACAGGGAAAAAAATAAAAATAAGTATGGACATAAAAGCTACTTCAAGATAACAGCATTAACAATGGGATCCAGGTAGGGGTGTCAGGTGGGCAGAGAGGCCATGGCGGTGCTCAGGGGATCTGCAACTGTGCATGTGCTTGTGAACCTGGAGAGTGTGGTGCGTGTGCTGCACTAGTGACCTTCCGCCTCTGCCAGCCCAAGAGGAGGGGACATGTCTGTCTCTGCCTGTGTCTGGTGTGAGTCCTGAACGTGGGTGCTGCTGGAGGCAGTGCCTTGTCTGTGGCTGAATGTGTAACCAGCCATGTCCATGTCCGCTCTGTGTGCGTGCATGTGCCAGTGTGTGTGCAACTGTGTGCGCAACTGCGTGTCTGTGTCTCTGGGTCAAGTTTTCGGCTTTGCTACTAGTTGAACCTGAAAACAGGAAAATGTCAGCTGCCCCCCTCAGCCTGAGCAGAAACCTCAGGGCACTGGGCAGAAGGAGTCCTGGGCTGGACCTGCTATAGGAGGTGACTATTCTTAAAATCCCTTAACCTCCTCATCCTGTTCTTAATCTGTTTGGTGGGTTGACCTTGGCTGGCTTCCAGATGCCTACCCAGCTGTTCACTCACTGCCCCTCCTACACAGGGCATGGGGGAGAAAATAAGATGAAAAATCTCGTGAGCGAAGATAAAGACAGGGAGATCACTCACAGGCAAAACAGACTCGACTGAAAAACTGAATATGAGCCAGCACTATGTGCTCACAGCTCCAGAAAGCCAATTGTGTCCTGGGCTGCATCAAAAGAAGCATGACCAGCAGGACAAGGGAGGTGATTCTGCCCCTCTGCTTTGCACTCGTGAGACCCTACCCGGAGTACTGTGTTTAGTTTTGGAGACCCTGGCAGAAGAAAGACATGGACCTGATCAAGCAGGTCCAGAGGAGGGCCACAAAGATGATCAGGGGGCTGGAAGACCTTCCCTGGGAGGATGGCTGAGAGAGTTGAGGTTTTTTTAGCCTAGAGAAGAGAAGGCTCCAGGAAGACCTTGTAGCAGCCTTTATCAGTGAGTTTACTGATAGGATGAGGGGTAACTGTTTTAAGCTGAAAGAAGGTAGATTTAGATTAGGAAGAAATTCTTTACTGCGAGGTTTTTGAGACACTAGAACAGGTTACCTAGAGAAGTTGTGGATGCCCCATCCCTAGAATTGTTCACAGCCAGGTTGGATGGGGCTTTGAGCAACCTGGTCTAGTGGGAGGTGTCCCTGCCCATGTCAGGGGGGTTGGATCTTTAAGGTCCCTTCCAACCCAAACCATTCAATGATTCTATGATTCAATGATTCTATGACTTGGGAAAATTAATTTATTGCCAACATAATGAGTAGAATGGTAAGAAACAAAGACAAAATTAAAACAAAAACACCATTCCTCACTCCTACCCGTTTTCCTGAAGCTCAGCTTTACTCCTTCTACTCCCACCATGAGCAGTGCCGGGGGATGGGGAATGGGGACGGTGATCAGTCTGTAACAGCTCCTCTCTGCAGCTTCTTCCTCATCACACTTTCCACCTGCTCCAGCGTGGGTTCTCCGTAGGCTTCAGCTTCCTTCGGGACCTATCCACCAGCTCCAAAGTGTGGTCCTCCACAGGCTGCAGTGTGGATATCTGCTCCATTGTAGTGCTTCATGGACTGCAGGGGGACAGCCTGCTTTACCATGGTCTTCTCCATGGGCTGCAAGAGAATGTCTGCTCCAACACCTGGAGTACCTCCTCCCCTTCTCTCTCTTTTTTTTTTTTAAATTACTATTATTTTGTTAAATGAACAGATATGTTACACTACTACTTGAGTTAGGACTGTTGCTTATTGTTTATAGAGACTATATAACACTTGAAAAACAGTATTAGAAAAATCACCTCATTCTTATTGACTTTGTGTGTTGTGGTAGAGGTTAAGGATATATTACTGTATTATTTTTCTATCAGTAGCCTGCAGTGAAAACAAAATCAGTGCCCAAAGTGTCTGTAAGTTAAGGACACTTTTGAATGCTTCTTAGCTAAAATATCTCTTCTTTCCACTAACAGTTTTTTTTGAATCTGAGGACAAAATACTTATTTATACATGTAATGTGATGGAAATCAAGTAAAAAATCTAGACAATGCAGAAATTAAATACTAGAAAAAACACCCTTGTATGTTTGGGTTTTTTTCTCCTGTTATGCATTATATTACATCAGATTATTTGAGGTTTGCTCTTGTTCAGAGAAAATTATAAGTGTCACATAACAGGACATGAACTCTTAAGCAACAGCAGAAGGAACCCTGGGTCCTAAATAAATTTTACTTAACACCAGCTACTTACCTGCCCTAGTGTTGTTCCAGTGAAGCGAGGTCAGCATCTGCTGTGAGGCTATTACAGGCCTCAGATGGGTTCATTTGGGTCTGTGAGTTTCTTCTTCTTATAATTTTCGTGATATTAGAAATATATTATTTCATTAAAATAGAAAATTAGGCAACAGAAGGGTGGTCAGATAGCACAGAGAAAGCACAGAAAGCTAGATGAAATATACTGGAGGAATTTCACACCATGCTGGTACATGTAGGAGGAGGAATACAGAGAAACCATTCGAGCAGCCAGGGATCAGGTTAGGCAAGCTAAAGCCCAG
>RSEF01000003.1:81131821-81160980 GCA_003993805.1 Himantopus leucocephalus | reverse complement strand
AGAGAGGGAAATCTGAGACCACAGAGGCTGGGCAAAATCATACATTAACATGATGGAAAAATTTCCATCCCCAGAGAACAGATGAAAATTTTCTTAAATCTTTTAAAATGTGAGGTCTGTCATAGAAGTTCCTTTGGATCAAAAGTCAGAATCTGTAATTCCTGCAATAGTGTATTTTGTCTGTGCTTCCCAGTGGGAGTGAATTGATCTGGATCATGCAGTCCACAGTTACCCAAGATGTATAAAAGATGCTGTGCCTTTAAGTGCTGTTTGTTTCCTGTTAGAACTGCATTGTCAGAAGTAGTAAAGCTGTGAGCGTTGAACAGGCACAGCTGACCTAGAGCAGAAAGTTGGTCATCCTCTTTTATGTATTTCAGTTCTTGACGGAGTGCTTGTCAGGAATATTATACTGATCATCTCAGTTCCCCTTATGGTAAACCCAAAAGGCACTAACATTGTTCTACTGTTCTCCAGTTCTCTGTTGAATAAAGAATGAAAACAAAGGTGAATGTCAAGAAAGAATAAGCATGCTAAAATCTTGTAACCTTTGGAAGTAGCTGTCATGTGAGGTAAAGAGCAATTCAAATGCTTTAATAAGGACATGTTTAGAAAACAGCCCCTTTCTGTAGTTAGTTTAAATATGCACATGCATGCCTAAATTAAGCACAGTTTTACTGGCGTAGACTTAGTGGGGAGCTAATGGCTCTGTAAACCCAGAGTAGGATTTGCCTCTACTTTTCTGGCCACATGGGCAGTGAAGTCCTTTCCTTGTGGGTAGAGTGCAGAGGGAGTGTATGTCCATGAAATGTCCTCACCTGCATAATGTATTAATTATCTTTCCAAATAAAACACAGCAATATTTTTTCTTGTATGCCTGCAATACTGCTGAAATTGCCTTCCAACCCCATGAAAAATCCTTGGCTTTTAACCACACAGGGAATTATAGATCAAAACTGTTATCTAGAACAGCACTTAAAAATGATGCGCTGAAATAAATATAGGCATCTGAGTTTCCAAAGAACTTCGTTATACTGTCACATGAAATACAGCACCACTGGCATTACTCAGTGGAAGCAGATGAGTTACTGAGAACACAGACCCAATCCTCTCTTCTCTGATGCTGTAAGATGAAGGGAAATTAATATTCCTTCCACTATTCAATCTTAGAAATACTTTCTGTTTTCTTTAAAAAAATAAACAAAACACCAAACCCACCCACTCCCCCCCAAAAAAACCACCTAAAACTTTAATGTACTCTGATTTAAAGCATTAAAGATTGTCTGCATGTTTTGAGAATTTACCACTACTCTTAACTGCTGGCATTTAATTCTCCCAGGCAGCTACCTTTTGGATTTTACGTGTTAATTCTATCACTGTGTAAATCCCATCATAGTTATACTTCCCTGTTTCTTAGTTTTAACTCTGGAGAAAAGGATTGAATATGAAGTATCTGTTATAAACAGTGTTGCAATATAAATTAAAGTCTTAGGAAAATGCTAAGTGGGAAATATGAGTTTGGGGGGGGTGATGAAGAGGAAGGGGAGTGGAAGAGTCGTCCCTTTCAAAACTGTTCCATTGGCTCTGCTGCCTCTCATCTTTCTCTGGTGGTGTGTCAGTGCTAAGGCAGACAGCTTAGTTTAAATTGGATGGAAGAATCACACAGGCCATTTAAGGCATTCTCTATTAGTCTGCTAGTTGCTTGAGTTGCTCTGAACTTATTGGCCACACTACATATCAGACACTCAAGCTTGCTTCTGATCTGTGAGTCTTTGGCATCCTTCTCCTGGAGGGTTTCCGTGGTTGGTCAGCAGGATGCAGAGAGGGCGAGAAGGAGGTTTGGAAGATGGGCAGAGTGGAGGATCTGCAGGTCAGGTTTCTGTTTCAGACAAAAGGAAGGAAACGCCTTCAGTAATATCGTCTGGTCTAATAACCCTATATTTAAACTTGTTTTGCTTATGGCCTCTGACAATCATGTGTAGAGTACCTCTAAGATCATGTGCTTTGTGATCCTGGAAAATGGCATACAGGTGGGTGCTTTTCAGAAACATACCTATCTCTTTTAAAATTTATTTCCCCTATGGACTGAGTTTCAGGATAAGTTAATCTCATCACTCTCTCTTGTCACTGCAACTCATCAGCCCTTTGTCCTCCCATTCTGTCATTTGCTGAAGTAATCCAAGATGTCTCTGGGATATAGTTAGTTCCTTGCTGCCACAGTTAATGATAATTCCTCGTGTGAATTTGCTGTGAGGCTTTGGAAGTGTTACCTGTGTGTCTCATTTTCCTTCTTTCCTTGGTTGGCTTTCCATTTCTCTATTTATACTCTAAACTCCAACTTTTTTTCCTAATGTTTTCTGTACATTTCAAAGAATGTAATTTACACTCAGACTAGGGCTCCATAAAATAAAGGATTAGCAAGAGACTGGGTGATCAGTCCAGGCTAAGTGACTGCATATTTTTATGCTGGTCTTGTAGAAAAGAGGTTTGATCTTAGTAGTCTGCTCAGTTCTGTGGGTTGGTGATAGCTATCCGGAACAGTGGTGCAAAGAAGCACCAGATTTTCCCTTACTCCACAGGATATAAATAAAATAGTGATGAANATCTTAGTAGTCTGCTCAGTTCTGTGGGTTGGTGATAGCTATCCAGAACAGTGGTGCAAAGAAGCACCAGATTTTCCCTTACTCTACAGGATATAAATAAAATAGTGATGAGCATACTGTCACTAGTGAACAGAAATATGTGAATGGAATGAATGGGCAGAATTTGTCATATTTGCTTTTAGATTCATCTGGTCTGGAAGACTGTTTGCTTTTCTTTGCAGAAGAGAAAGCTGGCCTGAATATTATGGCAGATGTGACACAATTGCCAATCCGTTGCCCCATTTGGCAAAAAATATAACTATTCCATTGCCTGTGAATCATTTCCATACTGTTTGTGCCAGTGTATTGGCAATGTATGCAAATGACGTTTTCCAGTACTGTGCAAACTGATGCAGACTGGTTCTGTAGGTTGGAATAGTCTGAGCATGCGCAATCCATTGACTTATTATGTCATGACCAGGCCAGGTGTCTATATAATAATAAATGTCACCAACTACCACAGTGATACAGGCAGAAAGAAGAAAACTGTACCCAGATACGTACATTAATCATTGCCCAGTCAAACCTGGTTATATTTGCTTGGTCTCCTCTCTGTTCTCTGGGGTGCCTATTATTTAGAATGAAGAGTCTGCTAAAATAAGACTGTTTGCCGTGTCCTTTAAAGTTTCTTGTGTGTATTTATACACTTTGTAAGGAAGGAAATTATACAGTTAGCTGCTCACCATCAGGTAGTGAGAAGAAGAGTGGTTCAGGTGAGTCATGTAACAGAGCAGATACATCTGTTGTGCTTCAGGATGTATGTACCCCTCAAAGTGGGATGTGACTGTCAGAAATGGCAGTGATAATATCGTTTTTGTCACAAGTATAAGCATATATACACATTTTTATATATCAGCCTGTATGATTTCTTACATTTAGTAAGGAGCTTAATTTTTCTAGAGATCAGGAGGAATGGAGAAAGTTAAAGGAATAGCTGCTATCTCTGACATCCCATCTTCACCTAGGTCCCATAAGGAATATATTAGGTAAATTGTTGACAGTTTATTAACACAAACACTTACCCTCCTTGTCCCATTCCTAGCAACCCCTGGAGGATATTGTGTGGGACTGAATGGATTTCCTGACAGCATGCCTGTAAAATGTGTGTTAGAAACTTACTCTCTTGCCTGTCACAAGTGATTATTATTTGTATCAGTAATGGTTATTTATAAAGCCCCTAGAAGGAAAAAGGCAGAATAATCTGCTTTGCCTTGTTCTCACCTTCTCCATTCAGCATTCCTGTTTTTTCACAGGAGGAATCAGGGCACTTAAATCACAGTTAATAAACAATATTTTGTAACAAAGGAACAGCATCCTATTCAGAAACAGTCGTATACCTACTTTCACTAGTGTCTTAAGTTCTTGCTCTCTGAGGACACAAAAACTACTCAAGACCACGGCATAGATCCAAACGAAGTCCAGCACTGTTACCACTCTTTCTAGCATGATTTTGGCCCGTGTCAGGTAACAGTTCTCAGACTTCCTGGACATGGTCTGGAGAGCAGTACAGGCCAAGGAGTGTTTCCATTTTGAATGAGGCCATCTTGTGTGGTGGAAAGAAGATTTAGCTGCATGGCTGCAAGTTGTACTTTGGCACGTGCCTGTGTGACAGTAATGTCTGTCTAGTGCAGGCAGCGGAGGTCTGAGTCCACTGATGAGAAGAAAGCTGACCGCAATCCATGCTGTAAACCCTCAGTTTTACACTAAGAGACCACACCAGTCCAAGCTCTAGAGCTTCCTGGAGAAGAGAGATTCTGAGTGTGTGTTGTTCTGCAAAATGACTCTTTTGGGTGCAGTCTGACAGAATAGGTATGAGTGAGGCTTAATCACCTGTTGAGCAGGAAGTATTGGGAGTTGGCTCTTCTTCAGCTGCTGCCAGCTGTGAGGATCATGGGGCTCAGTGAACGAACTCTTTCTTTTCAAGCCTGTTCTCCACCTCGCACTGTAGACAGAAGCCCAGGTAAGGGAGCGGTGGCTAGTTCAGTCAAGCAGTACCCCAGCATGGAAACAGCCTGGAAACAATTGGCTTAACCCTCCTGGCTCAGCAATCAAATATAGTAAAGATCTAGTCACTGTCATTCACTAGCAGGCAGAATGGTTGCAGATCTGCCTGTTACTGGGAGCATGGCCATGTTCAGCTCAGGGGAACTAGAAGCCATCGCTTTGACAACAGGCCAGCAAAGGGAAAGGAAAGAAAGACAAAATTATGTTGGAAAAAAACCCAGTACTTAAGTGTGAAGAAGCAGTAACAATGTCATGGAGGGGAGAAAGAAACGGGAGACTTGTCCATCATATTCCTGTTTCTTGACCCAATTCTGCTTGTTAAAACATGCATGAAAAAGTATTACCTTGTAATGATTATTGCTTACACCTAATTGAAATCTATAATCCCATTACAAATGCATCTGGACACATTTCATCAAACCATATCCTGTTGCGCAAATTGAGATCCAAGTTCATAGCTCATTTCTAAACAAATTACACACAGTGTGAGAGTCCAGGCACTGAATTAGGCATCTTGTAGCAAATGCTGCCAGTTCCTTCAGGTTAACTCAGAAACTGGGTTGCTGCTGTTTGCAATTTCTAAAGCATAGCAGGATAACTCATTTTCCAGGCTGCCTTGGATTTCCAGTTAGGCTACCTCATGGGGATATTTTGTCTTCTGCAATATTCTACTGGTGGAGAGAGAGAAGCTTAAATATACTTTCTTTAAGACTTTCTTGCAAACTGGCAGGCATTTTCATCAAAACTGAAGGCAAGGCTGCTCAACTAGAACATCTCTTAGTCTGCTGACCATTATTTTGCAGACCTGGAAATTGAACTGGAAATAAATATGTTTTTAAAGTATTCTGATAAACATACGGAATAGCAGCTCTGACTTTCTTTCCCATGCTAAGTTCCACTGTTCTGCCTTTCAGTGTAAGATCTGAATTTGTCTGTTACAGATTTGGTAAGGAAGACAGAAAATTCAAGTTTAAGGTTGNCTTTCCCATGCTAAGTTCCACTGTTCTGCCTTTCAGTGTAAGATATGAATTTGTCTGTTACAGATTTGGTAAGGAAGACAGAAAATTTAAGTTTAAGGTTACCTGCTGCTTGCTTTCTGCTCTTCCACCTTTTCCTGCTGCATACTCCCCTGAATGCGGACACCTCCACCTCCCTCTACTTCTTAAAATAACCACACAAACCTGCTAATTTTGCTTGAAAATTAGTTCATTATCCATGTTTTCATAATGTCACAATATTGGACTCTAGGTGGCAGCATATATGAGTGAATATTAGATGTTCGTGCTAAACTACTGATTTCAAACATCTCAATCGATAACCATTGTAGACTAGTCTTCCTTAAAACCACTTATTGTTTGGTGCTTTTAGTCCCTATTTTTATCCTATAAAACCTAGTAATGTACTTAACATACCAATGTTGAAAGAATTCAGATCGGCATGTTAACAGAGCTTTCACGATGGTTCAGAGCAGACTCCTGTTCTCTAGGGTAGCCTGAGGCACAGATGAGGGAGAGCGTCACAGGGCACTCAGCCATCCTAGTTTGGAACAGAATGGACAACGCTTCGGTAGGAAATGTGCATTTTTACTGCTGTTGTAGAAGGTAAGGTGCATCTCTGAGCCTTGGCTCTTCAGTAGCTGCGTATGCTGTAACAGATGATGCCTTGTCAGGGTTATAAAAGGCTGGAGGCATATTTATTCAAGTGTGTTGCAACACAAAAACTAATACTCAGAGGCTTTTCTAGCTGTCCCTGTTTAAGTGTACTGGAAGTGAAGGAGGGTTAGAGAGTGTCTGTGGACTGGTTTTTTTGCACAATATAAGCCACGGTTATGTCCTGATGTCAGGTTGGGCAGGTGGATATTGATCTCCTCTAAGAAGGAGCCTTAGGGAATATGTAAAGGACTAAGCTGATTGGCACTACAGAAACAGGGATCTCATTCTGTGCTCATTCTTTCATCCCAGTATGCAAAGCTTTTTCTTGGATGGGAAGAAAGTCTCCATTTCTTCTTAGCGCTCACCATGTGTCTCGCTAATCTGATGTATAACCAGGTCTGACTAATGAAGAGTGTACTTGGGTATCAGCAGCTAACAAACAAGGCAAGAAACATTTTTAAAGACACATGGTGAGACTAGAACAGTAGCAGTGTATTGTGCTTGGGGAATGTGACCTACACTTTCTGCCTGTGGTGGGTCCACCCCAGCCAGCAGTTGAGCACTCATCCAGTCACTCACTCCTCTCTTCTAGGATCTGCGATAACATTGGAAGGGTGAGCATAACAGTGGAGAAAAGTGTTAGATACTAGAAATTTATTTTGTCTAAAATAATTTTAAGTCTATTATGAAAAAGACTGATGTGTTACGGTTGGGAAATAACAAGAGTGGGGCTGCTCCACAAGAGGAGACAAGCCAGGAACAACAGTGCGAAGAGGGGCAGCATCCATCCTGGCAGAGGCATAGACCTGACAAGTGTAGGGATGGTGACAATTAGAAGACCCATTTGCAGTCTGGTGATAATCTGAGATACACAAAGCAGCAAACCAAAACAAGCCAGGAACAGAACTGAGTGCAAACATACCTACAGCATAATTCAGGCAAGGAGCTTAACTGAGTCGTGGGTGGAGGTTAAAGCAATTAAAACCTGTTGATGCACTGAGGGCCATGACAATTAGTTATCTAATTCGGACTATTGGACTACTAAAACTTTATTGGAATAAAAATAAATTCTTAGCTTCATTTATATTGTATGATCTCTTTTGCCCATAACAAGAGTTTGATGTAACAGCATCTTTTTTATTCCAGCAGCTACAGCTCTAATTATAGCCCCGTTGCCATAGGGCAAATCCATGGACATGCCTGTGCCCTGATATAGTATAAGCACAACCACTCTTACTACCTGTGTAACTCTCTTTTGGGCTGTTTCCAGTGATACTGTGTAGTGATTAAATCGCTTCGTTAGAAGATTTGTACAGTTATTGCCTTAGGCCTGGACAATTGGATCCCTGGGTCCAATGAGAACAGCCCCAAAATAGTTTTCCTGTAGCAGTCTGGTGTTGCAATACTACATGGCACTACTGGCACTCAGGAAAAAAAAGGGAAAATATGTGTAGATAGGACACCAGTCCAAGCCGTTATCCACGTGTGTACACATACACATACAGCCGCATAAAATAAAAGAGATGATGAAATTTAGTTGCTTGGTGTTCCAGAATGGGCACTGAGAAGGGAGTGAGCTTGATATGTGAGCAAAATCTGTTAAACTTTGATTACCCTCAGCCAACGCTTCTGCTCACCTTCCTCCACATCTATGTAAATAGAAAGTTACTCTCTGTAACCTATAAAATATGAAATATAGCATCTGCTAAAATTCATATTTGTCCTTAAAAATTTCATTTATTTCAGGAGATATCTCTTCTTCTCATTAATACCAAACAGGCAAGGACTTGAGAGTGATGCAGATGCTTTTTTTCCAGCTGTTAGCATCTGTTTAGACTTTCCATTGCGATGCTCTTGCTTCTGTGATTAGCACACGGCTGGGTATGAATAGATTTACAGACCACAATCCTTAGGATTCCTATGCAGGAAGAACAACAAAGTATACCACATACCTACCTTTGCCTCAGTCTTACGCTCTAGGCAATAAGCAAACAATCTGAGGAACTTTTCAATATCACCTAGCTGAATGCTGCAATATCACATTTTCTTGTTCTGTAATATCTTCATTATAATCCTTAGTGATATGCCCAGTGATACCGTGCAATTTTATAGGATTTATTTTTTACATGGAGCACAGTGCATATACATCATGCTTTCATTTGAATATATGCAGTATTGAATATAAGGATATTAAATATTTTGTATACACATATACATATATTTAAATCATAATGAAAAGAGGTTAAATGGGGAGGTTAAAAACAGGCATTTCTTAGGAAATAATGAGCTCATATACTTAAAATATTGCTTTCAAGCTCCAAAGGTTGTCATGCAGAAGGTGGAAGAGGATTTCAAGTGATGCCTGATGCAGAATGCAAAATAGCAGTTTGAATTCTGACTTGATAAATGGATGCTGTGCTCAAGGAAGCAGTAAGCAACATAGGCATAAACTGGGTCAGCTCATGGGAAGAAGTTAGTCCGAAGAAGCAAACCAAATATGAGCTGTCAGTGCAATACTGTCAGGATTATTCCCATAACCATTACTGCCATAACCATCCTTATTTATTTCAAAGCCTTTCAGAGAGGCTCCTTATTTCACTTACACTGATTTGCTCGTACCTGGGCAAGCAGGTGAGATAGGTCTCAATCAAGTCCTAGTATGAATGCACTAACCTGTTTGGTCATATTTGGGTGTGGGTCTCTGTGGCTTTTAATGAACTAAACCAAAAAACAGAATCTGAGCTCCCTCAAGTTATGAAAATTAGATTCTGGTTGTTGCAGAGGAGAGCCTAAAGCGTAAGCCTCTCCCTGAGAAAGGAGGTTTTTCTTATAAAAGACCTAAATAGGCATGCTCAGGCTAACATTGCTCAGTCATCCTCAATTTGTTTATGGAAGATTATCCAGCCAGAAGCAACAAAGAAGTTGTATTTATGTTCTCTCAAATACAAGCTATGTCATGTGTACTAGATTTACAGTCCTAAAGCTGTTGGTTTGATGCTTTGCTGTAGCATATAGGACACATAAACACATAGATACTGTGATGAGGAGCATGAGTGAAATTATATAATTAAATAATTATGTAGAATGATTATGCAGAATTTATTTGTTTCCTTGAAAGTCACTGAAAACACATTCAGTTGCTTCTAACCACCAGTGGTGGTTCTAAGGCTTTTTAGTTATTACAGATCTCAACAGAAAATTCTGCAGCAGACTTGTGTGAGTGTGAGCATGCATATAATGCAACAGAGGGTCAAGAAAACAGTATCATATAAAACAAGACCATGTAGGTTTTTCATCATCAAAATAATACTAAAAGATGAAAATATTTGCTGCTGTATGTTGGAAAATGGAAAAAAAAAAGTCTATTCCTTTACAAAGAACCTTGTAACTTTCTTCTCCATGCTTTTTGCATTTAGCCTAAGTGAATATATGCCCACTCTGCAAGTTTGTGGTTGGCACAAGGAGTCCTTACTGATGGTACCATGCAAACACGTGAATGCATCATTACTCTGCAAGTTATTTAAGGCTAGTAAAAATGTATGCATGGGGACATCTTACATGTTCAAACAAATTATTCTATTTCTTTCAACACAGACCCTAATGCAAGGTGAGCTTCAGAAGAAAGCATGCTAGCCCAGTCATGACAAAAAGTTCCTCACGGGAGAATTTGAGTTTCTTTTGGCACTCCATTCCCAGTCCCCCTGCAAGTGCAGTTCTGAAATGTCTTTCTCTCAGCATTAGCCTTAGGCAGTAACTCTAGTTTGATCTATAGGACAGGGCTAACACTCCAACCAAAAAGAATCAATATTCCCAAGAAAAGAATTTTCACATTAGTCTTTACTTAACTTTAAAAGATGCCTCCAGTGTGTCATTCCAGGATTTCTCTTTCTCTCAACAGTAACCAAAGTCCTAACACCAAATCCTACACCTCAGCTGAGTGTCACAAAAGGCCAGATGGACTTTATCCATACTGAAAATTGTCCAAAAGAATTCTTTTTTGGAAGTCCCACCTCCTTTTGGCAGCCCCTTCACAAAACTCATCCCCCTGAAGCTCTGGGCTTCTTCTTTTCCTCAACAAACCTAATCTTAACTGGCTACCGTAAGCCTAGCCTGGGCCATAGGAGAGGAAATCTGCTCTGTTCAGAAATATGCTTAGATAAATATGATACAATTCTCCAGTTGTAGCACCAGCTCTTACTTAACAGTGGAGGGTATGTTGCAGCCCCACTACAACTTCATCTCTGGGTTGCCTTTGTCTCTAAACCCCCCCTGGCTGTAACACAAATGCTTGGCTGATGCATATGCCAAAGACGGTGCTCCGTGTGCAGATTCAGTGTTCTTCCAAGGGGGATATTAGAGTATGCCCATGGGTTTCTTTGTCAGCTGCTGTCCAGATGCAATCAAACTTAGCTTTGGACTTTCAGTCAAAACTAGTCTTAACCCAAACCCTAAAATGAACCTTAGGAAAAACATGCCAGTGAAGATGAAAAATTCCTAAGGAAACAATTATTTTTGCACCACTCAGTTCCTTTAACAGCTCTTTAATGATTGAGAGAAAGACCCTAGAGCTACAGCTTGAGTAGTACAGAAGAAGGGCTGTCTGAAAAAAATAAGATCCTGTAGGCTAGATTTCCCCCTTGAGTAAGTCCTTTTCTAGGTAAGATGAAGGAGGGCAGTGTCTAGGCTTACTTTATGGTTGGTGTTGCATTTAGGAATAAAATTACAGTTAAGAGAAAAAGAGAAACTGTGGGATAACTGTGTTTAGGAGTCTGGAAAATCCCCTAAGAAAAAGAACAGCTGATACTTGAATTTTCCTCTCAGAAATGTGGAGACTCTGATAGGAGCAGGAACCAGGGCCAGGGCAGTCAGCCTATGACTTGGGATTCTTAGGGTTCAAGAAAAAATAACCACGGAAATTCAGTCGGAGTGGACCTGCAAAGACACTGCCACAAGAAAGATGTAGGCTGCAGAAAACTTTTTCGTCTGGGCCATGGCACTGGTTCTTGGAGTGGGGCTCAGCCAATACGAAAGTCAAGGCCAAGGGTTCGGAAAGGGAGAAAGCCGCCATCAGAGTGCAGCTGCCAAGGGGCTGCCCAAGGAAGGGGTAGACTGCAAACAGAATTGTCCTCTGGGAATCTGTTCACCTGAACCCTGTCTCAGTGTGCTGGCATAGGATCCAGGCAAGGATGAGGTCAAGATTCCTCACCGTAACCCTCTTCCTTGGCCTAGGCCTTGTCCTTGGCTGAACCCTAGCTCAACGCCCAGTGCCACAGCAGGGATGAGCAAGTCCTGAGGGGACAATTCTTTTGGCAACCTTGTTTTGCCAACCCCTCTGCAGCCTCTAAGTGCAGGTGTAGGCTTTGTCCCTTTCCGAACCAATACCCTAAACCCTGACGCTGGTCCTGGGCCTCACCTGAGTCTTTGTCCAAGACCCAGTGCCCTGGCCCAGATGAACGAGTTCTTAGTAGAAAATTCTTTTTACAGCTTTCTGCTCAATTTTTCAGCCTGTTTGCGGCCCCAGTCCAACTGGAGCTCTAGGCTTTCTCTTTCCCCTACCCCTAAGGGAATCCTAATCCAAATCCTAACCTAGGCACATGCTGTACTTTATACCCATATTCCCAGGCAAGGCCGAGCTGAGAATATTTTCAGCGAATTTATTAATTCTTTTACCCACCCTTTCCAGATCTNCGCTTTATTTTGGCTTTACTTTGCAGCCCTATTACAACCAGAGCTCTGGGTTTTCTCTCCTTCTTAGACCTAACCCCTAACCATTGCACTTGGTGATGGTGTCGGCTTTCTCACAAGTCATAACCTTACCACATTCTGACCTTTTTTCACCATTTGCACTCCCATCCCAGACTCAACTATTTCCATAACCAGAATTCTGGCATCAACCTGTCCTTCTTAGTTTGCTGGAAGTTTTCCCGAGCCCTTAAATCTATACCTCTGGGGTTTCCCTTTCTCTCTTTCCTTACTTTTATGGACAGACACCAGTCCCGTCACAGGTGCTGTATTCATCTGAAGACCGTTCTGTTTATTTAGCCTCAGCTCTTACTTTCCATTGTCGGGTCTTTGACAAAGTAGCTTTGAGTTTTCTCTTTGTCTCAACTCCAACCATAAGCCTAAGAATAGAGGGAGCTTATGGCGAGGAAATTCAACCCTTGTTGAGACAAAATTTTCTCAGTACAGAGATCTTTTTGCAGATCACACTTTTCTTTGTCAGCCTCTTTCCAGACCCCTTCCACTGGAACTCTGTATTTTATATTTTTTTTTAACATGTACCAATTTGTTAACCTACCCTACTGGCTAGCCAGTGTGTGTGCTCTGTCCCAGTGTGCAGCGTTTGTAGGTATGAATTCTGTGTTCATAATTTCTTTCTCCAGCACTATTATCCTACAGTTGTATCTCTAGGTGTTATTTCTTTCTTTTAACATGTTACTTCAATTTTAAATGTTACCTCTGTTGCTCTATGACAGCATCATATGTCATTAATAAAATCAAATAATAAAGAAACATTTGAGGGAGAAGCATAGATTTCTGTTTGGGTTTGGCATTTTTGCCCCTACAGAAAAAGTGTCTTTGAATTCCACTGTGGGCTGCACTCTGTAAGAAAGATGATCATGCATGTTGGATTTTTGGGAGCCCTCAACAGCTCCAGCCAGGTCCTTAAATCAGTCAATTGTAAGGCCAGCATGCTGCAGCACTCAGTTATAAGGACCACCTTTGAGATGTGGAAAGTGATGCGCCTTTTTGGGTAATATCAACACTACTTGATGCCTTGATATGTGGGTAGAAAAGTACGCAAAAAAAAAATTTCTTAAGATAAAAAAACTGTTATTTTCTTTTGGCTTCTTTTGTTATCTGCTTATGAGTGGTTTTCCATTGCTAAATTATTGGTTAATAGCAGTTTTCATTTAACTCCCAGCAAGTTACTTTCACATCCGTAGGAAAGTCCAGACCTGTAGGGCTGTCAGTACAGAACAAAATTAGGTATCCATAAATTTGAATCTATTATATTTTCAGTTTGACTTGAGGGGATGAATTTTTGATGGAGTAAAGAACCACACAAATATTTTTTTCCTCCCGAATTGCTTAGAAATAATGTTATACAAAGCACTTTTTTATGGTTAGGCACCTCATTGGTAGTATTTGCATTTTATTTTTATTCTTTTGCTACATAACTAACTAGAAAGTCATATTTTGTTGAAATGGCTTGACTATTTTGAACCTTAGGAGAGAATTATGGGTTGGACTGTGGCTGTTGGCAGTGCTAGATGGCATATTTGAAGAAGCTTTCCTTTTAACTATTTGATAAAGTCAGTTCTGCTAAAAGTTTACTGAAGGAAGAGTATAGTTTTTTCTGTGTTTGAGTCTTCAGTAGTGCCAGTGGGAATTTTGTTCAAAACTCTTAAGAGAATATAACTAATTAAACAAAGAATATTTTCCCTTTTCCTGCACCCCTTCTCCATCTCTTCCCTATCCCTTCAGATTCCTTCAGAATACAATCTTCCTATCTGGAAGTGCAGTAGTCATCTCCCATAGTCGTAAGGAAGTCAGCATTTCAGCAACAGTGAGGTGACTTCTAAATGGTAAACTCGTTGTCATTTCACCAAACCTAAGCTTGCATAACTTATTCAAATGCCTGCATATTTTCATGCATGTTATTCCTCCCAGGTGGTGTTAGCTTCCTGGGAGAGGTGATTATTTTGAGCAAGCAGGTGGTTTTTCTGAATTACGTAGGTCCTTGCAGGTACTATACACTGTGTGCAATTTCTCAACTATGATGAGGCAGAACTGATTTTTCCTTGTTAGGAGGTACATGAAAATACGGAAAAATATTTCAATGTTTATCTGAAGGAAGCTGGTTCAAGGAATACAAAAAAAGCCTGGACTTTTATCATTGGAAACTAGGAATGCTGTGTATCTTTCCTCCGTGTTACGTTTCAGATCATCTTATTTAAGGATTCTCAAATGAAAATCAAATCTAACTTAACATAAAACACATATATCCGTGTCCTGTATTGTCTCAAAGATTTCCTTTATTTATAAGCTGGATCAAGCACTTGAGAAACAAGTAGGACAATCTGAAGCTATCACCAAGAGAACTTTTGCTGTGATACTTTTAATATTAGTTTCGATTTAATCGCAAAATAGATATAACTCAATGAAAACTTGCTGTGTATTGGACCATCGTTCAGGGAAGCAAACTACAACTGTATATTGTTTCCCCTTATAAAATGCTTCAAGATTTTAATGAAAGTTCCATGTCACTGTGGCACATTCATTCACTTGATATCAAAGATTTACACTATGAATTTCATGTGGTGTCAAAACCCTCTCAAACTTAAGCTGCATTTGATTAGCAAGGATTGCACTCAGGAAAACTTGCTTTTTACACAGGTTACTATTATAATTTTAAGTAATGTGGCAAAAGGGGATTTCAGCCTTCTCTACATTCCGTTTTGATCCTGAACTTTTTCCAAAGATCAATACAACTTTATACATTTGAATTACCCATATTCTTCAACTTCTGTTAATAAAAAGGGTTAGTAATCACAATTGATGTAGATTCTTCATTTCTAGCATAATATGGAGAATGATTATTGCACTAATTATGTTCATAGAGTAATATATACTGTGCTATTCATTTCTCATGGCCTGAAATATTAATTAGATCTTATTTGTAGAATGACAGTTCACACATAAGATGACTCAAATTCTTAAATGGTTTCAGATAATAGATGTTGAACAAAACCTCGGTATCTGTTAAAAATATACTTCCCCTACAAGGGCTATATTTGCAAAAAGTGTGTGTAGAGAATTTTTTGTCACAAGGCTTTGGCGTAAATTCATATCTTCTGTTACACAGGAAGTATGTATTCTATGTCTGTATGACGTACACATATGAACATACATACATTTGAGCAATGATAATGTCTTTCTTGTTACTTATCAAGTTATTTCACAGGAAGAGTTCGTGAATTACTTCTTTTACTAAAACTGACTGGAGAGCTGTCCTAAAAAAGGACATTGCATGAGCAAGTGAGAGCACTGTCTCCTAATGGTGTAAAGTTCTGCACGTAATTCTCCTAGGTTGTTACCTCTCCTTCAATATGAAAGAATGGTCACTGCAGCCCTTTAAACCCAAACCTCTCAAAGGTCTTTAGAGTTTTCTGTTTCCACAGCAACATATCTATGAACTCCTTCAAGTTCGTCAGTATCTCTTTTAGTAGAGTCCTGTGAGATGAGCATGGAGTACACCATGTGCTATCAAAATCCCGTGCCTTGTTGTTCCATACTGTGCTGCATTTGTGAATACAACCCTAAATTGTATAAAGCTGTTTTGCAGCCATATAACACTCACTTTCAGCTTTCACCCTTGGGATTTCTATATCATTAATCTTACGCAGACCTCTCCACCAGAGTGAGTGGTTTTGTATCCATTTTTAATTGGATTTCCCCAGGTATATTAGGTTGTATTTTTTTTTTTTTTTTAAGGGGAAACTCATTTTGCTCCTTTTGGCACAGTTTTCTAATCTCTCTGGGTCTCTTTGTGTCATGTCACCTAACTCATTGCTTTTCACAGCTCCGTTCAACAGGGCTGTTTTCAAATTACTGTCCTGTTCACTCTGTCTCCCTGATCATCCCTGAAAAGCTAACTGAAAGCAGCACTGACTGATATCCAAAGCCAATCAGTAGGCCATTACCTTTCACTCCTGTTTAGGGTGAAAGCCCACATGATAACGAGTTTTATGCTACCCAATTTGAATGATTCCACAAAGCAATTGCAGTTTAACTTTTTTTTCCCCCATATTCTCTCTCATTTTCAAGTATGAATGAAGCCATTCCATATCTGTCTGCTGAAAACAGCAACATGCCTCTAAGCCCGTCTTCCAGCATGGGCTGTGGACGGTATAGGATACATTTCAGTAAGATGAGTACAATAATAGAAATCAACAATGGAAGTTGCAATCATGAATTTATTATCTTCATTATTAGTTTATGACTGCAAGTGATGATGAAATTGTTGGGTTTTGGAGTACTAAAATGTCTTCTGTGTCCAGAGTATCCATTATGCTATAGGTTTCTAGTTATTCCTGGATGATTAAAATATAAATGGGGAGGAAATAATCTGATTTGCATAATAACAGAAATGACTGATTGTTGTTTTTTGTGTATCTGTGAACGGTAATGGTTTTTTATGTATTATTAAAAATTCATTTTTTCCTGACATTTAAGTGAGACAAAGGTTGAATGCAAGATGATTCTTGTGCTCTTCAGCTGGAACACCTACAATATAAAGAACTTATTAGAAGGAGGAAAAATGTGGAAGATTTATTTGATTGAATAATTCAAATCTGTTATCTGATTAATATTAATTGCTCATATTATTTTAATTGAATACATAGGAAGAGGTGAATAAAATCAGGTTAGAAGTGAACTAATAAAAGGTATCTGTCCTGTAAAGTCAGATTTTAATTAATCTGCTAGTGTATCAACCTTTTCATGATAGTATTCTGCGGCTTCGTAGTTATTAATTTTATCCAAAAGCCCTATAGGCTGTTTTTCATCTGTAAGTGCTCCAAATCTGCAACACATCACTCGGTACTAACATTCTCCAGTTTAATTCCTGCGCTGGAATGAAAAGCCACAAAATGTCCCATTGTGTTATACTATAATGTGGAAATGATATCAGATGCTATAAGGAATTTCTTTTTTTTTTTTTTTTTCNNNTTTTTTTTTTTTTTTTTCATCTTTAGAGGCATGGTTTGTGTTCTAACCTGCTGCAAGGCTGTGTGATGCCTTGTTGCCATGCAGACAGTGATTATAGTGAAGGTGGGTTGCAATTACATTGAACTAGACTGCCCATATTCACTTTTGGTTATTATCTGCATGTGGAGTGTTTTCATTAACTATGCACTGGAAACATCCTGACTGAAATAAGCATCTTCTGCTGCTTGATTTATCCCTATGTATGTGTGTATGTGTAATGATTACTGCAGTACTTAGAGGAATGCCAGAGTAGCATGTAGTCAAATGTAAAATTCACCTCAGGGAAATTATATATTGTCAAAGAAATCAGTTTCTACAAAACCTTTTAATTGCTGAGTAGTCAGAAAGAAACCATCAAAACATCCATAGCAACCACTGTCAGGCTGGCTGACCAAGTGAAAAAGTCTGCTGTGAGCTCTGTTACTATGGATATATATGAAATACATGCAGGAGATCCTAGTTAAGTTTCGTTTCTTATAAATTCCAGACCTTTGGCATGTTGCTTATAGCCAAAATGGAGAGCCAGATCTTTGATTGCTGCATCTGTCTCATTCATCAGCTGCACAAAGCCAACAAAAGGGCACCAAAATGGAGTCGTTGACAATTCCCAGGGAGAGGGGAATTCTCCATTAGGATGTGTTTTGGAAAGATATGGATGGGAATAGGAGGAAAGTCAAAGGTGTGTGATAGGCAGAAGCAGAGCGAGACTTCAGATAGAAGT
Source organism: Himantopus leucocephalus (assembly GCA_003993805.1). NCBI lineage: Eukaryota > Metazoa > Chordata > Aves > Charadriiformes > Recurvirostridae > Himantopus > Himantopus leucocephalus. Next base: position 81,143,191 of record RSEF01000003.1, on the reverse strand, counting down.
AAAAAATGGATAGCTGTATGGCATTGCTGGAGGATCGAGACATGTGTCCCCCTTAAAAACAGAACAATTGTACCCTTCACACCTTTGTGATACCACCCCTGAGAATACTTCTCAGGTTCATACCACGTATGGAGGAGCAAACTTGTCTGCTTCTGGTGCCAGGAGGCTTGTGAACACTGAAGAATCTGTCCTTTGGGAACAGAATTTACTAAGAAGTCCTCCTACAACCAGCTGCCTGCTGCAAATAACCTTACATAGGTCTCTCAGCTCTGCAGAATATGGAGAGTCTCACAATTTTTACAAGGTACTGTACAGATACATCAAGCTTTTGTGTTATGAAGTGGCTGGAAAATACTGGGTGTATTAATGATTTATATTTTCTCATCTCCGAGTTCAATGTGTGAAACACTAATGCATTAACAATATTTATGGATGGTAATAAAGAAGATTAATTCACTTGTAACGACTACTGATGAGCTGTTTTTCCTTAATACTTCCTATTTTATAAGAAGATTTAAGTACCTAACACTTTGTATTCCATGGAGAAAACAAAAGGACTTTATTCCCTTCTTGTATTATTCATGGGCATGAAAGAAGGCTGATGGCATCCTGTGCTGCATTGCCAGCAACTGGAGGGAGGTGATCCTTCCCCTCTGCTCAGCACTGGTGAGGCCACATCTGGAGTACCGCATCCAGTTGGGCTCCCAGTTATGAAAGGAACAGGGACATACTGGAGACAGTCCAGTGACAGGCTGACAAAGATGATTATGGCATTGGAGCATCTCTCCTATGAGAAAAGCCTGAGAGAGCAGTTCAGCCTGGAGCAGAGAAGGCTCATGGGGGGGGTCTTATCAATGTACAGAAATACCTGAAGGGAGGGTGCAAAGAGGATGGAGCCAGGCTCTTTTCAGTGGTGCCCAGTGACAGGACCAGAGGCAACGGGCACAAACTGAAACACAGGAGGTTCTCCCTGGATATCAGGAAACACTTTTTTCCACTGTGAGAATGACCAGGCCCTGGCACAGGTTTCCCAGAGAGGTTGTGGAGTCTCCATCCTTAGAGATATTCAGAAGCTGTCTGAACATGATACTGGGCAACCTGCTCCAGGTGGCCCTGCTTGAGCAGAGGGGTTGGGCAAGATGACCTCCAAAGGGCCCTTCCAACCTCAGCTGTTCTGTGATTCTGTGGTTAAGCTACAGTGGTATTGGTGAGGATTGGATTTTGGAAGACTCGCAACAGACTTCTACCCAGAAATGGTAAACATACACGCTGAAATTCCTCTAATGGGACATGGTGTATGGCTTCTGCTCCTCTAAAAAGAAAGTCACAAATACTTCAAAGAAAAAAATCTTACTATTATCTTAAATGTTAAATATTTGCAAGGAATGAGGAATTTCCAGTATGTGTGAAGAGTCTTGCAGATGCCACTAATTTCATTAATTTTACCACAAGTGTTAATACATGCTCTGTCCTCTCATTAATTGAAACTCTTTTGTTTACTTTTTGCTGTTTCACCAACCAAGGAATGAAAAGTAGAAATCCCAACAACAGATCACCTGCTTTCTATTAAAAACAGATTCAACCACCCACAGTGTCCAGCTGATAGAAGTGGCACTCTTCTATTAAGATTTGCCCCTTTTTTCTCTTCCTTCATAAATCCTGCCCAGAAGATTCATATAGTAGTCAGTAACCAGACTAAACCAGTTCATACCAGGCTAAACCAGTTCATACCAGAATAGCTTTATCACTGTTCATATGTTGAAAGCTTTAAGAAGTTGAAAGGATGCCCAAGTATAGAGGTAGCTCACAATAAGAACGCACATAGTGGCCAAAAGAAAGGCCCAGCTGGCTGGAGTCCTGTTTCTGCTCTCCAGTAGTATATGACTAAAGAAAATAATTATTAGAGACAGTTCCTTCTTTGTGCCTTCTCTCAATCAGTAGTGCTGCAAGCTTCCTGAGCTGCAAATTCCAACCAATTCGATGACTTTAACAGCTGCAGTGAGTCAAATATCCTTTAAGCGCAGTATGCTGTAAAAGAAACTGGTTTGCTGAAAGCCCTTGCAGAAAATTACTTGTCCAACTAGTAGGGATGATTTGATAACCAAAAATATGGCTGGATTCCTGATCATCTTTGCGTAAGTTGGAGCAATTCTTATCAGGAGCACAAGACCAGTAAATAAAAATTTGTACTCCAGCCTCACTTGCACCACATTTATATTTTATATTGCTAAATGAATGCATGCAAAATGTTTGCTTGATCGTAAGGGTTCAGCATGCTCCACACAGGCGTATGTGGTGGTAATGGAACTGGCCTTTGATGAGTTACTGACGTTACAGAAGACAGACAACTGTCTAGTACTCCTTGCTAATCTCCCCCGAGAAACCTGGGAAGGCAAGTAATTTAATAAAGGTTACTAACTCATTTAAAGCTAACGCTAGATCTGAAGAGTGCTACCTATTATATTTCGGACCAAAGCCCGTTGTTCGTTTCTGTGGCCAGTCTGGCCCAAACCACAACAGCCCTCTAAATTTAGACAGAAGAAAANAGATCTGAAGAGTGCTACCTATTATATTTCGGACCAAAGCCCGTCGTTCGTTTCTGTGGCCAGTCTGGCCCAAACCACGACAGCCCTCTAAATTTAGACAGAAGAAAGACTGTCCTTGAGACTTCAGGTTTGTAAGGATAAAGACGAAGGTTCTGACAACCTGAATTCCACTTCAGCCTCATTGTACAGTGCTTCCTATTAACCACTCATCTCTGAGGACCTACCAGCTGGGAACAGAAAATGCTGGTCAGGAGGATTTGAATGTAATTTATACCACCAGAATCTGTGCTCGTGCAAAAGTTGTAATGCCTACCGTAAGCTTTCAGAAGCCCTAAAAAAAAAAACCCGAAGTCAACAAAGTGGAAAATCAGTCATGGGAGAGCTGCATAATAGGATAAGACTATATCAGAATAGATAACATACCGCACTTGTTAAAAGATCATTTCTCTTGGAGAGAGAATATTAGACAAAAAGTTTACTTCTGAGGGGAAGAAAGGAAGACAGAAACATCATTAGCAATCTATGTTTGTGATTTGTGGGTTGCTGGAGGCAAAAAGCAATATTTTTAAGGAAAGACATATGATGTGACAATTTTATGATAAAAAATGGAGTGAAGAGAAACAGAAGAAACAATACATCTTGATTTTTTTCTAAAAACTATATCTCAGGCTCTGTTTCTGTCACAAGTGCTAATAAGTTAGGTGGTCCTTGTTGAACAAAGGTCATTGTTGTGGTTTCACTTACAGAACAAAAAATATCATTGTTGAGCAAACCTAAAGAGATGAAAGACAGAAAGAAAAGGGATAAGGCAAGGTCTTGCCACTCCCTCTGCTCTGCTCATCTTCAAACAGGGAAGTGTGTAAAGTTCAGGTATGGAAAAGAAGCCAAATATTTTTTAACTTCTGGACATGGAAGAGTTTCAGGGCTTCCAGCCACTAGTTTGAAAACAGGATCTCAGAGAAGGACCATCAGTGGTTTATCCCAGCTGAGTAGCTGACCTGCTGCATTACTGTTTTCATAGTTCGGTGACGAATTAAAAGATGTGTATCGCTGTCTCACAGCTGTACACCCAAATGAGTGGCATCAGCTTGAGAAATGGTACTGACGTGCTGAAGCAGTGATTTGCACATATGACTGCTTGTTGTATTCAATGAAACAACTTTTGCCAATGGGAGCACCACATTCCTCCTAACTGTGAGTACAATTTTATAAGCTCAAATTAGAGCCTACCTTTGAAAAAAACAACACTGTTCCTGGGCAATTCTTAGTATTTTGCTTTCTTCCACTCCCCTCTGGTACTATTGTGGTTTTATACTCCTAATCATTTGTGCTTACTGTTTATTTTCTTCAGGTATCCAAGATATGCTTTGTTTTGTCAGTTTGAGACAGGGACTGCGAAAGTACTGAAGATGCCTTGCACTTATTTATAGTGCCTTGAGGTACTTTGCAATTATTAGTGAAGGTTCAAAGCGCTGGCAGTTTCAAATAGTTGCGTGAGTTTCAAACACTCGNGACAGGGACTGCGAAAGTACTGAAGATGCCTTGCACTTATTTATCGTGCCTTGAGGTACTTTGCAATTATTAGTGAACACTATAAATAGTAAAGGTTCAAAGCGTTGGCAGTTCCAAATAGTTGCATGAGTTTCAAACACTCGTACAATAATTAATTACCTTACACATAACAACCTCACAAGTGTTTGCTGTAATCATAAATCATTGTATTTGCATGTCTTCTGCTAGTTTTGCAATTTAGAGTTGGTTTATGAATCAGTCCATATTGTCCGTGTCCCAAGTGCAGAGATAGCAAGAGAAATTGTAGATCCACTAGATGATATCGAGAGACTGATTTGTGGTAGAACCTCACGTCATAAATTTTGTGGATGTCTTATTTTGGAGATTCACAGTTCCAAGTGAGTCTATGGCATTTCCAGGAAGGTTCAATGAAATTTTTCCTGACAGCTGCTATTCAGAAGCTTCTACAGAGGGGAAGTCATGTACTGGTAATGTGCAGTGGATTACTGGTCCATAAGGAGAACCAAAGCTACTGAACATTGGCAACACTGCTGCTTGTTTGTTTATCCTCTAGTAAACTTTGCATTAATTAGAAATTCTGGAAAATTCTTAGAGAAAGAAACCATCCAGCTTGCAGAAGCAAGCTGTTGAAAGGGAGACTAAGAAGCCAACATGTGGCTATATTGCTGGCTGCAGTTGCAGGATATCTTTAAGTCTTAATAAATAGACAAACAGGCCATCAGAAAAAAGAATCTTCTTATACATTACTTAACATGCAATGCAAGAAAAACAGTAGCAATATTCAGTTTTGTGATATTCATGCTGAGGAAGAGACTGGGATTAAAACAGCTGAACACTACAGTCCTGAGAAAAAAATCAAACAGCTTCAGGCTGAAACACCAAATATCTATGCATAAAAGCAATGGATGCAAAAGTCGAGTCAGTATATAGAGCTCCCTGTGATGAAGAATTCAAAAAATTGAGGTAATAACTTTTAAATATTTTGATGAGAGAAAAAAGAAAGCAAATAAATGGGACACCATTGTTAGGAATGGTGTCTGAACACAGGAGAGAGCAATTTGATGAGTTCTGAGACAAAAACTGCAGATCAAAAGATGTTCCAAAAACTTGCACAGTTAAGAATTTTTCCATTCCCATATGATTTTAGAGAAAGGAATCCCTAATCAAAGGCTGAATCTTTTGTGGAGTGTGTGAATCCAGCTTACTAGGGAGATTTATGAGAGGAGCAGCTTTATCTCTGTATCTGTTCTATCTCTATCTCTATTCTATCTTGAATTTCTGGGAGAGCACTGAAGTAAAATAGCCATCAGTTTGGAACAGGTGTATCAAGCTAAAGGAAGACACAAAATCAGACAAAGATAGAATAATGGAGAAAATAACCCTCATAGGCTAGCATGCTGAAAAGAGCAACAAAAAATTCAAGAAGAAAAAGGACTGTCCTTTGGGCTATCACACAGAGGAGGGAGGCAAACAAATCCAAGTGAAATCCTAAACTGCAAGTAGCCCAAGTATTGAAAAACTCTCCATGCACAGTAACTGAAAATGTGGAACTTTATAATGCACAGAAGCGCGTGTCTAGCAGATCTATATGTTCTCAGCACACAGACTTTGCTGCCAGCAATTCTACTGCCACATTTAAGACCAGTCCAGTGATTAGTTAGATTCTTGGTGGGTAGTTCAGCCATCTGTAGCATCATCTCAGCGATGATGCTAAGTGGTAATGTTAGCATAGAAAAATGTGCTGAAGTGGTGTTGATATTTATAAAGCATGGTTCTCTCGTCAAATAAAGATACCAGTAAGAATCTCATATAATAAAAGAAAATTTTGCTAGACTTTGGGAAAACCTTTTTATTCAAATTTCCTTACAATAAAAATTTGTTAAAAAAAATTGGATGTCAGCTACCTTAAAAGATGCTGAAGCTTTTCTTTTAGAGATAAAAATAAAAGAGAAATTAAAAATCAAACATTTTATGTTCAATATGCTTTCTATGGAAAAAAGACTTGGGATCATACAATACCTGCATGTTTGTGTGCTAATATGGCCTTTGGGGTTCTGCTGTTCTCTGATTATTTTTTATACAGTTGATGATGACTTCATTCAGAGTCAAGTCTCCTCAACTGAAGACTCATAATGTGTTTATCTTTTCACTCCTAGCAAAGAAGTGCTCTTAAAGCAGCTGGCTACATTCCCTGTAGAGTTGAGGCAGAGGAGTAGGTGCCTTTTGAGATCTCTGTTGAGGAGAGATCTTGATGACCATAGTTTAGGTATGAAAGTTAGCTGCACAGTAAGTGCTCCTAAAAGCCTACAGAAACACCTACTTCTTTCCATTCAGTGATTATTGTGCTAAAGCACTTAAAGCAGCATCACTAGGTACCTAAAACTGAGGTGCAAATGACAGGCTTCAGTTTGCTTGACTGCAGGCTAGTGCTCCAGTTTCATGAAAACAGGTGGATAAATGAAGGAAAAGTACTTTGCATATGCAATACCTGAGGCAAAAGCACCTCTGGGAGCTCACCCAGTGGAGCCACTGGACAATCCATGTGGGAAGGAGATTGAATTTCCAGCTGGAGTTAGCATTTTTTTGCATAATAAAGTCTATGACATAGGTTAAAAGTTCTTGGGAAGCCAGGCTTCCTCAGTGCTGGGGCCTGTGGAACTACGTGCTGGTTTGGAGTGATTTTTTACTTTGCCATAAGACTGATCCATAACGTAGCTGGCACTGATGATGGAGTATGGCAGCATTACACATACCAGTAATGAGAAAGTACCTATCCTGTGGAGCAGCTTGAGGTGCTACATTTGTCACTTGAAATGACTGCTGAAGAACAGGATATACTTGAAATGTCTGATACACTTCAAAGAACTGAACTGCGTCAAACCTTCTGTATTTTACGAACTAATACATTTCATTTTGTTGGAAATGTTGAAGGCTAATAACTTGGTTTTAGCTATGTCAGTGGTTCCCAGGCTACAGGATTGCAATCCAAGGTGAGATCATGAACACAGAAGCAATGTTACTGAAGAAAACTGGAAATTGTTGCACTGAAACATTATTTCTCTTGAAGACATCAAATCTTCACTTGAAGAGAGTTAGGGAAGATGAATTCACCATTTCCCTGGTGTTTAGATTGTTACAAATGTAAGACTTCTTCCCATTTGAATGTGATTGGGTTTTTCTGTTAGATTTGAGAGATCTTTAGTAATTGGTATCATTTGGAAATAGACATTCAGCCTGAAACAGTCACCTGCATGACAGAACAGGGTCTGTGTCTGCCCTCTGCTGCAGTAGTTGACTCAGAAAGTGGGAATCATAAGCCCTGTTCACAGCTGCTGTGTCCACAAAATAGTCCCTCCTTCTGTACTATATGTATTGCACCTCCTACACATTTTAGTGTAACTGAATGGACTGAATGGACTCAGTTTACTGAGCAATTTACCAAGTGCAGTGGTGTTCCTTCATCATTATTTAGCATTCCACTTACCTTTGCATCATTTGATATGACTTCATCAGCAGTAGTTTTATGTTATTTCCATACCACTGAAGAAGATACTGATTAGTATCAGCTGTCTTGTTGGACCTTGTGGAATTTCCATAGAAAATTGGCCTAGGCCAGTATTTTTAAAGGTCTTTTTCACTGGACTGTATCAATATTTTGGAATTAATAATCCTTCATAGACTGTGCTGGTTTTGATGAGGATTTTACAGAGAGATTTCTCAGATTCAGGAATGTGTAATGAAAACTAGAGATAACAGAATTCCCTTCCAAAATATGAGAAATACACCTCTTAGGAATTGGGAAAGTCCAAGTGCAGATTTCTTTTTTTCTTGATTCAGCCTAAGAACTGGATTTCAACCCAGATTACACATGTCCCAAAGGAAATCTCTTACCATACTATAGTCATTCTTAGAAGGGTCTCAATATCTCTTCTTTGCTTTATATATCTAGCTAAATATTCGCTGGGTGAGAGGGAAAAAGTCCTCTCTGGTGCTTTCTGTCTAATTTTGTAACAGTTTCTACCACAAAATACTAATGTTTTTTACATCGCAATTGTCAGAGATGAGAAAGCCTTTTCTAGTCTGTTACAGTAGAAGCACTAAGTGATGATCTCCACTGACTTTTGGGGGTTTGTTGGTAGGATGATTCTTAATTCATTGATCACACAGACAGCTAATTTTTAAATCAGAGTTTTAGACATCAATACTTAACTATTCAATTATACCTCTGCAGTTATCTTCAATCAAACCTGTAATCTCAGCCAAAATAAAATCTTATTTGTTTGACAAGACCTATTTTCCTTCTAGCCACAGCAAGTGACATTAAAAGTACTCTTATCCTTTAATTNCCACAGCAAGTGACATTAAAAGTGCTCTTATCCTTTAATTCTTTCTTACCTGCATCATGTTCCGATCTTTTCATAACAGCAAAGGCAAGGGGCATGATTAAGAAACGATGAGTTAATTTATTACATCAGATAGGAAACATGATGCAATAGAGGATGAAATGAGTGTAATGAGAGACATGACTCTTTCACACTCCTCCACATTTTCCAAAACAAAAGCAAAAAAAAAAAAAGGCAAGAAAAATATCCTGTAAAGTCTATTTTTTTATAGTTAGAATATTGCTGAAAGTTTTCCAAGAATAATCTCATTTTTGAGAAAGAACTCTGGTGTTGAAAAAGCAAATGCGTAGGAAATGTATCAAACAGCATAAAAAGACCTCTTATCTCCAATTTTCATATTGGACTGATTAGAAGATTATCTTACTTTGCCTTTTTATTAAGCATAAAGCATAAAGCAACACCTCAGTGACCCTTGGTTCTCAATATGCCCTCAATTTTATTATGCTTTGATATGTAATAGTTCTTTGCTGATGTGATTCAGTATAGCTCAGATAAATTCATTGCTCAGATGAATTAGCTGCTTTAAATCAGTTAGTAATCTAGCCTGAAATAGATCATTCCAGTTACAGAGTTGTCAAGCATCAGAATACTCCAACCATGTTGCCTTACATCCTGCCATCTGACTTTTTTTATTAGTCCAGCTAATAATGCCTGTCCTGCCTTTTTGAGGCAGTGCCTCATGTAGAGACTCTACACAATTATTTCCTGCCAGAATCAAAGGGAACAAGTTCTTTCATTCTTTATAACTATCTCACATTCTCCTGCATAGTCTCAAATCATCAACTTGCATCCCACCAAGACGTTGCCAGAAAATTTTTGTTTTGTTTCTTTTAGGCAGAGGACCCCAACTTCTATACAACATAAATTTTCTATAAAACTATGTTTTTATGTTGGTGATTTTTTTAAAAAAAATCCATTAGGAATACTTAAACGCTTCTTTTTGCCAAATTTGAAATGTTAGCTTCAGTTCAGCATTAACCTGGATCTCCTCCTGTCGCTGAAATTTAATAACATCTGTAGATTAGGTGCTTAGAGTCCTGCCTCTAGGCAGTCTGTAATCTATGTTCCCCAGATGGATTATAACTCTCATGATGCCATATAGTAGCCTTTTGATAGAAACATGTGAAGATTCGTAAGTGTCAGTGCATTGTGAAAGATGAAGTCCTGACACTGAGCACTGCTTATGAAGTAGATTATGAGCTGGAGATGATACAGCTCCTGTGAGATCATGTGGGATGGCAGATAATCCAATTTAATGTCAAACTGACTCATAATACAATATTTAGCTATTTCTGAATCAGATATTTTCTGAACTTTTTGATGAGAAAAAACCTCAATATTTTGACATTGATTTGGAATGAGAAGATGCTTTTTGAGAGGATTAGAAATTCAAACTTTTGCTTATATTATTTTTGCATTATAATGTGATACTCCAAGGGCTACAAAATCCTACTGAAAGGGCAACCTGACTCACAGACTCCCTTAGATCATCTTATTCCCTCCTTCTCCATTGTCCCACTAAATATTTTTTTTCATTGTCTTCCTCCTACTACTTAAGTCATGAATTTTGCAGGCATGAGAGGTGATGCCTTTCTTCCTTTCCTCCTTCCCTTTACTTTTTTTTTTTCTTCGGTCAGTGAAAGCAACACAGCCACATTTCAAACACTATTAAGGGAAACTACCAGTCTAGATAGAGAATATAATTTTTTTTTTCCTATTTGAAAGATATGACGGACCAAACAATTCAAAACTACTACTTCCCCTTTTTCTTCCTAACTGGTAACTCTTAATGGGAAATTGGGCTTCTGTGGTAATTCCCAGTTGAAATGATAAATGAGCTACTGCAAACAGAAAAAATTTAGTACAGCGTGATCACAGAGAAGAGGTCCAAAAAGGTCTGAAGAGCCTTGCTGCAGGATAATGACTGTCAAATAGTGATAACTCTTGCTGTCAACAAATAACATTAACAGCTCCTGTTTAATGAATGTAACATGAACTGGAGTGTGACACTGCAGAGATTAAAAAGCTCAACACTTGCGTAGTCTACAGTTCTGTAACTGGACTGCAATTTGCAGTTTTGACTGCTGGATCAGGCCTTAAGTTAAAAGGATAAAGGTTTCTTAACAACAGTAGCTTTCTATTGTTTGGGTTACGAAAGAGAAAAAAACCAAACCCTTAAAATGAACCTGCTGTTGTGGCTTCACTCAAAACTTTCAGGCATCAAATAAAAGAAATTGTATTTTCACATAGAAATTGGAGCATTTGGATTTTTTCCTAATGTTATTTAAAAAAAAAAGTAGAAAATATCTAATTCCACCATCTAGCATATGTAAAGCTTTAGACTTCCTGAGAGTATTATGTATTTTTAGATGTTTCTATCTAGATTCCATACAGAAAATTCTTAGTTGTCAGCTGCTCTTGGCCTCCCCCACAAAAAAAATGTAATCTCTGTGGCCAATTTTAACTAAATTTGACAGACACAGGTCTGAAAGATATTTGTTTCCTATAATTGTCATGAAATAGAAAGATAGGAAGAAAGAGAACCAGAGTAGTTCTGCACTAAAGGAAAAGGTGAAGTCATAGATAAATCATAGAATAGTTTGGGTTGGAAAGGGCCTTTAAAGGTCATCTAGTCCAACCTCCCTGCAATAAGCAGAGACATCTTCAACCAGATCAAGTTGCTCAGAGCCCCATCCAACCTGACCTTGAATGTTTCCAGGGGTGGGGCATCTACCACCTCTCTGGGCAACCTGTCCCAGTGTTTCACCACCCTCATTGTAAAAAAATTTTTCCTTGTATCTATTCTAAATCTACCCTCTTTTATTTTAAAACCATTTTGCCTTGCCCTGTTGCAACAGGCCCTGCTAAAAAGTTTGTCCCCATCTTTC
>RSEF01000003.1:81105130-81131721 GCA_003993805.1 Himantopus leucocephalus | reverse complement strand
AGCCCAGGATACAGTTGGCCTTCTGGGCTGCGAGCACATATTGTTGGCTCATATCCAGCTTTTCATCCATCAGTATCCTCAAGTCCTCCTCAGCAGCGTTGCTCTCAGTCCCTTCATGTCCCAGCCTGTATTGGTACCAGGGGTTGCCCTGACCCAGGTGCAGGACCCTGCACTTGGCCTTGTTGAACCTCATGAGGTTCACACGGGCCCACTTCTCGAGCTTNCGAGCTTATTGAGGTCCCTCTGGATGGCATCCCGTCCCTCAGGTGTGTCAACTGCACCACTCAGCTTGATGTCATCATCAAATTTGCCGAGTGTGCACTTAATCCCACTGTCTGTGTCATTGATGAAGATATTAAACAGTTTTGGCCCCAATACAGACCCCTGAGGGACACCACTTGTCACCAATCTCCGTCCAAACATTGAGCTGTTGACCACTACCCTCTGGATGTGACCATCCAACCAATTCCTCATCCACCAAACAGTCCACTCATCAAATCCCTGTCTCTCCAATTTAGAGAGAAGATTGTTGTTGGGGACCGTGTCAAAGGCCTTACAGAAGTCCAGATATATGACATCCATAGGTCTTCCCTTGTCCACTGATGTAGTCACTCCATCATAGAAGGCCACTAGGTTGGCCAGGCAGGTCTTGCTCTTGGTGAAGCCATGCTGGCTGTCTTCAATCATGAACTTTATATCTTGTGTTCTTTATGAATTTTATGAACTTCATGTCTTGAAAATGAACTTTAGTAAAGACACCATAGGATCTTCATGGGAGAAGGGGGTCAGAATTAACTGCAGGAAAAGCTTTTACCAAAATTCATGTTTTCAGTTCATGTTGGCACATCCAAGGACAGGGCATAGAGACATGGGAAACCACCATGCTCAGACCTAGCCATTCTGGCTTCAGGTTGGTCGTGATGTGGAAAGAGCTGGAAAGGTTTTGCTTAGGCTTTTGGGACAGCACTTAGGAATTTACTGTTTAAAGTTATCCTAGTTTGTTTTGCAGTTCTCCAAGGCTGAGGAGCAAGGCAGGAAGCATTTTGCAGCATGTCCTTGTCAGTGGCTGCGTATGACTGGAGGAAGGAGGGAGGGAAGGAGCAGCAGGTCTTCATGGCAAGAACACCACACTGCAAGAGGCCCCCACAGTTATGAACAACTTTCTCATGCCTGTCATTTTAAAAGGTTTATTAAACCTGTGACCTTTCACACCACCTGCCCAAGAGGATGACAAATGCTCAGCAGCTGTGGTCTTAGGTGCCAAGCGTTGAGTTTCCAAGGCTTATCGTAAAAACATCAACATAAAAGTGAAAAGCCTTCAAGGTGTTTTTTCCCATCTATATTATCCTATCTATTGTCTTTGTGAATTACACATCTCTATGGCACCGAGCTGTGGATATATCATTCCTAAATCAAGCACCGCAGATGGAAATAGAGTTGAAGTTAAAGCTCCTCTCCAAAAAAAACCTGCAACTGCCTGCAGATACCCATAAGGAGTGGGAATGCATATCCTAATTTTGAAAAAAAAATCCCAACCCAAACCCACCACATGAATTCCTGTATATCACATTTTTCCAGCCTCCTGTCTGTGCCTTCCCATATGGAAAGCAAGGTGTGTGGTTTTTTATGTAAAACAATTGGGACTCCATATAGTAAGAAGCTCATGTTAGTGGGGGTTGAGAGCACTCACCATCTGAGTGAATCAGGTCTTTGCTTCTGCTTCTACGTTCTACTCTGGGAAATTGCAACAGGAAAATGGTTTAATAATCTTTTCATTTAACTCTTTTAAAAGGGAAGTCTTGGAAACTAAAATTATCAAGAAATAGAATCTGATTTTTTTTAGATTTGCACCTATTCTCACATTTTTCACCCATGTAACTAAACTGGGGTTTTGTCACACCGTACTATTTTTGTTTCTTCCCCCCTCCCTCCACTTTAGGTTTACATTAATGTAGCAAGAGAGTTCAAACTGGATAGGCAATACCAAATTTACCAGTTTCTTCTGATTTCTTCTCCTTCAAGGCATTTTCTTTAAGATGTGAGAAGTCCTGACACATAAAGAGAGTTTGTACTTATTTAACAGAATGAAAATTACCTGCATGTGGTCAGACAGCATCTGCCCTTTCAAATACTTCATATTCTGAGATACATAATGCAGCACTATGAGTGATTTTAATGTCTAATATTCTTTTACATGTTAATGCTTTGATGGGAAATGCGAAGTCCTGCACCTGGGGAGAAATAACCCTATGCCCCAGTATATGCTGGAGGCTGCTCAGCTGGAAAGCAGCTCTGCAGAGAAGGACCTGGGGGTCCGGGTGCACAACAGCTTGAACATAAGACAGCAATGTGCCCTTGCAGCAAAAAGGGCCAACAGCCCCTGCAATGCCAGCAAGTCGAGGGAGGCAATCCTTCCACTCTACTCAGTGCCAGTGAAACACACCTGTAGTGCTGGGTCCGGGTGTGGACTCCCCCGTACAAGGGACAGACAAAAAAAAGTCCAGCAAAGGGTCACAAAGGTGATTAAAAGATTGAAGCATCTTTCCAATGGGGAGAGGCTGAGAGCTGAGGTTGTTCAGCCAGAGGAAGGGAAGGCTCGGGGGATCTGATCAATGTGTATAAATACCTGATGGGACAGTGTGAGAAGGCAAAGCCAGAGCACTGAGCACCAGTGACAGGACCAGAGGTAATGAGCACAAACTGAAACACTGGAGGTTCCACTTAAATGTAAGAAAAATCTTTTTTACTGTACCTCTGAATGTGTCTGGCAATCAAAGAGTACCACTCTTTTATCCAGACCTTGTGACTATGCAGATAGAGCATAAAGGAACTATTAGCTATTGCCGGGGTTTCTTAGGGAAAGACCTCAGTTATACAAACAGGAGCATAGCTATGTTAATGACAGGAAAAGAGTAAGACACCCTTGAAAAAAAAATCTGTGATGGAAGGCAATTACTCTCCAAGCAAGATCAGTGGACGTGAACACTTCTTAGCATAATTGCTTGTGTAGCTAATATTACCCTTGCATGTCGCATGTTCTTTTCTTCTGTTGCATTTAGCTGTGGTGGAACATGCTCTCAGGAAGTGCTTCCACCAGAATTTAAGCAGGCCATCGTAGTGATGCCAGGGTCCCGTCTTCTGCCTGCAGATANCGCATGTTCTTTTCTTCTGTTGCATTTAGCTGGGGCGGAGCATGCTCTCAGGAAGTGCTTCCACCAGAATTTAAGCTGGCCATCGTAGTGATGCCAGGGTCCCGTCTTCTGCCTGCAGATATATAGTTCCCGTGATCCCCTCTGGTGCCACTGTTGCTTGGGAAGCTGTGAGGAAAACTGACTTTATAGCTGGTTTGCCCCCACAATATATACCTATATAAACATAGGCTGAGTTAGATCAGCTCACTGATCTGGCTTCTTGGTTTCATGAATGCCCATGTAAGCACTGGGGAGACAACAGGTTAGGAAATCAGGGGTGCTGCAAATCCCTGATTTAAATCAGCTGGAACTCCACTTGAATACAATGTCCCTAACCCTTTAAAGTCACGTTCAGTTGTCTGTCACTCTGAACAACAAGATTTCGACACCAATAAAGACTGAGCAGGCAGGGAAGTTGACACATGATGTAAAGCCGGTCATAGTCCTTCTTACAAACTGTCATTGCATGGCATGCTGGTATGGGGAGTGAACCAAGTCTCCTGTTTCTTCAGCTGCATCTGACCTCCCTGTCTATTCCTGCCAAGGCTTTTCCAGCTTCACAGGACCTGTACACTCCATAGCTAAGCTATTGCTTGCATATATAAAAATATGAACAGTAATGCAATGAAATAAACACATTTATTGCTGTATTCTAAAATGCATCACTCACAGACACATTTGGGGTTTTTTTGCATTGTTTGATTCGTACTAGCCAAGAAAAGTTAGCTCCTGAAGGAATAAGCGGTGAACTCACATGAGTATCATTCAGCCAATCCTTTATTTTGTATCTTCTGTATCTTCATAAAATAAAATCTTGCCTACTCGAAAGCAGGCTGGACTTGGGTTCCTGTTGCAGCAGCTGGCAAATGTAAACATGGGTTTTATTACTAAGAAAAGAAAGGCTATAATCCCTCATATCTCTTTTGTTATGTACTCAGTGCTAAATTGTCACAGCCCTTGCTCCACAGTGAAGAAAATTAGTTCTCTTTTGCTGATGACAGAAGCTTCCCTCATGAGAGCAGAGTCATGATTTCCTATGGATTTGTTTCTTTGTTTTGACATCTAATAAGGGGTGACTTTCGTTGCAGTGGAGACACAAATGGGAGGTGTCTCCTCTACTTGGCTTGTCCTCAACCCCACCCCCAAGCATGTCAGAAGTGAATATCTTTCAGCTTTACCTCTCTGTCAAGTTTTTTAGAAACTGGCCCCTGAGTTCAAATTCTTTCAAGGATCGATACATAGATCAACAGAAAGAGACAAGATCACATAAGCCTCTTTTCCTCTGAAAATGAAGCTAAAAAATGGATGAACCTTGATGCAAAGGAAAAACCCACTCTTAGAGACTGATCATTAGGACTGGAATAATCCTAATAGCAACGTGATGATTATCATGAGAGCTTTGACAGGAAGGAACAGATAATACCTGCTGAAAGAGGAGAAATCTGAGGACGGGCTAGTCCAAGTTGCAAAGCATGCTATGAGAAAAAGGCAAATGAGAAATGGAGGAAATTATCATTTCCTCCATTCTTTGGTAAACTTTCACAGAAAGACAAAGCATAGTGAGACAGACTTCTGAGGCTGGATCTCTCCCATTTTTTCTTTCCTGGGAAGAAAGTGAAAATGCACTTTCTCTATTTACAGTCTTCTCAAAACACTTTTCCAATTGCCCGTGTCTGCGTGTGTGTCTGGGGGTAAGAAATACCTGCCCACACATGCTGATATATGCACGTGCGCAGTCAGACTCACATACAAGCGTGTGGTATTTTTTTCTATGCCAAATATTGCCAGTGACAGATTGCCATTAAAAATTGATGAGGCAAAATGATGATTAACAACAACAAAGAGTATGTTGGCTCATTCTCTTTTAAGCTAAAGTGTTTGATGTTTTGCGAATTTTCAGTTTGTCTTTTTATTGATTTTTTCATTGCTAATAACACTGAATTCAATACAGTTTCCAGGTATATATTTAATAAGATACCCTAGTGATACTCTCACTTTAGCGTCAAGCATGGTATGAAATAAAGAACCTTATTTTTTAAGGTATGTCCAACCATGTGAAATTAGCACTGAAGAACTAAATTTGGTTTGCCATTCATGATCAGAGGAAGCAGAATGGTGAGATAAATCCTTATCCATAATATATTCATCTCAATTTATATGCCTTCATCTAGATTCCGTTTAAGTTTTCTTGAAAATAGTTTTCCAGATGTTTAAACAGATGAGTAACTGTAACTCCAGGGACAAAAAAGTCAAATTTTTAAAGCTTCATAATGTGATAGTTTAATATATACTAGAAAGAAGCACTTAACGTTTTCCATACAAGGTTAGCACGCATTGTTCTTCATATGGAATCATTAGCGCTACTGGGAGACTCTCTCACTTCTCTGTCTGTTTCCCTTTTTTCTTTTTCCCTCAGACAATAAGGTCATTCCTCCTTGGCATCTAATTCAGTCTCTTTTCTTCTGATTCTGACCCAGAAACTATGCTTTATTGCCAGATTATGGGTTTAGTGTGATGTTGACCTCCTGTATTTCTGGTAAACAGTTGAAAAAAGAGCCAATTCAAGATAAGGATCAAATGGATTTTTTTTTTCACATTACATGCTGGCTTGGTGAAATCTAAATGTTTCTCAAAAATAATTCTTTTTATTGAAGTTCTAATGAAACTGTGGGATAGATCTAATGAGCCTTTCTCGACAGATAACCTTCAGCTGGAAATTTGCCAGAGTTTTTGCCAGTTTCCTTACCTGATGGACTCCAGCTCTCAGGCTTCTCTGTTTTGCAGCACCAAAGTAATGGACTACACTGAAGCTGAGGTTCTATTCCTGCTTGCAGCAAATTGTGAATTTTCATTTCCAAGAGGGGAAAAAAGCATCATTTGAAATATATCTAAATCATCTTTCGTGCTTTGTTAAGTGTACTGAGTCATTCTCAGACTGACATCAGCTTGTGTCTTTGAATCTTAGAAGTCCCTGTTTCTGACATACAATGAATAAACCAGTAAATGTTTATATAAAAAGAAGGAATGCATGCATACACTTCTGTTTTGTCTTGTTGGTGTCAGGGTGTAATGAGAGACAGCTGCTCCCTAAAGAACAGGGAGCTGAGGGTGACAGCAGCCCAGGTACTGTGCACACTGATGGGGCTCCATCTCAGAGGGTGTGAGCGTGGTGGGGCAGGGCTGGGTGCTGGTAGCAGCGTCCATGCAGAGCCCCCAGTGCGGTAAGCAGTGAACCAGGTCCAGCGTCCAGCCAGGAAGTCCAATCAGGAACAGAAGGAGACAAGGCCAGAGTCAGGACTGGTGACGCAGCTACAACATATGGCTGAAGGGTCCAACCCAGAAGCAAGTTGCCTACAACATAAGGCCCCATCCGGAGGGCTGGGACAGACACAGGGGTGGAGACTATTACTCCTGTGGCATTTCTGGAGCAGGGGCTGACGACTCCAGGCTGAGCGGGAATTGGGATTCTGGGCCTGTGGGCAGAGAATACACCTCTCCTGGATCTATGTTGGAAGACTGTGCAAGCCTATTATGATCAGACCTGTAGAGCTGGTGCCCAGAACCCAATGTCTAAACTGTTTATGTACCATTTCACATCAGACTAGGTGTAGTCTGGTTGTGTGGGCTGACTGTGCTTTGGTGGCTAAAGCACATGTCCTGTGTTTATGGAGCTCATCTTCCAATTTAATGTCATCTGAAAGAAGTCCCGTTCCTGTATTTTGAGTCTGTTCTACATTGTGAACCTGAGCAGGGTAAGTGGGGACAATCTGGAGATTTGCTTCAAAAATGCTCTCCTGATCTAAACTAAAATGCTAAAGTAGACCACCCAAAATCCCTCTTTAGCTTTCTCCTACCAGAGTTTTATCTCGGGCAATTTCCTTATGGAGGAGAATAGATAAGGCTTTGAGCCGATTCTCTAGCTTCTCTTATCTCCAGATTACCTCTATTATTCGCACTTCAGAAATACCACGGAAAAGCACCCAGAAAACTGATGGTTAAATCATACTAGTGCAATCTCTGAGACATCTTGTGCTGCCCAGACAATGCTAGGCTGAAAAGCAGTTCCCTTCGGTGTAAATATCTCCTACAGGCAGACCAATTAGAAACCACAGAAGGAAGCAGAAATACTTAACAACGATGCAATCAGGTAACGGCAGGGAGAGCCATAAGTGGTGTCTATTCCTTGCTAAAGGTCGGAACTGCTGCCCACCTTTGAACCTTTTAGCTCTGACTTCAAACTTAAAAAGTGAAGAGACGTGCACAATGGCCCTCACAGGGTTTTAAATTCTGTGCGTCTTCTGAAGTTCATGCTGAACTTCACAGGTGGAGGTCAGGTGTCATCCTGCTTACTTGGCGTGTCTCTGCCAGACCTGCAATCTGACAGTGATCCATCCGGGTGGGTTGTTTTGCAGGCAGAGTGACTAACTTATCTTTTCCATCCCTATGTAATTTATCTGAGTCAGAATGAACTTTATGAGTTTGGCCCAGAAACAAGACAAAGATTTGGGCCAGCTTCTTCTACTGCAGGGGGTGGCTCACCTCTACTCGTTTGCAACCTATGAATTTATTAATGGATCCAAATATAGCCAGTGACCTTCTGTGACAGATGGTGAATCCTGTTTTACTTCCAGTGCATAAATTAACATTTTAAAAGGCTTTTAAAAACACTGTTGACTTTAGCTAGTGAAACATAATAATAAGGATTTGCTGAAGTCTGATGCAATAAGTTTGGATACATTGAAAATTCATTATCTGAGGAAAAAATTTAGTATTAGTGTGCTGTTAACAAGGACATTGCAAGCTGCCATTTGTTTTAGGATGATGTATGGTTTATGATGCTGAAACTGCCATCACAGACAAGTCACAATGATTTGCCTTGAAGATGATTTATGAATCATGACCGTAGAGGAAATAATTTCTCTCACATAGCTTGTTGGAAGTCAGTTCCCTTGGCATTTGCTTTCATCAGGAAAGGTATCTCATGGCCCTCAAAATTTTGATCTAGAACCTCCTAAATCCCACCCCTTTGATTTAATAAAAACATAATTTTCCCACTTATTTGGACATGAAGGGGTTAATTATGCTTTTTTCATACCATGTTTAAGCAATATTACCAAAATATGGTAACACACAATGACCTAGATAAGATGTAGATAACTGAGATGAGCTTATGTTACATATCTGAGCATGACCGTGAAGTAGATGATCCAGTAAACAAATAAAAATGTAAATTCCTTGCAGGATTTTCCCTCGCCCTGAAAAACATTGCATTTGCACAATAAGAACAATACACACAGAGCCCTAAGCAACTATTCAAACCACAGGGCACAAGTGTTATATACAGCTACTATAGTTTTATTATGTCTTTTCTCCATTTATATCATATGTGGGATAATGCCCATCATTGTCATCTCTCATACTGGAACAGCAGCCTGCTAATTTTGAACGCCAGCAAGAACAGAGAACAACCAAATGCACATTCTTGCCCTTCCCTCACTCCTCTTCCAGCTGCAGGTGGGAGGATCTTTCTCTTGGATACAGAGATGTTGCCTGATGAGATTTAGATTCTTTTTCTTCAACTTAACTACTTCTTTGTCTGAGTCACTGAGATAACATTCATGAACTGCTCATATGTGAAGCCTGGAGGAAGCACAGAGGACATTAAGTATTGTTCTGTTTAAATATAAACAACTTAGACAAAAAATGTATCTGGATGGATGCAAAACTATTCAGCCCCTCTCTTTGTCCTGCATTACATTGCAGAACAAGAAATCTCAGTAGAACTGGAATACATTGTACATTGCATATAAGATGTGGAGCCCCCAAGAAATCCTCATAAATTCCTGCACTCCTTTTCCTCTGTAAAAAAAGTGCACCTATGCGATGGTGTCAGGATGCTGAAGAGGAAGGGACAAGATCTGACCTAAGGCAATTCGGTGCTGTTATTAGTAAACATAAAGTAATGACAGAATATGTACAGACTTTTGTGGATTGCTGTGTAATTACACTAAGCAGATCTAAAAGTAATTAACTAGTAAGCTGCAGTGCTGTTTAGAAGGCAGAAAAGTCATATATCCATCTCATAATCACATGGATACCACATGAAAATTAATTACCATGTAATTATATGATCAGTATTTACCATATTCAAATAGTATTTGTGCCCCTTTAATTTGAAGTGCCACTTTAATTTTAAAATATTAAATTACTAAACCTCCTGTGACTGTGATCTAAATCTAGAGTAGTAATCACTGTGTGTGGTAAAGCATGTAAGAAAAAAAGTCACTGAATGCCGAGTGACCCAGTTCACTTTCTACATGCACAAGGAAAAAAAAATCTGGCTGATGGAATTTCACTGAGTGTCCCTCTTTTAGATTATTTTTTCATGTGCTCTTTAAAATGTTTCTGTTTTGACAGACCTAGAGGTTTAATCTAGCCTAGTTCAAGACAGCTAATCTGCTTGAAGACAGGTGGCTGAGAATATACTTTAAGGTCAGGGCAGGATTCAGTGCTGTGTTGCACAGGAGTAAGTTGTGGTCCTGCGCCTATGTTTTCTTGGAGGTAGAACAGCAATTTTCAGCAGTGTTGGCAAAATTTAATATGCTGCTCTAAAAAGGCGGTTCACACTTTGACCGACCCTGGGTTACTGCTGCCAGAGGAGCAGGGGGAACAGAAGAAAGGGGACAGAGATGGATGAGGAGCTGAGAGAAATCCTGGGGAAACCGGCTTGCTGTTTCAGTCATGACAAGAGGGATGGCGATGGCAGAGCACAGGGTTTGAAGCTTTATGGAGGTCGAATCACCAAGTAGCGGCCTTCACCTTTCAGCCTCTCCTGGGTGGCAGCAGCAAAGCGAGCTGATTTTTCAGGGCTCTGAAACAGTTATTGTAAGCAGTGAGCCATATCCAGCTCATCCTCCCCAGCAGTGTCCTGCCCAGGGCATCTGCCTGCTCTGCCTGTGCCTTGGGTCTGCTCCGTTTTCTTGAAGTGAGAAGTATTTCTGCTTCACATTGGTACAGTATAGTTGCTTTGTACATGAGATCCTGGGTGGTGGCCTGTTACCCTGTCTTGGCATTGGAAAGCAGAGGTTGCTTTTGGAGTTGAGAGGAAAAAGTAGTCTCTCTTGTTTTTCTGTTGTCACTGAAATATAATTGCTGTGGGAACGTGTTTATGATAAGAATTTATGCCTTACAGTAATTTCTCTGAGACCATCAGCTATCACTGATATTTGCAAGGTGATAATATCCAATCATTCATCGACTCTTCGGGTGACAGAACAGAAAGATTTTGCCTGCCCTGAAAAAAACATTGAAAATTAATGCCATAGCAGCACAGAGCAAACCATTGACTTGGATCAAATGAAAACTAATGAACTAAAGTGCAAAAGTCCATAACACAGTGTCTGAAACTTTACAAGACTTCCTCCTCCTCCCTGACTTGTTTTTAATACCTAGTTACAAGTGGTATGTTCTGTCAGCGCTTTGCGTATCTGGACACTTGAGTAATGCTCTGCACGGGTGAAATTTGGATGACTGCACACAATGCAAGGCAGCAGGGAATGAGGAGGATGCCTTTCCGGAATCCTGAAGCTGGAATGCAAAGATCTTCATTGCTGATTGTTCCTCTAAGGCAACTTATTTTTTCTGACCTCTCTTTGAAATCTACGTCATCTAGAGCTGCTGGAGGGCAAGTATGAGATGTACAGAAAATCCAAACCTAGGTCTGTGTGATATGGCTGGCTACTCCTAAACTCTCTTGTTCTCCAGCAACTGGAATTCCAGGTCTGATCTGAAATCTTCTGCTTTCAATAACTGCAAAATCAAAGGCTAGAGAAGACTGTCATTTGCCAGAGCCAGCTAGAAATGATACCATCCTGAAGCTCCACCTTAGTATAGTTCGCTTCAAATTTTGCTGGTTTTAACTTTTATTTTTCTTAACTGTCTCTTTTTCGTGGGCACATATTTTGAGCATTTTTTTTCAGTTTAGTTGTATTATATGGAAGTAGCTATGTGAATGGTATTATTCATTATCCTTTGAGTAGCTTATGAAGACATCTATTCAAACACATGGGTAGGTCATCATTTTTGTGCTGACAGCATGAAAGGAGGTACAGTGCTGGGCAAGAAAGCTAAACTTTGTATGGATATTCATGGTTTCATATTTTTTAAAAAAGGAAAGAATGAACCCACCCCCCCCCCAGCAATTCTGAATGTATGAATACAAAGTGTCTTTCACCCCTTACTTTTTCAACTCAGAGTCTTGCAATCTCCACATTCAACGCTCTCCTGTCAAATGAGATTCATTTTTCATGCTGGCAACTAACAAGGTGGATCAAATCCTTATATAAAATCAATAAATTTGCTCAAGTCAGACCAAAATTAATTTATTTTACTTACTGCTTGTGGTCCCAAGCTCTCTTAGTTCTCAGTGGAGGATTTGTTTAAATAAGGCTTGTTGTGTGCCCTCTCCTTTGCCTTTCACCGTTTTAATTATTCTCTGCTCTGAAAATCTAAGTTATTAAGCCACTAATTTCTACTGCCTTTCTACACTGGACTAAAGAATGTTATGTTTAAAAAACCAAAATGCCACTCATTAATCATCAATAGAGTGAGAAAGTGGCTTCCAATTACCTCTAACCATGAGCAATGAGTGGGATAGAACGAACTCTTTGAAATCACATTGTGGCTTTTAAATATAAACACTTGTTTACTCAAAAAGTACTTTGGGATTAATCAGAATGACAGTTTCTTTAGGAGTCCTTGTGCTTGGGAAATTATTTGTTTGCTTTGTTCTATTTATCACAAGTTGATCAAGGGGTAGAAGCTGTCCACAGTTTTGTTTTCTGAATGAAGTTTTGGAGGACCATATCAAATATTCAGTTAGGGTGGCTATATTTGTCCTTTAGTTGTACTGATACAAATCTAAAAGGATTTCTGTCTGAGGAGTTACGGTAGATTTACAGCAGTACGAAGAGCAGAACTGAGGGCGGGATGGTGCATCTGTATTTGTATGTCTAGGGGAAGGCATTTATCAAATGGTGTACAGTATGAACCGGCATATTCACACGCTGATAATGAACTGACAGATGTGGAGCTCTTGCTACTTTTAAATCTTTTGCTGTTTATCACAGCTCAGCTCAGTTGCTCATCTTTGAATATTAGAAAAAAGAATAATTTTGAAGCATATATCCCATTTTCAAATTATCAGTTAAAAATGAAATGTGATTAAGCCTATAGGCTGGGACAAGTTAAAAATGAAGGCAGGCATAAGTTTTGGTATTGTTGATTGATTAAATCTATACTTGTGAAGGTGAAACAATCTGATATGATCTGTTGTTCATACGTTAAAATGACCATACTATATGGAATGGATGTGGGATGCTGAAAACACTTGCTGGAACCCAGCCTTATAAAAAGTGAGCAGCAGCAGGAAGTTATGTGCTTTTTCAGGCTTTTGTACAGGCTTTTGTTTTGTGGTAACACACAACACTTTAACACATGTTAAGCCTAATATTAAGACTGAAAAACTTTGGTTACAGTCTTTTGGCATTCTTCACATCAAGAATTATATTCCCAATTTTCCTTCATTTCTATTTTCTCATCTAGGCTTCCTGAACACAGGAATTGCAGGTCATAAAAATACCATCTGCTGGGACAAAGAGACAGCCTACATAATTTCTGAGAAGACGGTGCAGCTACTGCCAGTACTGCACGCATGTCTTACATTGTGTAATGTGTTGCAATTAAGGATATGTGCTTGAAAATGCTATATAGCCTTCTGGTGGCTTTTCCACAGACAGGATAAGAGACAGCTTTTACATACAATTACCGAAAGTTTTTCACTTAAAGTGGTTTTGGAGACTTCTGTTTCTGGAGCTGAAAGACATCGTAATTACATTCATTATATGTTCTTGACACCGATTTTATGTACCCTTATTTTGATGCTTCTTAAAAATTTAAATAAAAGCACAGCAACGGAATTAAATCACACATGAAGGCAATATTCATACTAGGGAAAAATACATATGCAGTGGCACTAAGGATGATATTGTTGCCAAAGATTGTGCTCTTGTTTAAAACAGCGGCATCACACATTTATTAACCTAATAATAATATTAAGGACTCTATCAGCAGAGCACTTTGACACTCAAAGCTTTGTCCTTGTGGGACATACTGCTCCACAGGAAGAAAATATAAAACACTTTTATGGCATAGCAGAAGGAGTCAGAGTGAGACTGCACCTTTCGTCTCCAAAACGCTTTGTAAACAATAACAGACATTGAAAATATCACTACCCCCATTTCTATAGATGAGGAGAATATAATTTACTTTCACACTGTCATGAGTCATTCTGAGCAATTTCAGGACTGCTCAGTTTCAATTTCTGTGCTTTTGATAAAAATAATGTAGTGATGAACAGACTAATATTACAGCCTCTCGAACATAATTATTTCAAGCTACAGTCCATTTACATTGGGTAGTGTTAGTTATGTGTATACAAAAAACTGAGAAGGTAGGACAGCACATGTAGCATGTGATACTCATGCACATGTGAAACTGAGGGAGAATGAATTAGGTATGTATATATTTTTTCTTTACTAGAAGCTTAAAATTTCATACTCACAATGTTAGTTATTTAATCCAGATGTTTAATGCTAAGGTTGTACAAACTGTTAAATTTAACTTCATATTTATTTAGTTAATTATAATGAAAAATAATTAGTCATATGAGGCATATAGCATTTTAAATCTAGTGCCAGTAACATGATTACTACCCTAATAAAGATGCACAGATGATACCACAGCAGAAAAACTGACTCCTACAAAAGAGGTTAATAGCTTGCTTTATTATTTATTGACACATATATGCATGATCTTTAACCTCATTGTCTTTCCAGAACACGGTCAATGGATCCCGCACTTTAATACACTTTTTATGTTAAAAAGCTGGAAAACCAAGAACATATTTATGCAATCATTTTGTATGGTAATTAATTCAGGTTTTCTAATAATGAAATGTGCAAGCACTATTAGTTGAATAGCGAATATTAGTAAATCTAATATTGGATGAACTCATTGAGCTAGTCAAACACATAACAGCTAGATTAAAAAGTTTGATATAAGACCATATCTGTTAATATTTTTTTTTTCAGATCAGTGGAAATTACAGTAATGTAAAGTTCCTCTTGAAAAATTTGTTGACTTTATTTGCTTTATTCCAGGCCACTTCTATGCCATTACTCATAGGGTAATTTCCAAAAGTTGAGTTAAGGCTGGGTTGGAAGTGGGGATACTCTGCTTTATCTGGATTTATTAAGATTAAACTACTCTTTTTTTTTTTTTTTTNTGATTTCAGAAGAACATTTACTGCAGTAACAAGATGACTGTGTATTTTGAGTGGAAAGATAAATGGCGGAAAAATTCTGTAATACCTGTTGGACATAGTTAAGTATTTTGCTAGGTAAGTGGAGTTCTTCATAAGCAGCAGAGGCTGAGGGTGATTTCATTTAGCCACAGTTCGAATTCATGACAGGTTCACTTTAAAACACCAGACCTATGGTGATAGTTCTGGCTTCATTCTGGGTCTCAATTCCCGTTTAACAAAGGCATGCTACCTGTCATGGCTTGATGAGAAAAGAAAAAAATTTAACAACATGACTGCTTGACATGGCTACAAATGATGGGATGTTTTATACTTTGAAAGGTTTTTTCTTGCATCTAGGTCAGAACAAAGTGTGTAAGGAGACTACACAGTAGCATGATGAGGTCCAAAGGTTTTAGCAACATTAGTGTTGGAAGCCCACATGAGTAATTTAGACTAAAAGTCAATCATTCAGGTCACGCTGCACAATACACCAGGCAAAGAAAAGAAATCTTCAAAGATTTTTTAGTAGTTCTAAGAAGACCTGTGTGTGCCATTTTTATAGATACCTTCACATTCAAGCCATCCAAACTAATAATTCCAAAATAAACATAAAAAAAGAAAATTATCAAAAGCAGTACTTGCGCTCTTTTAGATATAATAACCTTGCATGTTTCATCAATGACGTTTTAATAATTTTTTTTAAAAAGTATTCTTGCATGTGTATGTCAGAGGGTGAAAATGAGCAAAAAAGCCAAGAAATGTGATTTCATTGTAGCCAGTGAAGAATTCTCTGAATATTTAGACCTAGAGGTTATTGTAAGTTTGTTACAATAGGTCCATGTGGATACTAAATAAACCTGTGCCTGTTTTGGAAATTCTCCCACCTCCTGAGATACCTCCTGCAAAACCACTGCAAGAATGCTCCTGTAGGCAAGAAATATGGATGAATGCAAATATGGCCATCAGCCTGGCGATGTACTCGGGGGCGAGCCATTGTACTCGGGTAGAGTACATACTAAGTAGACACCGATTTTGTTTTTGTTTTTGTGGGGAAGCTTTTTCTGTAATACAAGTTCTGAATTTGCATGAGTAGGGCTCCATATGACAGCTATAGCTCTAAACATGAGCCCCAGGTAGGATTTTAAAATATCAGTATAAGCCTCCAGCCTGACATCCTGGCTTACGGTGTCAGACTATAAATATTTCTATATATACTTTCACAGACACTTGTTCCACCTGTGCTTTAAGCCAACAGGATACTAGCCAGCCTTAAACTGAAGGCACTGTGCTTGGAGTAATATAGTAAGCTTTGCTCAGAGCAAAGTGCTGCCTAATGAAGCTATGTGTTTTCTGGATGAGACATTGGTTGCATCCAGCCAGCTCCGAGTACAAGCAGAACAAGCTCAGGGCTGCCTGCAAAAGGTCTGGCAGATCCTGAGAGGAGGCAAATTACAAGCTCTTCACTGAAAACTTGAATAATGGCTAACTCCCCAGTTTTGAGAGCAAGGGTAAGACCAAACTGTATTTGTGAAACAGTAACATTAAGCCAGTATTTTCACGTAATTGTGGAGTTCTTGTATGTGGGTCCAGCGCTGCATCCTACTGTGTGAATACAGCATAGATATAATTGAAGGTGATTATCAGACTTTGGTTTAACAAACATAATTTTTGGATTATTTTTAAATTTTTGAAACATCCCAATTATTTTAATGTGGAAGGTCTTTTTGAGCAGCAGNCGGTGATGAACAGACTTTGGTTCAACAAACATAATTTTTGGATTATTTTTAAATTTTTTAAACATCCCAATTATTTTAATGTGGAAGGTCTTTTTGAGCAGCAGTATGGAATCAAAATATATCTGTCTTTGTGTGCATGTGTAATGCATCTGTGTATTTGTACTTCTCTGTGCATTTTCACAGATGCTCCAGGAGAAAAATAATGAATGTGTTAGAACAACAGACGGGAAGTTAACGTAGACACTGGAGGCAGAGGGCAGAGTGCTTTTAAGAGTGTCAGGTGAAGTTGAAGCTAACTTCCTGATGTAAATGCTGATGAATAGTCCATTGTTTGTTTTTCAGTGTTCATACTTGCACCATTCATCAGATATTCTCTTAGTGCAGGCAGAAATCACACGGGAAGAAATCCTGAAATCCTTATGCTTTAGCCAAGCAAAACTGTCAGAGAGATCAATTATTCCTGAGTGGATTCAGACCAGCAAAACATGCTTGTTGCCTGTTGTTTTCCACAAATTCCATAGGCTATTAATATGCTGAATGCAGATTTCGGGCATGATTAGACCTGGCTGCGCAGAGAAGTGCAGCAGAGGGGGTTAGACTTTGATGCCCAAGGCCTCATCTTTTCACGCCTCTCTCCTCTCCGCACTGCATTAGCATAGGGCAGCGGATGGAAGGGGAAGGGAGAGTCTCTGTGACTAACGTGCTGATTTGGTTGTTTTCTCCCAAAGCAAGGCAACCACCAAGGACTGAATTCTCATTCTCTGAGTCTCAGGATTCAGACTGCTGTGCTCCTGGGGCAGTACAACTACATGCTGCTGGCTATTCAGGGCTTGTCATAAATCGACAGTCTCGCCCTTAAAAAAATGCTGGATTTTCTTAAAGTGAGAAAAATACTGTTGGAGAGAAGAGGGGCAGGTTTCAGAGTGCCATGAATAGCTTAGCTCTGTTAAACTTGGTGGAATTTGACTGCTAACATCAGTTCAGGATTTTGATAATATTTTGGCAGAAATGAGCCCTGAGGTTCAGCCATAGTGAGTTCATTGTTACTGTTATTTTCTCTCTAGGTTTCACAGCAGGGAGAGATGAAATGAGTGTGAAATCTTGTTAGCTATCTGAAGACCATCTGTATTTTCTTAATGAATGCTGCACTCCTCTTGGAACCATGAAATATGCAGTAGAGTATGTTGATTCTAAAACAAATTGTGCGGAATTTAAACTTTACATATACACTGAACCTTCCTTTATTTAGCAGATTCTCCTGTGAAATCTACCAATGTGATATTAATCATTTAGCAGCTGCTACGAGAAAGCTTGGCTTAATGTCTTGCATTGGAGTAATTACTTAGTGGCTATAGGCACTTGATTCTATCCAGTAAGGAATTCTGAATTTTAGCTCATTACTTTTTATGATGACTATGTTCTTTAGTGTAAACCTTTCATTGGTTGTAAGCAGCCTATCCATACTACAGCTATAAAACACAAGGATGGGGGAGGAAGTATTATACGTGCAGCCTACCAGAAATCTTCTGAAATCCTTTGAGGAAACCTTCAAATAGTACCAAATGTTAATGCAGAATAGCGGTAAAATATTCAGCTGAGTTTCACAAATGGAGATGGGTGTTTCATAAGTGTCCCAGAAGACCTATGAAATGTCAAAGCTTATAAGCCATTAAGTATTAGGCTGCTTAGATTCCGAATTCAGAATTGGCATGGTTTAATTTTTGCATTATCATTAACACAATTATGCAATACATTGAGGCTTCACAGAACCTTTTAAAAACCAAGATGGCATGAAATGTGGTTGGGGGATAAGAGACGCTGTGCCAGAGAACCTCCACTGCTCTCACTTACCAAAATAACTGACACTTCATTATGTGAATATTGTGGGATCTGGGACAGGTTCGCAGCTCCTAAGAGCAGATGCACATCCAAGCCGAAATCTCACTCCCTGTTGGAAAAGGAGACAGGCATGAACCACCCTTATACAGGTGCCTAACCGTGGTTTCCATGAAAAGAAAGTTTGTACTACTGAGTGGAAGAAGAGCCCTGGTGCGCTTTCCCACATTCTCCAGTTTGGACAATGAGGGGCCAGGGCTGAGAAAGGTGCCACAAAACATACCTGCACTGTGAGCTAGGTGGGCAAGGAGACAAAGAACTTTTCGATAAGCCCCATTAAATTCTTTGCTGTATGTAAGTAACACTTGCTTGACCTAGTCCACTCATTACTTGAAGAAATAGGATAGAACAGTTTGGTTTTATAATCTATAAATTGCTGGCTTTATAAGAAACCACCAGTTATAAATCATGTATGGGAAGGAAAAACTTACATAAAATAAGGATTATAATAAAAACTGTCAGGGACCATTAACTTTAGGCATTGTTACTGCTCTATGAATATTGCAATTAAGCATCTGCTTAACTTTGAAACATTAAATGGTCCCAAATTAAATGAACTAACTGCTTGCATATGCAACGCTAAGTCTGAGTTTAAAATGTTTGCAAAACTACCACCACAGAGGTGAATGTAGACAGCTGCTTTTTGTTCTAACTTTTTCTTACATGATTAAGTGAAACTTTTCTGAGTCATTTGTATTCCTGGACATGGGACCATGCCTTGGAGGAACTGCCATGTCTGCATCTATATAAATGGAAGGTATGGAGATTAGGGCATCCTACAATACCTCTGCGTAACACAGCATTTAAGTCTTGAAGAGACCTTACCATTTCATCCTTGAGAATCACAGGTCCAGCTGACGAAGCTCCATAGCGGTGTTCCTACGTTAAAGCATCACAGAGAAAGAAAAAGGAGCCAGGGGTTGCCTGCTTAGCTGTTTGGCACTGATAACCAACAAAGCAGTAAACAAAACTGTGGTAAAAAATAAGTAGTGTGTGCTTACCCTTTTTTGCCTTTGTTGTCATAGTCCCATGTGTTTGTGGAGCTAAGCACTTTTTCTAACCATAATTGTGTTGATCTGAGAATTGTGTTTTAATGGCAAATAGAAAGTAGATGTATATAAGGATTTTTGGAATGAGATGGATTTGAGGGACTCCAAACTTCTGTGTTTTTCAAGAGAAACATTTATATGTGCTTGCACAATAAAGGTTCCGTTAAATATTGACTTGTGCGATACATGCATTCCACAAAGAAAGCTTCAGCATTTTGGAAATGTGGATGAAGAATTTGGATGTATTCAAATGAACTGCTACATTTTCTAATTACAACCATTGAACTCTCTGCTTGGGCTGTATGAATAATTGATTTTTTGGTTCACTAGCCAAACTGAAAAATTAACAGTTAGGAAAAAAAAAAAAAAGAGGAAAAGAAGATGCACATGGATTTAACTGAAATGAGCGTATTTTCATGTTTCTCACTGAAAACAAAGCCAATGCAAAGTTTGCATTTGATGCCAAATGAGAGATTTAGTTTCCTAGTTGGGTCGTATCTGGCAAAAACAAACCAGTGGAAATGTCAGGTAAAAATTAACTACTAGGTAGAAGTTCTGCTTGATGTGGAGTCATTCCTTTTACTGAATACAGTAATCTTCTGTTGTTCCTGTTCTCATGCTTGATCTCTTCACTGTGTTGAATTGGGATTGAGAATGGGGAGGGGGAAAAGAAGCATCTCATATTTGAGTGGGCCTGGCAGTTCCTCCTTCTTTTCCTTCTTCCCTCTCTTTCGCCTTGAAATTATCCATCACAGAGGTGCCTCACTGAGCAAAGGAGCGCATGGAAATCAGACAGAAACCCTGAGGTCCCCTGCCACACAGGACATAGCACACACCATTTCAGAAAAGGACAGGATGGAGGATCTGAGGATGAAGGGATCCACTTTTGCCAGGGAATGGAGACATTGCTTGGGAGGAGGGGACGGGAGGAATCTGATTGACTTGGTTTTTGGTGAGCAGAAAGATTATGTGAGAATATGCACTTTAGGGGTAGAATCCTGCCTCACCTCTGTGCCCACCATCTCCAGGCTCAACGTGAATGGCAGCACACCTGGGCCTCACGTGGAAGCTGGGAGCTGAAATCTGAAGCTGGCTCTAATTCAGAGCGGGGTCTGCCCAGTGACTCTCCTGCTGCTCATCATACTGTCCAATGTGTCTGCAGCAGGGAGGAGGTGCCTCACCACAGCTTTGGTAGGTGTGTATGCCTCTTTGGTGACTTTACCTGAAGAGAAAACTGCTGCATGAGACAGAAATTAATTTCCCTGGATTGGGCAGCCCCTGGATTGTTCCGATACACAACTTTCCAATTAGCTGTGATGGTGTTTTCAGAATTGGGAGCTATTTCACTCTGCATCTCCCCGGAATTTCCTGCCAGTGCTTAAAAGGAGCATGGCTTAACTTTTCATCACATACTCCAATGTCCAGGGATTAATCTAAGTGAAACCTTGTGCAGGCAGGAGATCTGTTTAGACTTTCCCACAAGGTACATGACGTTATGATATATATAAGCTGGGGAACTGTGTCATGGGATGTTGTTTAGACCAGACATTCATTTCTTGTAATATATGCATTGTTAAATTCAATAATATTAGGTGCTTGAGGGTAGATAGGATTAGTTGCAGGCTCTGTTTTTGCAAGCAGGAAGCAGCTACTGAGGTCGTAGATGTGTGGATACTGAAAGTGAAATGAAAAGCAACAACTGGTAATGAAGGTAGTTCACAGTGAAGCAGAAAATAATATCAAATGAGGCCTCGTTGAGTATTCTGTTTGAATTAGCCTTTCCTTTTCACTGCTTGGACCTTCCCATGGGGTTTGGGGGTGTTGGTGCAAACCTGATGGTCTCTGCATGACCATACAAGGGGCCCCTGTGAAGTGGGGTTTTGTACCTCCTATTGGCTCCGTATTCTTTCTGTAGAGTTCAGAAATCCTGAGCCGTCAGTACAGCTTATTGCAACCTGTACCTTTCCCCACCCCCACAGCCACACATGCAGCAGAGTGATGGAGAGATTTATTTCCGCATGCTAGCAAGGACTTCATCTTGTGAGCTGTTGGATATCTATATCTCATTGTGAAGTCAATCAAAGCTGAGGGCACTCAGGCTTCTCCAAGATCAAATAAATAGAAACCACAATGTCTTCCTGTCTTCCAGGAAGAGAGAAGAAAAGAAACTCCATATTAACCATAATCCTGCTCTGTTTCGAGGGTTAGTAACTCTTTTGAAAGAACACTGGTGATGCTTTTTTGTAATTTCAAATTTACAGTAACTTAATATCACTTGCCCTCCTAACAATCCATTTGTAACTACTCTTACTAACAATATACAATTTTGAAATTAAATGGGACCATGAAAAGTCTCTGTACTTTAAATTGAAAGCTAGGAATTAAATCAGGCCAATTCAAAACTATTGATGTCATTCTCAGGGCTACCCCTACAGTTAAGGTGACTCAGATGTTAAACCAGCTGTAATGCTTCTGCCCATAAAACATCAGGTGAAATTCTAACATACTGATTAAGTTGTTATTTTTGCTCTCCATTCACAACACTGCAAAGCCAAGCAGTTTTTAGAACTCCAATGTTTTATTCATAAATTCACCTTTAAAACAACAATAAATTTTAAATGCTGCTAAAGCAAAAATCATTTAAGTTAGAAGCAGCTATAACTATTTCCTTTCAACCGGAAGAATTATATAGCGATTATAATATTATTTATTTTAACTTACCTGGAATTATGTTTTCCCATATACAGGCTTTCCCTATTGATTACCTTTATTTTAAGTTAAAAAGAAAAGAACAAGAAAAAATAAAAGTGCCCATCGGACAGCATAACTTCACATAGACTTCAGAGCACAGAGAATGAAATGGAAACCATCTCTGCAGGAAGAGTGCTTGACAATTTGAAAGTGAAGTACACAAAAATTAACTGCTATGTGTTTACTGCCTCATATGCTGTATAAAGGATGTTATCACTCACACATTTTAAATAGCTTTTCAAAATGGTCCTGTTCTGTATGGCTTGTACCTGTTTACATTTTTGTAGGTCTGGAGGAAACATAGAAATCATAGATGGATTTGCACCCATTCAGCTTTATATCTCAAATATTTTTTTCCAGATAAGGCCAATTTTAAATAGAATTCAGCAAGGAAGAACAATCTTGGACAGACCTGACTTTGCCTAGCAGAAATGGTACAGCAAGACAGCTAGGTTTCCTCTTCATCACCATTAATTTAGCTGAATGTAGGTTCTGTAAATTCAGTGGTTGTTGGTAAGAACATAAACTCAGAAGTTGGATAATAACATTAGGTTGGCTTTTATCACTCACGATATAGGAAAGGGAGAAGTCGGTGCTCTAAAACTCAGTGCAGATCCTGGAGGAGGTACTTAACTGGTTCCAGACACCAGAAGCAGTGTACTTTGGTTAGCACAATGCCTTTCTGCAACTATTGTACGATATCTAGAAATAGTACATTTAGATGTACTATTTAGACTATTTAGAAATAGTACATACAATAGTACACAGACTTTCAAAGCCCATGCTGCATTTGTCAGTCTGAGATCCAAACTGAAACCCCAGCCCCATTTGACATGATACAGTGTCAAGGTAAAACATACATAAAATGCTTCATTTTGCAATATCTTCTCAGACTGTAGCCTCATCTTAAACATTATAATGGTAATTGTGGATTCTCTTATTTTCCAAATAGCCCTCAGGTACAACTAGCCATGTCACTTTTACCCTTCAAAACTAAGAAGCAGAAAGCTGTTTGCATCTTGATTCTACCCCTTGCTCCAGAAAATTAACATTTCCTCAGAAAATGTTCCTCTCCAATTTACTCCATGTTTTACTCACTTCATAATCCCTTTCCCTCCCCTTCCACTCATTAATCCTCTCTGCACACTACAACAGTTCTTTGATCATTTACCACTGAAAAGTCTGTGCAAGTCAAAATGATGGTATTTCATCCTGGACTTCTGAGGTAGGATTTGCTTCATCTAATTTAACTGCCCAGAATTTATATATTTCGACTTTCAACCATTCATCTAAACTTCATTTATAGTCCGTGGAAAGAGACAGGCATCTTCAAGTATATATTCATCCTACATATTTAAAATAAGTATCTTATTAATTATTCTTTGGCGATATTTGAAAGGAGAAAGCTTAGGTGACAGGACTTACATGGAAAGCTGCATGCCCAGTCTTTGGATGGCTAAAGTTAGGTGAGATGAAGCAACTGTACCAAAAATCTAGTTAGTTCTGAACTACTTATTCCAGGTGGGAGCCCACTTGTTCCCTACAAATTTCCAAATTACTTTCTCCTTTTTTTTTTTTCCCTAAGCCAAATCATGTTGTATAATGATATTTCCAGCCAACTTTGCTGCTGACTATTGAGATGAGAGGCAGTCAAATTCACATCAGATAACTGAGGATGGGCTAGAATAGTTAGCTTCTTGCTGTGGGTAACAGGAAATTTGTAACACTTTCAGAAAAAGTGATCTCTTCAGGCTTGCTCAGATCTATGCAGCTGTTGAGTATTTACATTGCTTATGACCTAGAATTTCTTTCAAGATCTTTGTTTTTTAGTAATAGTTAATATTTAAATACCCTTAGAAATTTTGAGTACAGAACAAAAACAGGAAATAGCAAAGGTACTGGCTCTATATTATTTATTCCTTTAAAATAAATGGAAATAGTTTAACAAAAATGCAAGATTTCTGTTTGGACAGCACAATACAAACCAGTATTTTTTATTCTTGAAGTGTTTCTTTCTTCTACTTAATTCCATTTTTTTCTCCCTAGCTGAACTGATAATTTGAACACAGCAAATTCTGTGGATCACAATTTATAATTTCTAAAAAAGGTTTTAGTTGGTTTACGCTTCCCTGTTAGA
Organism: Himantopus leucocephalus; assembly: GCA_003993805.1. NCBI lineage: Eukaryota > Metazoa > Chordata > Aves > Charadriiformes > Recurvirostridae > Himantopus > Himantopus leucocephalus. The sequence goes on along the minus strand of RSEF01000003.1, from coordinate 81,107,599 downwards.
TGCTTTTGTTTGAACCTGTCCAGATTCTATAACAACCATTTTCACTCCTGTCTTTTACCCCATAAATACTGATTCCACAGTGTTGCTTCCTTCTGCTTATAGTTCTCCTAAACCAGCAATGAGAAGCCCATAAACTGTCCCATCTCATGCTTCACTGCTCTGACACTGCAATGTCTGTGTTCCCAGTCCATAGCCACGTCTCTTTTCCCCTGCCAGCTGGTGATGAGCTGTGGTGCTACAGGAAGAGGTGTCTTCTCTCTAGCGACAGCTGTCCATTATAACCCCACAAGGCTGAGGGAGGATGTGGTAGGTAGAAGTGTTCCCTTGCCATGTGGTGGGGCATTAGGAACGATAACTCCATGTTACTTTGCATAGTTGCAGCTATTCAACCTTATTCACATTTCTGTAACAAGCACACCTTTAAGAACTACATAGACTTTGGGTTTAGGCCCATGCGCTTCCTCAGCTATAATGCTTCCTTTCCTGGAGCAAACAGACAGGTTATGGGTGACAATTCTGTTTCACCCCTCCCACCACACAGAGTTACTAAATTCATATCCCCATCTCTTGGGCTGAATCGAGGCCAGAATATTCATCACCTCATAGGCCAGATCCTTTGATGAATGTCCATGATGAACACAGCATCCAGTCCAGCTCACCATATTATCAGACAAATAACTTCAAAGAGAAAGTCACGATAGTAGTTTTCCAGTTTTAGCTGCGTTTGAATTTTATCAGTGAAAATCTGCTGAATTTAATAACACAGCAATAAATAATAATGTAACCAAAGATAGAGGCCAGATTGAATTAATTTTTGTCTGTCCTAGCTGCTAAGCTTTGTGGAGCAGCCTGTTAATTTCACACTGTGATGCAATGCATATTTAATTGTCAATCCTTCAGCACATCAAGCGATACAGAAACACAGCACAGAGAATGGGATTTTTAGTCAGCTCATGTTGGTTTCCTCAGCCTCTTTCTGATGCTGTTAAAATATACTCATTAATGATCTGGATAACGGACTAAAGAATAAGCTTATTAAAATTTTTGATAATGCCAAGCTGGATGGTTTAAAATCACTTTGGAAGAATCAGAAAGATTAGAATTCAAAGGTTCTTGATAAATTGAAGAAAAGATCTAAAATTGAGGACACAAAATTCACTAAACACAAGTGTATAGTTGAACCTTTAGGAAGGCAAAATCAAAGGTGTAAGTACAAAATGAGTAATAACTGAGTTCTCAGAGATACTGCAGTGAAGGCTGTGAGAGTTGTAGCAGATCACAAATGAAACACGAATCCCTGCTGGGGTGTTGTAACATAAAAAAGTGTATCTCATTCTGTGATATATTAGCAAGACCACTGTATAAATGAAACTATTGCTTCCTCTGTTAAGTGCTGGTGAAAAACTGGAACTTGGGCAACACATTTAAAGAAGGATCTGTAAAAAACTAGAGAAAGACCACTGAAATGAAAGAAAAAAGCACTTCTGAAGCAGCTGGGCGTATTAATCTATGATTTAATCTAGAAAAGAGAACAGATGGGAACATGGCAGCAGGCTGTGGCTACTAAAATGTTAGTATAAGGATATCCTCCACAGTTATCAGAGGCAAGAGAAAAGTTACTTTGCAGCAAGGAAGACTCAAGGCAACTACTCAGGGGGAAAGACAGGTTTATCCCCACTTTAGAGTAGGGGAAGGTCCTTCCTGGGTGGTTTCTGCCTTTCCATTTGGCAGAGATAAAGCAGTTAAATTCCGTTTACAGCCATTCGTAAGTTCTTAAGTTCCCTGTCTGACAAAAATGCTTTTGATTCTATAACATAATCTGTGAAAACAGTCAGCCTTTTAGAACAGTGGCTGTTTTATTTATTTACTGTGAAAAATGTTTTAAAAGATATTAATATAGATCATCCTAACTTGAGAGACAATGCAAGTACAAACAGAAATACGTGGAAGCTTATTTATTCTACTCATAATTTACTGTGGGATCTTGCCAAGGTGAATTACTTCCTTCCAAAATATTTAGTTAAAGGATGAAACAGATGGGCAGGGATTTTTTCTTGCTATGTGTCTATTAAATTATAATTTATGCCTACAAAACTATGCGCTTTGTCCAACAAGGGACCCATAAATGTGCAGATTCAGTTCTACTCATAGATTATACGCTTAATAGATAAGTAGGTGGATATCAATTGAAAATAGACACAAAAGAAGTTAGAAAACAAAAACAAAGATGAAAAGATATGCTGACATAATTTTAGAACAAAATTCAGTTAGATTAGCTTTATATAATTTCAGAACCAAAGTGGATTTTCTCCAGCAGAATTGTTTTTTAAGTCACATGGATCCTGTGCTATTGCAGGATAATCTAGTGAGTGGTAACAGTAGAATCATACAATCGTTTAGGTTGGAAAAGACCTTTAAGATCCAACTTAAGTCCAACCGTTAACCTAGCACTGCCAAGTCCACCACTAA
>RSEF01000003.1:81072882-81105030 GCA_003993805.1 Himantopus leucocephalus | reverse complement strand
GCTGCTCCTCATAAGACTTGTGCTCTGGACCCTTCACCAGCTTCGTTGCCCTTCTCCGGACACAGTCCAGCACCTCAATATACATCACTGCCTACCTGAAAAATTAATAATGAATATTAATCTGAGGGCCGTACCAGGGTAGGAAGCTTTCTCTTCACATCTTTAACCCTGGTCCCAGGGAGACAGCAGACTTCCCCAAGAAGTGGGTCCGGTCTGCATATGGAGCCTTCTTCTCCCTTCAGAAGGGAGAATCCTGTGACAATGACCCGTCTCTTTTTCTTTATGGAAGCAGTTTTGAGGCAGGGCATAGGCTGACTTAACCTCAGCAACGCCTCCAAGCTAGATGAACCATCATCCTTGTTTGGTTTCACTTGCAGACCCTCGTACCTATTATGCAAAGGCATCTGGGAAGGTGGGGTAGTCACCAAGGAGATGTGCCTGCTGCACTAGGTCATTGCCCCCTGTCTCTTAAGTGACTGTGTTCAGCCAGGCAGAGAGACGATAGGGGACCCTCCATATCATGTGTCCTGTCTGCCTGTTGGGCCTGTCTCAGGGAAGTATGCCCTACTAGCGATGTTCCTCAGTGAAATCAGGTATTCACCTACAAAGGCTGCTTGGCCACGATATCTTGGATAAAGAATTATGTTTGAAGGTATTGCTGGTGGGTTCAGGGACATATTATACCAGGAAACTGAACAAATACAATAAAAGGGACCAAGTAGAGTATTTTCCTTGGTGAATTCGAGAGAAATTAAAAGGTAAGCAAGCTGAATTATAATAATCAGTTATCCCCCCCATCTTGCCTGCAGTTGTATGAGGGTTTAATATTATGCAGAGATATAATTTGTTGCAGTCACATAAGGTCCATTCAGGAAAAAAGGCAAATGAATACATCCCTGCACTCAGCATCACCTAAGATTTTATGAGTAGTGTGGGCAGAACTGAATGTTGCCATCCCAAGAATGAAATAGAAGGGCCTTGTCATCATATTGAGGTTTCTGCCAGAAGAGGGAGGAGAAAGATGGGCAGAAGCAAGAAGTATCTTAAATAAAAATCTCAAAATATACACCTTTCATTCACACTGTGCTAGATACCAGATGGTATCATCTTTGTGACATGAGGCTGATTCAGAACAGCTTGGGGTACTGGACATAAATTCAGCTCAGCATAACCTGATTTTTTTTATAAAGCCATTGTTCTAGCCGGCTGTAACCAACTCTCAGATTTATGCGAAAGCTGTGTTGTGATGCAGATTTCTTATACTGAGTTTTGATGGTAAAATCATAACCCGCTTTAGAGAAGAATGTTCTGCCAGTGAAGGGTTTTGGATGCATAATCTTTTTTTTGGTACATAACATAACATAGAACATAAGGAAATAGTAGTGGTGTCATAAACACATTAGCCTTGCATTTTCTTGTGTGGGTAACTTTTAGATCTTAACTTTTAGATCTACTAAGTTTCACATTCCTTCCTCAAAACTGCAAACAAACGAAAACAGTGTATGTTACACTGTTACAGTACTGTTGTAATCTGTAGTTTTTAGGATCTTTATCTAAAGGTATGCCATTTTTGGAGCACCTTTACCTAGCTAATGAATTAATTTCCTAACTTCCTTTTTAAAAGTGAAGTGCAGTATGTGAAATAATAGGTGAATTTGGAAGGGTTCAGAATTTCCATTCAGTTATGTTTACAAACACGCAAATGTTCATTTGATTCATTAAAATCCTTTCATGCAGGGCATCCAGCCTGCCACGGTGCGTCCTTCTCCTGTGCTTCTATAAACGTATTCAGTCCTCATTTGACTCATTAAAAATGTGTCCCCAGATTCAAGGAATTTCAGCAGATGCTTATCAGAAGAGCAGAATTTCTTCTGCTCGCTTTTGTTATTTCTCTTGCCTATCAGTTCCAGTTCTATGCAGCCCATAATTTGAAATATGAACAGAATCTTGCCTTCTATTTCAATTATGTGGAAACTATCCTTTTTGAGGAGGAAAAAATTCTATCCCTGAATAGGTATTGTGTGGAGGGGTATAATGAATGAACTCTTTAATCAAGAGGTATCTATCCTCCAAATATCTGAAAAAGATTGAATTCACTCTTACACGGTTGAACTCTGCAGGAGGACTTTAATAGTAATCAAGGGACAGAAGGTGATGAAACAAGACAAAATTTAGACAGAAATTAGGTTCGCATTTTATGTAATACTGGTTGTAGAATTTTGTTTTCATTAAGAAGAAATTGCCACTAAAAAGGGGGTAAATTCATAGTAAATACAGGAGTGTGAATTGTCAGAATGCTGCCAAATTGATCATGCACTGAACTGTAACAGCAGAAGATTTTTCCTAAATGAGTTTATAGCTCTTTCAGCGTAACATGATTACTATCCCCAGAGAATATGACAATGCCTTTTTGCAGGTGGTGGGATGTGATACTGTTGTAGTTCATGAAAAAAGACTTCGGTCAAGTATTTAAATAAGTACATAGTATTAAATGCTTAAATCTGTACTTACCTTTAACTGCATTTTACTAGTGAAATATGCCCATGCCCATTCACTGGGACTAGCCAGTGTACACACTAGTCAAGTCCATCCTCCAGAACAGAATAGAAACATATTAAGTGCCTCTCGGCATGAGATGACTCGTGAAATGTGCTAGGGAGGTTCTGGGAGTGCAGCAGCTGGCCTGAGGCATGAAAGGTACCAGGGATCACTTTAACAATGTAATAGTATACATCAGATTATAAAGCCTGGGGATGATGGAAAAAGTGACCTTATATAGATAATTCCCACTGCCTGTATCTACCTTTGAAGATTTGGTCCACAGTTTTGCTAAAGGCAGATTTCAGAGAGATTTGAGCATTGCCCAGTCACTTTAAGGGCAGGCAAGGAAAGCATTTCTGTGGGGGCAAAAGCTGTGGCAGTGCCTGCACCCAAGCAAGGACAAGTCTTCTGATGTTCATGAGAGAGGACCGAGGGATCTGTATCTTTCACTCACGTGGCTCCCAGAGGCTAATGCTGGCTCTGGAATTACTTAATGGAAACATGTCTATATTTTACAGAGAAATGTGGTACCAAAAATTCTACTTGTGATTCCACATACAATGTCATGATGCTGACACTTAGTAGTAGTGAGATAGCTCTATCCACAAGCTGCTGCTTCTGAGGTCCTTGTGCATCCCTGCATGTTGTTTAGCACTTCTGTGAGTTAATGCAAGTACCGCCAGATAAGCTTTCAATTAACTCACAGAACAGACTTGCTTTGAGAGAGACGATGCTGTTAGACAGCCTCCTGCCTGCTGCCATTACCCGGGGCTGACTGAAAGAGTTGCGTGCCACTGGGGTTGCCTGAAGAGTGCACACGGACTGATAAGTCTTCCCCTAAGAAAGGGATTTTAGAAGTTGGCCAGTGAACGTGGTGCTGCCATTGGTCTCCAGGAATGAAAAGCTCTGGCACCTGTGAGTCAGTTTTCAGATGCTATCGTGGAGAGCTCACCACGACACTTCTGTGTGAGGACATAAGAAGGATCAAACTGGGTTAGACTAAGAGTCTGTCTAGCGCAGTGGTCTGTCTCCAAGAGCAGACACAAGCAGATGCCCAAATATGCAGTATTGTAGGCTGCCTAAAAATTGGTTTTTAATGGCTGTTTGGCTGCGTGCTTATTTGTGAGCAGCTTGTGTTTGAGTGAACAGTTGGAGAATTGTTGTTCTTTAGCAAAAACTCTTAGCTGTCATTCTCAAGTTTAAAAAAATTTATCTGGACACTTGGGGAATATAGTCTTTGTAGGTGAGACAAGAAATATTGTGTGGAAGGAACTTAACGTGATTCTTACATCAAGACAGTCTGAGGAAGAAGGACGAGGTCTGAAATTGGATTAAAAGTGAAGCAGCAGTTGTTTCAACACAGAGGCTGGCTTTGTCTGCCATATTTCTCCATGGAAGGTGAAAGGTTGAACTTGTGTTTCTCTAAGGGTGTGCAAATGGTACATATTTATACTGTTGCATGGTGGAAGGAGGTATGTATCAGAATTAGATGTTTTAGATATTTCCTAAGGATATGAGGCTTAAGTGATTACTTTCTCTCCATCTCTGCCTGTCTCTACCTGTGTTTCCCTTTTTGGCTGTGTCTTTCACACTTCATGACTTATCAGAGTATGAGCCAATTTCACAGAGTGTTAGTAGATGCAAAGATAATATGTTCACATAATGTTCATCAAAATGGGACACTAGATAGTTCAAATAGACCTGCAAAATCTCCCTTCTGCAAGAAAACCTGACTATGAATGCAACCCTCCAGAGACATCAGGGAATCCACAAGAGAGAGCTATTATGAGTGTCCTGATTGTAAGAAAAGCTTTAATCACACCTAATTATATGCTAGAGAATCCAACCACAAGACCTGAATTAATAAAACTAGGCTTCATTGCTTCCTTTACTAAAGGATCTGAAAAGAACTAAATGTCTATTAAGAGGATGAGGCTGGTCATGAACTTCACTGAAAGACTGCTGTGGAGATGCGTTATTATGTTTAGTAAATAGAGTGAGGAGGAGCAGCATGTTGTCTAGGAAAAAATGGTGGTGGAGAGGGATGTTTTGAGAAACTTTTAAAAACCAGAATGCATTGTGAAGCAAAAGCCACAGAAGTAATTAGCTTCGGAGGAGATAACAAAGCTTATTAAGCATGTATTCTTCTGTCTTGGGGGGTGTAGTATCATACAATGGAGATATTACTGCAAGTATTAGAACAATGCAATCAACAATGCCTTGAAATTAATGTTTCTGGACTTCACAAGCAATTTCAATTATATTATGCTAATATGTTAAATTTGGAAAACAAAAGTTATGAAAGGCTTTTAGATACCATTAGGGTGCTGAGCTGGTAAATGAATGAAGGGAATTCTCCTGGAGTGGGAATAAGGGACTGAGAAACAGTTAAAGGAAGGTAATTGGGAAATGCCCTCAAACTGAAGCAATCAGCTATCAGGAGAACAGTAAGAAATCACTAAGACCAGAGACATCACCAATAAAGGTCTCTTTGGGGAGGAAGATGGAAAAAGCATCAATCATTTTAGAGAAGTACTATTGAAGCTGTTACTACCAGGCATTTCAAATACCGTGTAGCTGTCTAGTCACTCAGATTCAGGAAGGACAAATACCGCTTGGCAGCTAAGAATATCAGGGCATGGCAAATCCATGATGTGAAAAGCAAAGGGAATAGCAGTGAGTGTAAACTTAAGGGAGAGAGAAAAGAGTTTCTTCCCTTTTAAGAAGAGCAGTGCTGTCACAAGATGAGTTGGGCTTCTGTGAGAAAGAATAGTTTAACTACTGAAGCACTGAGATTCCAGAGCAGCCAAATCACTTTGTAAGTAATTTTAAGCTTAAGTTTGAGGAGTATGCTCAGGTTTGCTGGGAATTGCTAGTCCTAGGTGTTCTGTCCTAGTATGTGTCCTTTCCAGTCCAGCCTTAAATCTTAGATATCAGGTTGGCAGCAACTGTAGAAAAAAAGACAGAAGGTTACAAAGTAGAAAAACAATTGGTAGGGAGAAGACAGCTACGTCTTCAGTAAGGATATTAGAATTAATGTTTTCCAAAACATCTGTTTCACTGAAGACAAGTTGTAGTTGTCTTAAAATGATTGTGCTGAGAGTTTAAGAGAAAAACCTCTGAGACACCTTTATTAATGATGTGGTCATCTGTAAAGTCAACTGCTTTGTAAAGGTATGCATTAATATCCACCACAAGAAGATGCTCCCAGGTAACTTAGTCACAGGTTTCACTATGCGATTAAGAAATATAGAAAACTGCCCAAGGCCTGTTTTCTGACTAACTTTCAGGGAGGATTCTAGAGATTTCCTGAGCGGAAGGGTTTAGCAGATCCCTTGTGGAAGTGCAATGGCTCCAAGTGAGCTAGCTCAGGTGCTGGGACAGTGCAGGCAGGTGCTTATATTGCTATAGAGCCATGATCTACAACAGCTGAGCTAGTTCGTTCTGCTCGTGGCTGCACTGGGCTGTGCAGACAGTCCAGCTAGCTGAAGCGTAGCGTGTCATTCATAAACTCTGCCTCAGTTCTTTAATGTGGATGATGAAAACATGAGTATTTATGCCAGGCACGAGTTTGCCTGGAAAGTAAAGGGCCTAATTCTGCAAACACTCGTGCTTTACTTAAGTGTGGAAGGAGTCTCAAAACCATTTAAGTCTACAATTTGCATCATCGAGGAAAACCATTTTTATAAATGCTGAAGGGTCAGATTTATTTCGCTAACTCTTTGATCTCCTTGGTTGAATGGGATTGGGAGCAGTGAGAATTATTATCATTATGGTGCACATTCCTTCATATTTTTGCTGATAAGATAGAGCTCATGAACCGTGGTTTCATTTGTAAATACGTATTTGAAGCTTACAAAAAAGGTAAATGAGCTCTGTCTTGCTATACAATATGTTTATCTGTGAAAAACATTCATCCTGAACACAAACTAAAATGTAATACATCAGAGACATGTAAAATCACTACAAAGATCAAGGTTTCGCTTCTGTAGTTTTTATAAGAGGTTTTGAGTGATAATATTAAGTGCCATTGCATTCAGAGCTAGTGGGAAAGAGGATGCTTTTTAATATCAAACAAATGGAAGATAAAAGAATCTTTCAGACATCCAACATGAAAGACATGAAAAAAGTCGGAGACAAAGCAAGCTGCACTTTTGAACACACTCTCTTATTGACCTAGATCTCGTATGGCCGATGGGTGGCCTACAGGCTCAATCCTGCTCGCTGGGCAGTGCTGTCCAGCTTTCAGGAATGCTTGGAGGTGCATCTGTACTTATTATTGCAGGCCAGCTTGTCCAGGGTGCTGGAGAGCTCTGTGGGTCCGTATGGTGTATGCGCTAGCCAGAAGCCAGGATGCTGGATGCAGACTCAAGGGCTGTGCTGAGACAGAGCTGATAAAACCTGTTGGACATGAGCTGAGCCTGTGCAGGCAGATATCGCTGTAGTAAATTATATCTTATGTCTAGGTGTATCTGTGTTTTTTTCCTATTAATCATGGAATCTTGGCTAACAACTGACTAAATGGTTATCCTGTGCTATTGGTCTGTCCCCTCAGCATCGCTTGCTGTCTTTGAGCTCAAGACTGGGTCTAGTACAGTATAACCGCATGACAGCTTGGAGCTATATAAGAATAAGAGGTTTCAAGGGTAAAACCACCACTCTGGATGTAATTGACACATCTGGTTGATTGCATTGCAATATATTTGGTTGACAAGCAGAACTAATTAAAAAGCACCTGATTGCCCATGTACCTTGTTACATTTCCTTTCAGTGCATTAATCAGTGAATTAAATCTAATTTAGTGACAATAAAAGGCCAGTGGCGTAAGGGTGTAGGGCTCACTAGTTCAAGGTTACAGAGGCTTGAATCATTCTAGCTGGAAGAAGGCTTTTTTTTCTCATATCAAAATGCTGACAGAGAATGTAAGAATGTAGAGTCGGTGTAGAAGAGGGCATGATATGGCTGAGGAAACCAAGTGGACATAAGGTGGAGACAATGTCAACAAATGCCAGAAACTGTAATGGTGCTAATAGCAAGACCGAGCAGCTGAAAAACAAAAGTGAACTTCATAACTTGAGAGTATGTGTCTGAAAGATGACAATCAGCTATTAGATGATTGCTCCTATTGCAGGAATAACATGATTGTGGTATAGCAGCAAGTCTGTGACTATAGAGAATTATTTAGAAACCTTTTGCAACAACTCTTCCATTTTGATTAATTACATCCCACTGAGTATGTGTCCTTCACACATGACAGAATTCAGATGACAGAAGCCAAGAGAAGAATGAAAATGCAGTTGATGACATTTTCCTCATTCAAGAATCCTGTCATTGAAAAATAGCCTCCTTCGGTAAAAAGAAACATCTCATAAAAAGTGTTGAAATTAGTATGCAATTTCCCAAATTATTCTTAATATTATTTTAGCTATTATGGAAATCTTAAGGTTTTGATTAAAGGCAAAAATTTTGAGAGTGCTTTTGATCTTCCATAAAAGTATTAATTAGAACATCGCAAACAACTAATTTTGACTGAAAAAATGGAACCTGATAATTTTTCACCTTTCAACACAAGCAGCTTTGTTTTCTTTCATTTTTCTGATCCATTGTACATCAAAATCAATTGTAATAACAATTGCTATTGAACTCCTAGCTAGTATGTTATTTTTTAATGTCATCTTAGGCAGGATTAAAGATGAAGATACCCTGAGTAGGTGAGCTGAGTTGCTCTCAGACTCCATTTACTTTTTTAAACTTGTCTCTCCTTTATGTGTAGTGGGAACTTAGAAATTCCTTGCACCTCTATACACTTACATGTAGACATCTGCTCTGAGGTATCTTAAGCTACAGCCAGGTCTTTTGCCTAAAGGCTTTTTATCCTATTCAAAGACATGTTGAGACAATACTTTTCTTGAAATGAAGCTGCTGTTTTAGTCAGTGTAAGAATTGACACGGGATATTTTGTGGTGTGGTGAGCCAGGATGCAACCAGCTAACGGACTCAGAAGTAGCATATCTGTCTGTCTCACCTTCTCTATCAGCCTTGCTGAGAGGTGCTAGCCTGCTCACAGACTCACACTGGCTGCACGTTTGGTTAAATGAACTGTTTTGTGCTGAAGGACCAGCCTGTGTAAAGCTTATGTGGGGCTTATTGCTTGTTTCACTGCCAGAAGTAGTTAGGGCCAAAGCAGCCTTATCATCCACAGATGTGGTTTCAGCATCTGTAACAGCCCCCTATTGCTGGCAGTGTTAGTAACCCACACACGTTCTATGCATGACCATTTTTTTTAGGTTTCACTTCAGTGCTGTGCTCTCAGCAGCAGATCTCTAGGTTGGCTGCTTCTGATACTCAGGAGAAGACACCTGGCTTTCCAAACACGCAAGGGCTTGTGTCCTGTAGGTTGATGTATCCAGGGGGAGTTTGCGAGTGAGAGGAAGAAAAAAAAAAGGATCATTTCAGAAAAAAAAAAAAAAAGTGTTTTAAAGACAGAAAGTTGTATGCTTTGTCATAGATTGACTTTTTGATGTGGTATTTGAATGCAAGAAGGACAAATGAGAAGGGATAAATGAATGAAATGTGGCAGGGACTTCTTTCCCACATATTATTGAAAAATCAGTCTGTCTCTGTGCTTGTCAGGAATGAGTTCAGGATGGTGATAAGTTTGGTTTGAGCAAATGGCATAAATAAAAGAAATTTTAAAAGAAATTAGCAAAGTTTTATCAACTCAAGGGGAAAGCTAATTTGCCTGTCTAATAGAAAGGAAAAGGATTTTTGAAGACCCCAACCCATTCTTCAAGCTGCACAGTAGCCAGACATAATATTCTGTCTTGGATAAACTTTGCGATCACTGGGACCAAGTGCTCCATTCTGCTGGGTATACGACATTATTTATTACATTTATTTCAGTAGCAGCTATTTCAATTTATTACCTATGTATTTAAAAATAAAACTGACACCATCGTGTTAACCGTTTGCTGTTTTGGATACAGTTAAGTTCTGCAAATGTAGGTTATTTGCACAGTGGATAAAGCAATGAAATATGAGTATGTAAATTACTACTTTACTCCTCTGAGAACTTTTAAAGATAGTTTTTTGTTAAGGTTACATAGACCTAATAAAGCCCATTTTCCAGTAGGAAATATCATGTATTTTCAGAAAAATCAAATAATTGCTGAAAGAGTGTTGGATAATTATGTTGTTAAAAGCAATGCAAAGTAACCCCAGCTGTAGTACCATAGGGATTCAGCTGTGTTGCTTGCTTTACACAGCAAATTCTTGCAAGAGTCCATGTGAATTCAGTCTGACCTTGAACAATTACAAGGATTTCATGTGTAATAGCTTAAAAAGAACTAAAATTGTGTTTGCGAGATCTCAGCCAGAAGTCATGGGAATGACTAGCAACAGTTTTAAATCAGGCTTTTGATGGGAACTACTGCAAGAAAAAAGGATTACATTAGACCTACGAAATAATGATCAAAGACTATAGTACACTTAGAATGTTCTCTTTTTATTTTAAATATACCTATTACAATAATTTGTTAGGCTTATGTAGAGCACTATTATTTACATAATTCAGTGTTTATCCTTTGGGGAGAATTCCAGTGCTCAATAAATAAGAGTTGGCGAGCTGCTTGTTAACCATCTTGGAATCAGAGTTCTGAAATATGAATTTCACATAAACGATGGAAGTCCTTGAAATGGTTACAGTATCTGTAGTTTCATACAGTAGGTATCTTCTGACTGCTGTCAAATTTTGTTGAAAAATCTGAACGTAGTTATAGGTAATCAGAAGAAAGTTTAACAACAACATCAAATTAAAAAAATACTGAAAAACATCAGTGGTTGAAGCTCCACATTTTTCAGATGCATCTCAGGGTGATGATACTGTTCAAAGGGAACAAAGAAACAGCTTGGCAGAATCCCTGTTATAAAATGTCTAGATCATGGGGCAAAATATATAATCACTAATAAATAAAAAATACAGCTTTTTACAAGATCTCCTTTTAACACGGCATCTTAAAATGTGCCTGCAGGTAAGATTGGTTTTCATTATTTTTATTAAAATTCACTTTTCCATGGTTACTATTTCTTAGACATGAATTTATGCATTATATATATTATATAAAACACATAAAAGTTTAAGTTGTCAGTACAAGGAATATCATTAGCTGAGAACATGAAGCAAGGGTTCATATCCAATCCCACTCAATGTTATGTGTGTAAGCTCAAATACACAAGAAAGGGACTTTGGTCCTGATCTTACAGTAAGAGAGTGAATGTGGTCCCATGTTTCTACATACAGAACTTACTATCTTTACTTAGATCTTATCAGTTCTGTGTGTGTTAAACATCCCATTTTAATGTGACCCACCACAGAAAATGGGTTTGAATCAGGACAAGCAGCTTGAGAGGTTTTCTCCTAATTCTCATCAATGTATTTTAGAGGTCAAGTCCATGGCACATTATGTGAGTGGCTGAACATCTATGACATTCAGCTATGGCACCCAGTTTTGTTTCCCCAACACACAGAAAGACAGAAGGGAAATGCAGCTCATAACTACCAGGCATTTATCCTAGCAAAGTAACATTATCATCATTATCATGGGACAGAAACTATCATTTATTGACAGTGTGTCTGCTTGTTCAACGAAACGTCTTCGATTTCAGTAGCATTACATTTTGGCAAAGAATAGTATCTGAATTATCTTTGTTACAGTTTTGAATCTCTGGCACATTTAAGACACCCACCCACCTATTCAAATAATATTTTAAATCAAAATTAATGTTTGATATAAAATAACAGTTGTGTTGTAAATGTGGAAAAATAGTCTACAAAAAATAAGTATAAAAGTGATCTCAGATTTATGAATATGTTTCATATAAACAAGTCCAGGTGACTAATCAATGTGTCAGAAATGGCCCTTGGTAGGCTGTGTCACAACAGTACATCACATTTTTCACAATTTACAATAACACAGTTAGATTCACAATGTGATGACACCTTATATAAGAAAAATAGTATTTTACAAACTATACATTTGGCATCTATTTTTAGATTTTTTTCTGTTTCTTTTTCAGTTCCTTTTTTCTTTTTCCTTTTTTCTTTTCTTACAAAATAGTGCAAAATTACAGTGCGTTAATAGATTTTGCAAATCCTAATAAAAAGTCAGTATATTTAACTGTTTTGTTCGTTCACTGGAAACAGTTTGGCACATTAGGATTTTGTATAGATGGAAAAGCTTCTTACTTTCTTCATTTCAGTATATATCCATTGAATCTTTAAAACATGAAATTGCACCAAGGGAGTTAACTTTCCAACCTTTATAATCTCATCTCTTAGAACATGTGTGTTACAAAACAAAACAGCAAAGGAAAATGCAGATTTTAGGGTTAATTTATTTGCCAAACAGCATTTATTAGACTGGCTTTACCTACCAAATTATAAAGAAAAGGATTGATGGGAATATTTTTCATCTGGTGACTGCTAAAGTGTTTACTTACAGCTTCAAAGCTCTATGGGGAATTTATCCCAACTTTATATACGTGTAAGTGTTGGTTTACTATATATCTTTCAAATTCTGCTATCATGCATGTTGCTGTATCTGGATCCAAACAGGCTATATCGAGTCAAGGGGATAAGGTTTCATCAAAGCCTGTTTTCCACTGGACTAATTCACATAAAGAATAACAAACAATTGCTTTTGCTGCCAATTTGCAATGATTAAATGATTTTCCTGCTAATTATTTACTTAGGAATGTTAATGAAGAGTTCCCCCATGTATGAATACTTCATTTGTACAGACTGGCACCATACATCAAAAAAATGCCAATAGTCTTATTACTTGGAACAGCAAAGTCTTCTGCATAATCATAAACAGGCATGGTGCAGCCTGCAGGAGTGAGAGCGTCCTAAGCCACCCTGTAAGCCTGCCGAGAAATACACAGAAGACGTCAGATGAGTCTCGGTTCAGTTCTTTGCCTCCTTGGCTGAAAGCAAGAATGAGAAACCTGACTGAGATCACCAAGTCATCTATTAGAGGTTGCCAAACAGTGGTCTGTACGAACCTACTCATAATTCAGGCTATTAACCTGGAGGTGAAAGGCTCTCTGCCACATGAACAAATCTCTGAACTATTCATTGCACAGAGACTGTTGGTTTCAGTTAATTGCATAGAGAATACGGCGACATAAAAGATTCCCAATTAATTACCTTTCCAATAGAGTAATGAAGTGACTTTTTCCAATACGAAAACTGCAGGGTGATGTCTCTAGGCCTAATTATTTCTCATGAGTTTATGGTTTTATCATCTGTATCACTCTGTGGCCTTTGTGCCGTGAATTAAAATTACTACTGCATGGTTTATTTAATCAATTTCTTGGCATTCCTGTACCTTTTATGAACATATCTAACCAGTATGAATTTTAAATTGATTCTCTGAAGGTAGAATTGGCTATAGCACTACAACTAGTTATTCAAATATCAGAAGGGAAACATCCATCAATAAGAAGGTTGTTTTTTACCCGAGCCGTTCCACTCTATGCTTATTCCTGTACTACTGCTATGGGAATCTCCCAAATCACCTGTTGACTGCGATGGGAGATTTGCCTCAGCAAGGAGTGAAAGATGAAGCTGAAATAACTATTCTATATGAATCATACTGATTGATTTTGAACATTTAAAAATCACTTATATTAAAACCAACCAAACAAAACAGAACTGTCAGCCAACATTAATGAAAAAGGCCACCAAGCAGTAGATAAACAAATACTTCCCCTGGACTTTTTTCTGAATAATGTATTAGTTTTGACCAAGGAAACACTTGAGTATTTGATTAAATTTCACCATTAGGTTTAAATAGGTCAGAAGCCTCCTTGTCAACCTGCACAGACACAGCGCTTGTTCCCACTTTGCACACTCAGTTGTTGACTCACGGAGTCTCATCTAGACTGAAGCAAATATTTTCCTCCGAGAGGAATCAGGTATGGCTGAGAGTGACCCTCTCTAGGGTGCACTCCGTCCCGATTAAAAGGATGCGCACATGACTGGGTTTTATGCTTTCTTCCTTGGACAATCCTCGAGAAACTATCTCAGCAAGCCTCAGCTCCTCTCACCTCCTTGTATTGCATGCAAGTTCACTCACGCTGCCCAGCACAGGGAGGCTGCGTGGATAGCATGAGGCAATGGTGGCACACATAGTGTGCTGAAGCAGAAGAGTGGGGCCAAGCTATATTGGACAGACACTAAGCCAGAATTAGTCCAAACAATGTGGAGTAACAGGGTGGTCACACGTGATGCAAAAGAGGCCACACAGATTGGCCTCTGTTGGCTACAGACTGTGCTTCCTGGCACAATCCCCAAAGGCAATAAAAACATATTGTTTGAAGCCCCAATGCATTAAAGCATTTAAGATGCTCTTAAATTTAAGCATGTGCTTGAGTCTCATGGTCATGTGCATGTGCTAAAGGTCTTTCTTGAATCAACTTCAGAAAGTATTGTTGCATGAGGACATGAAGATTTACTTCAAAATCAAAAAAGAAAAGAAAATAAGAATAAGGATTCTTGGTCAGATAAGAAATATGATAAGCTTACTGACAAATTTAATTCTTATTTTTTAGCTAATAAAAGACAGAAAACAAGGCCAAGAGGAGTCCCATACTTGAATAACCAGCAACAGTTATTGGTGATTTAACTGAAGCTTGCTTGATTAGAGATGGGAGAAAATTATGTGGTTGTTTTTTTTTTTTTTTAAGCCCAGTTTGAGAAACAAACACGAGTACCTAGAAACAGTAAGTAGCTGTTTACTGTGCTCAGTAGTGCCAGTTTCCCATATCTTGCTCAGCCTGCATGAACTCTGCAAATCCCCACATTTCTGGTCTCCCAGTCCAACATGCACTTTATTTGATCTGTTCCTGAAATATGTTGCCGGCTGTGTCTCGCACATTCTGTGGGCCTCACTCAGGCTGCTTGTTCATTGTGAGTACAGCCATCTCGAGGTGTTCAAAGAAACAGGCAACCAGGAGTCACTGAGGAATGGAGATCTCATACTGAGTAAGAGCTGCTGTGGTCATTACGTCTCTGTGAAATGAGAGGAAAACTCTGCTTTAGAAGAATCTGCTGCCGGTTTCGTCTGATGTGCGTTCACATTCAGTGGGGTAGCAATGCACCTGCAGTTAGTATTTTATCTGTTTTGTGTCGTATTTCCCACACTGAGAAAGGCAGTAACGTTGATAGCTCCATGCATGACAGAGAGCCTAAAAATGTCCAAAGGAAGTCATTGTAAAAGAAAGAATAATGATTACTCTCTGTCTTCAGTGACTGCCAAGTCAACTTGTGACAAGTGCATATGCAAGATTATTGTGGGCTAACAAATAAAATAAACTGCATGCCTGAAATAAAATTGTTGAGAAAATAGTTAAGAACTGGTGTGATTTCTCATCTTTCATTTCTCTTTTCTTGTACAACTATCTTCTTTTACCAGTGGTACCAAGGCATAAATAATACATTGTTCTCTATTTCAACTAATTCCATTTATTTTACTCTTCCATAATTCATTGATTTTGCCCATTATCCTCCAAAGTGATTTACTATTTGACTTTATTTATGCTAGCTGTTCATGTAGGGTAGCTCACTGGAGAAGCACAGACATCACAATGCTTAATGTTATATATACACTGGGATCAATCTTCTGCGAGTTATGTGTGACAGTCTAGGTAGACTGCCTTTATGCACACCTGCAGTCCAGATGTTTTACGTCCATTGTTTCATATCATTTACCTCCTAGGCTGGACATGCCTGAAGATCCTTCATTTTCTGTCAGCAAAGCTCTTTATATCCGGAACTGCGTAAGGCTTGATACCTGTAAATCACCTTAAAATCTTCATAAAAAGGATGGCTCACTTATGTTCCAGCCCACACACTTCATGAATTTCAGTGAGGCGTTAGGGTCATGTCTCTTGTTTAGGATTGGGTCATGATTCTTGGTCATTTCGATCTGGATTAGATTTCTGTCCTCTTTTATTAATCTTTGACACAATTTTAGCAATGCAAAGTATACAAGCCTTGTGTGGAGTTTCTGTGAAGAGAACAACTTTCTGTCTTTCCAGTTCCAGCAAAAGACTTTCACATTTCTTAAAATTCTGCACAAGATTAGCCATGCTGACTGGATCCAGTGCTCACAGAGGCAATGACATTACTTAAAATTTAGCATATATTTCAAAACTTTCCTGTGTGTACACTGATTGACATTTATAGTAACAAGTCATATATCTTATTATTGTGCTTACTTGCTATCAATATAAGAAATTATTGTCTGAATCTTGATGCCAAGAAACCAGTCTGATTTGATGTAACACAAAGCTCAACGCCCACTATCTGAAATGAAGAATGAAATAAGGGAGTGTGCGCATTCACCAAGAAGTGAATGTGCTTCCACTGAGATGAATGTAAAGAACTTCCAGATTCCAGCACCAAGGGAATCAGATTAACCAGCCAAAGCAGTGGCATA
This sequence comes from Himantopus leucocephalus, assembly GCA_003993805.1. Taxonomy (NCBI): domain Eukaryota; kingdom Metazoa; phylum Chordata; class Aves; order Charadriiformes; family Recurvirostridae; genus Himantopus; species Himantopus leucocephalus. The sequence goes on along the minus strand of RSEF01000003.1, from coordinate 81,088,987 downwards.
TTCAGTGACTGAGAATTTCACAGCCCTCCTGAAAACAAAAGGTATCATGTCCTATAGGACAGACTGTAGGCAATAGCCACTTGCCTTCAAAATGATAGAAATACTACTCACATTACATCCATGTCAGGACTTGTTTTTAGAAGACTGGGTTTCATTAATTTGCATTAATTTGCAAGGTAAGCTCATCTTGTTTCATACTGGAATGCTGGTGAGTTTAGGAGGTTCACAGTATATTGCAAACTGGCTTTTAAAGACAGCAATAAACAGTATAAATAAACATCTGGATCAGAAAACAACTTTTGAAGCCATAGGGAGAGAACAAGTGTTTCTATAACCTTTCCTTGGAGTTTACTGTTTTAGAAATGTAACTACGTTACACTTACAGCCTTTTGCATTTCTATTCCAGCCTTCGGTAAAAAAAGTATCTGCAAATCACCTTATCTTTTCCTAAATGTTTATCATTGTTTATCCCTTATTCCTTTACTTCAGCAACGTTGCTGTCTGCAAGTTTAATCTTTAGTACTTGATCAACTACTTTGCTTGATCAAGGTCTTATACATCACACAAGCTGAAGTTTCTCCAGTTAATTTTTTTTTCAGTAGAAGGCGTGATTTGTAACATTTTGACCTGAAAAAACAAGCTGATTGGCTGTCACTCGATACCAAAACTTATCCATACATTTATGTCATTAAGCCAACCTTGTACATATGAACATATATAGCAATCAAATATTTAAGTTGAAGCTGAAAGAAAAAAGTAATAAAATCAAATGACACATGTGAAAAGCAGACATTTTAAACAATCATGACAATCATCACATTTTCGTATTTGCTATCAGAGCAAATTTAATACTTAAGAACCTATTTATATATTCAAATTTTTATAGCAACTGCTGCTCTTAAGAGTGCAAGAGTGCATTCATTTATACCTGTCACATAAAATATTTTCAAAACCCAAAACTCATTAGCTTAATAAGTTGAATGGTTGAATATGTCAGCCTGATAACTTATTTACTGAATTTCAGCATATTTCTGTCAGAAAGTAAACCGTTTAGTCATTTTTTCCACATTTGTAAGCCATAACAAGTTGTTGAGCTACAATTAAAGTTCAACAGATCTTTATAGAATTGAGGACAAATTCACAACTATTCAAGAAATTATATGATAGAAATTGCTAAAATTTCTCAACAAGCTATTTATAAAAATCGATTATTACCAGCTGAATTCAGTGCAGGAGGCCAATGTAATCAAATGCCTATGTTAAAATCTGTTTATGTATGTATCAGTATAACACCACTTACAACCCTGGTTCAGGTAAACAATACTTGAGACACAATGAGACTTAAGGACATGCTAAGTTTAAATACACTAAAAAATTGGATGAATTTGGGCTTTGGTCACTAAGGTTCTTCGTCTTCTCTGCGTCTGACTTCTTTATTCTTCTGAGGGTAAGAAAACATATAGTCCTAAATTAACTTAATAGAGCTATTGGTTAGGAAACATGTTTAGAAACAAAGACTGTCTACTATTGTAACACCTTTTAAAAACCGTATTTCTAGGTTCATCACCCTTAAAAAGAGGTGCAATTGATCACACTGGAATAAATGTAGGTATTGATGTTTACTGTGTTCTTAAAATGTAAGATGAATCGTAAACTTTACTGTCTTTTAAATATTACACACATTTCAGACTGGAACAGCAAATTATGTTCTTAAAATTCTCTCTGGCATTTGGAAGTCATGTCCTTGTTTTCCAAATAGGTTAAACAGCAAATGTAATGTTAAAAAAAAATTTAAAAAAGGGTTAAAAATGACTACTTTAAGTGTACAACAGGGACATATTTCACAGAAAATGTGAAAAATCTTGTTTAAAAATTATAGTAAACAAATAATTTTCAGTGCACATAATTAGTATGTGCATTATAATTTAAAACTGAATATTGATGACTGCTGCTGATCTTTTAAAATCTCTTACAAACAAAATATAAATAGGAGAGCCAAAAGAAGATAGCTGATAAACCATGACACAAGGTTCCCTTTTCCTTCTTTTTTTTTTATCTTTTCCTTTCCTCTCCACTTGGACTGAAGTTTCTTCTGGCTTCTTCAAAAAAGTGCACACACGCACACACACACACACACACGCACATTAATTCCAAAACCATGTTTCTAAATTTCCAATAGACTTGTATTCCTGGTGTCTTTTCACATGATCACAAGCAAGACATGCGTGTGATTCCCAGAACCTAGGAAGATGCACTGAGAAATCCTTCTTCCAGTTGAAATAACTAAGGTACATCTTGTTATTTTTGTCAAGCATCAGAAGATATTCTGCCAGCTCTCTTGGGGAGAGAAAATCTTCCACGTGTATGAAAGAGTCCGCTGGAATGTAATTCTCATAGTTTTCTCTGGAAGGGCCCAGTACAACTGGTACTGATCCGGCCAGAAGAGCATTGTAAAGTTTTTCAGTAATGTAATCTTTGTGGATTGAATTTTCAAAAGAAAGGTAGAATTTGCAGGTGGAGATAGTTGGAATCAAGTTTTTGTCATTGACATAGTCTCCAAAGGCTTGTCCATAGGTATGGATTTCAATGTATTTGCTAAGCTCGTTGTAATACTTGACTCGAGCGTGCTCAGGGTTCCAGTTACTTACAACCCAACAGACTAAGTTTTCCTTGCTTGGCACTTCAAATGTAAAGGAACTTGTACCAACCATCATGAAGCCATAAGGCACCTGAATATCTGAATCACGCCGATAAGTCAGGGTCAGGTTAAAGAGGTGCTCAATGCCACTCTTCTGTGGAGTATGAGTTGGAGACTCCAAGTTCATCCAAATCCATTTCTGGAATGGTGGCCTGGCTTGCTGAGGTAAATTAGTCAGATCCCAGCTAATGTCCCTGTGATGAATGAGAACAGCATGGGACCTGTTATATAGTGAGCGGTCAATAGTCAGATGGCACCCGTGGATATTGAACATTGTTTGGCAGGATGTTAGATCGAATGTCTGACCAAATGGCCAAACCCAGATCAAAACTGTAGTCTCATTAAGATTATCTGTTTTGGAAGAAAAGAAGCTCTTCATTTTCAAAACTGAGCTGGCTGATTCTATAGGACCAGAGATCCAGCTGTTTGTTGGTTTGATATAAATTAGTATAAATGCCATGAAACAACCAAGGACAATGAAGATAATAAAAAATGGCCGGAAAATTCCTTTAGATGTCGATGTCATAATTTGTTCTGAGAAAAAAGAGAGGAAGAGAAAGAGAGAAAATAACATCAGGTATTAAATTACGTATACATATCCTGTTAAAGCAAGCAGACATCAGACATCAAAATGGATCAAAACTTCAATATCACTGAGCTTTAACCTCAGAAATGTCCTTTGAATGGAGAGGGTATGGGTTTTTGCATGCTATTCATGACAAACTCTTGGACATTGCTGTATTTCTCCTCTTCACATTAGAAGCTAATTAACGTAAATTAAAAACAGGATTTTAATGCATCTCGTGCTTGATATAAATCAGTATATATCTTGAAAAGTCCTTTTGCTTAGAACCTAGGCCAAGAGACACCCAAGACAGACAAATTTACCCTTCAATTCTGTCCTTTTGTCTGTGTAAGGGAAAACTGCTGCAGATTTGGTCCACTCATATTTGTGTGTATATATGTATGGAGGATATCAGATTAAAGGAATGAAAAAGGAAGGTGCTGGAACTTTTAATTCTGTAATCAATAAGACTGTTAGAAAATTAGTTCATGCCTGATGGCTACGTGGGGATGAACATTCATGTCTTCTCCAGAGGACTCCTAAAATACCTAGGGAAGGAAAGCAGTAATAGAGGTTCTCAGCTCCTCCATATGCAGCCTTACATAGCTCCCACAAAAAGAAAAATGAGTAAAAAGATGTCCTTAAAGATTTTATTATGTTTTCATGCCACAGCCCTTTCTAAAAATTAAGAAAAGTAGAGATATGCTGCATCTTAGAAGAGAAGGCTCCAGGGAGACCTTAATGGCAGCCTTTCAGTACTTAAAGGGGGCTCGTAAGAAAGAGGGCGACAAACATTTTAGCATGGTCTGTTGTGATAGGACAGGAGGTAGTGGTTTTAAACTAAAAGAAGGAAGATTTAGACTAGATAGAAGGAAGACATTTTCTAAAATGAGGGTGGTAAAACACTGGAACAGGTTGCCCAGAGAGGTGGTAGAAGCCCCATCCCTGGAAGCGTTCAAGGTCAGGTTGGACGGGGCTCTGAGCAACTCAATCTGGTTGAAGATGTCCCTGCTTACTGCTGGGAGATTGGACTAGATGACCTTTAAAGGTCCCTTCCAACCCAAACAATTCCATGGTTCTATGATTCTATAATCTTTGTGAGGTACCATTTTTTCCATGGAGAAAAAAGAGTGAGGAGTTCTTATAGCCTCCTTTGGCCTCTTTCTGGTTGCCTCTTCCTGAAAGAAGTGATAAATCTCTTTCCAGAAGTTCTCTTCTATATGGTTCTTGTGAAACCTCGCAAAGTTAGGGGTTACTTATTGCTGACCTTTGCTGACCTGAACAGAGCCCTGGAACTCAGAGGTGTTCTAAAAATAAGAACAGTTAACTATGTAAAGAGCACGATGACATACAGGGAAAAAGGAATGGAAGTTAGTTATGAAAAAGAAGTGGTCTGAATATAGTGGCCTAATGTAGAAAGGTAATTCTGCAGTTCATTTCAATGACTATAAAATTCCTCTGGCTTTTTTTTTCTGCGTATTTTTCAATTATTTGGGGTTTTTTTTATGTTTACTACCTAGTTCCACTAATTTTTTTATAAAAATGCCACCCCTAAGTACACACATAAAATATATAATATACATATAAATAAATCCAAAAAATAAATTCAAAGTCACAGAAAGAGAATTTCAGGCCTTTTAAGCCAGTTTTGTAGCTCATCTCCTCTAACCTGTGAAATAAGTAGTTACATTCAGACTGAAGACATGGCAGAATGTGATTCAGAGGTCCATTAATGCAACATAACTTTGCTGCTTTGTGAGTGTGAAAACTGATGTGTGAGTGTAGCACTACAGTTACAACAAAAATGGTTTCACGTTCATTGTTGAGGAAAGGAAAAAGCAAGGAGTGTCATGCTTAGCTTTACTCTAACATTATATTTTGAGGAAAAAGGAATTTGCCACAATGTCTCCCTTGTTTTGGGGAAGGCAGATGGTCTTAAATTTGTTTTTTGTTATTGTGGTGAGTTAATCATGGCTGGTTGTCAGACATCCACCCAGCCGCTCTTTCACTCCCCGTCCTCAACAGGATAGGGGGAGAAAATAAGATGAAAATCTCGTGGGCTGAGGTAAGGACAGGCAGATCACTCACCAGCTACTGTCACAGGCAAAACAGACTCACCTTGGCGAAAATTAATGTAATTTATTGCCAATTAAAACAATTTGGATAGTGAGAAACAAAGACAAAAGTTAAAATAATACCTCCCCCCAACTTCTTCCCAGGCTCAACTTTCTGCTTCATTCCCGACTCCTCTACCTCTTCCCTGTCCCTGAGCAGCGCAGAGGGAGGGGCAACGGGGGTTTGCGATCAGCCCACGATGGTTCCTCTCTGCCGCTCCTTCCTCCTCACACTTTTCCCCTGCTCCAACATGGGCCCTTCCCATGAGGTACAGTCCCTTCGGGGAGAAAAAACCCTGCTCCTGGGTGGGCTGTCCATGGGCTGCAGTTCCTTCAGGGCATATCCCCCTGCTCTGGCGTGGGGTCCTGCCCAGGCTGCAGTGTGGATATCTGCTCCACCGTGGTCCTCCGTGGGCTGCAGGGGAGTCTCTGCTCCAGTGCCCGGACCACTTCCTCCTTCTTTGACCTCGGTGCTCACAAGCTTGTTTCTCACATTTTTATTCCTTTGTTCCTCACTGCCTTGTCCCTTTCTTAAACGCGCTTTCCCAGAGGCACCACCATCTTGGCTGTGGGGCCCAGCCCTGCCCTGTGGTGGGTCAGTTGGAACCGGCTAGAACCGGCTGTGTCCGGCATGGGGCAGCCTCGGCTTCTTCTCACAGAGGCCGCCCCTGCACCCCCCTAGCTGCCAGAGCCTGGGCATGCATACCCAATATGGTTATATAAAATATAGCGTTATCTTGAGTCTGACTCTTTTGTCTCAGCCCCTTTCTTTTGGACATAGTTTAGCAGGTCCTCTCTGCTTTCAGCAAAGTGATCCTGAAGGGAGCAAAGGGGAGCAACAGCTGTGTCCACGGCTTTTCCACTTATCCTCATCAGTTTAAATTCCTCTGAAATAAATTGTGGTTTTACAGCAACATTGCACTGGTGGGTTTTTTTCAGCCTAAGTTGATTTTTACTCAAAATATGTCTAGGGGGAATTATGACCCGTGAAAGCAGGCGGCTTTTTCCCTGCCTCACTACAGTGAAAGCCAGAGTGGGGTCTCTGAGGAAGAAGGTTGAGGAGCTCCAGGAGATAAAGCTCAAGGAAAAACAAGAGGCTGAGTCGATCTTTGTGTGTGTCCGTTCTTCGTTTCTGTGTGCTACTGGAACCAACAGGCAGAGTAGGTATAACTTTTCACTGAACGTGAGTTGAGTTTGAACAATAGGTTGGGAAAGGTGTCTGTTCACAGAAACTGTTCATTTTATGGGGATTGAAATGGATGAGAAATCAGAAAAGGACCATAACATTGTGCCTTGTAACTTAGTTGCCCTCCAGTTAAAAGCCCTCTGACACAAGCCTCTCTGATAGGGATTATTTTACACTAAGCTTTTCTGCTAACTAATAAAAAACCCTGCATCATCACATGGCAATTCTTGCTACATAGGAAATGACCAGATATTATGTATTCTGTTCTCTGCTTGAAATTCTAGTGTGTCCATGGCTTTGTATTTGTGTAGGAAGATTTTGAATAGTAATGCCAATGTGAGGGTAAACACTTGCTGTTCGTGCGACCCAGAGTACCAATATTAACATCTCACAACACTAATAAGGTGAGTCTACCTACTTTATCCCTTCCAGATCTATTTCCTCGCATTGGTTTGCTGCCCTGTAAACTAACGTGCCCCCTACAAAGATCTTGGATCTTAGATTTTGCCTTTCACCAAAACACTAGTCTACAGACAGGATAGTCCTTTTTAGTTTTCCATCCTGTGGATTCAGAGAACTAACTGTTCGTTATGCAGACCCATACATCCATTAGGAGATGTATAGGCATCACTGTGCTTCACTTTGAACTTCTTGCTAATGAGATGGTGGAAAAGGGTTGTAAAAGCAAGACCCATTAAAACCTGGAATGAGAGGCTTGAAAAGGAGCAGAAGACCTGAGCAGACTTCTAAAAATACCACTTACATATACCCTGAGGAGCTGGACAGGATTTTGCTGTAGAATCCTATATCTCTATTCCATTTTGTAGTAACTCCAGTAATAACTATTAAGACGTGCACTAGGAATAGCAGTAATTTTTCAGGATGAAGTGCTAACCTCAGAAGCAATAACTTCTGTGCTCCATAAAGCAGATTGAGGAACCTATGGAATGGACAAGCAAACTCTGCCTTCATGGCTTTTGGGACTGAGTCCTATACGCAGTCAGGCAGCAGCACAGTGAAGGAATGTGGTAAGCACCTGTTGACAAAATACTATTTTCTTGAGAAGTAGCTTGTCTGTACTGCTTGGAAGTATAGGTTGTATTTTTTTTTTTGTTTGTCCACTAAAATTCATGGAATATTTTTTTCACAATATTCTTCAAAGTATGGAGTCTTTTCCATGTTTATTTATTTCCTTTTTCCCTTTTATGCCCAAGATAACCATCAATCTCCTGTTGTGATTTTCACTATAAAGGTGATGCAAAGGAGACATTTGTTACAAGACATCCAGTCAAGTAACCTTAGCTCACCCTTCCTCTTTCATGGTTTTCCTTCCACCACAGAAGCACAAATTTCCTTTTTGCAGATCCCCTCCCCCATCAACCTCTGGCATGCCAGGCTCTGAAAAGAAAACTTTGTCAAAGAAGTGTGTTTACTGAGACTTTTGCCAACTGGAAGAATTTGGTACTTTTGATAGTTTTGTTATAAAGTACATTTCAAAGTGTTGTGGCATAGCAAGAATTTTCTAGTTGCTTTTTTCTGAGTTGAAAGTATAGTATTTCATCAGTACAAGACTATTTTTCTCAGTACAAAACTTAGCAAGGCTCCTTTTTAAGTGCAAAACTTGGCATTCCATCAGCAAGCAACTCCATTTAGTAGCAGCACAAACAGGGAGATAGTAACAGGGTACCAGCAACGTTAACCCCAAGTACACCAGGGGAGGCTTGCAAAAATATATGTATTTGTGTCATGTTCACTAAGAAATAAAATGGAATTTTATGTGAACTGTTTTATCATGACTTCATTACAACAATGACTTCTCAATCATGCCAAAAATTTTCTGGTTTTGGAACACTGCAGGAGGGAGAAAATGTAACCTTTTTGGTCAGTAATATCAATGCCTGTTTCCCTGGTATATTTTTACAGTAGTTTCTCTGTTATGTACTCAAGGTTTTGCCAGTAGCCCAAAATATGTCACTACTTGCAGAGGTATAACTTTCATTACTAGTCTAGTACTGAGATTTTCTGAAGGAAAAGGACAGTATTATAAAATTAAGCTGGAGTAAAGATTTTTGAAATCATAGACACTGAATATGAATACAAAAATCGCTTTTCTCATCTTAGAATTCTCAAGTGTTCAGAGCTAACTCTTATCTTCATCATCACTTGGTCTCAGGATAACAAGAAGAAACACTTAACAACCCCAAAACAGTCTCTGAGGGTCAATACTGGGATCAAACTGGACATTTCTGGCACTGAGGACTTATCGAGACTGAGGAGCAGAAGGACAAGGAAGCGAACAGAGGTGTCAGAAGTAGGCCCATTTAGAAGCAGACAGCTTGCTAAGCAGATATGCTGGGACTATTAAAAGGACAGTCAAATGCAGTGGGAACTGATAGGAATCACAAGCAAACAATTGTTATTGTTAGAAAGAAGGCTTACTTGAAATTGTTCTCTCTGTCCTCTGGCATGTTTCACCAGCCTCGGCCATGGCATATCTGCATTTATGCTAAGAGCTGTGTTTTCTTAGACCACACTTCCAATTAGCTGGAGCTTTTTCACCTGCAGTATTAGAAGAAAACTGATAGCCTCAGGATGGTCTGAGTGTGACTTCTTATCTCCAAGTCACTGCTGTGTGGACATGCCCGAAACTGCATTTGCTTTAGCTCTCTGAGACTGAAGAATGCTCTTTTTATTGAAATTAACTCTCACTGCTCCCAGTCATGCCTCCTCTGTTGCAACCAGAATGGTGGATTTTTTCCCCCCACTATCCAAACACAGGCTTGCTTCCACGCCTTTCCATGCCTGTCCCACAGATTTCTGAAAGCAGCCTAGTATGAAAAGGCTCAACAGAGCTGCATACAGTTAAAGGCTGAAAGCCGAATGAGCTGCTAATCTCAGACTGCATATTTTTATTCTATTGTTTGCAACATTCTTTTTCCTTCCTTCTCCACCTCCTTTGTTTTCGGGTTATTTGTTCAATTCCTCAGATTCCAGTTTTGTGTATTTGTGCTTTAAGAACAGTATAGACTCGTTTTATTCAACAATGGCATTCTTTTTTTAAAACAGTTTTAGAAAAATGATCTAAGAACACCCTGAGGACAGGTAGCCTATTAAGGTAGATTGCTTAGGGATGGTGCTGAACCTATCACTGCGTACTGTTAAGAACAGGTTAGACAAGCACCACTAAGCAATGAGAGATCAGATTGTGCCCCCAGGTCCTGGGGCTGGGCTAGATGACCTCACTTGATTCCTTCCAGCTTTGTGCTCCGTCATAATATTAAACACAGATTCTTGTAAAATGCACCTAATAAAAACACAAGCTGGTAGTCTAAAACTGCAAAGGACTGCTGAATAAATGAGTAAAAAAATCGCCCATCTTGAAACTTGTCTTACAAACTATGAAATAGCCGTACTGTACACAGTGAAAACGTGAAGGAAACTGAAAAATTGCGTGTACAACAACAACCAAAAAGTCCCTATTTTCGAAGGCAAAACGTAAAGCTTCCTGTCAATTGCTAGTTGGGGTACTGCTGTTTTTCTGAGAATCGCTGAATTTTGTCCCCTCAGGCCTTGCTGAGGAAAACCCGATTCTCGGCTGCCTTCTCTCAATTGCTGTGCAGCACACAGCGTGCTGCTATGGCTCAGCAGCCCCCAGCCTTCCCCTGTGATTGTCATCTATCCTCTCCTTCTCCCCAAGGCAGTCACACACTGTCACTCTCCAGCTGCTTAGGCAACAGCTCAGTGGTTCCTTTCTGCGATCCAACTGTACAGCAAAAGGCATTAGCCAGGGATGCAGAGTCTCTCAGAATAGCAGAGGGAAATGGCTACAGCACTGCTGCTCATACTGAAGTGACCCTATCTCCACCCCCACTGACACATATTGGAGGGGAGGGGGAAGACAAGCAGCATTACCCAAAAATTCTATCTGCAAGGAACTTTTCCAGACAATCGGGCACTACTGTCAGGACACCCCACCTCACACTGCGGCTGTGTTACTTTCTAATGATGAGCTTTTAGGTTTGTCTTGGAGGGAACACAAGTACTCTCCATTCCCTCCCTGGCACAACTGGAAAACACATGCATACGAAGCTCTCAGAAACCTCAGCACTGTTGCCAGCCTTGGTAACATGCAGAGACAGGACCTTTTTTACCTTAACTTCCACGTTGGCTTGTCCACATCACAGCTAGTTTATGACGGATAGCGTTGTGTGAAAGGGGTGGTGGCTTTCCATACTGTCCTAGCTACAGAAAAGGGAGTTCTTCACCACTGTAGCTGGGTGGCAAACTTTATCTGTCTTGCCAGGAAAGTGCTTTTTATCTTGCTAAAGATAAAGCTCATCCTAGCTATGCAGCGCAAGCCAGTCCACACTTCTTTCAAAAGCCCTGAAAAGGCTCTGCACCAAATGAAGTGGATCAAAGAAAAGCTGCTCCAGAAGCAAATGGTCTCTTTCTCCCTTCTTTCCATGTAGTGTGGGGACAGCAAACTGCTGTTCTCTCTGATTCTGCCAGAACTGCAGAAAGAGCTCTTCAGCAGCTTTGTGGCTGGCTTGTAAAACTGCAACTGGCCAGCTGAAATACGAATAACATACCTGCACAAGCTATGTATTTGTGATGGCTACCAGCCCACCAGAAAGCCCTAGATAACTCACCATAGCTGTGAAAATGGTGTGAGCTAAGCCAAACAGAGATGGACCATGAAGTGGCAGAAGAACCACCATAGGCTTTGCTGTGCGTGTGTGCTAAACTCCACATCCCGGAATCACAGTTGCTTCTGGCTGGTTTCCTAGTATATAGTTCCCCAGTACAATGGAAAAATACCTCCCCAAGCAAAGCAGACAAATCCGAATCAGGAAAGAGCAGAGGATGCCTGCTTATAACAGTGAACACTTACTGTAGGGGACTTTACTTCTGTGGCAAAGCAAGACTTTTGGAGCTCTAAGCACCAGCTGTTTGTGTAGGTATGATTAGAGGCTGTGTGCAGTAGTTACACTGCGGAATCTTGCTGCATAGGCAAGCTTGAAAATTTTAATTGGGATTGAATGCTGCTTTTTTTTGCAGATGCAACTGCATAGATCTGGAGGATTCTGCCAGTGGCAGCATAACTCCTGAGACAGCTCTGTAGCCTAGAAAGAAAGCCTGAGAGGCCTCTAAAAAATACCATAAAATCCTCATAATCTGATCTCTACTTAACATTTCACTTCTCTGCCTGCCTAGCACCTTTTCCTTAAGCAACTCATTATACCTCTGGGTTTCGGATCTGTGCTGATGTAACTGGTATTTTTTTAGGATGCAGGTCAATGTTCTTGCTTCAATTTGTGAAGTCTTCAGTGCTATGGATACTAGTTGCCAGAGGGACAACAACTACCGTAGAGAGAAAAGCAAGCAACTGAAGTGCAATCTGCTCTATGGCTGAAAGGGAGGGTGGCATTTCCTAATACAGTCAGAAGGAAAGTGGACAAGAGAGGTGATGATTTATAAGCCTATTTTTTTAAATATGTCCATATTATTTGCAAATAAGACTTTTTTTTTTTTTCTTCCACTCACAGGGTGGAAGTATGGACATTTATTTTAGAAATCCAGCCAACTGAATTGGATTTATTGACTATTCTGAACAAAGAAGTAACTAAGCATTGGTCAACAGGACTCATGATGGCCAAGAGTTGTTATCCAGGTTCTGCTACTTGTTGTCTAAATGACTTGAGCAGAGCTCCTCACTGCTCTTGCTTTCATAAAAGAGCATCAGTGACTCCAAACTTCAGGTTATAGTCTGTGTATAGAGATTACAAATCCTTCATATTGTGAGATACTGAGTGCCAAAATGATGGTTGCTTGTTTTCCATCTGGGAAAAGTGCAATTCAAGTAAGTGATGTCATGTAGAGCACTTGTAAGTTTAAGGACATGAGCACTAAATTCATGGACAATTGGCACAATGGAAAAATAGCACGAATCATTTTCCCATTGCGCACCAACAGCTATGTTTTCAAGGTGACTTGTGTTGGTAGTGATAAACATTTTAAAGAAAGAGGTTGGTAGGTGTAAAGTAGAAGGTGATTATAAAACAAGACTTTTAAATGAAGTGCTTTGTCTTGCTGGAGCAAACTAATTAGTAAGTCACCATAAAGATTAGCCAAGTTTGGACACTGAAAACGGAACAGAAGAATTTTAAGAGTCCAATCCAAGTTGATTCTTGCTCATGCACAGAAAGAAAGAGCAAGATCCATACAAAGTAAATTCAGAATCACTCCTCATACTGTTACGAGAAGTTTAAAGATATGCACGCACACAAACAGAAACAAAAACTGAATCCCCCAAAACCTAAAATGTTAAATAGCAAGAATGAGAGCATATTTTAAACAGAATATATATTTTAGATAGTATATATTGTAAAAACAGCAAAAATAACAATCCCTAAACCTCTCAAACTGAACACTTCCTCTGAGAAAACAAACTCGCAGTTGAGAGAAACCAGTGGTTAATTTCTTGAAGTGTCTCTTTGTGTACATAACAAAAGGAAGAGCAAAGAGCTGGAACTACTAGTATAACAAGCTAAGAAATACAAAGCTTAACAAAAAGTCTCTGAAAAGACTTTCTGTAGAAAAGAAAAAAAATAAATCCTTCAGTCAAGAAATAGCAAATACATGAGAGGAATGGGTTGAAGGAAAGATAGTCTGAAAAAAATCCTCCAATAGTTACAAACACTTACATGTTCTAAGATGATGTTTCCTTCTTACCTGCTTACTGTCCAGGTTAACACATGCACCGATGCCTCTGAGAGCAACTCTCAAGGTTAGAGTACGGGAATGAAGAATATTCTGCACAGGCTGTTGACAGTACATTGTACAAAGCACATCGGTAGCTAGTGCAGAGATCATACTTCATTTTGAAAGACTCATGTTATTTACTGTTTCTTAGTGTATTGTCTTCCTTTTATGCTTGTTAAAAAGAGAAGTTAAATATTTGCAGAGTATGTTAAAGCAGTTAATTCTGATGTTTAATTACTGGTTTTTACTGTCATACATTATTCTACTCTTAATAGACCAAAAATTCCATAATGAATTAATAAAATTTTTACCACTACAGTAACAATTTAAAGTAAAATTATTTACTGTATCTTGGAAACACAATTAGCCAAGCAGTCTTTTTCCCATCTTAAGGTTTGCAGCCCATAGTCTTTCACTAGTACGATGCTACAGTATATGTTAAAAACAGGTATTTGAACAGGGGAAAGAAGGAATTTTCATTTGTTCCTACTACATAAGGAAGACTTTATATAGCTATCCTATATAGCTATGCTACTCAGAAAGTAACTTTCTAAAGAAAGTCAGCAGAGATGGCTAGGAGGAAATACAAAGAAAAAGAGAGAGAGTAATGGAAATAAACTGGAAAAGGGTAAAAAAAAGAGCTAGATATGAGGTCAGCAGCACTCTAGTTAATTCTGTATTCCTCTGCTTTAAGGACATTGGTATAAAGAAAAATGATGGCAGGCAGCTGCCTTTGCAAACAGTCTGTGAATCCCTGCAGTTAACACAGCTTAGTAAATGTGATGACAAGAATGACAAGAGGGACCTATACCCCTGATTGATTAGGCTACCCCAAGTCCTAAGGAGCCCCAAACCAGACACAGGCACTACTGGTAGAGATCAAGGGAAATGTTGGTGTCTGGCTCCGAAACTGCAACCCTGAAAAACCTCTGCTCATTTGTCTCTTAATGCTGGTTATGCTTAAGCTTTCTCTGTCCCTCTGCCTTTCAGGCTCCTGTGCACTTAGCAGCCCGGTGCCAGCACATACCCAGAAGGGGCTCATTCTTCACAGGGAAGGGCCATTCAAAATCGATAAACTAGCTGTTCCCCCAGCTCTCAGCCTTGAGGATGCAGATGTGCCTACAAGAGCAGACTCCATCTTAAACGCAGTGGTAGCAGCTGCTTTTCGTTTGTCTGATTTTAAAGAAACAGGCATAGGATGAAGTCCCTTTTTGCAGCAGTTGAAGCTATGACCTATTACATATGAATCCTACCTCAGTCTGAAGCGATTCAGGCCTAGATATCTCACTTTCCTTAAAGATTTCCTCGCTCCTAGGTGACAATGGCTGTCGATTTTAAAACGTGTGAAGAGCTTTAGGATTAGAGGCAGGCGAAGAATCCTTTCCTCCTTATTGGTGCCCTAGCTGCTAATCGAGATACTACTATTTTCCCTTGACCTCTTCTGTCTCTTGCCTATTGACTCCCTAATGATTTATGCCCAAGGGCACATCTGCAGCAGTAGAGGGTGGAGTCAGCTTCCTCCCCTGTGCAGTTTACAACCTTGTAAAGGGAAGGTGGCAGAGGTGGTTTGAATCTCCTTTGTTGGAAAGATCGCAAAACCCGATCTGTATTCTGGGTGAATCCTCCTCTGGCTGTGTTTCAAAAGGCGTAGTTCCCTAATTTCTTCATAAAAGAAAAGGGCTAGCTCCCCGAGCTCGAGGGATGATTCCCAGCTCTGAATCCCAAGAATGACCCACTCCTTCAGAGCACTGCATGTGCCTTGATGAGTGATAGAGGAAGACACATTCCAGTTCTTTTCTGGGCAGCCTTTTCCACTGCTTTTGCTGTGTGTCTCCACCCTTAGGTGCCTAACTAATTTCCTGCATTAGGTAGGTGGTCTAGGCACCCTAAAAAGGCTTTTTGGGCTGTCAGCCATGCTAATGCTCAGTGCACAAGCTGGTTTTTGAGTGCAGCCTTTGGTCTGCATGATCAGGTGCGGTCAGATGTCACACAAAACAAAGACGAAAATACCACAAAGTCTCCCACCCAGTCACATTAAATGGGATTTCTGCCAGAACAGATATATAATAAGTTCTCATAAAGGGAGTGAAAGCAAAAGCGATAATAATAATACTAATAGGAAATCTTGATCTTACTGACCAGCGTCTTGGTCTGATGAAGGACAGCGCAGTTTTGCCAGGGCAATTAGAGCCTGCTGGTGCCTGACAAGCCTCTTGTATAGGGCAGAGAACAAAGTGGTAGAAGGACTTCCTGGCTATTCTATCAGCTTAACTTGGGTTTAGTTGAGTTGAATTTAATTTGGCTTAATTTAAGTGTTAATCACTTTCTATCTCATTTTCGCCACCTATAGCATTAGGCTAATGACATTTTTCCTCTTTTAATAAAATACTTTAAAATCTGCAAACTAAAAGTACCATACAAACAAAATAAAATGTTGCTTTAGTAATAACAATACTTTTGCTTCTGAAATGCCTTCCCTTAAAGAATCGTTTGGACTTTTGCAAGCATTAATTAAGTTTTTATCACAGCACAGTCAGAAAATGATTACTGAAAATGCTTTATGGAGAGTAAAGGAGGGGTGGAAATGAAGACTGAGAACTATAAAGTGTTTTCCACAATATCATAAAGATTTTAGCGGTTATTTGACAATGATGATGTCAATTTACATCAAAACAGTAGCGTGTGTGGGATAGAACACTTTCCTTCAAACAAATGTCACCAGAAAATAGTCATATCACATTTATTCACAGACTCATAGAATGGTTTGGGTTGGAAGGGAC
>RSEF01000003.1:81041131-81072782 GCA_003993805.1 Himantopus leucocephalus | reverse complement strand
TTTTTTTTCCTTTGCAATTTGCAATAATCTTTAAAATGCAAAAGGGAGTAATGGATCAAACCTATTTTTACAAGTATTTTCCAGGGAAAAAAGTGATGACTGCTCTAAGAGATTAACGTTTTTTTCTTCTCTGTACTCCCTTTATATTTTAATGGTTATTAATTATAGTTTGTCAAAACTGTATCTGAAATTCCTGCTCTTCCGAAAGAATATAAAAATAAACCTTTTGTCTACCATACTCTATTACAGAAAAGAATGCATTCCCTTTTTACATCCTGTGTTTAAAAACATAACATCAAGGGTATATATGTAGGCAGATTAAGGTTCTTTTTCACATTCTCTTACACCATGAAACAGAATTTGACATTGGAAAATGTATCTCTCTACGAATGCAGTTTTTGTGATCTCACCAGTTAGTTAATCAAACAAGGATAAGAAATCAGACCCTGATTCCATTGGGGACAATGACCTATTATTTACTACATGAGGGGTCCCATGGCTTAAATAATGTTGCTGTGGGCTGTAGGATAGAATGGAAATGTTGAAAAGAGTTCACTGCAACTTCAGCGCTACAGAATTTGCTGCTGAAAAGCAAATTGCAAAGATGGGTACTTTGGAAAAAAATTTAGGAGAAAAAGTCAAAATTACTTTGTACTTCTCCTCCAAAAAAGAAATCTACTGGAAATCTGGAAATCTATTGCTGTTCTTTTCCTTACGTGATGATCCTCTTCACTGAATTCCCTTATACTTCACTGCTTTCTTAGCTGGATGAATGAAAATAAGTTTCTTTCAGTTTTCTGCTGTTTCTTAGCTGATTCATATCAGTCATAGCAACACCAGTCTCAGAGGAAAAAATCTGTACTGGGGTCTGTTTTATAACACGCATCTTCAGAAGCTTCCTTGTAATAGCAACTTTTGTAACATCTATATAGCATCTGACACCGCTTCATTTTCCCTTTCTAGGGACTAGAAGAACTGGAATTGAAGATCACCCCAACCTCCTGTGTTTATTTGTCTATCATCTTTGGGTTTGATCCTTTGCAGGGGAAACCTGCCATCGTATTTGTCCCACTTTGAAAAACAATTAATGATTTTTTTTTTCCTGTTTATATCAGGCAATATTTGTATCTCAGTAAATAAAAGTCTCCCTGGTAAAGTTCCCCCCATATACATTTTGAAATCTGGTAGACATTTTGATCTCTCCCATTTCGGTAAAATTTATTCAGTCAGGAAAAGGATGTGAAAAGCCTTCCTCTGATCATCTGAAGAGGGCTGGTTGTTCTTTAGGAAAAGTTAAGAGGCCTAACAAAGATGAGAGTGAGAGGACTTGTGGGTATTTTTTATAAATATATCAGATTAAAAATGGGAGATAAAACAAATACTTAAACTGAGAGATGATAGATGTGTTGATAATCTATTTAATGAATTCCACTAAGTACCTACGGTATCCTTGATCCAAACAGGAAAACTTCTACTTTTCTCTTAACTGATGTTCCCAGCTTCTTCTCAGTTCAGCTGGGAACTGGGCTATAACTTTGGACCTGAGTCATGACCTCTTGCTGTAAAAAAGGTCTTGCAAGGACTCAGTCAAATACTATTAATTATAACATACTATGTGTTTTATTTTGTTATTAAGTTTATGAATACAAAGTTGTATTCTTATTCCTGCATATGTGCCTTTTTCCTTTCTCCTACACATTTCTCAACATTCAAATGAGATTCTGTCTTTCTGGAAGAGGCTATGGATGTATGTTATTCAATCAGAAAATTAAAATGTATGCCACAATTAAGTACTATGAAGGTATTTTTCAAATCAAATGGAAAGCATATAGCATGGTACAGCCATGATATGCTACAAACAACAAACTTTTGCGAATCCTTGCAGAGTGCTAACTCCTAGAATGACGTTAGCTGTGAAAAGTAGTAAAATAAAACAATAGGCATTCAGTTATTTTTCTAAGTCATCCAGTTTTCACACATTTTAATGACAATGCAACTATTCATGCATACAATGATATTCATAATTGCATGCAGTGACAATTGATATAATTGAGATGTTAGTGGAACATTTATTCATCAACCGATAATGTCTCAATTTAAAACCTGCACACAAACTAAATGGCACAATTACTGTCAAGAGTTATAGCGATGGGGACTAAATCTGTAACTGCTGCTACCTGTAAAAAATAGTAATAAAAAGCGGTCATCAGCACTGTCACCGTACATGTTGACTGCATCCTAATTTAGTATTTGCTCTGCAAATTTCCATCGGTGTGTATGGGCTTCAGTTTCAATAAGAAAGGGTGTGAACACAATTTTAGATTGCTGGCTAACAGCCAGCCATCTCTTTTCTGGGTTCAGCTTCATCAAAGCATTGCTGTTCCTTGCATGTGCTTCAAAGTGCTACAGAAAGTGATTTCCCCCTGTGGCCCAGAAATGGAGCCAGACCTGCGGTCACTGCATCAGAAATCATGTTACTATTATTAACCTTTGTGAGGATGTGTCCAGTNTATTATTAACCTTTGTAAGGATGTGTCCAGTCATCAGTGGACACTATCATTTCTTTTTTGGGATTTACCAGAATTCGATGACCTAGATAAGCTGGAAACAGTAAGGACTGAGGTAGGTAGTCTATATGATCATGAGCTGAGGGATTAGAAGAAACATGAAAGAGCATGGGAGCTACATGATGTGAAGCAGAGAGAGGAAGAACTGACAGATAGAAGGACAATTATTTAATTTAATGGAAAAATGGGATGGAAGGAGAAGGAGAATTCCAGAAAAATTAGAACTAAGTTAGCATTAGAATAAAAATGAGCTGTGGTTGGAAGAGGTTGTTGATTCGTTCAGCAGGGACTGACGAACTATATTTAATTGATGAAAACAGAATCCTGAAAAAACTTGAAATCAGAGTATTTGAACCACTTAAGCTTGCTTTGTGTTGGGGATGAAGGAAAATTATGGGAGGAAATGACCTTNGTGAAAGAGCATGGAAGCTGCATGATGTGAAGCAGAGAGAGGAAGAACTGACAGACAAGAAGGACAGAGCAGAATTTATTATTTAATTTAATGAAAAAAGGGGATGGAAGGAGAAGGAGAATTCCAGAAAAAATAGAACTAAGTAAAGCTAGCATTAGAATAAAAATGAGCTGTGGTTGGAAGAAATTGTTGATTCATTCAGCAGGGACTGACGAACTATATTTATTTGATGAAAACAGAATCCTGAAAAAACTTGAAATCAGAGTATATGAACCACTTTAACTTCCTTTGTGTTGGGGATGAAGGAAAATTATGGGAGGAAATGACCTTGAATTTTGAAGAAGTGAAGCAATCTGTTCTATATGAGCAATCAACTGAAGTCTGTCCTCAAGACCANCTGTGAATTATCTACAAATTATTGTTCCATATTGTCCTGCTTTTTTATTATTATTATTCGTGGAAAAAGGCAGATGGATGAAATAACATTTCATTTAAAACAGTCAATTTTTTGTGTGGGGCCTTGTAGAAGCTGTGTAAAGTCAAACGCGTTGAATGATCACTGCTTAGACCCTGGAAAGTTGGGAAACAGAGCAAGTATTGAGCTTCTAAATATCACCATTAAGCAGGAAATACATATGC
Source organism: Himantopus leucocephalus (assembly GCA_003993805.1). Taxonomy (NCBI): domain Eukaryota; kingdom Metazoa; phylum Chordata; class Aves; order Charadriiformes; family Recurvirostridae; genus Himantopus; species Himantopus leucocephalus. The sequence continues at coordinate 81,069,164 of RSEF01000003.1, read as the reverse complement.
AACTAGATCACCTAAATTTATGTACCAATTACAAGCAGTGTTTGCATGCTTAGGTGGCTTTCCTCAAAGGCTTACCCACCTCTTTTTATGCTCCCAATTACACAGACAATTGCTATTATTAGGCAAGCAGTACAGATGTATCTGTCAGAAAATTCATCTTGCTAAACTTAGAAGGAGAAAAAGATTGTTGGGGAGTGGTACGCTTTTTACTTTCCATCTCAGACAATGGGCTCTGCAGGTTTTGAAGAGTGCATATCCTCTCCTACGTCATGTATCTGCCATGGAATTCAGGTTCTTCTAAAAATAAAATCTTACTTCATTGAAATCCATGGGAGCTACACCACTTGCTCCCTGTCTCTTCAGCAGCAAAATAGGACCTTTGGCAACATTCTGTTGGAGAAGACACTGAAAACTGAGGAACGAAGATGCCATTTTTTTGTGTTAGCTTTTGTTGATCTTTATGCTATAATCAAACAGGACTATAATTTATAAACTTAAAAATATATGCTAATCACCAAAAATTTTGGCAATATAGCACAGAGATATTTATGAATGGGAATATATCTTATAATATTTTATATAGCATGTGATTGTTTCCATTTCCAGTGAATTTGGGATGACTTCTATGAAGTACGGAAAAGGAAAAATTCAGGGCATTTTGGAGAGGATAGCAGTTTGTTAAAGAAAACAGTTTATCTGGTCTTTTTACATTTATTAGATTAACTTTGCAATTATACTGGTTTATTTGAAGAGCTTCTCTTCACAAAAAGATGATATGCAACAGCGTTTCCATCTGTTCAGATAATCAGAGCAATTGTAATTTGGGTCAAAGATGCTGTATTCAGCTTATATTGTACTTGGTAGCAAGGGTAGTGTACTGTAATACTGTAATACAACAGGCTAAAGCAAAAAGCCACTACGTATCAACTTGAAAAACAGATACAACATATTATGAGTACTTGAAAAGCAGTAATAAAAGCTAAGAAGTGGAAATAATTTGTGGTATTTTCATACTTTGTTCTTTGGAAAAGAGCAACCAAAGTGGGACTTCTCTGAGGGATTGTGTTGGTTTCCTGGCCACTTCCAACCAAAACAAGGTATTTATTCGGTAGCGGTAGTTAAGACAGATATCAGACGTCTGGATCATTTTCCCTGCTTATTTTCTTCCCAGTGGTAGTTTGACTTGTTCCCTTCTTCATTGCCAACAGCTCTTTAATCACTTTTCCATGTCATAGATTCTTCTGTGCTATGTTTCCTGTTGTATCATGAAATTTGCAGTGAAAATGCATTACAATCCAAGAGAAGGAGAAAGCAGCCAAAGGAAGCAGCCTAGGCAATAACACAACAAATCAAGATAACGCCAGCTGTTCTGTTTGACTTCCTCATGTAGAAAGCCATGGAGGAATAAGAAGAGAGAAGGCTTAGTTGGGAACGGTGAGTTTGGCGTTGTCAGTACGTGTGCCTTTCCATTACATCCCAAATCCTTCCCCATATCATTCCCTGCTAAATACCTCTTCAACACTGCAGTCTTATTCTTGCTGTAAAAAGCCCTAATCACCAGCAGAGAAATCTCTGTCTCCCTGGTGACATATACTCAAATGCCCATTTTGGTGCTGACCACCCCTTGAAGTGTGTTTTGACCTTGTCCTTCTGCAGTCTGGGCATCACACAAGCTTTCAATATTTGGGAGCGCACAGCTATGCCAGAGCTGCTCGTGAAAAGGGAAAAATTGTATCTTAGAATGAGACAAATATTGCTAGTCACTTGGTAGTCACTTCTGCCTATCCTAACTAAAAACCTCCATTCCCAGGAGACGTGCTTTACATTAATCATCCTACGTTACGCAGTCATCTGTTATAAACATGATGAAAGTTGTGGCCTTTGCAAGGTTGTTATTGACAAGTTTCACTGTGCCTTGGTGATTAATAGCTCCTATGTTTTGCCTCCCATGCCTGTTTCTAGGCACACAAAAAAAATAGTTAACCTTCGGGGTATGTTATAGATTCAGCTATGATTCTCTGTTAATTAGACACTGTTAGTATTTATAGGAATGCTCCTTTTTATTGGGTTTGAATATCTTTGCTTAAGCATGCTTTATGTAGCAATTATTGAATTTTAGTTCTCTGCAAACTAGCCATAATTCAGTTTCTCTCCTTTCTGTGCTTACATAAAATACTATTAGCAGCTTCTTTAGGTAAACAGAAAAATGTGTAAAATGTATCATTAGCTGGCATATAAAAAGAATGAAATGTCTCTGTAGAGTAACTAGTTTTGATTATGCCTACTTTTCCCACACATTTTTCAATCTATTTTCAGCTCTTTTCTCATAGGCACAAGGGATTCTGCACTATAATAGCTTCTTCCCTATCCTCAAAGGAAATAAAGCTGATAACACCCTTTTCTATTAAGCAAGCAGTGAAGTCAGTGTGCTGACAAGATGTTAATTTTTTTAAAGTTTTCTCATTCCCTTTTTCTAATGCTACTTCACTGTAGATAATTGGCCTTGTGTGCATGTGTTTGTAGTTTTAAACCCAGATGGCAATTGTGTTGTCGCTTGTTTTCCCAGCTTAAAATATTTGTAAATTCATCCGTTAATACTTCAAACATTCACATGTATTTTCACATGGGATTATTATACACTTAGGTTTTATTCATTTAAAAAGGTTATGCTGCATTAATTCTTCAAAGTAATGCCAAATCGTTCAATTATATCCTTAAATGTAGCTTTTTCTTGTTTTGGAAGAAAGCCAGTTTCCCACCCTTTGCTCTCTCCCTCACTGTCCCTGTCCGTTAATTCCAGTGGTCATGAAAAGAGTTTTTCTTTCGTGACCGCTTCAACATTGAGTGCTCCTCTCTTGTTAAAAAAGTCAAGCGTTTCCTACTAAAAATTAAACTGGCATTTTTATTATACTGCTGACTCCGCTGAGTGAGAAGACCTCAGACAAAGGGAGCTTGTATAAGGGAACTATTCACGGGAGGCACTTCGTTTCTTGGGAATGTGAGAAGCTTTACCTAGTGACAACTAAGGGCAGCAAAACAGAACAAAACTGAATGCAGTAACAGCGTCTCAGATTTCCCAATCTGAAAGCAAGAGTGATCGGTTACAGGTTCTAGCATTGACTGTTTAAAGGTAGGAGCTAATGAAGCAGAATATCAAACAATAAAGGGAGGTGGGTCAGGCTAGATGATGTGATATTTCCTCGTCTTAGCTTTTAATGCTATGATCATTAAAAAGGTACAGAAAAAGGAAGACTGAAAATGTCATAACTGCAGAAGAGACGTTAAACAGATTGTTCCCTGCTAATAAGAACATCAGCAAGACTCAAACTGGGATGAAAAAAATGTATGTGTCTTTGCTAATAAATCAAGACTTAGAAATTACTATTTTGCCTAATTTGGTATCTAAAACCAGCCCCTGCCTCAAGGTAATTCAGGATTAAAATGAATCAGTTCTCCACCTGCTATATTTGGCTCTAAATAGAACTAGTGGAAATTATTTTTATTATTCATTAATTTGTTTGGCTGCCTTTAGTCCTATAGAGTTAGATGGTGCTGCGAGGAGCTAAATTATAAAATCTCACGGGGTCAAACACAATCCTTGTTTGGAGATTTTCCTCCTATGCCCCTTTCTTCAGCCAGTCTAACATTTTCCTAGTGCTCATGACCAGGACACAAGAATTACAGCACTCGGTATCAGCTACCTCCTGTCTGACAACGATGATCCCTAAATTGAAGTAGAAACAGATTCTAACAGATCACGTAGACTCTCTAGAGACATGACTGTCTCTTCCTCTTAACTTTATCTGTGCAATTTAAGTTCTACTCTTTGTTAATATCATCAAAATGAAACAAACAAGCAAAAAATATAGTTTTTTATGTAATGTAATACTTCAGCAACAGTTTAGCGTAGAATCTGAAAATTTGGCTAATTCCCTTAATCGAGAAAGTGATGTCTTTTTCTACTTTCAGAAGTTTACCAAATTAATTTTGGATTTATTATGTATGATTTCTTTAAATATATTTGAATAAATAAGATTTCTTAGATTTACTGGAACAGAGAAATATGTTGAGTCCTGTGAAGAAATGCCTGAATTTCGAAGGTCTTTCTAGTCCCATGACTAGGCTTCATACACCGCAGATCCCCACAGAAGTTTGGTGTGGAATTTTTAGCTCATCAAACTCTGTACATGCATAGAGAACAGCCTTCACTTTAAGCTGGCACTGGTCCATATCTATAGACATGGAAGATGGGCATCTAACTGGAGATTATATCTGGTCCCATCCCCTGACAATGCCCACTTTCTTGTTTTCCTAAAGAACAACCTACTTTAAGCATAAAACAGATTTCATTTTTCCCATTGAAAAAGAGAAATGAGCAATGCATATACAGTGAGTTAACCAGCATCCATTTGTTGTTTAACATTTGAAATAAGTGTCATCTCATGCATATATTGGGGGAACAAATGAGACTATCCTGTAGGTTATGATCCCTTTCTCAGAAGTGGGAAGGGCAAAGGGAAAGTGAATTGCCTTCTTAGAATGAGGTAGCCTAGGTGAGTCTGCCATAAATGAGATGGACATGTCCACTTTTGCTGCCGGTCACACTGGTTTTCTTTCTTTTTTTTTTAAGCAAAGTCCAGCTTAGTCTTTTCAAGTACTTAATATGTGACTACCCTTAGAAGGAGATTTTAGCTGGAATCTGGGGGATATTTGCACCTGTATACTTCAGAAACCTGGCAGTTTAAGATAGGTATGTGGCACCTATTTCTTCGTAAATAAATTGTCCTTTGGAATTTATGCTAACAGATCAAGGTTTTTTATAGATCTACTTTCCTTTCTTACTAATTTCAAAGGCAATTTCTATTTCTCTAACTGGAAACACATTTAGAAATTATTTTAGTAATTCAGCCATTGTGTTTCCAACAATTTATGTGTAGTAGCTGTTGCAGTCTTCAATATTTCTTATTCCTTTTTGCTAAGTATAAAACTGTTTTATTTTAGTTTTTCCGTCTTTAATTTTTTTTAAGACCTTTCTCTGGATGAGCATTCTTGCTCTGTNGTAAAAAAATCTTTTTATCCCTACATCTTAGCACAGCATTGAAAGATCATTAAATCACCCATGTTGAATGATAAGTTCACTGTAATTTCTTACTGATAAAAATCTTTAATCATAAAAAGACAAATCCTCTTGGACATAAAGCTGTCATTCACTGACCAAGTTTCTCTAATCTTCTTAAAAAGCTGACAAACCAAACCAAACCTTCATCAGGCTGGGTTCACAGGGAAATGCTACCTCTCTGAGAAAATGGCAGAGCAGGCATGTTCATAATCATTCAACTACAGTAAAATTTTAGGAGTCCAGGTTAAACTACAGAGATCTGAAAAATGAAAAGTCACTTCTTAAACTTGTCTTTATTCACTACAGATTCTGTTCCTTGGAAAAAAAAAACAAAACCACCACCCAAACAAAAGCTCCCCACGAAATCTATTGAGGACAGATGAAGAGTAAGAAAACTTCTATTCATTTAATCATTGAAGCTGTATTTGCTTTTCTTCTATATCAGTCAGTGGAGTTTAAAGGTCCTGGAAAACAGCCTGTGTGACTAGCAGCATAAACTATCTCCATTCAAAAGGAACTCTGTAAGAAACCGGGTTTTTTTAATGATGCTATTTGTATAAATAAGAAAGTTCTAAAGTTAGAGTTAAAAAATGGATTCTTAATCACTAGTGTAATAATTTCACCCAGAAAAGAGCAGTCTTACATTCGGTATCACAGCAAGAGCTTTTTATACTGCCTCCAAAAATATATGCTGAACTGAGTTTAATTACTTTCTTAAATAAATAAAAATTATTGTTGCTGTAAAGACATAGTAAGAATCAAAGCCGGAACAAATCTGAACTGCTGATAAAAAATAGATTATGCTGACCATACCCAAGCAATTTTCTAAAATTAGCGTTAAAGGTCTGATTATATGCGTGCAGAGTTTCACATTATTTAAAGTAAATATATGTATATTCAGCATAATTCAGTTTCATTTAGCACTCACTATGCATCTATATGAAGAAAAACTACTTTTTTTATCCGATGAACGTATCTTGACACAGTCATAAAAATAATCTTAATTTCCAAGGACTGAAATTTATCTTTTTTACCAAGACTTGGCACGTTCTGGAGAATGGACTGATAACTGTACTACTCTGAAACCAAATGACATCAAATGCAACAGTTAAGTCCTCTTAAACAGCGTATAACAAAGATGACAAATGCCAATTGTGGAATACATAGGCTAGGAATTTTGGGATGGGGTTTCCTTTGTTTTGGAGAAAAAAATGCATTTCCTTAATCAGAAAATAGTTTAGAAAGCAATTTTTTCAACAGTTGTGAACAGTAAATGATCAGGATTTCTTGGAGGACAGGTGTTAAAGGGGCCTTTTCACTCCCTTTGAAAACAGGCATATACACCACGGTTGCTTCTACAGTCCCTGTGAAGAAGCAGATCTATTACCACAGACCTTTGAAGACTATTTTGGGAGCCTGGCATGATGTTAGAGAAGGACTGTGAGGTTAAAACTTCTCCCTTCATCTCTGTGGTGACTTCTTCATGACAGCTCCTCAGCTGATGGGTGTTTGCAGACGAGCCCTGGAGGAGCTGTGCTGGCTGCTTCGACCCTGCATTACCAGCTTCAAAGCAGTAGGAAGTAAGAAATCTTCAGGTCATCAAGGATTGTTTCTTTCTCTGGATGCTCCAACACATCTGTGATGGTCCAACTTTCCACAAGGCAATTGGGTTACATTGAGTCATGGGAATGATGCCGTGAAGGTATTTCCTGGAGGCTCAGCATTTATTCTACATGTTTACAAGACTCCCTACATGGAAAACTACTAAACTGAAATAGCAGGAAGAGTACGAAGCAAAATATGCTTCCTTTGACACTCTTTGCCAATGTCCAGAGCAAAATTATGTTAGTTGTGAACTACAACTAGCATTCAAGGAGATAAAATCTTTCAANTGAAGCAAAATATGCTTCCTTTGACACTATTTGCCAATGTCCAGAGCAAAATTATGTCAGTTGTGAACTACAACTAGCATTCAAGGAGATAAAATCTTTCAAAATAGATATTGAAACTGAATATTCTCTCAGTTACTCTGAAGTCTGTTCTTCGTTCTTTGTCTTCGGAATCTCATCCAGTGGCATCTTATAAGAACTGGCTCACAAAAGGATGGTAACTCAATGCTCAAGATTCTTCAAGGATTTTCTCAGTCTTGTACCAGAAGTATAAGGGTGAAATCTATCTAAAAAAATCTATATTTATCTTCATAAAGTCAGCTGATGATCCTTCAATAGATATAATAGGACAAGAGCACAGTGATCCTTGAGTCATGTAGAGGATACACTGTTAGGCTACAAACTAGTTAGGTACTGCATTAAACGAATTGAAGTTTTCTACTGTGAAAAACCATTTGCCAAAAAAAAGAGCTTGTGAACCAGAGCCCATTTTACTGAGACTGTAAAAAACCATATGGTTTTTACAGGTAAAAAAAAAACATATTTTTTTTTATGGTAAAAACCATAAAAAACCAAACACAGTTTAACCTAAAATCCAGTAATCTGGGTAAAATACAACAACAAAAAAGTTTTCCTGAATATTTTAGNGGTTTTCTACTGTGAAAAACCGTTTGCCAAAAAAAAGAGCCTGTGAACCAGAGCCCATTTTACTGAGACCGTAAAAAACCATATGGTTTTTACAGGTAAAAAAAAACCATATTTTTTTTTATGGTAAAAACCATAAAAAACCAAACAGTTTAACCTAAAATCCAGTAATCTGGGTAAAATACAACAACAAAAAAGTTTTCCTGAAAATTTTAGAAAGAAACAAATTCCTGTATTTTATCTTGCCATGAAACCACTGATTTTATAAGTCTTTAGAATACTATGGTCTAGAATGTAGTATGGCAATAAAATTCAAAATGGAAATGATTACTGTTTGTGCGTATTTTTACAGGAAAAAAATAAAAATGTCGCATTGATTTCTAAAAATATCAAGTAGTTAATATATTTAATTCATTACAGGACACTGTTGGTAATAAATTAAGAATATACAGATGCTTATGGAGTGACAAGTTCCTAAAACAGGAAAAAAGCACATAAAGCTAGAACTCAGATACAATCCATTGTGATTAATGATAAAAGAAATTACTTAGTAAACATGAAGCGTGACAGAAATACTACTACCTTTTTTTCTTAGGCAAAACTCAAACAAGAACCTCTCCTGTGAAAGTGGGAAATCATCAGATACACAAGATATTAAACAGTACCTTCTTTGTCCATATGGAGGGCTCAGAATGAATGTTGGCGGTACACCGCCAAGGACTTGAGTATTTTCCAAGTGAAAGCGATAGTCAAAGGGACAATTTCCAATAAGTGGCATGTGCTCATGTGCAGACCTTTAGCTCTTCATAATACTGATTTAGCTCTCAAAACTGCAGCAGAAAAGTGTATATCTCTAGTATTCTGCCCCCTGCCCCGCTATTTTTGTTAGAGTTGAGCATCCAGTGAGTCAGACCCCTTTCTCCCATTATTTTCTTAAATTATAGTTTAAGCATGCATCTACTCATGCTCATCAAAACTTTCAGCAACTTCTGCAAAGGCAAAATAGAAAACACAGATGAAAATACTTGACCATCTGGGAACATACAGTAGAACACGTACAATGAATGAAGCAGTAATATACAAAGAGCAAGACCTAATGAGCAAGTAAAATATGCAGAAAATCAAAGGCCTAGTGTAGAGCATTATGTTTGTCAGAAAAAGCAGCTGTTCTGAGAAAGCTGCAGCTCATGGCATCAAAACATAATGAGTCAGCATCACCAGTTCCCCGCACTCTATCCCGTAACAGAAAGCCATGCAGACTAATCAAAGATTCAAGTCTAAGGCTTAACTTTAGGTATGAAGCAAGAAGATGAGCAGCCAAAGGGGGCACTACTTCGCAAAAGATTATAATTATAGCATTAGAGGTTTCCATGCTGATTACTCACCCTGATTTATATTCCTGCTGGTGAGTAGTCACACTGATGTCAATAGTACTACCTGCCTAAGTATATGATCATCAAAGTATGGGAGGTAAGTTGGGATCAAGATTCACCAAGGTTAAAATAGTTCAAGTTATATCTAAAAAAGATAATTTTTTAACAGCTAGCCCAGGAAAACTATTTCGTGTAGAAGTAGAGTGGTTTTATTTCTACTGGCTTTGCTTTTTTATCACAAGAAGTAAAACTTCCATAAGCCAGAAAAGATGCTTTTATTTCCGCACAGCTTCATAGTTCTCAAAAGCACTGAGAAAAAAATTTACTTGGAGATTTGTCAAATTATATAAAGAGTACGTGTGAAGTTTTTCTCCTGAACCATTTCTGAAGCACAAATTTATCTGACTTCCATGGATTCACTCGAAATCATTGTCACTCTCCAGGCCCCATCTTAACTGCCCCAGCGGTACAGATTGTTTTGTGGAACTGCCAAAAGAGCTCAAAAATTGTAACTCTAGCTATATGAGACTTTGAGATGGGCTTAAAAATTATGTGATTAAAAAAGAAAGATATGTGAATGCTTTTAAAATACGTTTTCCTTTTGTTTTGGGAAGTATTTTGAAGCTATGGTCTACACATGATATCTAGAAACTTGGGATTTGGAAACACAACACCCTACAGCTCTGGTTACGGATCTGATTAACTTGATTAACTTCTGCCTACCCTCATCGGCCTGGCTGCTGAAAGTTATAATGTCTGTGATCCAGCAGTTCAACTGCTCACATTAGTATATACTCATATAGCTTGCTCAAAATTTTTTTTAGGCTAAAANAATTAACTTGACTAACTTCTGCCTACCCTCATTGGCCTGGCTGCTGAAAGTTATAACGTCTGTGATCCAGCAGTTCAACTGCTCACATTAGTATATACTCATATAGCTTGCTCAAAATTTTTTTTAGGCTAAAACATCTAGTCTGAACTAAATACTTTAAATAATACCTGTTTGCTAACAGAACTGAGAAGACAATAGTATTTAGTAGGCTTAGAAGCTGGAAAGGATTTTGCATAGAAAGTATACTGTGTATGTTCTTAGATTTCTCTTTTTTTCTGCCTAGTGGCATTTGAGATTTTCATGCAACGCTCTAATTTTCTAAGTTGGAGCATTAAGTGAAAAAATTCACAGCACATAAAATGATGAGATTAGGTATCACCCACCCTTTCATGTGCCCATAAGCAGGTGCATAAGCAGGGAAATTAAGCAGTGAATTTGGAAGAGTAAAGTGAATGTAAAGATATTGCTGCTATAAAACCGATATTAGTTCCCTTTTTTGTGTGCCGTGTTACACTTAACCCAAAAGTCCAGTAAGGCACTTGTGTATACATGAAAGAACTGAAGTCAACTTTCTACTCCAAGAAGACAGAGCTGGATCTCAAACCTGCTGTCTCCATGCTCTTCTCTTGGAGCAAAGGCAAGAAAAGGAAGTAGAAAAAGTTCACATGCTCGTGCTGTTCTGACAGTTCACATGAAGGGGCACTCATGATTCCCACTTACCAGATCAACTCCCAACTCATCTCTGCTGAGAATAACAGTGATAAAGTTATTGAGCCCTGCATTTAGTTGGTTTAGGATCTCCTTACACATAGATTTTAATTTCCCAAACTAGAAGGACTTTTAGGTGAAACAACATACAGCAACCTCTGTGAAAAAGAGTAGTAAACCAAAATGGGGAGCAGTCTCCGTCCCCGTGTAAAAGACATTTCCTTTGGCAAAGACAAATTTGATTCTACTCAGTCAAAATACTTCCTCTACAAAACAGTATGTAGCACTAATGTTACAGGGTCTAATTTAAATGACATCCATTCGGCTGGCAAAACTATAATAACTGGACAGAAAGTCAGACTTGCTTTGCAGGCTTTCAGAGAAGATTGCAGTTTTATCTTCCATAGCCTTGCAGTTCTAAAAAGAAGTATTGATATGTCATGAACAGCTTCAGAAAATCTTCTTTGGAATAGTGCTGTGAGCATTTATTGCCAAATTTAGGTTGTGCATCCTTTCGTTTTAGCAGTAATTAATGGTATGCACTCATCTATTAGCATGCAGCTTGTATTCATTCACAGAAATTAATGAAAGGACTTTTCTGTAATTAATGTAAGTTGCATTACTACTGCTACTCCAGAAATGAGTATCAGGATGTTCTCACCTTTTCCCTGATTGGCATATTCCTTAATATAGATGTACATACATATAGAAATGGCAGGACAAAACGAACGATTGTACTGCTGCTCAGGAGAGCATATGTTCTGTAACAGAAAATGGCTCGTACACGATGTCTCTAAGCTTGCTGAATTTTTGTGATGATTTGTTCAAAACCAAGTAAGAAACTGGAAGAAAGTGGTAAACTGGAAGAAACTTGGTAAATATATAGACTATTCTACCAGTCTATTTGCTGTGAACAAATTTCATATAAATTCAGGTATTGTGCCAGTGAATTAAGTTGGTTTCAGCAGCGTTTCTTAATGCTGTGCAGTGTCGGATGAACACAGCTGTGCTGCTCCTAGCCCCACAATGGCTTCTGCGCTGCCAGCTCAGGTGGCCCTGTACTTTCCCAACTGTAGGGGTAGCTCAGCAAGCTCATCTGGCTCCTCTTCTGTTCTCTACACATTTCCCAAGTCAAACACAGGTGATGATACTGGAAACTGAAAGTCCTACAGAAAAATAATTTATAGTCTTAAATAATAATATTTTAAAATATTTAAGATTTCAATAACAACATTTTTTTAAAAAAGTTAGACATGTTTCACCATGGTACTCACTGAAGCTCCATTATAGTCTCTCTCCCATATAGAGGGAGGGTCAAGTACTTTCACAGTGTAATTCATCCCATTCTAAGAGAGATGTCCAGAAAGCATAATGAATTGCTCTCTGGAGATGTCTTTCTCTGTCCTAACTACGGAGGAAGCCATGAAGGTTAGCATAGATTTTGGTGGCTAAAGTTAGGTGAGAGGCAAGCCACCCATGAGTACCTTNCATGAATTGCTCTCTGGAGATGTCTTTCTCTGTCCTAACTACAGAGGAAGCCATGAAGGTTAGCATAGATGTCGGTGGCTAAAGTTAGGTGAGAGGCAAGCCACCCATGAGTACCTTTTGAACCTCTCCAGGCTGACAACTGTGGGTCAATTATAGTATTACAAGTAGGATCATGACCCTGANTTTGAACCTCTCCAGGCTCACAACTGTGGGTCAATTATAGTATTACAAGTAGGATCATGACCCTGAGGCATGAAATATGGCTAAAGAAGATGGGAAAATACAGAAGATGAGAGGCAAAGGTACAGATTATTAGTAAAAAAAAAAAGAGAAAAAATACAGAAATTTAAATACATTGCCGTATCTGTACTTAAGCCTAAAATTTCAGGTGGCTTCACATGGAAGGGTAGGCTGTCTTTTAAATTAGTTAAATACTTCACAGTCAGAGGCACATCTCTAGCTTCACTCACTGCCTTTCAAGAAAACTCAGAGATTTCAAAATGCAAATATTTAAAGTTGGCATTCCCAGACGTATTAATGTGCAACCAATCAGCAGCTGAGGATTTGACTCTAACAGGAAACAATGACCTGAATATCTATGCTTCAGAAAGAAAAACCAGCCTTTCCAGAACTCAGAAAGAGACATAAACCCAAGAATAATTTGTAAAATTAAGATATTGTGGAATTGATATATTCTAGTCACTGGACTGTAAGTCTAGGAAGAATCCAAGTCAAAATTGGTCTATCAAAGAACTGCAGGCTAATAATTTAAAAGGAATTATATGTGCAACTATGAAACTACATGCTACTATTAGAAAGCTAATCTTTTCCAGCTTGTTACAATTTCGACAAAATGAAAACACATGAAAACGCATGAAACCACTTTTCTTTGGGTTGGAGGAGGTCATGAGATGTTAACAAGGAAAGACACCAACCGCTTGCCTACCACCTACAGATTTGCAGCCATTGACAAAATAATTATCTGAGAAATATTAATGCTCTTGTCAACTTGCTACTGCTTCAGAAATCTTTCAGTCTAAACAGGGAGTAAGAAATTTCGATGGTTTATTCTCTTCCGTTATCCATACCAGAGAAGACTTACCACAAACATTAGGGCTTTCACTGAAATCATACCTACGATTTGATAATGGCTCAAGAAGCATTAGGAAGTATGAATGCCTAATTCAACTTGAATAAATCAGATTTTTAAGGACTTCAGCAAGGCTTTTCTAGTGCTACAGAAGCCTACATAAGGGTTTGCTTTGTAAAATAAGGTGTAAAAACCAGATTAGATTAAGTTGAGTTATCACGTTACTAGGTTGTTACTTTCAAGGATACAGGAGCAAACATGATAAAAGTCTCTGCCACAAAGACTTAAAAATCTTAAATAGGAAGACTGACAAAGAACTGGTAAAATAAAGATCTTTTTGAGTAAATAGTCTGTCAAAAATGAGTATCTATGGGAAAATGAGTATCTATGGGAAAGTGACAGATATCTACTTTAATCCGAAGCATAATTCTCTGAACTAAAACATTCTTCTACCCCTTTGGACATTAACTTATTTTATGCCTTTGCCACAGACTTGAACACCTTCTAAAAACAAATGGAGACAAAGTGGTGAAGCAGCGTGGGAAAGCTATACTATTGTTCACTGCACTATGTCTATTGTGTGAAAGGAGAGAGATCTTCAGTTTCCCAAACTGGCTACTAAGCACTTTTTATAAAACATTAAATTCGCTGAAAGCTTCTATTATTAGTACCTCTCTGTATTTCTAAAGGTTCATAAGTGTTGCTTTGTAATGCCTGAAAGTGAAGTATAAAGATAAAGCCTATCAAGGGACTTAGTTGCCACTTTGGGTACTGCTACGCTGAGCGTTCCGACACCAGTAACACGGACCTGCCCTCGAGCAACTGCAGCCCTGTATGTCCAAGCTCGTGGTGCTCACATGCCTGGTTGGTCCCTCAAGCCCTGATCCTGCCAACGTTCTCTGGGCATGAACTGACTTGGAAGAGACAGCAGTCTCACTCCGCAGAGAGCACAGATACATTTTCTGAGAACATTCTTACCAGAGCAGACGTCTAATGCGGGTGGTGGGGGAGGGAAGAAGAAGCCAAAAAATAAAAATAAAAATGGCAGGAGAACCAAGACTTTTTGAAACTGGAGTAAATGAAATTCTATCTTGGGAGACAGACAACCCCACTGCATCTGATCTATAGAGAGTATTAGATTTGAGACTGTCTGCCTCCCAGGAGGTTCCCATTAAGCAGAAAGTACTTATTATTCAGCAAGACAACTTTTTCATTTTCCCCTCTTGGAACTGTTCAGTTTGCTTTTAAATATTTATTCAGCCAAATAGCAAGCAATTGACTCCGCAGACCAATGTCAGTCCACTCTTCTGTGAAGGAAGGGGGTCAGGTTTAAATTCCTCCTCCATTAGCTATTTAATCAATTATCCAAATTGGCAAAGTTTCAAGAGGAGAAAGTCACTTACTTCATCCCAAAATAACCATTCAGTCAGTAGTTAGACCACATTTCTGACCTGAAAGCGCCTGTGAGTGAAATTTTTTCTCCAAGTTAGAAGTGTGGGTATGTTTTGAAAAGGTCATCCACCTAAATGGTAAGTGCTCTAATTACTGGATATTTGGGCATCAATTAGCAGCATGTTCTAATTATTTTGGAGAAAAGGCAGGTCTAGCTTATATGCTTACTTTCAGGGGAGAGTAGGCACTTCCCTAGTGCTGAAAGTAGGTGCCTTTAAGGTGGACGTTGTACATGTATTACTGTCCCACCATATTTCCTTGAAGCTATCCCTCCTTCTGCTTGCTGATTTCCCTGAATCCCACTCTTACTCATTGATTTCCTGTGCTTTGCATGGGAAACCTAACTCAGGGTAGAGAACAAGTCCTTATAAACAAAGTACCTGTCAGTTAGACATTGCAACGCTTGACAGTTTCATCCAAAAAAAAAGTTTGGGTACAAAAGGCAGAGCAATTCATTACTTCCCTTTTGGTGTCTTTTCCCTGCATTAGATGAAGCATCCATATTTAGGTGTTTATGAGCTGGACGCCATTCCTCAAAAAGTTAACTGGTACAGACTGGGTAGAGGGTAACGTGCACACAGAGCAGAGGGCTACGTAAAGTCAAGACACTGACCAGGCAGTTTGATACAGAGGGGAATGCTAACCACAGAGTCTGTTTTAAATTTCACCCAGACAGAAGTTAAGCACCCTACTTAGGATTTGAAGGATGTGCATCTATCTGTCCAGGCTTCAGATTTTGTTTGCAAAGTAGATGTAATTATTTTTTTTTCTTTTTAGAAAATTGAAGGAAGACAAAAAGAAATTAAAGAAAGATTTTCTTTTAAAATAAAAAGAAAAGAGATGTGCTGGTGCTCCCCTAATAACACTGTGATTAGATTTGCTGTCTAAAACGTTACCAGCCTGAGTTCAGTTCTGCTGGTTCCCTGCTTTAGCTGTGGCACTGCAACCTGCTACTCCCAGAGACTGGTCTGAGATAAAACACTGGCCACACTTGTAGGAAACATTTAAAATTTATTTGCCCACCCAGAAGAGGTGAATGACTCTTTAGCATAGTGCCTGATGGAATTGCCCAAGGAATGGGTGCCTGGTTGCATTACTTAGTCCATGAGCCGACACGATGAAAGATTTACACAGTTCTTGAACTTGTTCGGTCTTCAGAAAACTTAAGGTTCTCATCATAGAATCGTAGAACAGTTTGTGTTGGAAGGGACCTTTAAAGCTCATCTAGTTCAAACCCCCTGCAACGAGTAGGGACATCTTCAACCACATCAGGTTGCTCAGAGCCCCGTCCAACCTGACCTTGAATGTTTCCAGGGGTGGGGCACCTACCACCTCTCTGGGCAACATGTTCCAGTGTTTCATCACCCTCACTGTAAAAAATTTCTTCTTTCTGTCTAGTCTAAATCTACCCTCTTTTCGTTTAAAGCCATTACTCCTTGTCCTATCGCATCAGGCCCTGCTAAAAAGTCTGTCCCCGTCTTTTTTGTAAGCCCCCTTTAAGTACTGAAAGGCTGCAATAAGGTCCCTCCGGTGCCTTCTCTTCTCCAGGCTGAACAACCCCAAATTCTTCTGGGGACATACACAAATAAAAATTTTAAGACTATAAACTGAGTTAGGAATGGGCAACTCCAGGGCAAGGTGGTGGTGGAGTTTTCTGTTCAGAGCCTGGGAGACTGCCACTTGGCTGGGAGAAGTAATGTGGGTTTGCAGTGAATCCCAATTACCATACATTGCTTTGGTTTGCAAAGTGTGCGTGAATTAAATTTCTTTTGAAGCAAAGTAATTTGGAAGCTCTGCTTACAGTCTGTACCAAATGTACTACAACCTGCAGTGGGGACATAAGGATCGGAACTACTCGGTCCTTTGAACAGCCTCAGACTGCATGCAGGGTATTAACATTTGGTCCAAGACACCAAACTAAATCTAGCCCATGGTAAAACACATCGATCACATACCTTAAATATAAGGACCTCAGCACCAGCTGCTTTGATCTACCGGTCTGCTCCCATTGTGCTGAATTACTTGCTAATACAGACAAATACATCCAAGTCACATTTCTGCTGCCTAAAACCATTAATGTATTTAGCTGTAAGTCTCTGGGTGGATTTTGCCCTCAATCATCACAGTTAATTGTTAGTGAAAACTTCAAATTCTCTCTTTTTTTTCCTGGGGCAAATAAAATATCTTTTCAATAATTAAGTAAGAAGTGACAATTTGGGAAACGGTGCAAAGGAAGAGATGGAAATTAAGAACTGAAATAAAACTAATCCAAGGAATAGAAGAAACAAAGGCAGGAAGAAAGTGTCACACAAGTTAAGGAAAGATCAGTAATGACTAAGAGGGAACAGATTAGAAAGGAAAACAGGTGGTAATAAAGCAGGAGGAAATAGTATTTTGAAGTAACAGTTTGTAGAAAGCTTAAAAAATATACATATCAGCAGATAGCGTAGTTTACTCTCTGGACTGATCAGTGACTATTCTCTCAGTTCTATACCAGCCTTTTCTTATTGCTGCTGAAATAGCCTGTGATTATCACATATTACTTTCCCTTCATAGCATTAAAGTGTTCTCCATATTTTGGGGAAAATCTGTGCTAAAACAATTCTGTACTGTAGGAAGAGGCATGGCTGGAGCTGGGGACTGGAAACCTAGTGCCTCAGCTTCCGTTTCTAGCTTTGCATCTCTGACCTTCAGAAAGGCATAATTCTGAAGTAATTTTTTCTACTTACCTGAAAACTACAGATAATCCATACCCATTACACAGCATTAAGCACTTACAAAAATGGGGCGAAAACATCAAAATGACTTACTCTATAACAACCCAGTGAAAGGAACAAATATTATCTGCATAGTAATGTGAGCAAAAAGAATTACAAATTAGGCCAATCCAACAAAGTTCAAGAGAAGAGATAAATTCATAAATCCACCACAGGAAATTTCCCTATTAGGGAGGAAAAAAAAATAAAAATCTGACTTTCAGGGAGCAGGATTTGAATCAGGGAATCAGGTAGGGTGCCTGAGGAGCTCAGCTACTGCTGTGGACCAGGAGGAATAGGAGTACATATGTATGTATGTGTGTGTGTATACATATATATTCCTACATAAGTGTGTGTATATACACACTTAAAAAAATTATGTGGTTAAGACCCGGTGTTTCTGTTCAGCAGATTAGACTGTTGTCTTTATATACCTTAACACAGAAAGCTGCATGTTTTCCTGGTAACACCCAATAGGATATCATATTCTTTCCTGTAGATCTAGAGCTACCTGAAATTTTTTCAGAGGAGAATGAAAGACAATTTGATGTTTTTACATAAAAATATCTCTTGGAATTTGTGCAATTTTCAAGAAAAAATTGGTTTGAAAAAGTAAAAAAGGCCTATTTTTCAGTTTCTATTCTGAAGTAGCTTTCCATTGCAGTGGTTTTTTCTTCATACAAAGTAACAAATTATTTTGGTGTTATCATAATCAGTCTTCTAAATTTATCTACAACTAGATTGTCCTACAAGCAGAATTACTGACTAAAAAAAATAACTTCTTCATCCATAGAAACGTTCAACTTATATTTTTGTTCTTTTCAGTACAGAAAACTGGTGAAACTGTAAAATTTCCCATAAACAAAATGATATTTTCATATGGCTGAGTGCTTCATTACTAACTACGCAACAGACTCATAACATTTTTTTTTCCTATGTATCTTAGGTGTTAAGGAAAACAGAATTTGTTCCTCAGCGATGAACACTGCATAATGTGGTCACAAAATCATTATTTGAGAAAGTGAGTTGTCTCCACAGCTAGTCTGTTTTGCCTCATAACAAGATTGAGAGGAACGCGGTGATGTGAAAGCTAATTAAATTTAGGCCTATTTGAAAGTGTCAAGATGATGTGGGATGAAGCAACCTATTTTAATAACAGGTAGTCTCCCAGTTTCAAGTTGTACTTCTAAGACTGGCATTTGTCTCCACATTTTGTAATCATATCTTATAAATGTGAAAATATGGTGACTGCTGGTATCTTCTTTGGTTACCCACTGCTGTAGTTTGCAGGTTTTGGTCAAACACTTTTTTCATTTTACTGAATTAAGTTGACGCATTCATACTGTAGTTTATATGTACACACACATACCAGACGTTTCCCTATTTATTTCATTGATTGCCTGAAATTAAGTTACTCCCAGGCTTATGCTGGATATTATAAACTGGGTAAAAATTCCCAGCCCTGAGTTTCATAGCACTGCTGCTGTGTTTCTCCCCAACGTGCAATTAGTTTGGAATTCCTTCCCGTCGACTATTGGTGCGACTTGTCATGCAAGGCTTAAACTTCTCCTGTCTGGAAAGATCTAAAAAGCAGATGTAATTATTGTTATTAAGGTTTTTGTTGGTTGTGATCGCTTTAACAATATAAATGTTTTCAGCTGCGTGCATTTGCCTGCCCTAGGATACCTGTGGAAAGAAGGTTCTTCATCTCAGTGGGGCCTTAAGGAAACACACTTTATCTAGCTATATGCGTTCTAACTGCCGGAATATTTTAAATGTTATTTTGAAATCTCCTCACTGCTTTCTCCTTAAATATTCTTTAGTTAGAATCTCAAATACTATCAGCTTGCTGCAAGCGGGCACCCGGGCCAGTGCTGGAGGCCCAGCAGGTGTGGAGCGAAGACAGTGCAGGAAGGCAGGTACAGAGCATCCCGGCTCAGCGAGGTCAAGTAATGGGGGATTTTGCTGCGTATCCCAAGAAGGTTTGCTGGGGAGGCAGTTGGTCATTCCTTTGCTCTCCACGCACGCTGCGCAGCATGGGTGGCTGGCAAGCAGCCGTAAGGGAGGCGCGGAGACCATGTGGGAAGTGGTCTTTGATTCCTTCTCTGAGCTCCTCAACTGCAACTTTAGTATCAGTGCTAATATTTAATACAGGACATCAGTTGTCTCTTAGTGTAGGTGTTTGAGGCGAATGTTGTTTGAGGCAAGCATTCTCACTTAAAATGCTCCTAATTTTTCCAATTCTAGAATTAGCAAGTTTGTTACGCTCCAAAATGGCATTTGTTGGATATTATTGCATTTTCTTTCTCCATTCAGCTAAACAGTGTTGCTTAAAATCTCTTTTTTAAGTGTGGTAGTTGCAAGAAACTAATTAGCATTTGTGTCAGACCAAGCTTACTTTGTTTTACTTGAACATTGGCCTTTAAACTATGGGTATTTAGAAATGCTGAATAATAGTCTTAAGCAGTTAGTTTGTGAAAATCTTGTATTGCCAGCTTAAATAAAATGTAAAATTGGTATCGCCTAGGTTGATAGCCTTGGCTGTTTAGCTGATAAATTTTATTCCAAACATAACAATATAGGCAATAATAATAACTTGATTGCTTTCTAAGTGTAGTTGGATGTCCTCCCATTCCATTTAAATGCAATATTCAGCAGTAGTGACCATAAACTATTTCCCATTTCAAATTCTTAATTTCAAAAGTTTATGATTTTCCATTTTTCAAATTAAATTAGGGATCTTCCACTATTGACCCATACTAATCATGGAATGGTTTGGCTTGGGTTGGAATGCACCTGAAAGATCATCTAGTTCCAACCCACCTGCCATGGACAGGGACATCTTCCAGTAGACCAGGTTGCTCAAAGCCCCATCCAACCTGGCCTTGAACACCTCCAGGGATGAGGCATCCACAACTTCCCTGGGCAAACTGTTCCAGTGTCTCACCACCCTGACAGTAAAGAATTTCTTACCAATATCTAGTCTAAATCTACCCTCTTTCAGTCTAAAACCATTACCCCTCATCCTATCACTACATTCCCTGATAAAGAGTCCCTCCCCATCTTTCCTGAAGGCCCCCTTTAGGTACCGGAAGGCCACTATAAGGTCTTCCTGGAGCCTCCTCTTCTCCAGGCTGAACAACCCCAGCTCTCTCAGCCTGTCTTCCTAGGAGAGGTGCTCCAGCACTCTGATCATCTTCGTGGCCCTCTAATAATGCCACTTCAAATTTCAAAACATTAATTATTTCTTTTGAAAAATAATTTTGATGGAGAATTCCAAATTGAGTTCTACCATTAGTTCTACCCTCTCCCTGTAAGCCAAGACTTTCACTGCTTTGCCAAAGAATAGTGAGGACTCAGTTCTGCTAAAGTCAGAGTACTTACCACATGAATAACTTGATGTTAGCCAATTTACTGGAATATGCACATTCCTAAAGCTCTGCATCTACCTAAATGATTTCAGGACTGATGACTTCATTCATCTTAACCTTAACTTTAAGGAAGGTCTTTCTTCTTCTGTAGGTTAAGTCACTGAAGAAACTTAACTGAAATCCTGTTCTGTTGGAATATTCAGTTCCACTGAAATCACAATGGCCCTCAAAATTGAACCAATTTTGCAGAAGTTTTGGTTTGAAAGAAAAACCTCAAAAAAATAAATATTCAAATTGTTTCTGACATGTTGGGACATGTATTACAAAATTTTACATTTCAGTCTATCCAAAACAATTTGGGGAAGAAACTTTTTTTTTTTTTGAGGACTTCCAAATTTGTGTCTTTCGTTTCAAAAGCAGACATTTGTAATTTCAAAAATGTCTGAAACGTCACCCTGATAAGTAGAGAAAACCGGTTTTGTTGCTTTATGAGCCTGCTTCACCCTGTGGTGTCTGGCATGGTCTACTTGCCATACTTGCCACCTGCATCCATCTGTCCTTCATTAGCAATCTGCTCTGGGTACTGCTGTTGGTACCTGACTTCCTAAGATGTGGTGACTCATCTGAAGAAAGTCTTTGAATATACAAGGAGTTAATGCTGCTTAATTATTTAGAATCTGTTTAAAAAAAATTAAAAATTTTGAATTCCCACCCAGTGTCTCAATCTGGGGTGAAAATATGAGTGAAAAAAAGCCACAGGAGGAACTGTGGTGAAATGTAAAGACAAAAACGTAAACAAGATGCTTAGTGATTACTTTATCGTAAGTACGGACAGTTTCCAATCAAAGTAGTTTAAATCACCAACTTGAATTGTAGTTCAAATCAGTAAGAAAGACACCATGTATTAAATGATTCTCTTTAATCGTGGACTGTATTTATGCTTTTTCGTTAATTTCTTAAAGAATATTTGAACATCACTAACTCTTAATCATTAAAGCATATTAATCAACAGTCAAATATAAGTGTTATACAAAATTTGATACCACTTTTTGCTAATCACAAAGAAGTCTGCATCTGTTACTTGTTCATATTTTTAATTTATGCATTTTAATATGAAAAATGATGATTTATGTTTTAATGTTAGCTAGATGTTTTGGGATGGAAGCTGATATACAATTAAAGTGCAGAAAATATTTTCTAGGATTGGTTTATTAGGTAAATGAAACAACAATAAAGGTGCTAGATAAATACAAAATTTAAAAAATACTTTCCATACTTAAAAAACCCACACTCATTTCCTAAATGAAAAAATAACTTTGAAGTATCTGTTTTACGTCATTGTGTCCTTCAAAGTTTAGACCTTATAGATCTCTGCCTCTCCCTTCCATTCTGACACTGAAATGGGAAAACAGGCTTTCCTGCAGTTTCAGTTCTAACACACTTCCTCAGTTTGAAACTGCTGTAGTTGCGGTCCTGGATAAACTAAAAGGAAGAAGACATCTGCAGAAAAGACTAGAGACCTTTGAACAGCTGGTTTACCACTTAAATATTCATTTTCCAGTATTCAGTTGGTGGCTTCCCTTAGGTCAGTAGCTTTATCTATGTAGTAGGTTTAGGTTGTAGTATAAAACAATTGCAATAATTGTAAGTTGTTATAAAGAATAGATNCCAGTTGGTGGCTTCCCTTAGGTCAGTAGCTTTATCTATGGAGTAGGTTTAGGTTGTAATATAAAACAATTGCAATAATTGTAAGTTGTTATAAAGAATAGATTTTTCTTTGTTATTTGTTTTCTGACATTTTCTGCTGCTGAGTGGCAGACATCAGGGGGGAAAAAAACAACACCCCAAACATTAGTATTGGGATGTTTTAGTTTAGCCAGGTACGGGAATGCATGGTTAAATCTCTATCTAATGCCAGATCAAAAACGCAGCATTATATGGTAACGAATTATGAACAAGTATGAGGTAGTTTGCTCACGGATTATATATGTATTCCAGAACCAAATATCTGACAACATGGATTAACAATCTCTCTACAAAATAAATAATAATAAAAAAAAGCAGGAAAGCTTCTTTTAAAACACAAGAAAAATATTTGTGTGTTATGAATTTATTTCTCTCTGCTCCAGTTTGGGAAATACAAACACGCATTTCCAGTGTGATATCCTTGAAGGCCTAAATGTCTCAGGGGACTGGTAATCACATTTTTGGAGCCTTTCACCTCTAGTTCACTGATTCAAATCCAGCCAACATGCAGTAGTGATGGAAAATCATTGAGATTCGAAAGCTGGTTTGTGGCCTGTGTGAAATGAACTGGTTATTTCACTCCATTTCTTAGAGGATCTTGGAAACACACTCGGCACTTCTGAAAGCGCCAGCACTGAGAATACTGAGCTCCTCGCAGGATCTGGCCAGGTCCCCACGGAGCCATAACGGGGGCTGGTTTCTTTGAGGATGGCAGAGGCCGAGGCTAACAAATAAAATCCCATTCCAGGCAAATTTCCTCGATATGTTGACCACTTGGAGCAAAGAGGTCCTTAGCCACCTGGAAGATCTCAGTGGGCAAACATTTTCTCCATGTCGAGTACCCGGCCAAGCCGGGCTGAAATGGCAGCTCAGTGTGGGGTCACCGCATTGCGCTGCTGCTTTCTATGCTCCACAGATGCTGGGTATAAACAGAGTTTAATTTTCTATTTCTGCCAATCTGGTACTTTTCATTAGCATTAAAGATACTTAATTTAAGAGGAAAAAACAGCAGAAAGACACCACAGAAATGACTATGTTTTTTGAGGGCTAGTGTGCATTAGTCTCTTTTTTTTTTTTTTACACAGCGGTACATACTTAGTTAGGAACAGTGAATAAATTGTCTTTCGTCAAGATCATACCTACCATATTCTAGAAAATGTATCTAGCAATAGTTTTCCTCATTAGCTACAAATTACCTCAGTTCTGTGTTTCCCAGTGAAGGCTTTAAATTGTCTCCTTTATGATTTCATTCCCTTTACGTTGGGGATTTTTCTTCACAAAAGGTACTTCTCATTTCAACAAAATATACACATCATTTTTTTCTGAATATTTAATATGTTTTATTAGGAGCTTCCTCAGAGGAAAGAAATAAAAGTCTGTCTTCATTAACCACTAAGTATAAAGTGGGGAAATTAAAACATTCGGATGTCATGTCAGCTATATACATTGTCTTCTATGATGTCACATTTGATTTTCTTTTTTTATGACTTTGACAGCATCATATTAAAAATTTGATTGCACAATGACAGTACAGGCTTTGAATTATTCAGCTTATGAGTGCACTCTTACAGGAAGATTATTTTGTATTTCTTGCCATTTCTGAAAAACTGACATTTAAAAAAATGTAGAAGGAAAGGGAGAATGATTGCTAATAACTAATTAATAACTCACGCTTGGCAAAAGTAACCTCATTTTAATCGAATATCACACAAATTAAAACCAGATTAAATATAATACGCAACGTATTTCGAAAGTCACTTGAAACATAATTCTCAGGATGACATTTTGGCCCCAGTGAAATTGATGGCAAACTCCAATTCCATTTTGACTTCCTCCTAACTGCAGAAAACCCCTACATTTCCAATCTGGTTTTAGTAACTGTCAGAATTCTTGTGGTACTTAAGTAAATATTCTTTACCCATCCCTTCTCTTAGCTCTTAATAGCTCCAGCTAATGATGCGTACTGAAGTCAGTGGGGCTTTTTCCATTCAATTCCCATGAGAGAGTCAGACCCTTAAAGTTGGAACCTCTTAGGTAAATTTTGGAATAGTCGTTCAGGGTTTATACCCTGTATTTTCCTACGATGACTCGTTTCTGCCAGCTTTTTTTGTTCCGTTTTACCTCTATCTAATGTTAAATAAGTGCAGTCATTAGTATCAAGTAATTTTGTATGAAAATCAAATTCATTTGTATCAAATAACTTCAGCTGTAACCCTTTTCAGATTGACCAAGTTGTCTTTTCTTCATTACAATTTAAGGTTATTTTTAAATCACAAGGATATTTTTAAAAACACTAAAGTTGGAAACATCTGCTTTCCAGCTTGATTAAATCGAGCAAGTCCTTTCATATCAGAACCATAAAACAAATAATGCCATTTTAAGAAACATGCTATTTCCACCACCTAAAATGAAATTTTAGTGGTATCGGATATGAAAATATCATTCAAAGTCAAACGCTTTTTCCAGTAAACATGACTATTATTTAACTAGTTGGGCCCAATAAAACTGCCCACAGCTATACATACATTATTCTTGCTCACAAGAATTATTTCAGCTGAGCTGTCTGGGCAGGTAAGAGCTATAGGCTTGAGTACAGCTCGGAAGGGTAAAGTGTGGAATATTCCATACGAGAGACAGAATAAATCCTTCTAGCTATGGCAATGGGGAAAAATACAAATGATCTTTTCACATCCTGGTTCCTCAAAAACGGTTAGCAGAGATGCCTTTGATTCTGCTCACAGCAGTGCCCGGGGAGAATCTCATACTGATTTAGCTGGGATCAGAATCATGACCACAGTTATACCAAGAAATGCGCTTGTATTCCCTCAGAGATATCCGAGGTTTATTCAAGAGTTTAGTTTGTCATTAAAAATATATATTTTGCTGTTCTTCATCTCTCTTCTAACATCTCTCTATTCCGATTAGAGGATGACAAGAGTGCCTGTTTTCATTACAAGTAACAAAAAATTAGTTACGGATCACTTACACTACATTATTTTAGTTCACCTATTTAACCTGAATCTAGTCTGTTTCAACACAGGAATCATTCTGGGACAGCGTTTTTTCATTCTTAAATGAACAGTTACACACTAGTGTTGCTTTCCGACTGATAAGCCAAACTTATTTCAAAATGTACAATTGGAAACAAGATATCACCATTCAGTAACATTTCATCCTGCGATATCAATGTCAGTCTGCAAATATTCTGCCGGAAATAAAAATGCAGGGGCTTCTAGGACAAAACCCTGCTCTCCTTATCATTTACTGCTCAACCTCTACTCAGGCGAACTCCAGGTGATGACAACAAAAAATGGTACCTGTACAAGTGCAGAGTAAAAACTGCAAAATAATATAGCCCTCTACCAATTTCACATGTTTTTAACATCCATCCTCATCAAGGGCTCCACGGTTTAACTGCTGTTTCCAAAAAACGCTATTGACTAAACAAATCAGAATCAGACCGTTTCCCTTACAACTCTTTTTGGATTGACTGGGAACAGGCTGACCATTACAGGTGACAGAGGAACTTATTTCCTTAATAACCTTTAAATCTTATTGTTTCAGACTGCCACCAGCCGTGGCAGTTAAGATGAGATGAAACCTTTCTGATGAGCCTCACACAGATTCCTCTTTGTATTGCAAGAAGAAAACTCATCATCCTGTAAATTGTACAGAAAAGCTAAATCTACAGAATTGCAAGCTTTCCCTTCCCACAAACGTTGTGCATTGCTTGTACGTAGAACCCCTTGAATTCCTTTACCCAGTGTAATGCAGGACTAAGCAGTCCTCTGAAAGGGAGAAAGAATGCTAGGAAAAAGTGTAAGTGAAACACATGAAGAAAACAATGCAAAACCGAGCAAAAACTCCAACAAAATTAAACAAAAAGCAGGAACTGTGGAAAAAAAAAAAAAAANTTCACCCCAGCTTCTTTCAGTCTTAAGTGTTATCACAGCACTGGCTTCTGGAGAAGGGAGTGAAGATCTAGTGTTAATCTTATATTCGTACTTGTTGGCTATTTGGCAAAAAGGCAAGAGGTTGCTCTTTTTNTCTTTAACATTACTCTGAGCCAGAGATGCTAAATAAAAAGGGGAAGCGCCGCTGCCATAACAACCCTTCGACAGGGAACTATTGGGATACAGATAGTTACTACACTACCTACAACCAGCCGTGTGCATCATGACACATAAAAACCAGAAGACGCTTTTCAGCCACAGCACCCCATCTTCTGCGCTCCCGCCTCTGGGCAGCGAACGCAAAACAAGCACAGACTTCTCGCCCACCCTGCCCCCCCCCCGGGGTTTATTTAATTAATTATTGGGGGATGGCGGTGGTGGAAGGTGTCAGGAAAGTCCATTTGAGCGCTGAGTTTTGCCCGAAGCCGCCCCCCGTTCCCCGCGGACCCGCGGGAAGGGCCGAGCTCCGCTGCACCCGGCGAGCCCGGCGGCGGCTCCGGGAGGGGGGACCGGGCCCGGGACCCTCCCCCCGCCTCCCGGGGGGCGACTCCGGGGAAGCAGCCAACTCCGCTTTCTCACCTTCAAATGGTCCCTTGCAAAAGTTAAAAGCGCTGCCCACTCCCCCGAGCCGCCCCGAGTGGGAGGGGGCTGCGGGGGGTGTTGTTGGGGGGGGGCGAGGGGGGGGTGTCAAGGGACTCCTGGCCCCGGCTGGGGAGCGGGGCTGTCCGGGTGTCTGTGCTTCTGTGCGTGTGCGAGACCCCCCGTGGGAATGGGCAGCGGTACCCGGGAGGGGCAGCGGGGCGGGAGCCCCTTCCCCCACCGCCCCCGCGGAGCCCCGGGGACACCCCTGCTGCCCCGCGGACCCTCCGCCCCCGCGGGGAGGATGCAAGCCCGGGCCGGGACCCTCGGTTCCCCCGGGGACGGGGGCAGGCGTGAGCGCGGTGCCTCCCCCGGCGACCCCCCCACCTCCCCAGCGCTCATCCCCGGGGCCGCTCCGGGATGGGAGGCGGGGGGGGGAAGAAAGGGGGGGCGGGGGGATGCACGGCAGGTGCTTATTGGGGTGGAGGGGGGGGCAGGGCCCGGTGACTCACCCGTCCGAGGCGGGGGCTGCGGGTAGCGCGGCGGCGCTGCCCCCGGGGCGCGGGGGGCGGCGGGGCAGGAGCAGCAGCGGGCGCGGGAGCAGGGGGGAACGGCGGGGCCCGGGCTGCTCCTGGGCGCGCTCTCGCTGCCCATCCCCGGCGCTGCCGCCGCCGCCGCCGCCGCCGGAGGAGGATGCGAGGGAGAGTCAGCCCCGGGCGCGGGCACGCGCGGCGGCGGAGGGGGGCGGGGAGCGGAGCGGAGCGGGGGCGCGCAGCGGAGGGGGAGCAGCTGGGAAGCGCGGGCGCTCGCTCGCTCCTGCAGCCCTCCGTCCCTCGGCCCTTCAGCCCTTATTTGCTCATCCTTCCATCCCTCATCCCTCCATCCCACGTCCTCCCGTTCCTCCATCCTTCACCCCTCCATCTTTCCATCCCTCCACCCCTTATCCCTCCATCCCTCATCCATCCATCCATCCATCCCGCTGTCCCTCCGCTCCCCCGGCCCCGCGGAGCCACCGTCCTCCCCGCGGTCCCC
>RSEF01000003.1:81017569-81041065 GCA_003993805.1 Himantopus leucocephalus | reverse complement strand
CCCCCCCCCCCCCGGGAAGGGCGACCTGCTCCTCTGAAGGGCAGGAGGTCCCCAGCCCCCCTTTCTCGCTCCCCCCCAGCCCCGAGGGCAAAAGCGCTGGTAGCGCTTTTCCTTTTTTCTTTCCTTTTTTTTTTTCCCCCACCCGGCAGGAGGAAACAAAACCGTGCTGTGGCAGGGTAAAAAGGCGGTAAACAAGAGGAAAACAGAGAGAGTACGATAATCATTGACCATATGAGAAATAAACCGTACACTGGAGTAGTTATTGAAAGCAGTCTTTCAAGCCTGCTCCTGAAAGCTAAAGGAGTTCCTGGATGTTTATTTAGGATCAAGAGTAATTATTTCAACATTAAAAATAAAAGAAACAACAGCTCAAAGTGCATTGTATAAACAGGAGAGCTGTAAATCAAGTATGTCAAATAAACAAGCACACCAAAAGCTGGCGATCAACTCTTCATCCTTGCTCTGAACTCTCCCTGCATTATATAATGTTGATAAACTGCTGTGAGTACGTCTGGGGAAGAGATATAGCGATGATGAGAACGTAGCGCTATTTATTAGAGTAGGTTAGTAGCCTTACCTGCCAAGTGGTTGTTTCAGAGGTTCATCTGTGCTTTTCTCATCAGCCCTCCAAGGAAACAATTTACTAGATGCCCAACGCAGACATATGATTCCCTGGTGTCGGTGTCTCTGTCCTAGACGTTCCTGAATGGCTTGTGGATTATTAACTTACTATGCTCTTCTGCTCTGCCTTGTACAAGAGCTGTGCAGGTATCAACAGCTCCCACTTGTGAAGCCAGGGAAGAGAGAGATTGGGTAGATTTCCACGTAGCTCCACATTTCAAACTGCTGATTTGCTATTAAGGGCTACAGTCGCTTAGAGAACTGGTCTGGTCTTCTAACAGGTTTATTCCAAAAGAGAGGCCTGACCCAAAGTTCACTAAAGACAATACGAATATTTCTGTAACCGTGATGGGAATTGGTTCAAACCACTGTGAGCTCACCGTTGGCGTGAAGGTATTTCTGAGTGCCACCGTTCTAATAAGAGCTAGGAAGAACTGGTAAGAACTCACTGGGAAAAAGAAAAATTACTTGGATGTGCATCTTTTTTATAAAATCATTGAGAGAAGGTCAGGGACCTGCTTCTGCTCCCCTGCAGCGGTTGGCAAAAATATGTACTAGAAGGCGGGTTACAGTGCCTGGCTAGAGGATGTCCTCTGGCCTCCAAAAGGCCACCAAATACAGTAGGCAAGGGGAGGGAAAGAGTGGACATTGTAAAATTATCAAGTCCAATTTTGGGCATCTGTAAAGCCAGTAAGAGCAGGACTCAGTGTTTCGTTTTGAGCCATTACTGCTCACAAGGAAATTCTCAACCAATTAATTTTTCAGTGTTTTTCTCTTCTCTGGTCTCAGTCCTGGGATTACATCTGAGCACCCCTTTAACTTACAGATTGCTGTTATTTCCCCTGTACTCATTGTCCGTCCCCCCTCCCCCAGCCCTCTTCTGCCTTCTCCAGCGAGGGCTCCAGGCTATTAAGAGAGATGGAAGTAGTCAGGGAAGGGAAGGGAAAGTGGGCAGTGGGAAGGATTTGGGCTCTGCATATATAACGACATCTCTGAGCGAGAACTTACCTAGCGTGAGCGGCACAGAAATTGGCTTATATTTTTAAACATAGAGGCTTAGTGTATTTAATGCAATTGCTAGCATAGTTAATTTTTTTTTTTTTGTTCCTCTCTTGCTCTGTAGTGGCTAATGAATGACTCCAGTAGGGACAACTGAGCGCAGTGTAATAGTAACCTGGTAGTTAGAGTGATTCCTGAGAAATGGGAGACTGACTGTAAACATTTTTTTTCTCTGAGATTCAGAATAAGAAATGAACCGCTGGGATCCTGTCTGTTCTCAGATGAATGACTTCAGCTCTCTCCTAGCTTTGACTACAAATTTAGGCTGCATCAAAGCAAGCACGTATATGCCCACAGAACTTTTTGTTTTCACCAAAATTATTTCGTTGAAAATTTGTCAGTTCCCCAGGAAAATACAGGACTCACTTCAGATTCTTGCATGCTCTTTATGTGTATGTACAAGGATTTATGTTTATATACAAGGATTTATCAAGATTTTCTGTTTTTAAATTGTAGCAGCGTTTTGTTTATGAAGAATACAAACATTAACCCTTGCATTTCAGAGTCATTGCAGTGAACTGGTTTATTCTTAGAGATGAGGTTGCATCTCTTCTATCAAACCTTTGTGTGAGAGCAGTAAAGATTTTTTTCTGATTGGAGAGAAAATGTAAGCCTTTTGTGATTATGCCGTTGCTACATAAATTGCCTTTCCAAAAGCTGGCTGCTGAGCTTTCCACCTTACACTGGAAATATGCTTATGTTGTTTTCTGAAGGTTCCAAAATATTTTCTGAGAGCACGGTTTGATAAAAGGTTTCATTCACATAATGGAAAACATGTGGATATTAATAGATGTTTTAAAAGTAAAAAAAATGTGGATAGAGACTGATTTTTTTAAAGCAGGGTATTGTAAAGGTCAAACAGAAACAGAACAAAATTACAAAAATAAGCCGAAATGAAACAAACCCTTCCCAAAACAGCTCCCCAACCCCAAAAGTAGATGTTTATCAAAATGATGTAAAAAAAAGAGGTTTTTTTTTTTCCTAACATGGTCTGAACGTTTATGTGAGGCATGTTTTTAAAGTAAGAACATTTAAGCACTTACTGAAAACTTACATGCCGTACTGAAATGTGTGCTCTTCCACTGATGTTGTTTCTATAAAGTTAGTCCCACCAGCGTTTGCAGGGGCAGGGCTTTGCTTTTTGTCCGCATTCATTTTAGAGGACCCAGAACTCGTGCTCATGGGAGTCCCGTGTGCATTTTCCTCTTTGTAATTGATTGTTGGCTTGGGGGTTAACTGCATCATTTAAAAATCTATCATGCTTTGGCTTACTGTTCTTGACGTTCATTAGTTATGGCTTGCCTTAAACTTGGCCCTGATTCTACAGCTGGATTCACTAATGCCAGTACCTGGTGCTGTGCAATCAGCCTTAATGACCTTGATGAGTGCAGTGGCCCGTTGCAGTTTGCCGGTTTGTGGGACGAGGAGTAGGATCCTAGGTCTGGATGGGAATTGTGTAGTGCAGTGAGACCTCAGCTCTGGCTGAGGCTTTGGATATGATCAAGGTAAAAAATAGCACAAAATATTACTAATATTTGAATATGAGAAAGAACTGCACATTCTCAGTTTTTAATTTATGGCAGGTTAGACACATTTAACTCCAATATATGAATGGTTTAAGCCTCTATTCTTAGGCACATTTATAGCATCTGCTAATGCCTGTATTTTAAAGAAAATAAAATAAATCACTTATTAAAATATCTTCTATATGGAAATGTAGCTAGTGGGCTTTATTATAACTTTCATTTATTCACAGAATATTTTGTTTGCTCCTTAAGTTTTACTAAGAAAAAAAAGATTAAGTGAGAATCTACGGTAAACTAGGGTGGTTTTGGTTTTGTTTTTGTTTTTTGTGTGTGTGTAGTGCCATTTTTATTGAGTAAGGTTCCTTGCTAAACAGCAGTTTCACGTTATACAGGACAATCAGATTGAAAGTTTAAAATTAAATGCCTTTGCATTATAGGTCATAGGACTGATTCTGAAAAAGTGTTTTGCTCTAACAGGCTGAGATAAAGCAAGGACTTCACTCATGAATCCAAACTGGTCTGGGGTACCACTATCTATAAAGAGACATGGTTTGCTGCACCCAAGCCTCAGTCTCCACTGAGTACAAAACATGGCTGTGAGAAGTACAGCTTCTCTAGTTAAGAGTTTCTGTCATGAATTTCTTAGCAAATTTGATCATTTTCTCATACCAAACACAAAGAACTTTACAGGTAAGCTTATATCAGCTGGTGAAAAAAGAAACAAAGTGTGAGAGAAGAAATGAAATACGGTTACCCCTTTTCCATTACAAGAACAATTTAGGAGAGGGAAGATATCATCAGAAACCAAACATATAGGAACTGGTATAACTTTCTTCCTATTTTAATCAAATGTAAAAGGGACAAATAATTGAACTAGGGAACTTCAATATACTTGCAGATTCTCATAATATGCAGTAAATCTTTACAGTTCTACTCTCCAAGGAGATTCTTGAGTAAATAATAATGATTTTGGCCTCTTGGATAAATGAAGATGGATGTACTGAGAAAAATCTAATTATGGATTTCTCCTGCCTTGACTCCTATCTTGTGTGCCAGTATTATATCATTGATACTTCATATATATATTCCAGCAGTGGTGTAGTAAAATGAAGCTTAATGCAGGAAAAAAGGAGCATAAACACATCAACAGATCTGTTTCTTTAATAATTCAATATTAAATCTGGTGATTTTGGAAACAAAGAATGTACCAATTTCTTTGAACGTTAGCTACTGCTACCAAGTCAATACAGCTACGCCGCAAACTCTAGTCTGTGCTGTGTATCATCAACAGAATTGTTCACTAAGGGCCATGTCTTCACTAGGAATGATTTAAAGGTATTCCTACAGTAGTGTACCATAGCAGCAACTCTTTCCTAGAAAGGACGCGGCTTATCTTGTGAAAGCTATATATTACATACTTTATCTGATTACCTCTGAGTTAAACAAGCTAAACAGCTAAAAGCTCTGGGCTTTTTGTGTTTGGGTTTTTTTTGTTATTTTGTTTTGTTTTGTTTTGGTTTTTTTAACGCAAGTGGACTTATAACAGGAGCTTCTGGAGGACATTTTTATATCAGTGGCTCACAAAGCTATGCCAGCAGAAATNTGTTATTTTGTTTTGTTTTGTTTTGTTTTTTTTAATGCAAGTGGACTTATAACAGGAGCTTCTGGAAGACATTTTTATATCAGTGGCTCACAAAGCTATGCCAGCAGAAATCTACAATGTAGGCATAGCTTAATTTCAGATTGATAGAGATGGCAGAATATTGGAAATGTTATTGAATGCATTACTGGAAGAAAGTATTCAAGGTCCCAGCTTATCTGGCAATTTCTACCTCTGACACTGAGGGGAATAGAAATACATCCATTTTGTGTTAGAGCCCAGTCTGGTTGGGCAGAGCCTACAGTTAGAGAAAAGAATATGTTTTCTCTTGCAAATGTGGTTCTTCATATATGAGATTGAGCTAATGGAGCCAAGCAAAGCAATAAACTCCGTAGTAACCCTTTTTACAGTGTCTTTGTAGGGACATATTAGGCTTTAAAAGTCTTTTCACCCATGTGGAAGTTAATCCTCTGTTCTCTCTGAGTGTTTTTCTTCAACATCCATTACAACAGTTAATGATTAATTATAGATCTGTCTCTTTGTTTTGAGGTCTTCTACAACATTCCTGGCTTCATTCATTTGTCTGGAAGGACCATAAGCTGTTTGGAGTCACAAACCATGTTTTTGTTCTCACATTTTACAGTAAGTAGGACAACAGAGTCATGGTCCACCAGTGTGGTTCCAAATAACAGCTAGTAATAATGATAGTGTATCAGCTCCAAATCCTGTATTCACATAGGCTAGACAGCTGGGAGATGTGAAAAGCCTCAAACTCCTTTGATGTTAGAAAAATACGCTATGGAGTGGGAAGCAGCTGTGAAAAGTTTGTGTATGCAGACAATCCAAAGTTAGTTGCCCGCAAAGGGATTTGAGAAGCCGCCTTCATGCTAACTGCATGATCTGGTGAAAAAACCACTTGGTGCTTTGGAAACTTCCACCTCGAGTATGTGTACAGTCAAAGGTTTTCATTCCAGTTAGTGATAAGTTAATGCTCAAATCTTCTTTACAAATTTGCAGAGCAAGTAGGAGAACATTTTGAATTGTTTATGCTGGTTCAAGTTAAACACATAAAATCATTCATATACTTAATGAATCATTAGAGAAACAATAGTCACAAAATCCACTTGCATCTAACAGATAGAAACTTCTAAGAAAGTACATTTAGAAAAGTTTCATATTTTTGGTGAGGGCACAAGATTGAAGAACTAGTTGGACAGTGATTATAATTTTTGCCACAAAGTTCCACTTGAGTAAAATCCATGCAGTAATTAATATATCTTGAGTACAGACTAACTCCAGAACTCCATTGGTGCATTCTGAACATGATCAATCACACTGGATGTCAATATTCTCAAAGTCCGGTTTAATTCACTCTTCTGAGGAAACACTTTCCAGAAACCTAGCAGTTATTAATAAACCCAAAACCAGAAGATTAATCAGAAAATGAAAATTAAGTACTAATTTTGTGATGGTCTAGGGACATAAAAGAGGCAAGGTCTGTGGAGAGAAGAAATCTCTCTTGCAAAACCAGCTGATGGATTTGGAAAAGAAGCAGTACTGCCATCCTACCTCCAGTTTATTACCTCCCCTTTATTTGAATAATATTGAATATATAAATACTTTGTCTGATGAATCTGAGTCATGTGACTGCAACAAGACTATTTGCAGCATGAATAACAAGCAGCAAGATTAGGTCCTGTCATGTTCTTTCTAAATGCCTAACTGAACAACCTATTACAAATCAGAGTCTAGATGCCACTGCCTGAATTTATATGAACTCTAAATCCCCCTCTGAATTTTTTTTTAGGGGAAAGCCAATGGATATGTGAATTTTTGAAATGCAAGAGTTTCAAAATGGCTAGCACAAGAAATTTCTCTTCCCCTTTTTTCAGTTGCTACCATCTCAATTATGATCACTCTTAATCGACTAAAATGCCCCAGACAGAGTGTCCAATATAAAGTAGCTTGTTCTCTGTCAAGGTTTCCCAACTATCTTTTAAGCTACATTGAATTGTAGGGACATACAAATTAGGATGTAAATTCATGGTTGATACAAAGGGATACAACCCCTTCAAAACAAATGGCATCCATTATTTTATATTTATTTATGTTTAATGCTGGGAAAAAAAAACAGTTACAAAGTCTATTCTTGTCATCTGTATTACCCTTGATAAGGAATATAGTCTCTGGAACATCTAAAACCTTCACTTACTTTGAAATAATGACATTGAAAACAAGCTACAACAAAAGCAAAAAAAAACAGAAATGCCATTGCATATGCCTGAATGTAAACAATTTTCACACTATAATATAATTTATTGTTTCCTTCTTCTTTGATCTGTTTATTATTTAATTTATGATAGAGTAGAAATCCAGAACAGTGTTTTAATTTATATTCATTAAGGACCAGTGCAGATAGATGATGTTAAAAAAATGATACATAATAATTACCTGTAATTAATTTTCCCCCCAAAAAAAGGCACACTACATGCCCCAAAGATAGCTGCTACATTTTTAGTTCGGTGATTGCTTGCTGTACATCTTACAGTATGTACCCATCTTTGGTTCATCCTAAAAGGCAGCCAAGTATAGATACATTGATTTTAAGCCCAGAGGAGATGACACTGACTTAGTCTGGATGCCTGCATATCACAGGAAAGACAATGTTCCTCTGCAGGTAGGAATTATTCTTCCCTTTTGCTATATAGCACCAAAATTTACTGTTTGAATCCCATCCTTTAGAAAGTCATTCAACGTTGAATTAAAGACTTAGTTATGGTAAGTTTGCCACTTCCTCAGTAAGCTGCACCAATGATTAATTACCCTTCTTGTTAAAATTTATTTATTCTTCCTAATTTTTACTTTTCTATCTCCAGCTTATCCAGAAACTGAATCTTGTTACACTGTTGTCTGTCAGATTAAAGTGTCCCAAGTATCAGAAGTCTTCTCCTCTGGGTCCTTATGAACCGTGATCAAGTTGCCTTTTAAACTTCTGTTTGATACACTAAGTATGTTGTCAATCAGGTTAGCAGGCCTGATGATGAGCCTCTCAAAGTGCTGAAGCCTCTCTGGCTCAGACAACGGTGTGATATTTGGAAGAATTTCTCAAGGATGACTGTATATTCTTTTAATAATTTATTTTAATTGTAATCACACATTCTTTAAAAACCAAACCAAACCAAACCAAAACAAAAAAAACAGAAAAAAAAAGAAAAGCACTGATCCCATCCTCAAAATTTTCTTCACAGGCCTGATTCTCCTGAGTAGCTGTAGCTCGAGCCTTAATTTGCCTACTATCTGCACATGATCAATGCTAAGATGCTTCAATAGTTTTCTCACCCTTGTTTCTGAAGGCTTCAAAGCCTTTAGTTCAGTGTATCTTCCTGACAGCCCTGTGACACAAGATAGTGTTATTATCCTTTTTAAACAAAAGGAACTGAGGCACAGAGTGATTTAGACAAACGCTGTCAAAAATATCAATTCTTTTTGGCTGCCAACTTTCAGATACTTGGAGGCAGATTTTTGGAAACCTTAAAAAGGCTTGTAGGCAAATTAGTCTAAGGAGATCATTAGCCTAAGGAGATGCTAACCCCTTTTCATGGGTGTTAGCCACCTAACTTCTCAGGTCCTTTTGAAAATCCTCCTAGGCATGATTTTTTTCAATTTTTGGTGCCAAAATATATTTAAAATATGGCCTTTGGCAGCTTTATTTTCAGAATACTTAGGATTGCTATAGCACTTTGTATATTCAGAACACAGCTTAAGTACGCTTCACTTGCAGATGTGAGCACTCAGCACTTTTATAAATCAGTCCCCATATGTCTTGGGTTGAATATTTACAACATTTCTTTCTTCTTACTTATCTTTCACACATTAACTCATTTTTTCTCCAGTCATTGTATACTATTCTTTACTTTTCCCCTTTACTTCAATAGTCTGGTTACTTCAATACTCAGCATTTCAAGTCCTTTGCCAGGAGGAGTGTGATGTTGATGGTTTCTTCCTTTTCAACTGAGTGTAAATTTGGGGCTATTTTGGCTTTTTAACAGAGCCTACACCTCGCTCTTTCTTCATTGACCTGCAATTTCAAATTACTTCTGAATTTTTTTTCTATATGGTGTGTATTACATGTGCCAGATACTTGCTTTCTTGTTCTCTTGGTGACTCCTAAAATCAGTTTCACCCAGCTCCAGAAGCTGCGTTACTTTTGTGCTCAGTAGTTGATAATGGGCAAGTTGTGTACAGCCCTGAAGCCTCTGGGCTTGGGCCTATGCCTCTGTGGCCTCTGTTAACATCCTGCACTTGTATTGCTCTACACCATGTTGTTATTCTGGAGTCCTAGATAATTCCTTCTACAAAGATTAGCAACTAGAATAGCTGCCCATAACTGCAGTGTCTATTACTTACAGGAAATACATCAANCCCTACGCCTCTGTGGCCTCTGTTAACATCCTGCACTTGTATTGCACTACACCATGTTGTTATTCTGGAGCCCTAGATAATTCCTTCTACAAAGATTAGCAACTAGAATAGCTGCCCATAACTGCAGTGTCTATTACTTACAGGAAATACATCAACATTACAACAGCAATTGGTGCTGCAGCACAAAATTATACAAAGCTAAGCAAGGCTAAAATAAATTAGGTAATGCCCACCTGGTCATTAGACAATTGCAGTTTCAACTAAGCAGGCTGAAACAAGCCTTGTGACTGACAAAGGCAAGACCAGACAAGGAGAGCCTGAACAACCCCATCCTGAGTCCTTGCAGTTATTAAAAAGCTTGTAGAGTGTTATTAGCCATGGTGATACTGCATTTACTTGGCTACAGGGACACACTAGTTACCTCATTTGGGATTCTAAAATTAGATGAGGTGAATATAGGCTTTGGAGACCAAGCTACAACCAGGCTACTATTGTCGGTGAGGAGCAAAAAAAGTGTGTTCTTCAGCGTGCTATACTAATCTTGGTAAAGATGCTGCTTCAGAGCTCTTTGGGTTGTAGCAGTCATCAAATTCAATATGGTTTGAAATCCTAAAGGAATAATGTTCTTTCCAACATTTTCATTTTTAGTGTTGAATAATTTCCTATGAATTTCCAAGACTTAAATTTTTACTGTAGAAGTTGCAAGGTGGAATTGATATCTTACCAAGTAAACGGATTTATTTTTTTTTTTTAGTCTTAGTCTCTATTCACTACTCAAAGGAATGATTCAGTTAATTGGCTAATGATGGCCCAAGCTCTGGTGTAAATTAATAGATAAATACAGGTTGGACCATGAGGCCAAGAGGAGGAGAGTCTTTGCTAGGCAACTTGCAAGGGGGAGTGTAAGTCATGTTGGTACATCTGGGTGGTTCCCTGTTTGGCGTGGTATGGGCAGACTGGCTCCACATTTGCATGTGGACAATAGTAATAGTTTATAGTAGGAATAGTGACCTCTGTAGCACTGTGGAATGTTAGAGGAGGGAAATCAAGCAACATGTGCTTCAAGGTGTTGCTTCTACCTCGCAGCTGTGATTTGGTGGAGCTGCATCACCAAAGTTTCCAGGTGTAGTCTTGCCCAGGCTGCATGTGGAGTGGAGTCGTTTTCTTTTTTGATGTTTACCTCCAGTATGCTGAGCCTACTCCAGTACTGGAAAATGTCTGCATTTGAGAGATAAGACCATGAGGATGCTGATGGAGCATTTTGATAAAGCTTTTGCTGCAGCCAGAGAAAGACACGTGAAAACCTGATCTAGGGCTTTGGACTTCCAGCCAAACCATTAAGCAAGAGAGTAAAACCAGACTGCATAGAATTAGATTCTAGGATCAGGCTCGCATCAGCACCTCCTTTTAAAGTCACTGGCAGTTACCTATCTATAACCAGAGGCAGAAAGTGGTCTTTAACAGTAATTAAATGACTCTTGTTTATTGCCATCAGTTGATTAGTGTGGTGAATTGATGCAACCTGCGGGAAACCACTCAGCGGGCACCACAAAGCACTCTGTAAAATGTCTATGTATTTCAAATCTTGCAAGCCTGCAAAACCCCGGAGGATCACACAATCCCTAGCAAACCATTGAGCTGGGATCAAACACTTTCCAGCTGATGGCATTGACTGTAAACCATCTTATGCTGTAACAACATACAATTCATGTAATGTGTGCCGCTCTTGAGTAATGAACAGATATTGTAAAGAGCACACAGGAATGTTAAAAGGTACTTATTATTTACACTTTCCACATGGATAACAGAAGGCCACCTTTAAAGACATGCAATTGTAAAATAATATTTTGGTATACATTATAATAATAAAACATGATTTAAAGTAATCAGTGATTATTAAGAAATTATTTTATTTTAATTCCTTTGGAGTGGGTTGCAAAACTAGGTACAAAATATTTGGAATTATGAGACAACTGTTCAATGCATGTCTCTTAAATTTGTTCATAGGAGGGGCTGGAGGCACATCTTTAGAATTTCTTGGGGTTTTTTAAGGATGGAAAATAACATTTTCTTCTCTTCATTTAACATATTTTAACAAAAAAATATTCATACTGCAAATGAAGCCTTAATGAAAATAGCCTAGGTTCCTGGCTTACGATAGTGAAAGAATGCTTTTGGCACATTCAAAAAATGCAAACTGGTGTTTTTGTCAAAGAAAGAAGGCAGTTATCTACGTTCATTTAACATTATCTTTGTGAGCTCTCCTCTGGATCTTCTGCTCATTGTACTGTTTTCTGTTACCAATCAAATCCCTTTACTCAACAGAAGACCATCATTTTACCACAGAACAATGGTGCACTAAATGAAGGTTCGCTTTACTCAAAACTACATTGCTCCACACTGAAACAATTTACGTCTGCTCTGCTTTGCTTAACAGTCAAACCATCAGGCATTTCTGATACAAAATATCATCAGGCTTAAATTTTTTCAAGCTTGTCTAAAGTTTGATGCTCTCTCCTTAGCATTTCCTACGAGCTGGTTGGGTGGCTCCCAACTCAAGATATAGCCATGCAAATGACTTTTTGCTTGGTTTGAAATTACCATAAATATACTCCATGACAGCTTCTGAGCTACCATTACTAATTATGACATATCAACAGCCAAGGATAGTGATGGGGGAAGGTAGCATGTTTTCTCATCAGGGAGACCAGAGATTGTTTTGAGACTCAAACATTTGTCATTTAGTTCTAAACCACTCCATGGAGGATGTAATCAGGGATAGATGGCCCTGTGCCTAATACTAATTTTTTTTACATCTATATTGGATTATTTATAGAGATTGAAACTAGAGTGATAGAGAAGAGTCACTCGATAGAAGTTTCCCTCTATCCTACCACAGACCATTGATGAGGGATGCTACACAGGGGTGCAATATGGTAGTTGAGAATTGAGCCTTAAGCTTTGGTAAAAAAGAGGTCAACAGTTTCTTGAATGTCCTTAGATTTTGTTAGGCTATCTTCAAGCATTTGATACTCCACTTATTCTCAGCTCATTGGAATGAACTCCAGGAGTCAAATGACCTCCGCAATTTTCTCTGGCAGTTATTTTTGATCCTTTGGACGTGTACCCTCACACCACATCAGTTAAATAGATAAAATTTTCCTCTGAAACAGTCTCAGGAATGTCTCTTTGTGACAAAGGCCTGTCCAATGTATCGTCTGAGAGACACAGAAGTGCTAACATAAAATGCACTACGTTATTAGTTGATTCAGCTACTATACGTATTCCATATGTATGTATTTGCAATATGATGTTGATCCATTTTATGATCAGTCTTTGATTACCTTAGCATTTTCTTTTCTTTACTTATTTCTTTCAGTATAAGTGGCAGCAGAAGGAAGCTTCTTTTTTGCAAAGTTAGGTACCATGTACTAAGGTTAAGGTTTTCTCCTTTATGTTTTGTAGGATATAAATTGAGTTTCAAGATACCACTTAGCTTTAATACTTAGTGATTGGTAAGTGTAAAATTAGTCATAAAGGGTTCTTCTTACAGCCCGTTGTGTGGGTCAATATTTTAGAGCATGTTTTAGACATTGAGTTGCCTCCAAAACACGTCTAAGACAATGAAAGATTCCTATTAGTTGCAGTGGTTTTGGAATACATCCAGACCTATATTGACTGGAATCATTAGGAAAACCCTTTCAGCCTCCAGAATTAACCTACTTAAAAATCTCAGTGATGTATAGAAGAATAAAGAAAATAAACAAAGAAATACATCTTTGGCTGACATGGGACTCACACAGCTTCTTGTGCAACTCAGTTTTGTAATTCAGAAAATCACCGTCCTTACAGTTTCTTTACCTTCCAACAAGAAACAATCTGGAGACTTGGTTTTCTTTGTATTTCCTTTGTTTTTTCTTTATATTTGGAAAAGGGTTTATTCAAACTTAAGGTATTTAAATAAAAACTGGATGTCCTCTTAAGGGCTACATTCTCGCTCAGCTACAAGCTAAGGGACTGAGTAATGCTAACTTGCACTGTAGGGAAGAGTATTTCTGTTCATTGCAGGAACTATTAGATGAAATTGTTTGGCCTGCACTAGGCAGCAGGTCAGACTAGATGAGCTTAGTGGTCCCTAGTGGCTCTAAAATACGAGTCTGTAGCTTGCTTCTGGTTGCCACTTAAGTCCTTATCACCATTACTTTGAGTAATTTATAATTCTCAGAATTAGTTCCATCAGTCTGAAATTACTGCATGAAATACTACTAAAGAGGATTTTTTTTCCCACTTAATGATAATCTCAGAGGCCTGGACTCACACTGGGAATTTTGGCTCAGTGCAGCAGTGAGCCAAACTACCTCTTCATTTCTACTTAGCAGCATCCCCAGCCACAAGTTAGGTAAGTACGTTTTCCACACAATAATTAGAGAAATACTTTAATGACTGGGAAGATACCTCAGAACACGAATTACAAAACCCAGCGTACAGAACTTCTAAGGCAATTAAGAGGAGTTGCTGAAGTGAAGAACTTGGCTTAAAGCCCCCTTCTTTGTGAGACTGAGATGCCTAAATCCAAGCTGGACAGACACACATTTGTGCACTCATTAACTCTTTCCTGGATTTAGGTACTGAAGTCGGTACCTTTTTGTGAAGGGCTAAACCACTGATAGAGCAGGTGGAAGTTTCAGTCCTCCATTTGCCATTCCAACTTTGCTATCAAGCTATAGGATGTGATGTGACATACTAATATTAGTGTCTGGTCATAATGTCATTCTTATTTATATAAA
This sequence comes from Himantopus leucocephalus, assembly GCA_003993805.1. Taxonomy (NCBI): domain Eukaryota; kingdom Metazoa; phylum Chordata; class Aves; order Charadriiformes; family Recurvirostridae; genus Himantopus; species Himantopus leucocephalus. The sequence continues at coordinate 81,027,050 of RSEF01000003.1, read as the reverse complement.
TACTTTAAATATTTATTCCAAGCCAATGCTTAAATTTGTGGTCTACTAATTCACACGTACTCTCCCTGGCTCAAGGTCAGTGCAAAGTGAATGTGTTGACTCTTGAGTAGTCAGGGACACCTCTTCCTGTGAGTATATTCCAAATGGTTAAAGCATACGCCCTAGATCAGAACGCCACAGCTAAGGAAGAGTAAAGGTACTTGTGTGTTCCGCCGAGTTTTAGGCACAAAACAGACACAGAACTGTTCATTGTGGCCAAGAATCAAGTAATTAAGTGCCATAGGGGATTTTCTGAAAAAAAGGAGGGTCTTTAAGTGACTCCCATGAGGCAATTTTGAAATTAAGTGCCTGAAGAGGCAGCTGTTTGACCAAAACCCCTGTTCTTGAGTCCTGACTTACTTTTCCCCAGAAATTCTCTTTTAAAATCAGCATTTAAAACCTGAGATAAATGCTGTACCTGTACCATCTCTGTTCTAATGAGGGGCCAGAGTGCTGCATGTACAAAGAGGCATTGTGCTGGAAACAATTCCCAAACACATCCTTCCAGAGGACAGAAGTAAGAGAAAAGGCTCTGGAGTTGCATTCAGAGAAACAATTAATGGGTCTCCTTATTGGAGATATAACATGCTCTCTCTCTCTCCAGCGGCCAGGTTAAAACATTGGCTGGCAGAACAAAAGACATCCTGCTGTTGGTGCAACCAGCCATGCCTTTTGGGAAAGTTTAGTGATGCTAGTAGTGGGCCGAGTCCCTCTCACTTGAGAATAAATATCATTCTGACTGTTTATATATACATATTTTCAAAATGGGAAGATACATCTGTGACCTCTGATTCTCTGAGAACTCACACATGGGAAACTAGTCTCTGGGTCATCAAGTAGAATTTGGTGGCTTATTCCCATCTCACTGACACCAATCCTGGGAGCCTTACCGCAGAATTTAGTACAACACAATAATGAAGTGTGAACTTGAAAACTTTTCTGTTTCTATTCCCTGGCAGAAAATGGAAACCTATATCGTAGACTGACATGGAAAAAATTACAAGGGAAAAAAAAAAGTTAAAGTTAAGAAAAGAACATACTCTTTTTTTTTGACAGAATTATGAGAAACACTGGCCGTACTCTCAGTCAGCCCATACTGGCACTACTCTGTTGCTATGACTGGCAGCAGTGAAAACAGACTGACTTTTAGCAGTGGTGGTTCTGACCCGTCATGCTTCCTTTTAATCAGAATTCTGACAGTGGCAAATACAAATGACACGTTTACTATAAAATGGGTGTATGCATATACATATGTGTGTGCATCTGATGAATAGAAAACTGAAAATCTTTTAAGGACCAATTATTTCTAAACTAAACAGAATATGCTTCTAGCTCTTTTTCTGGCACAGACATCCATCAAACAATAACAGGGCATCTGTTGAGTAGATATGCACATGCAATGCAAGCAGGCTTAATTTTTATTTGTTGCTCATAAAAGATGTTGCCACGGTTTTATATATTCAATTTTGTATAAACATTTAAGTGAATAAATGAATAAAGTACAGTTACAATGAATAAATGCCAATAAAGATTGTGATTAAATACAAAGCAACGCAGCAGGAATTTCAATAGATTGAAACTGTAGTCACTTCTACTCAAAAGGGTGTTAACAGTATGCCTCAGACTCCCTGCCGTCGGTTTGAAGCAGCAAGAATGCCTGTTGCCCAAATCCTTCCCAAAGCAAATAACTTTATAGACTGAATTTCTTCCTGAGGGAAATTCAGGTATTGATTATTATTGTTAACATAGAGGTCTGCTGCATGGTTTATTTGCATGGTTTAGTCATTATCGGTCTTTTAACAGTTTTTAGGGGAAAAGTTTTGATGCATTAATAAAGACCACGTGTAGAAGGGATAGACGTATGGCTTGACTAATATGTTGGGTGTTACACTGGTTTTGATTACAGACTTATTGAGCACAAGAATGGAGACTAGTCCTAATCCTAAACTTATGGGAGAAATTACCACCTATATTGGTGTTGAAAAACTATGTTCTTTGGGAAAACATAGCATGATTTTTGGATACAAAATATTTAACAATCTAAATGTTTTGGCCATGTTGTCATTCAATTCTTCCAAAAGTATTTGCCCCTCAAAAATTAGTCTATATGCATTTCACTACTCAAAAATTCTTTGATGTATTAGTTATCAGTGATGTGAGTGTTTAATATATAACAGAACATATAACAGAACATATAACAGAACATTCACAACTGAATCCTACCTGGCTGCTGTCTTCAGCAAGCACTGTAGTTCTCCCAACCCAGGGAAAGAAACAGGCTGGACCATACTAGAGCAATAGATAGGCCCTCTGAGCTCATATAGAAAAAGATGCATTGGGTCTCTTTGTTCTGTTAATATACTCCTAAATCTTATGTCCTATTTGGCAATTACATGCTACTTTGACTTTAAGATGCTGGTCTTCAGTCATTTTAATCAGCTGCTGCCAGACGCTCAAAGAGAAAAGTCTGATAAGTGTTGGCAAATGCTTACTAAAATGCTTACATACTAAAAGGTGTAGCTCAGGCAGCGATTCCACGTGACTGTCTCCTGCACAGAGTAAACTGGATGAGTGGCACCCGCCTGGTTTAGTTTACCACAGGTTTAAACATTTCCTCCACAAATTCTTTCCATGTTCTCATTGTTTCTGCTTACATGCCTCAACGGTCAATTCCAATGTTTTTTGTGTTAAATGTCCTATGAACCCTTTCCCATCAATTAGGTCAATTACAGGACAACTCATCTGTTCTTTGCAAGAATTATGGGATGTTTCTCAAGAAGTAATGGCAGCTGATTGATTTTTTCCATGTCCTCAGTTCATGGTAAATGTGCTTCTGTCAGAGCATAACTCAGGGGCCTTCCCATCACAGTCTTTCTAGCTAGTCAGAGTTTCAGTTAGCGCAGGTTTAAATCACTTCTAAAAGCAGATTAAAGGTTATTATTTGTTGATAGGAAATGTAGTAGTACTGACTGGAAAAAGCCCCAGTTAACCCTTTAGTGAAGGAATCACTAAGCATAGGCAGGATAGTACATGCCATGATGCATTTGCTAAACGGCATATTTACCTCACCTGAAAAGTGCAGCTGAGAGGAAAAAAAAAAAAAAGCGGTCATTAAAAAGACCTTAAAAGGAGCTTCTAATAAGTTCATAATCTAAGTGTGCAAAGCGTAAAGATGCTGTCTCATCTCCAAAAAAAGTTTACAATTTGAAGAACTGTCCTTGCTGCCAGGTAAGTCACAGCATTTCGTACATTTTTCAACCAGCAAATCCTAGGAACCCTTGCAAACAGATGAAATAATTTTCCTTAAAACCTGTATCTCTAATAACTGAATTGTTAATGATCTTATTGTACTCAAAGGTTTGCACAACTTGCAGCAGTACAACATATATCTTCTTTCGTTATGACAGCATAAAAAAATCTAGTGTTGCTGAATAATTATTAAAACTAACATCTTTTAAAGCCTTAGCTGAGGATAAGGACAAAACCTCTTGATGCTAAATAGAAAAAATGCTAATGGAGCACTTCTTAAACTTTAGTTTCATCTTGATGCTATTTTGATTACCTAAGGAGAATCTGCCCATATCCCTTTGTTGCACTACTGCACAAGGTTCTTTGAAATGAAAATCTCTGTGTACATCTGATGCAAACCAGCAGAAGACTCCCCAAACAAGAAGCTAATGAATGGAGACCAGAGGAAAGAGAAGTACAAACCCAGATCCTGACACTTGTGTCTTAACAAAATTCTCAAGGGAGCTCCTCAGTGGTACATACAGGACATCATATCTCCAGAGAAACATACTCTGCATGCTTATAAGAAGTGATAATGTGAGCAGGACCTGTACCTGGGATGAAAAAAAGGCCCAGACAGATGCTGAACTAACTGAAGGTACAACCTTGTATATACGAATTCCTTCCCTGAAATCCACATTTAAAGTTGTTGCATTTACTTTTAATGTTACTGGAAGCTGACAATCTGTGCATGCCTGCTGGAATTTGTTTTGAAATAAAGCTCTGGAGACACTGTTAAATCAACAGTGAGCTGAAAGGAAAAGGTCCCATTAGTCCTGGAGCAGAGACTCCTGTAAAATCTTCTAAATGCAGTTCAGAGATATCTCAATGCCATTGAAATCCACCAGAAAAAATAAAATAAAAGTCATGTACATGTTTATCTCCCTTAGTCCTTTTTATAAAAATGCAAGGACTATTGGTCTTCACATTTGAATTTCACATGCACAGTATAGCTACACCACCATACAGTGAAAGCAACACAGGACTGGGGTTTTGCAAAGCCTCCTAAATGAAAATGAAAAATGTGGCACTGAAGAGAAAAACCTCAGGAAGGCAATGAAAGATTCAGCACAGAAAAATGGGTGAGGAATACTAGTAGAGCAGGACAGCATGTGTAAAACTTGCAGGGTAAAAAGAGAGTTGCTCTACAGTCAGGTTTAAGCAATATCAGGGTAGTGGAAACTGTGGAAAGAAATTGCCTTTATCCTTCCAGAACGAGCTATGAGGGGAGATGAGAGAGAAGCTGTATATTATATCTAGGCTGTTCACAGAGGAGACGTCACCCTGCCTGTTTCCTCTATGTGTTTATTCCAAATTTGAGTATGAATTGTTTCTAATAGGAGTAAAAGCCCGGAAGGCCAATTTGACACAGCTCAATTAGTTTATTGATCAGAACTATGAGACCACAGCCAATCAAAACCATAACATATGTGTTACCAATCTCTGCTGGGGTATTCCAGTGGTTTGGGTGAACTAAAGCATATTTTTCTTGTGTTGAGTAATATTCATATCTTTCTTGTTATGAGGCAAATCTGCAGAAAAAAATTATCATCCTTTTGGTACTTACCAAAAAATGAGACTGCTGTCTGCAGACATTGCACACAATTTAAAGATACATTGATATCTTATCATTTGTACTTTTTTTTGGTCATTTTGAACATACAAAGCCCTACTACAAATTTTTGTGTTAGAGCTTGGGAATCATCAGAGTGTAACCGACAATTTACCTGCAACAGCAGAAAGGTCTTTTTCAATCAATATTCAAAAACAGCTAAGCTAACAAAAGACGCTGTTTTGTACTTGTAAAAGTATAGGTTAGGCATTGTCCTGCAGGACAGGCAGAAATTACAGATACCATTCTTGTAATTTTTGCATTAGTCAATTTTAGTAATGGATTGTTTCCCCCTTCAGCGTTATTGACAGGGTTACACACCTGCTAATGATTAAAGTTTCCCAGTAATTTCTGGGCTAGGATTCCACCTACTTGCTGAAAATATCACCAAACTTTAAACATTTGTGTTCAGGTGGGCTGGTTTGTATGTTTATTTAGGGTAGTTTCAGCTGAAATAGTTTGGAAATTTTCAGAAGACACAACTAACATTATTTTGCACATTTTAAGTGGCTTCTTAAAGGTAGCTCATTAGGTTAGGTCCCTGTGCTGTGGAGAAAGGACTTGACATTTGGCAGGGTGATTTCTGATGTAATAAGAGTATGGGTTTTCTTCTAATTTTATGAAAAAATTTCCAAATTTGAATAAGCTATAAGTTTTTGACTTATTATGAACTTAATTTTGTGTGACTTGGTAGAACTCATTGTTTCTGTCTTCTGAAGATGCTCTTGCTTCAGTCTGCTCCTTAATTGCCTCCTGAGCTATGTCCCTGTCCCTGCCACCCAAAACATCCAGGCATGGTCCAGCCTGGGGATCTAGATGTTTAGGAACATATTCCTGTTTAGGAGAATATTCCCGTGTCTGTTGTTGCTCCTGTTTTTTCAGCAGCACTGTGGCTCCAGTATCTGTAACTGAGTTCCCATGTTAGGATTGGTTCTGAGTAATGAGGAGAAAATGTAGAAAAGAGGTTTAACTGAATGGGCACAGGGAAGATGGGAAAGGATAGGAGAGATTAATAAAAAGGGAAAGGAAGAGATTAGAAAAGGAGCAAGAAAAGAAGAGACAGAAGAAACAGGGGAGGGGAATAAGGATAAGCTAAAGAGAAGATGAGTTGAGAATAGCTCAAAACTACTCTCCTTCAGATGCTGAGCAGTTCTTTGATCACACCACTGGATATTCCTTCGCCATGTAACAAATTGCTGCCACTCTGCCAACTGCATGTTTCTGTCCCTGTCTGCATGGTGACCCATACAGAAAAGAAAAACCTTCTGCAGTGACTCCCTAATCTTTTCTTTCAAGCGTTAGAGTGCACCGTGCTGCATATCTGAATCCCTGCTTGATCCCATGAAGCAGAGGCCCATGAGGCAGGGTCCTTCAGGAAAACCCTTTGAATAATATATACACAGGCTTCCACAGGAAACCCTATTTCCGTCATTTGCTAGCTTTTGAGAAACACTAATTTGCAATGTTAATATTTTTTAGCTGAGAATTTGTGTATCTGTGCAACTATCTGCATTCTCTTTGAAGCTAGCCTTAGCTATTTTTTCCAAACAGCTGGATTTTAGACTCTTCTGTCAATTAAACTAATTCTGTGTGCTTTCAAATTTATTTTTTTTTTTACCCAGTAAAGTACCTTGAAAAAAGATGTTTTCCACTGACTTATTCTGTGATTGAAATACTGTTCTTTGCCAGTATGCCTGGTTATTTTCCACAGCATTCCATTCTAATAAACACAGTCTCCCAAATTCATAATTTCTCTGCTGGGCTGCTTTCAGCTTCTTGTGTGAATGCACAAGCAGCAGTCCTGCTGTACCACTTAGATACACTGATATGACACTGAAAAGAGATAATTGTGTTTAATTTCAGCATAGGAAAGTCTATTGTAAGAACTGGAATGTAATCAAGTCACAATTAGAAAAGCAACTGGCTAAATTTCTTCCATTAAAAAAGCAATAAGGAGGCATCACATTTAAATCCATTATTAATGAACTAATACATACAGTACAGAACAGTAATTTGTAAATTGCTTTTAAAATTTAAACAATTTCATTTATGGGATAGCCATACAGATCACTTTTTAAAATAAATACTTTAAAACTTAAACAAATGCAAAGGTAAAAATCAAGATTTCTTTACAAGAGATCATGTCAGCTAACAGGATTTTTCAGTATCCAGCATAATTTCAAGGATGCAGTAGAAAAACGTTGAAGGTAGAGTGATTTAGAAAACATTATAACAGTCAAGTACATGTCTCTTATGTATTATTAAAGTGAGGGTTATTATTTGCTGTGACATAGTAACAGACAAGGAAGAAAGAATGGAAGAATACCAGGAATACTAGGGACAGAGGATGTCATTCAATTATCCATCTAAGGCCTATGGGATTGTTTTTTCTCTGTTTTGTTGTTGATGTCTGGTCCCTCCAGCTGTTCCTTTACAACTTTGCCTCACTGTAGCACTTTTAGATATTTTCCTGCATGCCTCTCCTAGGGATCAGGAGTCTCAGAACAATCATAATCCCTGGCATAATGCAGGAGTTTCAGAATGAGGACAGAATCGTTGCATACAAATCAGGATGGCTGGTAAGCCTGCACAGCATCCATCTATCACCCTGTGCTTGCACAGGGCTGCACCATATATCTCTCACTAACCATATTAAAGAGGCTTTGTCAGCAGTCATATTAAAAATACTTTGCCTATGATTTTGAAAATATAAAAGGTGGATACTAGTCTGAACCGCAAAGCTTTTCAAGAAAAGTAGATTAAACAGACTAACTAGGGAAAAAAACCTTCAAGTTCTCAGCAGTTTTAGGCAGCCAAACATGAAGTGTGACTTCTGAAGCAATGATGAGACAGCCAAGTTTCTACAACGTTGCACGATTTCCTTCCCCTCTGTTTATGAGAAAGGCCCCTTCTTTTTAGGCAGCTAGTGTCAGGTGGCAGCATTTTCTGATACTTGACATTTTTCTGTTGGCTTCTATTTTGTTCTATCATTTCTTGAGATCTTGGATAAGGACCTTCTAGAAAGAGAAGGAGGAAGCCCTCCAATATGAAAATCTACCAATCTTTATGAAGATCACGGAAAGATGCTGAGGTGAATTAGAGTACATTAGCTTCACTGCCACCTGCTGGGAAGCAGTCATTTTTATTGCTCTGGTTTTGCTGACTGATAATGTTAAATAGTTACAAGTATGTCATGCAGTTCTATCCTGCTCATGCTCAGACAATTTTTCCTGATTGGACAGAAAGCTTACATTCTTTCAGATGTATTCTTTATGCTTGATAAAATACAGTATATCATCTTCAGATCCAAATGCCATGTTTGCCCATTATTTTGAATTTTTCTTCCTCACTGATTCACTCAAACTAGCAGTTTTATTTTTAGGCATGTTTGTATGCATTTTTCTTGCTTTGTTTGGTACATGCCATTCTTATAAGATGCTTTTAACGAACAACAATAATCCATTATGTATATTTTCCCTGCTTAGACTGTGTGGAAAACCTAATGTAGAATTTCCTTTTCATGTTTCACTTAGTTTTCTGTTTTCCCCTAAATTTCTTCATTTCTTTTCTCTACTCATTTTTTTTCTGCGGGTCATAGTTCTTATAATTTCCCTATACGAAGCAGGCTTTTGGCACCTTTTGGAAAGCAAGGCATTGAATTAGACATGAGAGGGACATATGTCTTTCCTAATAGTCCCTGAATGTTGCAATATAATTAACTACTATGATATACCACACTATAAGGAGAAATCATTTTTGTGTAGTTGGCATCCTGTGGAAGTGCTAACTTAAGTTACGGTGGAAAAATATAGACTCCATTGCCAAAGGACAAAGGGAAAGTTGACGAATGGCACCAGGATACACCAGGAACCTGGGAAAAACTTCAGCGATTCATCATACTGTTCAAAGAGTCTGAAGTCACATCTGAGTTTGACATAGAAGTAGTTTCCAAAACTATTGTCCCATATCTCCAGTCCTAGTTGTTGCATCTCAGCTGTAATAGGAAGCTCTGCCAGTATGGCACGGTGGAGCCCAGTGCATTGGGGAACTGATAACAAAACAAGCTGCCTCAGAGGCTGGACTTGTATGACCGTGCGAGCAAGACTCAGGTCTGTTGAGCCCAGCCAGAACGCATTCTAGCCCAGTTGTATTGCTTTTAGTACCTGCTTTACCCCAAAACACAGTTTAAGGGAGATCAAATCAGAAATAGTGAAATAGAACAACAAAGGGAAGATTTTCCAGTTGAACACATGCCCCAATGAGTGCTGCAGCGCTATGACAGCGGACATCTGCTGAGGATCTGCTGTCAGCTAGTGATTACTATGTTTTTCATCCTCAGTGACAGTGAGATTCCTCAAAGCTTTAAATGGAAGCAATTAAATCTCAGGTGTGATTGGTGCAAACAGCATCTTACAAGCATGCCATCGTCATGCCACCCTGCTGTTCTCTTGCTTATTTTAGTAGAACATTCTTCCTAGGGGAAGACTATTCATTTTACTGTTGATCACATCTGAACTCACATATTCAAGGTGCAGTGGGTCA
>RSEF01000003.1:80998828-81017469 GCA_003993805.1 Himantopus leucocephalus | reverse complement strand
GGTTGTTCAGCCTGGAGAAGAGAAGGCTCCGGGGAGACCTTTTGGCGGCCTTCCAGTACTTAAAGGGGGCCTACAGAAATGATGGGGAAGGACTTTTTTGCAAGGGCATGTAGTGGTGGGACGAGGGGGAGTGCCTTCAAGCTGGAAGAAGGTAGATTTAGGTTATATATCAGGAAGAAATTTTTCACTATGAGGGTAGGAAGACACTGGAACAGGTTGCCCAGAGAAGCTGTGGCAGCTCCATCCCTGGAGGTGTTTAAGGCCAGGCTGGATGGGGCTTTGAGGAACCTGGTCTAGTGGGAGGTGTTCCTTCCCATGGCAGAGTGGTTGGAAGTAGATGTTCTTCAAGGTCCCTTCCAACCTAAACCATTCTATGATTCTTCTCCTAATTATATTAAAAAGAATCAATACATTTTCAAATGCGCATAACTTTATTGTAGCTGCCGATACACACAACACATTCCATCATCCTTTTCCCCCAAAATCTTGGTGAGATTAAGGTACATTATCAGAGGAGTGCTGAGAATGCCTCAATATCCCACGCCAACAACATGTTAACAGCAACACAAGGATGGTTTTACAATCATAGAATTTTTGATTTGAAGGGACCTCTGGAGGTCGTCTAGTCCAGCCTCTGCCTTGAAACTGGTCTTCAAGAATATCCACTTCTGTGCACAGGCCTAGCAAGTGAGAGAAACGTACATACTGTATTTCTGAAGAGGGCTAGTTACCATGCCTGCAATTATGGAGCAACTGTCTGACCCAGTATATTCAAGTTCAATTTGTCCATGTGAAGACAAAACTAGGATTTGAAAAAAAAAACCAACCTGAAAAATATCCGTGCCAGTTCCAATCAGTAGCAGCAAAACACAGCGTTTTTTCCTCCTTTCAGTTTCTCTAATTGATTGAGATGATTTTTATACCTAATTTTAGGCTCATATGCTTTCTTTTATCTGCTGTAATATTCTCATTCATCTCTTTGTAAAATACCTTATTTTTTCTCCCTGTCTGAATCTCAGTTTTTGCTGAGATAATTGGCTTTAGCTATGATTTTCGAAAGCACTCAAATGCATTTTTCCAAATTGACTTCGAGCTCAAGTCAACATTATAAGTCACTGAGCCTGAGGGTTCTTAAGAGCAGAAGTAGTTTTTGAAAATGGAACTTAAACTCCTAAGCCAAGTAGCTGCTTTTGAAAAGTTATCATTTATGCAACATGTGCAAGCCAGGAAAGAAGCCAAGTAAACAGAAAGTCTTGCTTCTGTCCCACCACACATTATGTGCAACTGTTGATCAGTATGTGTATATACTTGGACAATATGTATTTCACATAAAATAATTATAAATTACATCTTTGAACAGAATTAGAATTTGGGAAAAAATACATTTAGGAATGTAAGAATACAATATAGAGTATAAGAGAACAATGAAAAAACCCACAAACCAGGCTAGAAATGAAATGTCATCTTCTCTGCCAGAATAGACTAGAAAATCTCCAGAAAGTACCTAAGGTTTTGAAATGATATCCTGCTCGCTTCCCCTGAAGCTGATGACAAACCTCCCAGTTTCTTTTCAATTATTGTAGCTTTAGAGTTTCACATGTACTTCAGAAAGAAATTGTGTCTTTTTCCCTAAAAAATATAATTCAAGTAATTCCTTCAGCAGGGCAGTTATCTATCTGCAAATTAAGTGAAACTTTATCATCCCCAGCTTTTATATTAGGACTGTGCTAGGTAATTAAAATAGAAACTGATATGATTTTAGCATTTCAGCCCTTATGAACTATTTATTTCTGTTGCACCTATGTGAAATACGTACAGTCCAACTGGGCTGGACTTCAGAAACATTTAACAAAGTTAGTACCTTAAACACAAGTAGGTCTATCAAAATCTCTAAAGCTACATTTATATTATTGAGCAAGATTAATGAGCAAGATTTGTTACCTGATTCAAGAGCTTACTTATTTAAGAAAGCTCTGAAAATGAAGTACCTTTGTGGTAAAGGCTTGGTGGAAGCAGGGTTGTCACGGCTAATATTGCTGGTGAGGAGCAGAAAGAGTTCTGCTAGGTCAGGAATAAGCTCTGTGTGGTGGTTAGCGATGGGAAGGACAAATTATCTCAGAGTAGTAAATGGAATCTTAAATGGATCTTCAATAACATGCTAATTTTGTCTGGTATCTTGACTGTGGAATTAATTTTCTAACTGCCAATTTCAGCTGGCCACGCAACTGCTTCTCTAAATTTCAAGGTGACCTTTGTAGGGCCATAGGAGACATTTTAGCTCGGTGCATAAGAGCATTGGATCCTTTAAACACCTCTGTTTTCATTTTGCAATAAGTTGTTCTCAGTGAATTTATCAAGCATAGGAAATATTAACTGGACAGCCTTGTTGAGCATCTCTGTTCACCACCACCAAAAAAACCCCCCATTTTCAGATGCTAATGAGAATTGTTGTTGTTAACACTGAGATGAGTGGCTCTGGCATACAAAATCTTTATTTGATACAGAGATTGTAGACAGTCCAGTGGAGGAAGAGAAAAGAGGGAAGTGGGAAGAGGGAAGGTGAAGGCAAAGACAGAAGGAATTTTTGGTGTAGAGTGCTGGGCAGGAAGACACCTAGAACATCAAGCAAAGATGATTGCTGGTTGATTTTGATCATGATCAAAAGTAGGATGTCTAATCCTCCTTTCTAACAGTAGCAAGCTTCAGGACCCAATATTGTTTAATTAATTGAGCTGAAAATAATATGAACTTGACTGAGGAAGACATTTTCAAGAATCATTGGAGAGCCTTTATGAGTTTTCTTAAAACTAAAATCTGAATGAGCAGCTAATCTGAGTTGTTCAAGCAGAGCCCAAAATAAGTTAACTCTCTGTTTAAGACCTTGAAAACTGATGTGAGTTTATCTTTTAGTCTCCTGTAAGGACTCAGTGATACTTCTGCAAGTAAAGACCCGGCAACTTCACACAGTTCATATCAGGGCCAAACAGAGCCGAAACCCTTGTTCTTGGGAAAGCACCATTGATTGCTATCCTGTAAGAAACCTGCCAATTAAGGGCCAGAAACAAACCTCTATCTATACCCCTCAATTGCAGTAAAATTGCTTAGTAGTAAAATGTGAACATTCTGCAGCCATCTAAAAATGCATATCAATTATTTTCCTCTTAGTGCAACCAGGCTGTTTTGGGAGATAACGCAGTAAGGAAGGAAGCATCTTTTTCAGCCCCACAAGGCAATGCATCTTCACACGGCTTCTTGCAACAGGCTGTGCCTGAAGGCACAATTTTGTACTCTGCTGAAACGATCAAATGAACAGAGTGTAAAACGAAACCTTGTACTAAAATGAAAAAGGCCGTTTAAATAATTTGGTAGGATGGGTTATAAAACCATTTAATAAATCTGAAAGACAAATCAATTAATATGCTTACTGTGTCAGAAAAACAGGACTGTGTGCCAAAGCAATACAGCTGTTTCTCTGCTTTGGGGACCTGGCCTGAAACCTCTTCTGATTATTTTACAAAGAGCTCCTAAAAACTCCACATATCAGCACACGTATTATCTGACAGAACGCCCAGATCTGAGAATAGNAACTTATCCAAGCACAGTGAAGAACCATGCAGTTGTGTGACAAACATAGTCACAGTTTCAGAAAAAATAATCTGACTAGTTCTCAATTTAAGTAATATTAAGACCACACAGAAGAAATGTGCATGTTTTAAGTGGTTATAGGTATACTTTACCTGGGAACCTGCACCCTTGTCACTTGACATATAAGCTTTGTTCCAAGGGGGAAAATAACTCTAAAAATACCCCTTATAGTACTACTCTTGAGGGTCTGCCCTCTCAGGCAGGGAAAATGTAATAATAAACACTTTTGGCCAAACTTCTTCAGAGATAAGAAAACCACCCCAAATCCATCTTCAATTAGGTGACAGCATTTATCACAAAGGACTCCTGGACCTCCTGTAAGCTTCTTCCAGCATGTCATTTAGTCTGCCTGACAGCATGGTGACTCTGCAACTATAGCCTATTTTATTCTTTTCAGAGATTTACCTTCAGATGTCTTGAAAAGCTTTCTTTAACCCCCCCCTTTTTTTTAATTAAGTAAGGTTTTTCAAGCTTGAGGGCTGATTTTTTCCAACAATTGCTCAGCAGTCATGAATGGGCTAAACTAGGCTAAACCTACTGCTTCAATTAGTTTAATTGATGGAGGTTGGGGTGTGTGGATTTTCTCAGCTGAGTCTAATGAAAGAAGCATTGAGTTTATAGAGGATATTTTATGCTGCAGAATGTAAGTTTGAGAATGAGGAGGCCATAATTTTCTTCTCAGCTCCTCAAATGATCTGTAATGGGATGTTGGCCAAAACATTTCACTTCAGTGTTTCAGGGCTCAGGCAAGTGACTTCTACTGAATTTTGATGGGGTGATTTAAGAAGTCACCAGCCTCAGCTGGCTGTCTCCAACCCTGTAACAAAGCCTATCACAAAGTATGCCAGTACTTCAGCTATGCCAGTGCCTGGCTCAATAGGATAAACTGCAAAGAAAGTTGATTCGTGCCGATGCTCAGTGGTACCCAGGAGAGACCGATAAGTAGGCTGCTCTGCGGCCCCTGCCAACAGTGCACAGGTCTGGCTGCAAGGTCAGGCTCTGGATGGAGAGTTGGGTTTGATGGAGGCTTGAGCCTTCCTTAGTGTTCAGCACGAGAGTTTTGTCTGTAAAACCATGCTTTGTGCTAATTACTTCACTTGTAAAATGATGGTGGATCTATGAATGAAAAGTGGTATATAAAGGATTAACTGCTTATTTTTGTTAAATCAATACTTAATTTCCATTGGTATTTTTTTTTCCTCCTTCATCTAAGAATCAAAGATATTTTTAGCTTAAAAGAAAACTTTAGTTGTTACACATTAATATTTTAAACCAATAACATAGGATTGATTTTTTTTAATTTCTTTTTTTTTTTTAGGCTGAACTTTTCAGTGACTCCAGTAGGGATTTCTTATTCACACTGATTGCACAGCATGGCCATATGTAACTAATAAATATTTTGCACATGAGATACTTTCTAAAGTCTTGTCTTTTTTTAAAATGTATCTGTGTGGAAGACTTTAAATTAACCAGAGCTATGAGGTGGAAACGCCTCCAAATCTCTTGTTAGTGAGATTATCAAAAGAACCCAAAGGCTTTCAATCTCCCATGCTACATTTTATTAAAGCACAAAATAATAGGCTGGGACAGAATAACTCTTTCATACAGGGAAAGGGTTGGCAACCACTGTCTGAGACAGATTAAAGAAAATCTTTGGGGAAAAAAAACAACCCAGCTCCTTCACAACATATCTTTGCAAGCTGGGTCATTTCAGTCCAAAAGGCTGTACGGTGTGACTCAGAGGCTAGGACCTAGGTATAAATGCACAGTCTTCCTCTCAGCTTCCTGTTCTCAGAATATTTTAAACAAAATATATAGCGTGCAACATGTGTACTGATATCTGAAAAGGAACAACGTGTATAGATCCGTTTTCTGTCACAGTCATTGCTCAGTGTGAGGCTGCACTTCCAGGATCAATTACCCTTTCAGGTCATTGACTGAGAGGAACTGTGACTTCATGGTATCTTCTAGGACATGATTCTTTTTTCTGCCTTAAGGGAAGATGTGTGCATCAATTTATCAGCTTATATAACTCTTTTTTTAAAGACACAGGTCAGTCACAATGTTCTCCTTTTTCTTTTGACTCTTACTTAAGGTTAGAAGAAAATATTGAACAAGCTGTAATAATTTCTCTATTTCTGATCTTGTGAGCCAAAACCCAAGAAGATATTATGTCATTTTTGAAGAGCTTTATGTCCTTGTTTGACTAAGCAGAGTAGGTTTCCTTTGATAGGCTAGCTTTCCAATGAAGTATATCCCTCCAATCTATCAATATTTCCCAGGAGCTGTTTCATTTGACTGGAAAACCTGCTCAATGCAGTAGATGCTTTTGGGTATTTTGGAACCCTTGCCAGCAGCACTGTAAAAGCCCTGGAAATGTCATGAAGTGTAGGTTTAAAACTTTTCAGTTAATCAGTCATATACTAAATAGAAGAAATTAGAGAGTAGAAACTTTACTGCAAAAGTTTCCATCCTCTAATGTTAATGGTCAGAAGAGAGACTTAAAGTTATCAAATAAATCAAAGTAAGGCTTTCATTTTCCTTTTTAACTTGTATTTTCGTTGCTCTAATTGAGGTACTAAGAAAATGACCCATCTGAATTTTTCTTCAGTATTAATCCTGATCTTACTGATGAAATGACCTCAGCTCAGATTCAGATTTCCTGGGGAATTTGAAAGCCCTACCACCTTGCTTGTCTTTCCTGTTAATTGTAAGTATTAAGCTTAATATTAACATAAACTAGTTAGATATGTGAATAGATGTATATTAACAGATATGTAGATAGATATAAATAGATCTATAGCTAGATTCTTCTCTAGACTTTATGGGAGCTCAATAAACCAGAAGTAGTCATGGATCATGACTTTTATTGTGCCTGGGCATTGTAGAACAAAAAGGTACAACACTACCTTCAACATTTTTCTAAGTATGTATAAGACCAGGGCAACAGAAGAACTGGGCAATAAGAAAGAGTTAAAAAAACCCCTCATGATACAAGCTTTGTTCTCAAAGTCAAGGGCAGTATCTGTACCAAGATACCTGTAGTTTAAATACTGTCAAGCTTACAGTCACTGTGGTAAAAGAAGATATTAAACACCTTTGCAGATGTTACGAGAAGTTAATCTGAAGTATAAGTTTGGATAAAAGGATCAGAGTTCTTTTTTTCTCCCAATTTAACGAATGGTAGAGAGAAGCTGACTTCTCAGGCTGACTGGAAGTGAGAGCTGACATTTCAGCAATGAGTGGAGGCTTCATAGGCAAGGTGGAGATACCTGCAAAAGGCCTTGATGGTGAAGGCCTTCAGCAGAAAACCGAAAAAGTGTGATGTATCAAGGGGGGTGAAAGAGTAGTTGTGGTGTGCTGGAAAAACAACCTGTCCATCAGAAGGCCAAAGCTCACAGGAAAGGATCTGGTCCCTCTAGGCATCTTCTGGGACACAGTCTGTCCCTGCCCATGGCAGGGGGGTTGGAACTAGATGATCTTTAAGGTCTCTTCCAACCTAAACCATTCTATGATTCTGTGATTCACCAGTGTTTCCAGTCCCTGCGGGGAATTTGGGCATATATGGATCTATTTTGCTACCACTAGTTCCTCCCACCATTCAAGATACTTGCAAGAAATCCTAGCAAAAAGATGAAGATACTTTGTTTCTATAGACCCCATTTAAGTACAGAACATGCCTTTGTAGCATACTATGTGCACTTTCTTCAGGTCATACTGTCTTTACTGAAAGACTTCAGCTTTACTGTCTTTACTNTTCAAGATACTTGCAAGAAATCCTAGCAAAAAGATGAAGATACTCACTTTGTTTCTATAGACCCCGTTTAAGTACAGAACATGCCTTTGTAGCATACTATGTGCGCTTTCTTCAGCTCATACTGTCTTCACTGAAAGACTTCAGCTTTACCGTCTTTACNGAAAGACTTCAGCTTTACTGTCTTTACTTTTTTTTCTGTCCTGGATGCTTGCAGCCTTACCCATTTTGGCTCTGATGGTTCAAGGTCTGACAAAAGCACCTGCCTGGGGCTGTTTGGATGTTGCTGAACTGGAGGGAAGGACACAGACCAAGGGACCTCTTGAGATCCCTGCAGATCCTGTGACTCAAAGTTTCTCTGGAAAATACATGTGGGGGCGGAGTATGGAAAGACAAGGAAGGAAGTTGAGAGGAGACCACCGAGCCCTGCATGAGATCTCAAAGTTAAGCTCCAGGTGGGGCAGAAAGACTGAAGGTGANAGTTAAGCTCCAGGCGGGGGAGAAAGACTGAAGGTGTTAATAAATGACAGTATGTGCTCTTCAGAGAGTGGTTTTACAAGGCTAAACAGAATTAGGATACCCAGAACTGAAGCGGGGGAGCAAGGGATATCATTCATACAAATAAGCTGGATGGTAGCTTGAGGAGAGAGGTAAAACCTTTATAAAATCTAATGATGTGTAAATACCACCTGCATTAATTATGCTGCACTATTGAATGTTAAAAATCTGAAGCCCGGAGCTAGAATAATTAATCTGCCCTTGTGATTGCCTTGGAAGGGAGAGAAAGGTACTGTTCCTGGCAGCGAAAGCCGAAGTTACAAATGAAGAAAAGGGAGAGTTTATTGTGCTCAAGGCCTTATTTTTGACAACAGAGAGTTTCTCAGGGATGTTTGCTGAAAGCCCAGGGGAGAGAGACACTGTCCTTTCATTTCTTTTTTTTTCTTCTATTTTTCAAAGGAGCTGAGTCATTTCAGCCTGAAATCCCTAACTTAGAGCAAGCCATTTTATTGGTGTTAGAGATCTGACAAGCTGAGCTCCACACTCCCCAGTGAACTCACCCACAAACAAAACCAAATCCCTGTGCTTTCAGTATCCCATGAAAGATGTGATATATGAAATATATGTAGAAACAGCGGTTTTCTGGTTTATTGCTGGCCTAGAGAGCTTGCTTTCCTGTCGTGCAATTTCTTCAAACAGGGTCTTTTAAGCTGTGTGTGACAAAATGACATTTCCACTTAGACTCAGCTGTTTATAGTCTATCTTCCTGTCCTAAATTTTCAGAAAATCAGGACAAGTTGCCTTAGAGATGGAGGCACTATTTGGAGGACTTAATATAGTGTCACCAAGAGTCAAAGGAAAAGTCACTCAATTATTCAGAGGCATGTATGAACGAATGTACCACGATGAGAGACGTTCTTTTTGCCTTACTCATAATGAAAGAGAGAGACAAGCCCTGGCTTCTACAGCTGTCATTTCCTTAAACTGATATTATTTTATATCATTGTAAATAATGTTAAGAGGCGGGTTTGTTTTAAATAGAAAAACTGCGGTTTAGACTGATTGGCCTTTCACTGAGTCTGATATGTTTGTTTCCAGGTATGTAAAGGAACATAAAAGCAAAAATACAGAAATGTGTAAATATAGATATATATCTCCATGTTGGAAATGGTCTTTGTCCTGCTTATTTCACATAAATCATAAAATTTTACATGCCAGAGAGAAAAATCCATCTTCCATCTGCACTCTGTTGATACTTCTTTCTCTGGACAGCTTTATAAAATCTGTCTTGTTAGTATGTTTTAAAGGACAAGACAGTTGCGAACACTTTGGGAAAAAAATGCCAAATCAGGAATCCAGTGTGAAATTATTTTGCAACTGTAGTCCACCTCTAACAAACTGGAAACATTGTAATTTGCTAGTATCCTGTTTTTAATTTTTCTTTTAATGAGAATAGTATTTTCTGATAAAGCATTTGTCAGTCCTTCTTTTCTTTGTGGGAGGAGGGTTTGGGGTTTTCTTCAGTCTTCCTGATGAAATATATATAGGTTTTTAATGTGTGAATTTAGTTAATTGGAAATTAAATATTGATTCACTGTGAGAACAGATGGAAATAAACAACAGGGGCTAAAATACGTATCAAGCTGCTATTGCAACTTTCCATGAAGTTAATGCAATTACTTTTGTTCTGGGGCAAGTCTGTAGGGAATAAGGCCTAGCTGAACAGGTTCAGATTAATAGACGCTAATATCAGTTTTCATGGAACAGTTTTGTAAAAAGTATAGGGTTACCCAGCATTAGGGACAGTGTATACAACCATGCAAGACATCCACCTTTTTCTGAATGAAGCCTCTCTAATTATGTAATGTTGGCAGTCTATTTTCTGCCTTTGTCACTTTGCTGATATATGCCTTTTTTTCTTGATTTATTGAGCTCTACAGGCATATTTTGAATTAAATAAACTGTAAGCTTCTGTGAGAATCTGTGTATATTTATATTACATACAAGTATGGAAGCTGTTCATACTACAGGGCACTTAATAAATATTGATCACAAAACCACTTTTAAATGTAGTCATTTTCATTAATTTCCTTACCCTAAAATGAATATGATCTCATTCAAAAGTCTTCTGACATTTATAGAAGTCTCCCTTTGACTCCATATCACTTGGTTGGGAGTCACTATCTCATATGGTGTCTTTGATGAGCCATTTCACTTTCAAAATACCCAGTTGAGATTTCTCTATGTGAAATGGACATATCTCAGATGTTTATACAAATAAAATATTGGCCTTGAGAAGAAAAATTTAGAACAAGAGCAGAATGCTAAATATCGAGGAAAATATAGACTGAAATAAGACATATTATTTTGAGTCTCTATAGCTAATAGGCTATTCCTTGAAAAATACGAGTTGTTTGGCCTGGTCTCCTCAATCTATTCGTGTGCTCATTATTGATATAGTTTCCTTTTTTCAAGATTGCATTTCTATGACCAACGTGGAGTGTGTAGGAACCCCCGCTCTCTCTGACTGTTGAATCCTTTGAATACCTATGGGAAATCCTACTTCCTATTTTTCTTCTGCCAAAAGGAATATGAACCTGACTCTCTCATGTTATAGGGCATCCAAGAGGAGAGACTGAGGGAGTCTCTCCTCCTTTGAATACCTCTTAAGCCAGCTCTAGAAGACTCTCATAAAAACTGAGTGCCCCCGAGCCTAAGCCCTTCTGTGCTTAGAGCTGACAGACATTTGAATTAAATTCTCACATACTAGTGACTGAGCCATGAAGCCATGGCTAAGTCATTCCTTATTCTTGAACTGTTCCACCTTGCAAGGAATGATTAAAGATTAATTCAGTTAGAGAGAGAAAGAGAATCAGAAGAGCTATGTGGGATGCCACTCGAAGGATTTAAGTGAAGAGATAACAAGAGAGAACACTTAGCTGATCAAAATAACTTGTAAATATTTTAGACCAAATTGACCAGCCTGTAAGTAAAAGACGGAGAGTAGCCTACTCAGCTCAGCAAGTTCTTTAGCAGCTGAAGCACACTGCTTAGAAAGTTATATCCCCAGAGGCAGAGGAGAAAATTAAACTTGAGCTATGCGTCCCTGAGTAAAAAGTGAGGGGCTTTTTCTTCTCCTCCTTGTTTCTGTGGGTGTTTGCTAAGTCTATCTCTTCATTTCCATTTCTTTGCTTTGCCCAAGTTACCTGAAATGAAATGGAAATGTTTGGGTTTAGAATCACTCAAAGACATATTCCAGTTTTTAATTTTTACCCAGTATTTTTCTCTTTAGTTTTTATTTTAAGGGGGAAAAAAGCTATTCTGGCTTCTCTGATCGGATTTTTCTTTCAGCCAACTCACCAGAAAAATAATTATTCATACAGACTGCATTCCTTATTGTTTTTGCTCCTTCTACTGTAGAATTTATTTCTCAGTATCCTTATGTATTCAGACTTCTATAAAAATTCCCTAACTCAACTCATGCTACTAAAAAAAATGATACATCAAACAATGCTCTTGTTGATTTTTCAGCAACTTAGTAAACGGATCAAGTGATTTAAATAATGTTTGTCTTAGAGTTCTTCCAAATAAATTATTACTGTGGTTTAGACAGCATGATTTGGAAAAACTGAACAATTGTGGGAACGAACAGAGCTTTTACATAGTGTTCAGGTCGATGAATGCGTCAGACAATTAGGATATCAGTTTATAACCTACTTCATTAGTGTATTAAATCTTTGCACTGCTTAACTTAAGCTTTCTCAATCAGCTCCTCAATACGGAAGGATTATTGAAAGATTCAGCCAGAATCAAAAGGTGTCACACAACTAGAGATCATTGAGCAAATGCTGATTCAGGTGAGGACGCTCAAAACCATCAAGGTCAAGGACAGACTCTGTCCTAGATTTTTTTATTTAGGCCTTCCACCTCATATAACCTCTGTTATACATCAGTCACTCCAGTCTTCNGGTGAGGACGCTCAAAACCATCAAGGTCAAGGACAGACTCTGTCTTAGATTTTTTTATTTAGGCCTTCCACCTCATATAACTTCTGTTATACATCAGTCACTCCAGTCTTCAGCAGCTGTGTCTTCTGCTATAGTCCAGCCCTAAGGAAAAGCACCACAATGGTCAGTGGTATAATTTTAAACTTCCAGTACATATATGTATTATGATCTTTTGAATCAAAACATGAAATTTACTGCAGAGCTGCAACTGAAGTTCAGTGCATGTTGTTGTTTTTTTTTTTTCTTAAAACACAGTTATGGTTTTTTTATTTGTATGTAAGTTAGTACTGTTAATTACAGTTTTAGATGAGATCAAGGAACATAATATGTATTTGTAATTCATGATTCCATAGTATGAGGAAAGACATTTAGCATTGTTATAAGTTAAAGCTGTCAACACTGGAGAGTGAATATTTAGGAAACACTAAATTTGATAGCTTTAATACAATGCATCAAGTATACAGAACCTTCCTGTAAGAAGTATTTTTCAGATTCATACGCAGCTGCTCAGTCTGATGCTCAATAATAAAGGCAATATAAACTTAAGTCTTCAATATAGGTAACAAGGCTTGTCTTACTGTAATTCTTCTTTCCTAATAAAGCTGTGAATGGGCTTCATCTAGTTATTCTCATACACTACTTCCATTATGTGCAAGAAAGATTTGGGGATTAAAGGGTTAGATCTGATACTCTCTTATGCCTCTGTGAATGAAAAGAAAATCTTGAGGGCAATTTCATCTCTTGTCTTTCAACACTAAGGTATGCTCATCTGGGAATAAAATACACATTTTGGAAAATTATAGAAAAGGAACATACCCTGACTGTTTAAAAAAAAAAAAAAAAAAGTGAAAAATTCTATCACTGCTGAGTTTCACTGTACAAAGTCATAACTGAAAGCAGAGTTGAGGTATCTCCTTACCAAATTGTATGTACCATAAGACAATTACTCTTCGGTTCTCTGGAACTATGGCAAATTCCCTTCTCTATGATTTCCTTTTTCTTTCTTATTGCAACAGCTTTTCAAACAACTCATCATATCTTAGACTACAAACACAGTACTAAATCAGGTAATAACAAGTATTCTGTTCCAAATCCTGAAGACATATATTAGAATAGAATAGAATGGTCTAGGTTGGAAGGGACCTTGAAGATCATCTAGTTCCAACTGCCCTGCCACATCCCACTAGACCAGGTTGCTCAAAGCCCCATCCAGCCTGGCCTTAGACACCTCCAGGGATGGGGCATCTACAACTTCTCAACTTCAACCTGTTCCAGTGCCTTACCACCCTCATAGTGAAAAATTTCTTCCTGATAACTAATCTAAATCTACCCTCTTCTGGTTTGAAGCCATTACCCCTTGTCCTATCTCTACATGCCCTTGCAAAAAGTCCCTCTCCAGCTTTCTTGTAGTCCCCCTTCAGATACGGGAAAGCCGCTATAAGGTCTCCCTGGAGTCTTCTCTTCTCCAGGCTGAACAACCCCCCACCTCTCTCAGCCTGTCCTCATAGGAGAGGTGGCCCAGCCCTCTGATCATCTTCATGGCCTTCATTTGGACCCACTCCAACATGCCCTTCTTGTGCTGAGGATAAACAAAAAATTAAATCCTCAACTTAGTGAGAAAAAAAACAAAGCATGTGGGATCACATCTTTCAAAAACTTATGAAGTGCCTAAATTCTGATTTTCAGCGGACAGATTTACTGTGTTGGTGCTAAAGTAAAATTGCATGAAAAAATACTGATAAGATAGAAAATCACCTACCTCTGCAGGGAAGATATCCAATAAAGGAGGGATTTATGAACACATGGTGTAGATGGAACATTTGTGCCTGAGTTCCAGGCCGCAGAAGACAGTGATCTGTTTAATTCACTGGTATTTAAAGTCACCGGGATATTATATAAAATGCGAGCAACAGCAGCAGCAGCAGATGAAAACATTGCTCATGAGTGAAGCTATGGCTAGTCTGGCTTGTTCCCTAAGTGCCTAAAATTTGGTACCTGTCAATGAACAGATTCAGGACTCTATTAAGCAATTTATTCTTTAAATGTCTTTGAATAATCCACCAAGATATTTGTTTTTCTTTATCTGCAACTCTTTGTGTCTACATTTTTGTGTAGCATCTTAGACAATTTAAACATTAAGAGTTAGTGTTTGGAAACAGGACATCCAGATTGCTAGTCATTACAGTACAGTGATTAGACTAATTAGATGAAACAAAGTGTTCTTGTATCACAGGGGTCTTCTTCCACAGCCAACTTTATGCTTTCATCTGGCTAGTTTCTTCCTTCCCTCTCAGCATTGTGCCTCTGTTGTCCTACCTAGCCATATGTACTATGCAGAGGGACACTTCCTTCTGATATACCGTTGGGCAAATATTGCACACATACTGTCATGTTATCACTGAAATGCTTAAATTTGCAAATCTAGACTGTCTTTTTGTCACCATGTTAATTTTTGTCCTTTTAAGGTAGGAGCTGTAATAGCATGAACTTTGGTTCACAAAGTTTGTACATGGAAGCATATTAGCTCTGTGGCTAAGGTCGTTAGGACAATGAAGTGCTACGATGCTTTTTAGTGCAAAGAAATAGATGCCAAGAAGAATGTCCTCTCATCCCTACAACATTTAGTTGTTTCAGCAAGAAATCCAGTGCACTTGATTTAAATGTCTGGATGAAACACAAAATGCTGAGAGAGTGAGAAGCGCCTCAAAACAACCAATATGCTGAGTGCATCTATGCCTGGAGCTAATTAGTAGAAATAGCCTCACAGCTACTGTTTTCTCAAACCTTAAACTTCTGTGGATTTTAGCTCTTGGTTGGTGTTCTAGAAAGACCTTTCCTTCTTCTTGGGGTGGAAGACTTCAAGTCCAACACTGAAAAGAAACTCCAATATTCTTATGTCTAAGAACAGATTGAGATCACCTGTTTATTTCAAAGCACGATTACCATGTTGCCAAAATTCCAGGAGGTGGGAGGTGAGATGCTCTTTCCACTTTTTATCCAGTACCTCCACAGTGTACCAAAGGAGCCGTTTAACCACCAAGTTGCAATTTATTTGGTGATTGAGATGGTGGACAAACATTGCCAGACATTTAAACTCTCCTGCTGAAGTCTTTCCATTTTGTAGAAAGGAACTCAAGCTTAACTGGGACAGAGAAAGACAAAGGAAAGAGAAAGGAAGAGAAAGTATTTCATATAAAATTCATAAACGGTCCTGAGAGTGAAGCCCAAAGCCCAAATATTTTCTTTCTTGTATCGATGTTTAACCCCTAAACACTCTTCTCCCACTTCCTTCTGCCTTTTCCTCTGCCCTTTCTTCTACCACTGTGGTTACTACGGTACTAAAGAAAAAACTGGGGGGTTGACCTTTAAAATAAAGGAGTAACTGCCACTGTGTTATGTGATCTTACACCTGTGCAGTATATTTTTTCAGCGCATGTCTGTTAAATCCACGTAGGTCGTCTGGGAAGTCAGAGGACTATCTACCACCCCCTAGAGGAATTCAGTTCTGAGGTGCAATTCTGGGCAAGGGTCAAGGACCAGCAGCAGGTACCCAGGGAATGTAAAAATGGGAGGAGGAGTGTCTTTATACCTCCAGGATGTGGAGGATGGTTCTGACTGCTTCAAGTCTGCCCAAGTCTGACTCCCTGCTAAATTGCTGTGTGAGATGGTGTGCGAGATCTTTGTGCCATTTCTTTAACCATGACCTGCTAAATTTTTCCATGTCAATGACTGTAAAACAATGAAACCTCACAGACCTCTGCAGTCTATCACATCCTGTGGAGACAATACCAGTGCTGATGGCATATTTAAATCAAGAGCACGCTGAGTAGGTTCTCTGTTCTTCAAGTCATGATAACACAATTTATTTTAATGGTTTCCCAATGCACTCTATAATATATATAAAGATAATCATATACAAGAATAAAGTCTTAACATAGTTCTGAGGAAGTGTCCTGTTTCACTGCCGGCCCTTAATTACTTAATCCTGCATTAGTCTTTTCAGTGAAATTTAATTCATGATGCAGTATTAAAGTCTACAAGTTTCCAACTGCTTTCCTGTATCAGACACTGAACTCAGACAATCTTGGTACAAAAGAACTCAAAAAAGAAAAAATCTGAGAGAACAGTCTTGACCCCACAAGCGTCTGCAGCTTTTCTGGATCAGGGATTTTCTTTCATACAGGTTAAGAGACTTGCAGAGGTTTTTTTCTGCATTGTTATGTATTTAGCACTTAGAAGTATCTTTTGAAATTCTACAAGAAAAAGGGCAAAATGTGACTGGCAGCAGGGTAGGAGAGCAGCCAAAAGTGTGAGGAAACTGGGAGTTGGAAACCTACTCCTCCTGCTGGTCCCCAAACCTGCAGACACTTGTTTCTGCCCTGCTTGCCAGTCATGAGATCCAGGGGTTTATTTGCTCCCAGAAAACTTGAAATCTCTAACCTCTTCAAGCTTCAGCAACGTTGTTAGACTTTATGTCTGAACCCACATGAAAATGGAAATGTCAGGAGAAATCTACAGCTATTTGTCAGTGTGATGCATTGCATGTTGAGAGCTACACTATATTTTCTTATGCTTCCTTTCACGTGTGTGTGTGTGTGTGTANGGAAATGTCAGGAGAAATCTACAGCTATTTGTCAGTGTGATGCACTGCATGTTGAGAGCTACACTATATTTTCTTCTTATGCTTCCTTGCACGTGTGTGTGTGTGTATGTTTATATAGATGTTTTTTACATGCCTGTTTTTTTTGTAGGTAACTGTGATAAGGGACCTGGATATACTATAGAGGAGGACAGATTTCTACCACGAGGCTTGTTGAAAAGGGGAAGGAGGAGGAAAACATAGACAGTGGTCATCTGATCTTATCACCTGCAGGGATGGAGGCTATATTTGTGGACAGGGAAGTCCTTTTGAGTTCTGTGTTCCTAAATATTATGATCATTCAAAGAGTTATGAGAAGAGGAAAAGAGAGAGATGAAGTAAATTATGGATGTCATAATAAGAGAACAGGAACTTGATTACGGAGACAATTGGAAATGAGTAGTGAAATGCTTTGAGGGCTTCAACAATGTTGCAAGCTTAATAAGGGTTTCAACATCAAAGCTTTGAATGATCATAAGCAATGAAGCATCAGGAGGACAAACAAAGGAATGAAAAAGCGACCTTCAGGCATCATCAGACTTCAGAGTTTTTGGCTTTATGATATAAATGAGTTATTCAAAAGACAAATGCCTGTCTAAACAGAATAGAAAATATTGCAGTATGCTCTGAGGTAATTGATTTCACCATATTAATGTGTCTGTATATATACACACATATGAACATATATATAGCTGGCAAGCAAAGTGAGTTTGAATGTCAAACCACCTAGAGGAATTACATATAAGCCATCTCTTTCTGAAGCCAAAAATAACAGCAACAGACATGTATCATTTGCTCTCTAACAGTTCAAACTCAAGGGTATTCAATTACTAACTGACAGCTGATGATTAGATTAGATATGTCCAATAGAAAACTAAGGGTGAGAGAGGTTTTCATGGAAACAGAAAAGCTCAGAAGCAATTTCACTCCTAATTATTTTTCCTGAATTATTATTTTTTGCTTGTCTTAAAAGAGGGTGCTATGTATTATGGGAGGAATCAGAAGATTAACATCATTTATTATCCACTAAGAAATGGGACCCTCTTTTCCAAGAAAAGCCAATTATAGAAAAGGTTACTTCCATTTACTCTGATGGAAGGAGGGTTCTGAAAAGATCAGCTAGGTGAACACAAGACAACCCTACAAGCTAAATAACATCAGAAAGAAGGCCAAGAGCCATAGTGCTTTGTGCTTTGATGAAAAACCAACAGCAAGATATTAAAGTTCTCTATGCTGTGTCTCAAAGAGAGCAGTAAATATGGGCCATCTAAATCTTGACTCATATGGCAGAAATGCAGAGATTCAAAAGGGTCTGATCTTAAAAAATATACCAATTTCCAAAGAACTTTCTGAGCTGCCAACTAGATAACTGGTTCTAAAGATTAAACTGTATTTTAAGTCATTTCTAGTTTAGGAGTAAACACAAACAATGCTTTGACAGTTTTCATGCCCTTTCAGAGTTTAAGTAGTTTCAGAGAGTGTCTGTCAAAGCAGTCAGATTGTCACATGTGATGTTTCTATTTCTTCTTAAACAAGAAGTGACCGGGTAGAGTATGGAAACACCACAGCAGTCTTATTTCCATACTGATTCACTGGCATTCTGATATCACAGGTAAATCTTGCATCTAATGCCTGAGATAAAAAGCCATAAATATTAGTGATTTCTAAAAAGGATCTTTTATTCATGGATTATATGAAAAATAGTTTTCTTGGATTATCAATCAGAATAAAAGCCAGCCCCAGCCAATATGACATTATTACCAAGCTCTCTTGAGATTTGATTTTCATATTCAAAACCCCCATGAATGATATGATTCAAAAAGAAGACTGGAAGGAAGCCAGAGCAGAAGCACCTCTGATAGGTTTCATGTTTAAATACATTGATTCAGTAAATAACCTTATAAGCCAGATGGTTAGAGAGACCTTCAAAGCCCTAGGCCTGCTAACTTCTCTAGAGAGAACCTGGGAGAACTGGGTTCATCAGAGGGGTGATCCAGATGATACACAAGGGGAACATGGATACACTTCCAGGTATTGCTACAACAACCCCCACCAAAACTACAGGCTAGGGGAGGAGTGGCTGGAAAGCTGCTCAGCA
>RSEF01000003.1:80982464-80998728 GCA_003993805.1 Himantopus leucocephalus | reverse complement strand
GGCACTAGACCCTTCACCAGCTTTGTTGCTGCTGATATGAAGATATCCACCTGCAGCCCATGGAGGACCCCACACCAGCGCACATGGATGCACCTGGAGGGCTGCACCCCATGGAAGGTGCTGGAGCAGTTATTGAAGAAATGCAGCTCATGGGAAGGACTCATGTTGGAGAAGTTCATGAAGGGCTGCCTCCTCTGGGAGGGACCCCACACTGGAACAGGAAAAGAGTGTGAGGAGTCCTCCCCCTGAGGAGGAAGGAGTGGCAGAAACGTGTGATGAACTCACTGCAACCACCATTCATCATCACCCTATGCGGCTCAGAGAGAGAAGGAGGTACAGAAATTGGGAGTAAAGTTAAACTCAGGATTTGCGTTGCATGTTATGGGAATTACTATAGCAGTAACCCGTTGTTGCTAGCCAGGCTACAAGCAAGGGGAGGAGTTCATTGCAATGGTAAACCCTATAATCTGGCTCAAAAGGACCGGGGTGGAGATTGTAATGGAAATACCTTTACTTTGTTGTAACCCATGATTTGAGTTGCATGTTACAGGAATTATTATAGCAGGAACCACCTGAACCCATGGAGGATAAGCTTTGCAAGAAGCAGTGCAAGTGTGGCAGTGACCCAAACTGAGCTGGCTTTGATGCCCAGTGACTCCACACAACACACCACCTCTCCCATCCTGAGTGACCACTGTAAAAGATGGAGCCCAAAGTCACGGACTAAATGAACTCAGTGGACATTTTGTGGACACTTTACAGACTTTTTAAAGGGGTGGCACATAGACTAGGGGAATGATATATGCGTATTATATCAAAGGACTGGAAGCGGGGTGCTGGTTAATGACGATGTATTGGACAGTATTGAACCTGATGCAAATGGTATAGAATAAGGGGTGGAGAATGTGCTGGTTTTGGCTGGGGTAGAGTTAATTTTCTTCATATTCGCTAGTATGGAGCTATGTTTTGGATTTGTACTGGAAACAGTGTTGATAATACAGGGATGTTTTAGTTATTGCTGAGCAGTACTTTCACGGAGTCAAGACCTTTTCTGCTTCTCACCCCAACCCACTAGCAAGTCTCCTGGGGGCGCACAAGAAGTTGGGAGGGAACACAGCCAGGACAGCTGACCCCAGCTGACCAAAGGGATATTCCATACCATATGACGTCGTGCTCCCTGTATAAAGCTTGGGGAAGAAGAAGGAAAGCAGGACACGTTTGGAGTTATGGCATTTTTTCTTTCCAAGTAACTGTTACACGTGATGGAGCGCTGCTTTCCTGGAGATGGCTGAACATCTGCCCACTGATGGGAAGTAGTGAATTAATTTCTTGTTTTGCTTTGCTTGAGTATGCAGCTTTTGCTTTACCTATGAAATTGTCTTTATCTCAACTCACGAGTTTTCTCTCTTTTACTCTTCTGATTCTCTCCCCCATCCCACCGGGAGGAAGTAAGTGAGCAGCTGTGGGGTGCTTATTTGTTGGCTGGGGTTAAACCATGACAGAGAAACTTCAGCATCTCAATGTCTTTCTTGTAGTGAGGAGCCCAAAACTGCACAAAATATTCTTTATCCTTATGCCTCCTAGAATCTGACTGTCCTTATTTACTGTCTCCTGAATTACCTGTCTTCCAGTAGAAATACTGAGATTCTTACAAAGAGCTTGAAAATTCCAGCTAAACTGAGACACACCTATATTTAGGAAATGGAAGAGCAGGAATAAGAAATTATTAGATTATCACTGGATGAGCAGCATTATGCTTAGTTTATCTTATAATTTAAAAAAGCCAAGGGACTATTGGGATGCAATAGGGTAATCAGTCCTGTTCTCTGAAAGCTATTCTAATCCCAGTCTGAAACCAATGTAAGAAAACCAGAATGTTTTCTCTTGTCAGTAGTTCGTGATTAAAAAATCACAGCAATGCACATGATTCATGAAAATAAACAATTTTAAATGACAACATTGACATGTATTTGGCAGATGTCATCACTGCTGATGAATTTAAATGCCTATTCTAAGTGAAACACATCAACAATGTAATCATCTTGTAACCAAGGAAGAAATTCTTTCCATACTCATCTAGAGATGTGCCTCATGTATGACTTTATGAAGCCTAACTACAATATTGATACCTCTACCCATTACCCTTGAAGAAATACTTAAACTAGATTCTTAGCATTTTTCAAAAAGTGACATCTCAGACATAGAATTGCAGCTGTTGCCCAAGGTATTAATTCTGAGAATAATGTGTGGAGACATATTCTAGAGCTCTCATGCTATTCCTTTCATTGTTACCTATGTCAAATGTACAAATTGCACTGGGTAGCTTCAGCAAGGCTTTCATAGTGAAGACAGACAAAAGGCATCTTTGGTGCTGGGATACCGACAGCAGGAGGATAACTTATTCTATCTTGTCTGACTGAGATAACACGATAGATCAGAATGTGAAATGTAATCCAGTCTGGATTATTTTTTATGGAAGCAAGGAATGATCTGTAACAGACTCTTCTTTAATCCATGAACCATAGTAACGGCATCATCTTCCTCTCATTCCGTCCCACTCTTCACTGCACCGGTACAGCCCCACCTTGAGTAGTGTGTGCAGTTTTGGGTGCCTCAATATAAGAAGGACATCAAACTATTAGAGTGTGTGACGAAGATGGTGAAAGATCTTGAGGGCAAAATTTAGGAGGAGTAGCTAAGGTCACTTGGCTTGTTCAGCTTGGAGAAAAGAAGGCTGAGGGGTAAGCTCATCACAATCTACAACTTCCGCAAGGTGGGCAGCAGAGGTGGGTGCTGATCTCCTCTATCTGGTGACCAGAGATCGGACACAAGGAAATGGAATGAAGCTGCATCAGGGGAAGTTCAGATTGGACACTAGGAAAAGGTTCTTTAGTGAGAGGGTGGTTGGTCACTGGAACAGGCTCCCCAGGGAAGTGGTCATGTCACCAAGCCTGTCAGAGTTCAAGGAGGCTCTGAACGACACTCTTAGTCATATGGTTTAGTTTTAGGTTGACTTGTGAGGAGACAGGATTTGGACTCGATAATCCTTATGGGTCCCTTCCAATTCAAGATATTCTATGAGTCTGAATCTTTCTAGATCTATGCTGCAAGCATTACAGGCTTTCTGCAATGCCAGAGACTGGTTTGGCAAAGACAAAACAATGATGCTTATTGCTTTCTGTTTAATCTTCATAAAATTAACTAATGGTGTTTCAGGCTGCAGTCCAACAAATGCAATCTGACCCCTGGGTTTCATTTACAGGGTGGAATGTTCCCCCTGTGCTTAATGTCTCCTCAGGTCTGTCCACATTGTCCTACCACAGGGCCGTGTGCACATAGGAGTGAATGAAACAGAAGTCATGCTTCTGGAAGCACAGGGCTCTTATCAGTCTCTCCAGTTAGTGAATAAACTGCAGTTTGTGTCCATCTCTTTCAGTATTCAAACAAACTTCACACTGATGGTTATTAACATCTGAACAAATGTCAGATACTTTCATGGATGACTTTTTCCACAAGTGACTGCAGAAACTAAGTCTTGACAAAATAATATTATCGTCTTTTCAGTCCTAGCCGATGAATTTAATTAATCCTTTGACGTGAAAATTTATTGAGCACTGATTCAGAACAGAAGGTAGAGAATACCAGAACTTATCTGTACTTTTTACTTTAATGTCACCTCCTATCTGTAAATCAGCTCTTCTCAAAACTGTGTGGATATTTATTGCTTTTGATTTGACTGCTTTCAACTCCTTCTTTTTTAGCCGTAGATAATCTATGGCAAATTTATCCTGGATATACAATAAATTTCCCTTAGTCAGTAGGGATAATATGAAGGACTCCTTCAAATTTGACCTTCAGTTTGCGATGGATGCGGTTCATGAGTGAACCTTTTATTTAGCAGTTTCCATGTTAGTACACAGATAGAGCTAGTTTTGCTTTGCCCACTAGTAAGTGGGGTTAGCAAAAAGGTTATATTTGGTGAATGCAAGTAATTCAGAGCTTTTAGCCTTTTAGAACATATGGAATCTTGATCATCCTTCTCACAGTATTCCACGCCTACTCTTTCTTCTTAATTTTTTGTTATACAAATACTAACAATTTTGATGATAATGTACCTCTGCAAGAGTAATCTGTTTTCCTGATGTAGTGAAGGACCTGTTGTTCATCTTCTTCATTGAAGCATTTCACATTTGTGCATCCTCACGTAGCATATTACATTTAATCAGCACTTTGCAAGACCCTTGTCCTTTCAAGTACTTGTTTTTCTTCTGACAGATGATGCTTTCTACCTCATTTGTTATCGATCCACTTGGAATCTCTCACTGACTTTCTAAAAGTTTTTCTTTTGTCAGTGTCATTGCTGGTTTACACCTTTGACATAAAAGGATCCAACAGCTTCCTCTTTCTATTACAAACAATCTGCAACATTTCCAGTGTTATTGGATCTATTGTGTCTCACATTCATTTGATTTTTTTTTGGTTATGTTCCGAAATGGAACAAGGCTGTGGATCTGGGAAGCTCTCAGATCCAATGTTGACCCTTGGATTTACTGAAGTTTTATGAATTACACACACCTTCCATGATCATCCAGCCAGATACAAACTACCTGCATCTTCATTGTTTCGTCTGATGAATGTGATATTTATACTTCAAGCCTGAATTAAAAAATACAGGTAAAAAAAAAAGAAAAATTCATCAGCATCATGTGAATAAAAGCCATGGTAGCAGATGTGCAAATGAAAATGATACTGTGGAATCTAGTTGTCATTTTGGAGGATGTCTTTTTAAAACTACTTGTCTGGAAAGGTCATTGCATAAAACACATAGTAGACATACGGATAAACTAGTCTCATACAAATTTTGCTACCTCTAATGGTTCCATTTATTGCCTCAGCTTGTAGACTAAATTACTTAGCTGACCTTTTTAACAGATAAAAGTCAAAAGAGAGAACAGATTGTGAAGGAGGGAAGAATGTCTACATCAACTAAAATTTCAAAAACTATTTACAATGTATCATAATGTACCATTATCGGGCCATCACATGTACAACAAGAATGCGAAGAAATAGATATTTTTTTCCATTAGTTCTCACTTAAGAAATAGTTTTCATTTAAAAAGCAAACTAATAAAACTTGCAGGTATATTAGGAATACAGAATCAGATTTCATACAGATAGTTATTGCCCTCCATTTCAATTTTATATTACTCCAGTTCTGATGAATTTTTGTAACTTAGAAGGTCAAAATGATGTAGAAATTGAAGTCTGATGACATAGTCAAATCAAACTTGTAATCAGGAAATTAACATACAAAACCAAATCCTTTGAACCACATGATCTTGATAGCCAAAAAGACTGAGCCTTGACGTCCCCATGTGGAATATGGAGTGATTCTTTTAGCAGAATTAATCCAAATTTAATCCAGTATACAATAATTTGATCAGGTTTCTTTATCCCCTAGCAATACTGCTCTCTAACAAAAAGTAAGTTTTAAAAAATGCCCAGAATTTGTAAATCTGTCAATCTGTTGGTCCTGTCTCCTGGATTTACTTCATGCTTTACTACATGCCAGTATCCAGAATCACATGCCAATTCATGCAGTGATTAACTTGTGCTGAAAGAGCTTTGGTGAGGCCAGAATTGGTGACAGACTTAAGTTAGGGAAGCCTGTCTGGTTTACAATGCAGAAGTTTCCCCTTTCCTAAAGGAAACCTGTGATTGTATTTGCCAGTTCAGAACAATTTGCTCTTCTACTATTGAACAAGTGATTGAGCAAAGATTAATTATTGGAAAAGTTCACAGAAAATGAATTTCAAGCTTTAACTTCACATTTAACCTGAGACCAATTTTTAATACAAAGAAGAAAGGGAGAGTATAATTAATGCAAGGTGG
The DNA here is from genome assembly GCA_003993805.1 of Himantopus leucocephalus. NCBI lineage: Eukaryota > Metazoa > Chordata > Aves > Charadriiformes > Recurvirostridae > Himantopus > Himantopus leucocephalus. The sequence goes on along the minus strand of RSEF01000003.1, from coordinate 80,992,836 downwards.
TGGGAAGCCTGATCTGGTAAACCCTCATTTTCATGAAAGATGGAATTGGAAACGGTAAGGAATATGAGGACAAATGTGAAGACCCTCTCAGACAAACAAGACTAAAAGAATGTGGCTTATTTAGCCTCAAAGCAAAGTCTGAGAATAGGACAGATCCATACAAAATCTGTTGCTTTGTCTAGACATATCAGGAGGGTATCACGACTGAGGGACAAATAGTTATCTAAGCTAAGGGACAATATTGGTGCAAGAACAAGATGAGTAGAAACCATATACTTAGACTGAAAAGAAAATACGTATATTACTAGCCACTAGAGGGGTGAGAGTCTGGAATTGCCTTCCAGTAGAAATAAAATGATTAATTATCCTACATTTATTGTGAAGACTAGATAGGTAGATTCTGCTTGATCTTGTTTGCAGTATTGGTCAGTCCTCTATCGAGCTGCAACAAAATGATACTTGGCAACATGCTTCCCAGAAATCAGCATTTTGATTTGCCTAAACAGGACTGGTTGAAAAACTAAATGTTCTCTGTATTTATTCCAGGCATGTTATATATTGCATATTCCAGGCATGTTATGATTGTTTTTATTGCAAAACCAGAGTAGTCAGAAATGATGAAGGTCTCAGTCACATTGAATTTATTTATGGCTTCTGATAGACATGTGCAAGCAAATGTCAAAGAACCCTCTTGATCTAAACTCCTAAAAACACTGGAATGAGAAAAATAAATTAATATTATAAATGTTCTGCTCATTGTAACTGGAGTGGAAGCTGACTCTTGAATTTCCAATCTAGCAAAACAGAGAGCTGCAGAAGGAAAACAGATTGCAACATAGAAAATATTACAACTTGGTAGTTTTGTGGCAGTTATTGTATTTATCCACTTACAAACAAGAAATACTTCAAGTCAACACTTTTCTAAAATACATCATTTTGCCTTTTTATGTCAGGGAGAAGGTAGTGAGGACTTCATCACTTTGAGCAGTTTCCAACTCTCTCTCTAAGGCTGGTTACTATCCTTAATATAGAGATATCTCAATCAGACCTTCTACAGGAGCTTAGGTAAGAGCACAAGAATTGCGGTACATACACTATATTATTTTCATGCCTACAGGGAGACAAACAGTGCTGCTGGAACAATAAAATGTCACTAACTGTCCAGAAAGCTCACATTTCTACTGGCCTCCTAACTATAAATTGCAGCAACATCCAAACTGGACTTCACCACATTGTGCTTCTGAAAATTTCCCCCGGCATGAGCCTCAAAAATAGGGAATAGTTGCATGGACTAACAGGGGAAAGAAAATCTTTCATTTTTCCAAGGTTTGACTCCCGTTCTTCTTCCTTTCATTGCATTTGCTACTAAATTCCAAGGTGGACTACCTTCTCCTGAATGTGGGAAAGAGGGCCACTCTGCCTGGGCAGAGCAGCAGGCTGTAAGCTCCTAGTCTACAAAATCAGTATTTGCAAAAACAAGTATTCAAGAAATGGGTTATTGCACCTACTGCAATAAATTTTTTTTTTTCTCCATCCTGTGTGATGGGAAGATGGGACACTGGGGTATTGACATGAAGTAGAACATAGAATCATAGAATCTTAGAAATAATTTAGGTTGGAAAAGACCCTTAAGATCATTGAGTCCAACGGTTAACCTAACACTGCCAAGTCCACCACTAAACCATGTCCCTAAGTGCCACACCTAAACGTCTTTTAAATATCTCCAGGAATGGTGACTCCACCACTTCCCTAGGCAGCCTGTTCCAATGATTGACAACTCTTTCAATGAAGAAATTTTTCCTAGTATCCAGCTGTGGTGGGTTGACCTTGGCTGGATGCCAGGTGCCCACCAAGCTGCTCTATCACTCCTACTTGTCAGCTGGACAGAGGACAGAAAATATAACAAAAGGCTTATGAGTCAAGATAAGGGCAGGGAGATCATTCACCGATTACCATCACAGGTAAAACAGACTCGACTTGGGGAAAATTAATTTATTATCAATCAAATCAGAGTAGGATAATGAGAAATAAAACCAAATCTTAAAACACCGTCCCCCCACCCTTCTCTTCTTCCCAGACTCTACTTCCATCCTGATTTTCTCTACCTCCTCTCCCCAGGCAGCACAGAGGGACAAGGAATGGAGGTTGTGGTAAGTTCATCACACTTTGTCTCTGCCACTCCTTCCTCCTCAGGGGGAGGACTCTTCACACTCTTCCCCTGCTCCAGCGTGGGGTCCCTCCCAGAGGAGACAGTCCTCCACAAACTTTTCCAATGTGAGTCCTTCCAATGGGTTGCAGTTCGTCATGAACTACTCCAGTGTGGGTACTTCCCAACAGGTGCCGTCCTTCAGGAACAGACTGCTCCAGTGTGGGCCCCCCATGGGGTCACAAGTCCTGCCAGCAAACCTGCTTAGCATGGGGTCCACTGTCTCCATGAGTCCACAGACCCTGCCAGGAGCCTGCTCCAGTGCTGACTTCTCACCAGATCACAGCCTCCGTCGGGCTTCCACCTGCTCTGGCTACAACTTCCTTTCAGGTAGTTGCAGAGAGTGATAAGGTTTCCCTTCAGCCTCCTTTTCTCCAGGCTAAACAGCCCCAGTTCCCTCAGCCGCTCCTCATAAGGCTTGTGGTCTTAGGTTCAGCAGCTTCTTTGCTCTTCTTTGGACATCGTGTAATACAAGGTACATGATACTGCAAGGGGAAAGTGACTTGCATGGGACAGTTTCTGGTGGAAAATTCTAGTCTCTTTTGCTTAATAAAGATGCCTCCAGGTAACCTACCTGTTTAATGTCTTCTGTGTATTGCATTAACAGCAAAGGCAATGTCCCTCCTTGTTTCTCCTGTGTTTTGAACAGTCATCTTCCCTGATTTTGATCTCCTAAATTGTATCCGAGTTCAGTTTATTTGCAATTCCAGTAAAACCCTGTTATATTTTTATCTTCATGTTGATGCTGTAAGGAGAAGGTTTTTCATAATCCTTCTAATACTTCTCATTGAATTCAAGCTCAAAGTTAGAATTTTCTTCACTTTATTTCATTATGAGGTAAAATGTGCTCAGCAGCATTCCAGTTAAAATGGTTACACTGAGAAGGGTTCATACTAAAGGAGCTATGTGATGTCAAGTGTTGTGTGAGAATAAAGGTAAATCATATATGGCAAAAGATCACTGAAACATCGGTTCAAAAGGATGTTAGATTGCCCAGGACACCTTTTTCCAGTGACTATTATGTGTTATGGCAAAAGACTATAATGCCCAATTCATCTCACTCTTACCTCAGTGATCTGCTAAACCTGCAGCCAGATCCACACAACAGTGTCTTTCTCCTATGTTTTTCCATGGGATGCTATGAACAAGATAATAACGTGACAAGTACAGAGAACACAAGGAGGATGCTAGTTTGATGGGACTGCTGACAAAGGCGGGAATTTAGAGAATGATCATACGTACACCAAATAAGAGTCAACAAAACCAGGGCCTTTGGGGAAAGGGTAAACATGGGCAGACTGTTTGTTTGGAAGAAGAATAGCATGGAAAAGGAGAATAACTTGGAGTCGAGGTTATCCAAGTGGAGGAACCTAGCCTGGTTCCAATGAAACATTTCTTGCAGTGCCTGTGGAGTTTTGCTGACAGCTTTTTCTTTTTATGATGCGTGCTTGTTTATGGAAAGCTTGCTATCGATGAGAAGTTTGATAAGCTGTGGACAAGTACTTGAAGGCTTGGAAGAGTAGTGAGGGTGACAGAGGCAGAGGGTGTTCTGGGTGGATTTTTTTTAACAACAGGTTGTACATATTTAATGATTAGATTATACAGCTTGCAGTATAGAACAAGCTCCAGTCTAGTGCATACTTCCATGTTAAAACCCAATACACATTGAAATCTGCTTAGCAAAATGTTTGGTCTCTGCAGAAGTGAATGGTCAGTGGGTTTTGTTGTATTTTGTTTACTTTGTACTGTAGTACGCCACAACAATATTCAGGTGTGATTTATTTCCTTAGAAGAATACCCTTTTTTTGGTGAACATCATCTTTAGTTTGATTAAGAGGGTTTTGTGAGTGTTCTTTGCACATCAAATGCACTGCAGTATCTGTAAATCATGGCTTTTTAGGGAACTTGTTTTTCTAGAGGCAAGCATGTTGATCTTTGGTTATCCTATTTGCTAATGCATAGCAACATAGATGAAAGCGTTCCTTCTCACAATAAACATCTAAACATGTGCATTCCAGAATTTCATCTAGTGCACAAAATGGCATCCTTGAAATTACTTGGATAAAAAAACACACCTGCTGTGTACTAAAATGAATTCACACATGCAATCGATGCAGGACATAAATATACAGCTACCACTGGGAAAAACTTTTTTACAGAGCAGCTACTTCATCTTTGACAATTCAGTCCTTATACTCAGAGGAGACTTATAAAGTACTTTCAAAAGACAAACCTGGGAACTAAAACTCATAACTCTACCAAATACTTAAAGTCATAGACCCAGCATAGACCCACAGAGATATTGTTTTGTTGATGCAACAAATAAAATTTCTTTCTTCTCTTCTGATCCTGAAGTAATTCCTTAATATTTCACATGATTTAGGTGATATTTCTTGCTCTTCTCCAAGACTGGAACCTAATGACCCTAGCACCTATTCTCTTGCAAACTGCTCACTCTGCTCCACATGTGCTTATCAGAATTGGGTCATATCAATCAGCATAGGAGAAGTTTAGCAGAAATCACTTGTTCTTACGCAGCATCCAATTTGAAAATTTTCTGCTTCTGCTTCCAATCTGGAGAAGACACTTTGTGTTTTTTCTAGCTCTGTCAGCTGGTCTCATAAAAGATATTATTTCTTCAATACAAACTAGTTTCACACATATCTTTGGACAATTGTGGCTGTAGCAGTACTACTGGCTTCTTTATTGGCTGTTATTAAACCACAGCAATGTTCATATACACTAAATAGCCCCATGACCCAATACAGCCGTTCATTATCTTGATAATTACACCGTTACTGAATACATAGCAATCTTCCTATCCACAGAATCTTTTAATCTTTTCATGTTTTTATTTTCTTCTGGCTTGTTCCTTGCTCTGGAAATGCCTTTGAACTTTTTGTCATGAAACACTTGGAGCAAGAATTCAAGCTAACAAATCTCACAGGCCTCGTCATGGCAGTGTCTTCCAGAAGCTCCGAGCCTTGCTGATGCCTAGTTTAGTGCTGCGCCTTTTAAACTCATTTAGAAACCCAATACTGAAAAAGTACAGTACTCTGCCAGTATGCCTGCCAGTTTATCCCTGACTCTATCTCACTTCCATGAAAATATCTAAAAGCAGTTAGTTCCCCTTTTTTTTCACTTTAAACGTGTAAAAATATGTTCCTATTTTTTCCTTCACTGACTGTTGCTCTGCATCCCAGATTGCTTAATTTATCATTGGTTCCCATTTTCCTGAAACATCCTTATGGGGAGAGGCCAACATAATAAATTCTTCACTGGTTCAGGGATCTTTGGACAGAGAAATCATTACAGAATTAGAGCTTTGGGCTGTGAGTTCTTTTACAAGGACCTTTTGGTACAGGGACCTCTACAAGAGGCTGTACTGAAGGACAGCTTCCCTAGCACAGAACTGCTCAGAGATTACATGGTTCTTACAGTGGCTGCCAGCTTAATGAAAAAATACTGATTGATAGACATCTGCCAAGAAAAACTTGTAAGATAGAAGCCCAGCTTTATGAACCTCCAAACACATTAAACCAGTGAATGCAAAGCATGTCTGTGTTTCAGGCAGAGAGGGCATTTTTCAAAGGGAACAGCAGTTAGAATATTAGGGCTTTGCATCACTGATGCTGTCAGCCAAGATGATTAGCACTTTGATCTATATGCAATTATGACTACACATTTAATCAAGGGGATTTTCATGCAGAAAGAGTGCTGGAAGTTGGTTCTTTCTGTATGCATGTAAGCATGGGAGGCCCTTCTACTGAATCTCTCGTATATTAGGGCTTTCCGAGCATCTCTAAAATGATGGTAACTGTTACATAACTCCCTCTGAAGTGTGAAACGCAAAGAATGTTACATCAAGACATATGATAAAGATAACGCAAACTTTCTTATCTTGACTGACTAACTCCTTATTGCTAACCCCCTGTATTTTCTTATCTTAAAATGCTCCCAAATCTGCCTATATGGCAGTTTCACAGACTTGACAGAACTCTGCTTCTACCTGAAAATCATACAGAGGATTTGTGGGGTGTTTGTTTTTGAGTCCCTCTGTCGCTTTTTCTCTGAAAATAGATTAGTCATGAGCAGCTTTTATTCTCCAAGTCAGAAGTCATTTAAACATCCTTCTTGCTGCTTGCCAAAGGGTTTTGATTATTGCCTGCCAGAAGAGATTATTCTCTAGTGAGATGGCATTTTGTGTCACCACTCCCCAAAACAGCCCTTTCACTGGGATGGAAAGCACATGCCTCCGTTCCGAGAACTCTGTAATTCCGCTTCAGTAATAGACTCACTGACAGTTGTCAGTTCACCCCATATAAAGGTTGATTGTTGTCGTCCATTTGTGAGCTCACTGCCTGATAACGACTGTTAGGAAAAAGAGGTTTAAGAAAAATAATTTAACTCTATCTACAAAGATAATTAAACATTCAATAGTAATAATAATAAATGAATTAAATGTATTTAACTAAATATTTAACTGTAATTAAACCCCCAAGAAACTGCAATTAAAAGATTTTTAAAAAATGTTGTTTCTGCCCCAATATTAGCTCTATTCACTTGATGGTTCAGGATCTTCCTGTAGTGGTGGTTTTGAATCGTTTAAAGCAGGGACAATGAATGCCAGCTGGATTCCTCTGCTCTCCAAGCCCCTTTTCCGTGGAGGATGCACCTTAAAGAACAGATCAGAGGATCTTCTCTCAGCTTGTCAGAGTATGGGAAATTATTTCAGCAGAATCTCTCTTGAATGTTGCTTTCTGGACATGAACTTTCTATCAAGAATGATTGTGTTGAAGGTGCATTAAAAATTTAGGTAGCTCAGAGGAACTGGAAATGTAGCCAATGCAACGCTAGAGATGGGTTATGAAAAAAAGTTCTCTGAAAGTGGAATTTTTCTATTATACAAAATGGTTATTGGGGATGGTGCAGTGCCAATGCACTGAGATTCCTCTCCCTTCCTTTGCTTAAACTTGAATGAAGCAATCTTGTTTACCATTGGAGTTTATCTAGCATGAGGACACCACATAGAAAAGCAGAGAATGACAAAATGAAACATAACACATAAGACTGTACAAGAGGACAAGGTGCTTAAAGGTTGCAATATCTACATAATTTGTGTGATTCAAGGACCATTTTCTGGGGATCCACTAGTAAAATACAACAATTGCTCTTAGCATTTGTATGGTAGGTTCTCTTCTGGAGATCTCAAAGGAGAATGATGCAGACTATTGTTATTTGGTTTTATCAGTGAGAATACTAATTCTTGGGAAGATAAAGTGCATTTGTATCACATGATAGATCGTGGAAAAGCCTGATCTGCTGATTTCCTTTTGCTTTTACGGAGAACTGTCACAAGGAAGCTTGGGAAAAATGCAGTCTTGCATGGCACATATAAGGCCCAAGAAAACTAATACTAAGCTCAAGAACAAAGTATACAACGCTAAGATTTTTATTAGCACCCTAGTCAAGCGAAGCTGTCCTCCTTTTAGCTAATGATGCTTAGCTCAGACCTATGTTGTTGATACTCTCCTTCCATGTTAAAAATATATTTTGAAGTCTGTGCTGGAAGTATATTAAGAGACAATGCTTTCTCTTGTTTTAAATTCACATCCTAAATTAATCTGTTCTAGCTATCCCATGTAGGCATAAGTGTATAAAACTAGCAAGGTAAGGTAAGGTGTTGTGTTCCTGATTTATCAGCTGATGCTTTTAAGTAGAATCTGTTTAATGAATATTAGAGTTGGAAAAGACTGTCTGAATGTGTGGTCTGCCTCCATGCCTAAGCAGGAATGATGTGTATTATATTCTTATCAGTGCTTTGTCCAGTCTAGCTTCTATACCATAAGAAAGGAAAGATTATAGGTAGGACACAGTTGCAGTGCTGATGAGTGTGGCCGTTTGTGGATGTTACTGGCTGTGGAGGTGGGAGGAACAACAAAACCTCAGTACTGGTTTTATCTACCTTCACACACTTACTGTGCTTGCATGCGGTAACATAGGGATTACAGATGAACCTATGAAATGAACAGGATCTCACCTCATCAACATTATCTTTTGTCCCATTTATGCAGGGACAACTCAAAGCACAATTGCTTAATATTGTGCAGATTTCTTCTGGGGAGTCCTATGCCACTGAAAAAAATACACCTCAGATTAAAGTAGTGGGTAATCCAACCTGGACAGTGGTTTAATGAGGAACAGCTTGGTACTTCTGACTGGGAAACAACTATAACCTTCTCTGTGAGCATTTCTCCATATGAATGGACTTTGGTAAAATGGACAGAGATGTTCAAAGAGGTTTTCTTTTTTTATATATATATATTTCCATTGAAATGAAGGAAATGAAGAAAATTCTTCTAGATAAAAGAGTAACAGATGTTAAACACAAACACCTAGTAACAGAAGATGTACTGTTCCCTTGTTTCTGGCAATGGAGCGTCATTGCTGCTGGACAGACTGTGAAACAGACCCAGGGCAAAACTACCACAGCCTCTGATGAATCTTTAACCTTTCAGGTGACTACTCTTCCTTGTTAAGCATCTAGACGACATAGCTTGGAAGTGTTCAGTATCCAATAGCTCTGAAAGTATTCCTAGAAGAGCTGCTACTGCCTAAGCACTTCCAAAAGTCTATTCATAACTTTAGAGGAATTCACAGATACACACGTGGCATAAGGAAAGGGGAAAGAACGGAATTTTATTTCTGAAAACAGAGAAAAATTAATTCATGAAGGAGCTCTGACTGCTAATGAGATCACATCAGCCACACTAAAAAACACAGATCACCTCTGGGAAACAGCATTATAAATGGAAGGAAGGTATAGCAATAATTCTCATGAACTCAGAGGCAGCTAAATCTTTTGAAAAAAACCTGAAGTCCCAGCTTCTTTGCTGTTGTAACTGAAGTTGCTCCGGCTGAGGTAGCAAATACATGATGGAAACAAACCTCCATCATTAATTTCAGGTTCAATTACATAAATCTAGATGAGTAATTAGACCTTAATTAAACAGAATTGTAATTCATTAGATTTTAATTGTGTTAATATATATTTTCCTATGACATATTGTCTATGAATTGCATTCATATAGTACTTGTATTTTAGAAAAATTGCCATTAATGATCAATTCACCTTGACAGTTTTATAAATCCCCTTGATACTATGGTTCCCAGTTTGTTTTATAGGTTTGAGATTTATCCTTGGGCTTTGTAGAACTAGATAAAGTATAAGCCCTCCAAACTGAAGAAGCCTTTATGAATTTGCTGGGACTAGCAGTATGGTACAGATATGAAACCAGAAATGATCATTAGGATGATCCAATCTGAGTTCAGGCATAACATACACCTTTAGGTTTTCCTTGAATTGACTATGTACAAACTAGGACACGATATTTAGAAAAAGATGACCAGTCCAATCTTACAGCAAACCTCATTATTCTTTAAAATGGTGTGCAGACACTGTCCTCTAATAACAATATTCTTCTTCAAAAGAAGAAATTAACAGTGACTTTATTTCATGTGGCATGAGAAAAAAATCACAGTTTTTCATAATCTTAGTCACACAAAAATCATCGTGAATCAACAAGAGCTCCAGTCTGAGCTGACATTTCCTCTCTCATCCAAAGCTTCCATCTCTTTGTCTTTGCTGCCAACACACCTGAAAAAATAGACACCCACAGAACTAGAAAGGTACAGTTGCCAACTGTGATGCTGGTCCATAGCATATGTCTATCATCCTTGAGAAAGAAAATCAGTTATTCTTGGCTTAAGATCTCACAAGTTTTACTCTTGGGAGGTGAGAATTAAGATTTCGTTTCTGGGCTTTTTTCTTTTTTTAGAAATCTGTACAGAAGCTACATATGCCACATGAAGTTAAAATTTGCCCATGAAACAAAACTGCAAAACAATCCTATTGTAGAGGACTGATACTGCTTACAGCAAAGTTCATGGTAACCCTCCATTAAGCTCTTGAGGTAAGTGAAATTCTCATTATTTTCTTAGTTTTCATAGAATTGGGACCTAAAACAATTCACTAGAATACATGGTCAAAGTGAGGAATTTGTCAGAAACATGGCTAGTGTCCAAGGGTCCCAGGAGATTCAACTTTTGTGCAAAGTTGTTAGCAAGGAGACATTGAGGCAATAAGGAAAAAAAAAAAAAAAAAAA
>RSEF01000003.1:80959840-80981723 GCA_003993805.1 Himantopus leucocephalus | reverse complement strand
TCCAACCTTAACAATTCTATGATTCTATGATTCTATGATATATTTTATTCACATAGATTGTTGATGGGAAGTTAAAAGTCACTGCATTTTAATTAGAAAGTATTGGCAATGAAATTAGTTGGCAAAGATATTGCTTTTAAGTGGATCTTTACTTCATAACAGTGACACTTTAATAACATTATAGATAATGTTATTTGTTGCTTTATTTAACAAAACAAAGTCATGAAAACTATATAATAACTGGAGCTGTAATATACTTGATAGATAGACGATAGATCGTCTTCAAAATTTTTCTTTGATTCCATAACAATGATCCAATTATGGTTATTAGTGGCATGAATTGCGGATAGACAGAATGGTTTTAGGTTTATTCTAAGAGCCATAGTCACTGCTTTGGTGCTCTGGGAGTATGAAAATGAAGTGTTACCATTTATATTTTTATTATTGGGACTCCAGCGTACTGGCTTTCTGCTGCAATATTTCTATGCATTTTTTATTATGTGAAGTTTTGCTGAAGTGAATGGCATGTTGACACCCTCCGTCTATTTGGAGCTGTGCAGAGGAGGAATAATAATGCATAAAATATGTAATAATCTTCTGAAAGATAAGGAAGAGCCATAATTAACATGTTTGGTGCAGCACCAATTGAGATTAAATATACATGCTACTCTGGATTGTTCTGTTCAAGATAAGCTAAAAATAAACATTTAGGAGATAGTACAAAAAGTCAACTTCAATACAAATTTTCATTGCATCTGTTGAATTCAAGTACTTCCTGACTGGAATAAGAAAGGTTCATAGATTAATAGTCTTCCAGTTCTCTGCTACATGGTTCTCAAAACGTTTAGTTTAACTAATCCCTGAAAAGAACCACGGGTGGATTGATGATACCCAATGGTTTTAGGATGACTGGATTAGAATAAACCTGGGTTAGGTGATGCCTGAGACCAACAACTGTAATTAAAAAACAACCACCACACTCTTCCTTACATCAGAATTAAGCAAATTTCCATTGATGAAAATATTCTGAAAAAAATGTACTTTGTGCTCTTAAAACTTTTCAATAAATTAAAATGTCAGACTGTTCTTTCTGGTGCTCTATTTTTACTTGCAAAATGTTTGTTTATAAATATTTATTTATTAAACCCTTTTCCTCCACTTTAAAATGTAGACGACTGTATCACCCAAAGCACTCCTACTTTATCAAATGTTAGTATTTTTCATAGGAAATCCCAATTATATGAGAATAATGAAATTTTTCTAGAAAAGTAGTAGAGAGGTCTTTCCATAAACAGTGAAATTTTGAGCACTGATCTACAAAGATAGGAGAGGAGGGCCACCANAGACTCTATCACCCAAAGCACTCCTACTTTATCAAATATTAGTATTTTTCATAGGAAATCCCAATTATATGAGAATAATGACATTTTTCTAGAAAAGTAGTAGAGGTCTTTCCATAAACAGTGGAATTTTGAGCACTGATCTACAAAGATAGGAGAGGAGGGCCACCAAGTAAGGAAAATTGTTCCTGAGGCTTTTAGCTGCTGCAGCCCTGATGATTAAGGGCTGTGGGTCTGCCAAAGTGGCATGAGCAGCTATGGCATAACTTGGGAGAAAGGTGGGTTAAGCATTTCTATGGTTCAAGTGGAATCTGCTTAGGAAGCTGGGAGAAATGTATTAAGCTCTGAGAAAATCTCTCTATAGCTTCTTTTAAAAAGGAAATTTTTTAGTACCAAAATGTTCTAAAAAGTAACAGAAATTGGAAAATAAGGACTAGTAGAAGAATAGGGATGGAAAGGACGTGTGTCAGGATTAAAGAGAAAATAATGTATTATTCTTCTAATTACTTGTAAATTTTCTTCTCTCTGTAACTGATTTCCTGCTGCTGTTGTTTTGTTTTGTTTTGTTTTGTTTGGGGGGCTGGTGGGGGGAGAGAGGGCGAGGGGTTGCTTTTTGTATGGATTCAAGGCCACTTCTTTTCCCAGGTATCCTACGATCTTAACTACCATTGCTTCAGATCAACTACGGTAGACATTTCTGGTGGTCAGGTGGACCCTGCAGTTCCAAAACATCCTCTGCTGTGTGTGCCCAGGGGCTCTGCCCAGAGCTGCAAGCAGACTTGGCTGCTCTGATGTAGCCATCATTGCCCAGAGCTGTCCATTCCGTCTTCCTATAATAGGGTGCTTCCCCTGTAGCAGGAATGAATGAGACAGTTCTGTACCCCAGCACCTCAGGTCACCGATTTGCGAACTCCTTCTTAAGAATTACCACTTAAAATACGTGCTAATAGGAGAGGCTCTTAAATTGTGGTGGCTGTGAGATGAATAGTACTCTCACAACTTTTGAAGCACCCACCAAGAGTGGGGGACATTTTGAGGCATTTATCAGTTTAGTACCACAGCTTGATCTCCCTGGAGTCAGGAGTCCAAGTCTCCAAAGTTGGACCTGGAGAAACTCCAATGACCCAGAGATCAAAAGACATACATGCAAGGTCCTTGTGAATGCCGCATTGAAGTCAAAGTTAATACAAAATAAAGTTATTTTGGACAGACTGGCTTACAGCTGAAAAATGCCACCATTCTTATTTGAATAAAAGCAATTCTTCTGAACTTCACATGAGATGAACTGTGGTGATGACTTTTGTTTTAATTTTGTTTTTCCTCCAAACTTGGTTCCCTTATCCCTAGTTCCTACTTGTAATTCTTAACGTTATAATTTGTTGCTTTCTTTGTGCATATTTTAACAGCATAAAATATTGCCCTTTTTTCCTTTATATGCAGTAGAAAAATAAGCATTGAATCAAAAATGAAAATTACATGTCTGTTTTGTTCTTTATGAGGAGCACCATAAATCTTATGAACATGCTGTAATATGCTTAGCAGGTGGTGATTGTTAAATAGATTAATCAGCTGGTGTTAATCTTCAAAATTCTATCGCAAATAATCTAAATCATGTATTGAATATTGAAAATTATATCATTATGGCCATTTAAACTGCAATTAAAAATAATTAAATTATGCCAACCAAAGCAAGTGTAGTAAATAGAAGAACAGATTAAACTTGATTTTATTTTAGTTTATCTTTCTCTAATAAATTATCCTAGAGCATTAAAATATCCCCTGGGGAACATTTACTGTAGGTTAATAAAGACTAAAATTATATTTCAAAGTTTTATATCCATGTCTTATGAATATCTAGATAGAGGATAAACAGCTTCTGAAAAATTACCTGAAAACAACAATCCATCATGTTTAGGAGTGTTTTCTTTGTTTGCTATGGTAGCATTTTTGCTGTAGTATCAGTGGTCTTAGGAAAAAGGGGATCCCCTAGAGACATTCTTGCGTTATGGTAAGAATTTCAGCCAATCTAAAGTGTTTTTAGAACCAGAGTGCAGTTATTTCTGAAGAAAACCTTTTCCCTTCATTTCACCTGCAGCTGTTACATGGTGCTCTGTGGTTCCAGTTCTGACATCCTTCTAACCTCAGCCTAAGGCTGACTGCAAAAATAGTGTCTTCAAAAGTTTTAATTCATTAAACCAGCTCAATAAAATTAGTTGTTTTCCCATTTTGTGAGCCTTTAGTCCTTGTCAGGACTATGCAATGCTTTTGTACTTCTGTGTTGCTACACCCACCATATTCCCCCTCCTCAGAGGTTTAATGACTACTTAAGACTATTTAAGACACCATAGGTCGAGCTTTAATCGGTCTCGGGGACTTTAGATTCAATAAAGATTACCTGCAAATTATACTTAACAAGTCTTATCTCACATTATCTGGCCTCCAGAGAGAACTTGAATCCTAGCTCCTAACAGTGCGGCATGCTTGCGGAGAAGGGAAACGCCAAGCTAAGTATTTCTCATATCCTTCCCCTCTCTGGAGGTTTATGCACCTACCCAGGTTCTGCAAGTGCATACCTTCACCTACCCAAGCTGCAGCCCCAAAGGTGGGGCCTCAGGAAATAGTGGACTGTTGTGGATTGTTTCCCTCATCAGTGATTAGAGGATAATTAGAGGGTTTTTCCAGGGAGTTGAAAATCCCATGCAATGTCCTTCTCAGCCACAAAGGTTTCAGACCCTGTACTGCACACCAGTTTAAATGTTAACTTTAAAACCCGTTTGAAGGATTTGAGATGAAAAGTTGTACTACAGACTGTGAGGTAATGTACTTCAGCATTGATAACATCTGTGCAGTAAGCCCCTCAAGGGAAAATAAAAGAAGACTATAAAGAGTAGACCAAACTCATAGATTACTAACGGAGAGTGTCTGCTGTGATTCAACCATGAAAATGGCCAATTAAAATCTAATTGTGTCAGGAGAGATATTTACAGTAAAGACGGAAAAAGTCACTATGCTGCTATGATATTGTCTAGTAAGTTATGTTCAAGAAAAATAAATTGACCCTCTGGATTCAAGACAGGACTGACAAATCTCCCACTAGATTAGACAACCTATAAGAGGGGTTCATTTTTTTAGATCAGTACAATGCAGGCTGAGGTAGGATATATTTATGATACCTTGCAATAGTATGACAAAAGGTTAGAGGAGTATTTATTGAATTAAGGACAATATTTTCATGAAAAAAATGCATACATATTTGACTTGAATTAGGCTTGAATCTGTGGTTCCTTGAAAGCAGAAAATTTGCAGCTAGGGCAGGTTGTGGAAGAGATTGAATTTTGAATGACCTGTCAAGCTCTGACTTCAACCTCTATTTCACTAGTCATTCAAGGGAAAAAAAATATCTGAAGCTTTTAAATTGCCAAGAACTCTCATTTTCTAATGAGTGAGAAAGTGATCTACTGAATTAACCACTTCACTTCCTCTACTGTTAGTTTCCAAAAGGTTTTGCAGCTCAGTATCAGGCTGTGTAGCTCATTCTTGCCTATCTTGTGGTATGGGAACCAACATTTCAAGTTAGATGCTTCAAGCTCTTTCAGATCACAAAAGAGGTTTCTGGGACTGTGTGTGTTAAGGGATGCCATAAGTGGCTGTTGCCTCCAGCATCTCCAAGCCCAAGGTTTCCTCCTGCTCATCCACTGGAGCCCAGCCTGGGAGCTCAGAAACCCAGGGGCTCAGAGACCCACGGGACCAGTCCCAGACTGAACTGTTTACCCATTCAAGCAGCAGGGAGGATAAGTGCATATCCCAGAGATACAGGCACACAGACAAGCACAGGACACTGACAAGGCTGGCTACACTGACCACCACAGACAAGGTGCTTCCTTAAACAGCACCTACGTGTAGGACTCACTAGTGCTGTAGCTCTCTAGTGACAGCACAAACAAGACACTCAGTAGGTTCACAAGCACAAGCACATTCTTGGGTCCCCCAAGCACTGGCACAGCCCCTCTGTCCACCTGGTACACCTGCCCGGGTCCCTCTTACCTGCCCCGTGGGTCCCCTACTTGCCAGCCAGTCCAGCTTGGTGCTCCCTGCAGACATGCAACGCTTCCATGCTTGGCACACAGGCACCCCACATTGACAGGATCCCCCAGATACCAGCACATGGACCCTCTGCGCAACCAGTACCCCTTTCAGGAACCTCCCATAGCCTTCTGCTTGCCAGCTGGTCCAGCTTGGTGAATACACACGTACACCCTTTTTCCTCCCTGATGTCCTGACCCTGCACTTTCTTTTCTAAGTTTTGTGTAGTCCCACAGAACCCCCTCAACTATCCCAAATCTGCATTTTCCTCATTTCCTGCCTCTTGTCAGTTACAAAGTCCAGGTCAGCCCTCTCCAAAGCTACATCTGTAGTTTCTTAACTACATTTCTTAACTTTCATTGGTTAATGACTGGAGATTTTTGGTCTTTGGCATTTTCTATTATCCCTTGTCTACTGGGTTTGTGTTTCTGTGAGCTCTTGTTTATTGTTTGCCCCTTTACTTATTTTCCCTTTTTGCTTGAAAAGGTCATTGTACAGATAACCATAATGAAGCAGACACTCACCTTCTGCTTACCCTTGCACTGTGCTTGGGTTTATTTCAGTTGGATATTTTGATGCTCAGAGTCTTTGATGAATGCCCTTCTTTATACGAATCAGGGATTTGGGAGTCTTTTTCTAGTCACTAGAGAGTAAAATACTAAACTTTCCGTGAGCACCTATGGAAAGTGTCATTAGAGATATTTAACTCTCCTCACCTGCCTGCTTTAGAAATAGGGCAGATCAGCAGCTCACAAACAGGTACATAATAAGCATCAGTCTTCGGCCCTGAAATATGATAATCTACACCATTAAGTGCTCTGAATGCTCCTTGCATGCTTTTAGCCTGTCTTGGTACCTTCCCAAAGAGTACTGGGATGAAGTCAACAAGTGGTTTAATTGTGACTACCCTAGTTTTGAGTGCCAGGATAGTTAGATACCAGTATGGATGCCTTTTAGCATTTATACCCAGGACTCTTCCTGGCCAAATTTAATTTACTAGAGCTAGCCTTAGAGATTTTCTAGTAGTACCTGACACTCAAGATTAGTTAAGGGAGAGTCATTTAGCACTGAGTTCCCTGAAAACAGTAATTTGCGGTCATTTTAGTTGCTTTTGACTGTCTGAGCCAACTGCATGGTGCTGGTGGATATGACACAGAATTGATGGAAGACCTGCACTCATCTGGAGTAGCAGTGGGGACCCAGGCAGGATATGCTGGGACATCACAAGCGCTGTTCTGTTTAGATGACTGAATCTCACCCTTATTGTTTCTGTTCCCAGTCATGCCTATGATGTAACTGACTGTATGAAGTTTTATATTGCTGATTAGGTCAGGGAATGGGCATTTTGGTAATGCCCAGGTAAATCAGAGTCATCCAGCCAGTGGTCTACAAGCCAGATCTCACCTATGGGTAGGATTCTATGACTGTATATGTAATTTCTATCATATCTGTGCATGTTGAAGTACTTGTCTGCATGAGATGTCACTAACAGCATTGCTACGTTTTGGGACAGCTCCATCAATCATGCTGGTATGTGACATAAAACAGAAAAGAAGTTGGATTGCTCGAGGACAGGAGTTTGGAAATGTGGCTTTATCTGATATAGACAATACTGATTTTTGATTTTCTCAGTCACCACCCTCACATTGATTCGATCAGCTGTCAACTGATCAGCTATCACCAGTAACATTGTAAGATAGCACATTGATGAGAATGCTCAAAGATTAAACATTTTAAAAGCAAAACTCATTTCTATAGCTACATTATGTTTCATTCGCATAAATCCAGTTGCTTCAAGATTTATGACAGAATGAGTGAGACTTTTATATTCATTTGTATTTCTGTCTTTTTTCATGTAGTCATTGATGAAGCAATTTCGAATATGAGTTTTTCTAAGCAGTACAGTTACATTGACTATGGCAGCAACACCAGCTTGTGTGCCAGGTTGAAAAATATGTTTTTCTTTTTTCGCTTTGTCTGAATAAGTCTATATAAGCAATTGTATTCTTAAAGCAGATTTCATAACAGCTGCTTCCAGCGTTAATTCTTTCTCTTACCATCTGTCTTCTCTTAATTCTGCTATTAGAATGGCAAACGGAACCCCAAGGATGCTGTGAGTTTCTGAGAAAGATAGACAACCTCTAGCAGCCTCTGAACATTGGAAGTACATAGTTGCATTTGAACTCAGCTCTGCCTTCCTGCTCCAAATGAAGACCTGGGGGAAATGAGTGCTGTGCAGATGCTTTGTGTTGAATAACACAGACTTATGAGAAGTCTGAAGATGGACTAAAAAGCAAAAAAAAAAAAAAAAANNNAAAAAAAAAAAAAAAAAGTTTACTTAACTCTTTTAAAGGAAAATTACACCACCAGGCTTCTGAATCTGACTAATTTCAGAAAAAAAAGTCCTACTAAATCCTGTCTTCAAAAGTTCTGTTTCAACTGAATTAAAAAAAAAAAAGTCAAAAAAGTCTGTACACACCTAAAATCAGGTCATCACACCATCTCTACTGTTGCATTTCTTAGTGAGCAAAAATTGCTATATCTTCAGAAAAAACTATTATTTGCTCAACATACCCTACAGACATTTTAAAGACGGAGATTCTTGTAAATTAACCTTTCTTGTAATGTGCTGTCTAACCTACAGATTTATATTTTCCTCATGACTTACTGCCTATCTTCAGTTTGTAATAGAGTAACATTTCTTGGTGATTTCATGGTGATCAATGGTTTTTACTCATGCTGACAACCTGTCACAAGCAGGATCCCCCCCAGGATTGATAGTGGACCCCACACTTTTCAGCATCTTCATAAATGGTCTGGATGATGGGGGTGAAAACACCCTCACCAAGTTTGCTGATGACACTAAACTGAGTGGTGAGGTGGACAAGTCAGAAGGGAAAACCATCTTAAAGAGAGACCTGGACCAGCTGGAAGAGTGGGCTAGCAAGAACAGTATGAAGTTTAACAAAGACAAGTGAAGAGTCCTTCACCTGGGGTGACATAACCAAACAGCCCAGCACAGGCTAGCATCTGCGTGGATGGGGAGCAGTCTTGCTGAAAGGGATCTGAGGGTCCTGGTAGACAACAAGCCGAACATGTCAGCTGTGAGCTGCTGCAGCAACAATGGCAGATTGTATCCCGGGCTGCATCGGCAGAGGTATCACTAGCAGAGATGGAGACATGATCATCCCACTCTACTCAGCACTTGTCAGGCTGCACCTGCAGTACTGTGTCCAGGTCTGGTCCCCATAATTCAAGAAAGGCACAGACTGGAGAGTGCCCAAAGGAGGGCCATGAAGATGATCAAAGGGCTGGGGAACCTGCCCTATGAGGAGAGACTGAAAGAATGAGGTCTTTATTCCCCATAGAATAGAAGGCTTACGGGGGACCACATCTCAGTATTCCAGTACTTAAAAGGTGACTGTGAAGAGGACAGAGGCTCTCTTTTCACAAGGAGCCACATGGAGAAGACACAGAGCAACGGATACAAGTTGTACCAAGAGAGGTTTCATCGTGATATAAGAAAGTAACTTTTTACAGTGAAAACAATCAATCAATGGAACAACCTCCCCAGGGATGTGGTAGAGTCCCCATCACTGGAAGTTTTCAAGGTACAATTGGACAGGATGTTAGAAAATCTCATCTAGTTTCCCTTCCCACAAATGGTTGAACCAGATGATCTTTTGAGGTCCTATTCAGCTTGGGCTGTTCTATGGTTCTGTCACATCTACTAAATCTGTTCTTGGAAGGGTAAGGAAAAAGTTACTTTTTAGGAGACAGCCCCAGTGCTTCTTTCAGTAATGCTAATTGTTTAATAGCTTAACCATTTCTACTGAATTATCTACCTACCTACCTAATATCATCCTTCTTCAGGGTAAGTAGCGAGGTACTGACAGGAGGCAAACATATAGCTTGACATAAACAAAGCACTGCTACTGACTTGCTCTTCCAGTTAGTCTTACTATTAGAGGCAACTTTATTTTTTCTTCACTGGTACCTGAAAGGGAACAAACATCTGTCAAAAGGAAGTACCTCATACAGGTATGTTTGTTATGTTCACTTCCTACCTCCTGGACGATTGTTATTATTTTTCCTGATGAAGAGGTGTCAAGGAAGTAGCAACTGGAAAAGTTCAGAGTTTGAAATTAACATAAAATTGGCAGCTTTGCAGCCACGTAAAATATGATATTGGCAGAGTGATCTGCTCAGATCATGAATCAAGTTGCCCGTTTACACTGCATGTACCATATCCATTATCTGCTAAGCCACTGAAATATGAGAACAGTGATCTCTCAACATCTTCAATTACTTTGTGTTAGGCTTGTCTCCTTTCTAAGTTGTATGTTTGTGTTACCCAAGGTTCATTCATCGTGTCCTTGGCTATTGATGAAAAAAGCCCATTGTACTCATTTTTAAAGCTTGCAATATCAACAAATAATTTCTTCTTTTTAATTTTTTTTCCAAATGTCAATTAACAAATATATGCATGCTTTACTGTAGATACATGATTACTAAGATCTTTAATTATTATTTCATATTCATTTCCCCCCGGAATATTAATAACATTTGATGCTGTGAAAAATGAAATCTTAAACATCTAGTTCGATTCTTTTGTGAAAAAGACTGCTTCTTTTTTCATAGGTTCAGGAGTATAATAATAGGGACTATTTTTGGCTCAAAAATCGGGAAAGGAAACAATTTTGTCATATGATGTTAATTACATGGAATATAAATCACTTTGTGGTAGTGAGAATTAAGAAGATCAGTCATGCTTCCTGAGGGGAAAGGGAGCAAGGGAGTTGAGTTTTAGTCTATTCTCAATAGAATATTTAATAGCAGACT
Organism: Himantopus leucocephalus; assembly: GCA_003993805.1. Taxonomy (NCBI): domain Eukaryota; kingdom Metazoa; phylum Chordata; class Aves; order Charadriiformes; family Recurvirostridae; genus Himantopus; species Himantopus leucocephalus. Next base: position 80,971,458 of record RSEF01000003.1, on the reverse strand, counting down.
TCAATACTTCATAGAACTGAAATTCAGTGCATCATTTTAATTCTCTCCTGATAGTGTTGGGCAAAACCTGATATTTATTAGATACTACTCAACTTTTCCACAATGAAAACCTCATTCTGGTATATAAAGTGTTGACATAAATTACATTTGGGCATTTTTATGGAATAATTATTATGTTGGCTTTCTGTAAACTGGCCTCGGATTTAATCTGTTAGGGTGACATACACCTTGCCTAACTTTATTAATTTAAAAACTATACATATCATCTAAAGGAACTGTCTGGGATTCTCGAACAGTCAGCAGGCAGAGAGAGACATAGTCTCAAAGTCAAATTTATACTGTATATTTTAAGTTTGGTTCAACTTTATTTGGAAAAACGTATTCATTTTTCTATTAATGGAGGTGTTTATAGCACTGGAAAATCTTAGAGTAAAAGCTAAGATTTAATCAACATTTCTTGGTGTCTTAAGTTGCATGCAATTCCATCTTTCATCTTCAAACAAGCAATCATTTGATTAGCAAGAAGAAAAAACTGCTTATAGTTTCTGTGACTTTCCTGATATTCTCAACATATTGAGAAAACTTTGCAGGCCTTGCATCCTGTGTAATTTTCAAAGCAGAACCCAGTTTCACTTGACAACAAAGCTTAGTATGTCTGTGATTGATCTTATTTTAGATGGATGCATGAGGATGTAATTATCATAGGAATGTCTTTAAAAGTTTGTAAGTTGGAGCCAGGGTGGTGGGTCGATTCACAAGAACTATTGTCTTGAATTTTCAAAGAATGAAAAATGTCTAAAGGTAGTTTATTTACTACGCTCACGATACATGCTGTTCTAATGTGACAACAATAGAGGCCACTATGGCTCCAGAATTCAAAATCTAAGGAAGCCTATAAATTACTATTTCCTAGAGAACAAGAACAGCAGTAGTGGTTTTCAGGTAATGTTTATCTCTTAAACTCTAGTAAAATATTAAATAAATATTTCTTGATGATAGTAAATAGCACTTGCTTGAAAGTAGATTAAAACCAGCAGGAATAAGATTGTTTTTAAACTAGATTAGAAGTTTAAGAAATATTATATAGGAGGGTTAAAGCATTAGTATAAAAATAAACCTTTTCCTTTTGGAGGTATTGGGGACCAATATTTTTTACAGACTTTTAGATTAGAATTTACCTTTAATTTTTTTAAAGGAAATGGTCTTATGGCCCTCTGATTTGTATTTTGGAGAATATACGTGACACTCACTATAAAGGCAGAAAAGTTAGGACCATTGTTTGTACCTGTATGCTGTACTGAAAAATGTACTTTTGACGTTTATTCTAGTTAATACTGGTTCAGATCCCACTAGTGGATATAAGGTAGTGGAGTGGGGTTTTATTTTTTAAATTTTGTTTTATTTTATTTATTTTATTTTATTTTGCTTTGTTTTGTTTTGTTTTGTTTTGTTTTTTTTATCTTATTCTATTTTATTTTATATTCTACCAGTACTATCAGGTCTTTCAAAGGAGCAAGGCATTATTATTAAAGATTAGGCTACTAAATGCACAGGTAGATACCTTTTCAAGTTTATGGTGAGATATTATTTAGGCGTTGTTTTTGACACTTACATGGAAACTCTGAAATGTTAGCTGTGATTTATTCTAAGCACTAAACACTGGTAAAATTAAGGAAGTCTCAGGGATTTTTCTAAGCTTGTACAAACACAGGATTTGCTTATTTTCTGTTGGTTACAGTGGTTCGATATTACAACTCCCAGTTTCTCAGCACAGCCTGGGGGAACAAGTACAGGAGTGGAAATTTGTTCAACGGATGGCAGACTGCCCAGTAATTAAATACACTTCTTTTTAAATGCATCATCCTCATTTGAATAGTTGCTTCCCTTGGAATTTGGCCGGGAACTGGGTGTGTTAGGCTGGACCTGAAATACAAACCGATGCTTGTCCACTTAACGTGGTCCATGTGGGCAAGGCCTAAATTTGCACAGAGCTCCAATAAAAGCAGTGATGCTCGGTACAGCCACAACTGCAGAGAGTAATGGGGACATAGCTGAATTGTTGTAACTTTGATGCCTATCAGTTTCACTAGGCAAAAGGCCAATTGCTGCAGGAGCTGCCTAAAGGGACACAAGATTTAATGGTGATACCATCAGTAAAAGTGTCACTCATTGAGTTGGGGAAGACGCATATTTTTATTTGGGTATTGTCCAACACTGAATTAAAGTAATTTTACACAGTGCATTGAACAGTCATCAGATGGCAGTTGGCTGCTTTCAGCTTCAGCTGGATTTAACTGTCAATTTACAGATGGGAGATTTAAATCCTTGCAAATGAATTCTGATGTCATTTCTGTGCAGTAGCTAGTGAATACCTTTAATTTTGAAATAACTTCAGTGGAACTCTGCACTAAAGTCATCATGTTATTTCACAGAGTTACAATAGCAGAATCTAGAAAGAAAGTAATAGCAAGCGTATCTCGCTTTCCTTCATCGTACAATTACATGTGCTGTGGATGACACCAGAAATCATAAAATTAAATATGTGACAAGTCTTAGAGTAGCTGAAAGGTAGGTCCCTCTTTGTCTTTTATGTTTCCTTTCCAATGTCTAGTGAATGCTGGAATTTTTTTCCATTCTCCCCATATATACCCTCTGTGGGGTTGTTAGGAAGCTCTTTAACATACCCATATCTATGTCTCAGATTATGCTCACTGTATACTGTGTTCACACGTGTGGACAGAGCTCCCTAGCTGAGATACATTAAATATGACAAAAGGAGAGCTTTGCTCATAAAGCCACATCACCTTTGTCAGGTCATAGGCTAAGCTGAGAAAAACCTCTTGTTTGCTGACATAACTGTATCCATTCTAGAGATTTTGCCAACTGGTACCAGTCAGGCAGTGCGATTTTATATCCATAGACTTTTTTCCCAACATAGCTACATTGACAGAACACAGCAGTCTCACCTAAGGAGTACATCTGTTCTGCTGTGATGCGGTTGATTCAGACAGCTCACAATCTATAGCCGATACCTCATATAGTTTATTCATATAGTTCATGATCTAAGGGTCTTGCATTCCTTCCCTGTGTTCATTTCTTGCTGTCTTGGAGAGCCTCTGGCACAAAGATTTACCTAATCCTTACTCAGCAATCATGATAATACTGAAAGAAAAGAAAACAACCCACCAGAATCTGAAACTTTAACCTTGGTTATGCAGGTGACATAGAGTTGGAAATTCCTTTTAGGGGCAAGGATTATCTTTTTATAGATTAATATACCTGTGATTTAAATTCCCTTAGGATGTCTCAGTTTAATGTAGATGTTCTCATCTTGGCATGTTATCAGAACTAGATTCTCTACTACTGTGGGTTGTTGTGGTTTGTCTGAAAACCTGCCACACTCCACAGCAACTTGAGGATGCTAACATTAAGAGAATTAATCTGCCAGCCCCGTGGACTGATTCCTCACCTTGCTCAGGCTCAAGCTGTCATCTGTAGGGCCAGGTTTGACCAACATCACCCCATCAGTCAGTCAGTCCTATTTTAATGGCCATCAACAAGGGGAAAAATGACAGACAAAAGGCAATTACAGTAAGAAAAGTGTTGTTTGAAAAATGACCTTTCTACCCTATACTTCTGTGAATGTGAAAAGTACAGTCTGTAGTCTGTTAGGTTTAAGAATGGCCAGAAGTGGAAAGATTCTCTCTCAAAGTCAGCACAAACTTAATAGGAGAGAGAAATGAAAATTCTATGCTTTCTGTAAGAGACAGAAATGAGGGGGATAGAGGAAAAAAGGTTAATCAAAATTAGGTAGAGTCACAGGTGATTAAAATATATCTGCCTAAAATATTTTTCTAGTCCTACCACATGTCAGTCACTAATGCTAAAAGTAAGGCATATACTTATGAATAGCAGGAACTAGAGGGGGATGACTGTGCCATGTGACACCACATGATAAAACAACACACCAGCCAGTTTCTCTGTCAGCAGGGCTGTAACTCTTCAGTAGCTCAAGTTAATGAAGAAAACTTCAAAATTCCTGCAAAACCAAGGAGAGAGGCTTTGCTGGTGGCAGTGGATCAGGAAGAAGCCTTGCTTTCTCCCAGTGATTGATTTTGAGTAACGTTCTGCCACATGTGTACTTATCTCAGCCCATATCACAGCAGGGAGATCGCTATACACTTGTGGTAGAACACCTACCAGGGAGGGCTACTGGCTTGTGAATCTGGGATTTTACCTGCAAGGCTCTTTCATCCCTGAATGAATCAACAGAACTGACTGCAGCACCACTCACTTAAGAAGAGTGATAAACCCTCTGCCAGACCCTTATCACTAAGAGCACGGTTTGCAGGAAGCAAGGGAACTCAGAAGAACAAGGAATAAGAAACTGAGAATGAGTTAAAAAATGTCCTGTCCAACAAAAAGGTTATTTGCGTCAGATATCCTATTTCTGATAAGCAGGTTTGGCTGTGTTTGCAATTCTATTGCAGTCTTCAGAGTGCTCTGAATATAGCAGCAGAGCTAAACCTTGTCACCTTTGAATGACATAGTTCAGTTGAATGCTTGTAAGGTGAACAGTTCATTGCGGCTCTAATACAACGTTCTGATGCTTTTGAAGCAAAGATCAATAATTAATGTTCCACTAGAGACCTTAATGGCACAGTTACCATCACACATTGTTCTGTTTTATAATGGTGTCTCTCATAACACTAATAACTTATAAAAGCATAATAGTGGTAATACTTGAAGAAAGCTAGTTAACAAAAAAAAGCTGTCTCCTCCCTCCCATCCCCTGCTCTCTTCCTCTTCCCAACAGTGGATGCTTATATCTGTGATGGGGATCCTAAGGCAAAATAAGCATTAGACAGGTGTTCTTATAGAACATTAAGTAAAATAGTCCACAGGGAAAGAAAAAAACAGGTGTATGTCATGCCATGTAAAGACAGTGCATTCTTACATAAACAACGCGCACAGTGTGCTTTTATGTTGTCAGGTTTGCTTGCATCATGAAGACCTGACAGACTTAGGTGGTTATGTCCTCAAAGGATCTCAAAAGGTTAGGCATTGACAACGCAGAAAGTAATAAACCAGCAAACTCCTTTCTGGCACTCTATTCTTTCTAGAAAGGATTTAGTTGTTGTTTTTTTCCCCCTTGAACTTGATTCCTTGACGATGAACTTCCATTGTATCAAATATAAGGCAGTACAGACAATTCATGGTTAAAATTTTACCTTTACGCTGAAACTCCAGTCAAATATCAGTAAGAGAATGATAGAATTTGGTATTCACAAATGCTCACTTTAGCCCAGGGAATCAAGTACCTTTAAGCTTCCTCTGCAGCTGGTGATGAGGCAGACACTGCTGCAGGGAGCAGTTTTGAGTACCTAGATGTAGGCTACTGCTTTGAATCATTTCAAAACAGGTCCTCTAGCAGGTGATTCAGAGTAGGAATCTAATTTTCACTTTTTCATCCATCCAGCACTAGAGCCCATTTTTTTCCCTAAGCATGTAAAACACATTCTTTAAACCTCATCCTATCAGCATGTTCTGAGGAGAAACAATTTCACTGGAATTTTGGACCATCCTTACACATTCAGTAGGAATGTCTGAACTGGATTATCAGAGAGCCATTTCCAGCTCTCAGGTCTTGATATGCTCCATCCTTCCCTATGAACTTTGTTTCTTCTGAAAGCAAATGTGTGTGCGTGTACAGGAATGGATCTGCAGTCCACTGTCCGAGAGATTCTGCCTGGCATGAGGGGGTAAGGACTGTGAAACATGAACATACCTATTTCTTAGTTTGGACACAGCCAATACATCAAACTAAGGTTCCCAGAGAGGCTTCCTGTGTCTTCTGCTTCCCCCCTTTCTCTCTCGCGCATCCAGCCACCCATAGGAACGATTTTGCCTTTGATGAAAAATGGAAAACATGTTTTTTATGCCAGTGTACTTCTGCAAGGAATGATTTCACTTGTGCACAATTAAACCAGAGTAACTAAGGAAAATATTCTTCATTGGCTAATCCTGTCAGACTTAATATATTATATAAACCACTTCTTATGATGGGTTAACACATAATTTCATCACGCAATAAACACTCTAGTAAAAAACATACCAAATTAGTTACATGCACTGTATTTCTCAAAAGAGGAAAATGAATAAGGTAAATCTTAGTTCAGCTATTAAGGATGAAGTAACACATTAAAGGGGTCACCCTGGTTAATATTGCACTCCACAAATCAAAGGAAGTGTATGGATAACAACTTTTAATGCGTGTTACTGCTATTCTTCTTCAAAGTTTGTTTCATTTTAAGAAAGGCTATTTTTCGTTCTTTTTTGTGTAAGTATGGAGTTTAAAATCCCACCAAAATAATTTCAAGTCCCATAAGCCTTGATTCCCACAGCTCTGCAATATTTGTATGAAGAAACAAGAAATTACCAGGGCATTCAGTACTAAGATTCGTGTTTCGCATAGTTTATTGACTATGGACCAAAGTGGAATCATTGCAATGCTGAGATTTCATGTACTAAAAATAAAAGTATATTGCTGCAGAATAATGTAGCCAACGTACCTTATGTTACAGCAGCTGTGTTGGCCCAAAGATAGGAAGAAGATCTGTATTTTAGTTCTGTCTTTACACAACTGCATATTAGTATAAACAATGCAAGTTTTTGCCTGAGACATTCAGTATAAAGTTATTATTGGATGTGCTTTCTCTGAAACTTTATATTTTATTTAGTGTCAGTGTTTGTAGGTTATGTTCACTCAGTTTTTTAATACATATGTCAATGTAAATTCAAAGAAGTGTATTTTAATGAAGAATTTAAATCATGCGGTGGACTCAATGATAAAGGAGTGGCAGGCAATGTTGACTGCAACAGCTACATACTGGTACTGCACCACACATACCCATTTAAAATAACAACCAATAGCTAATCAACTATTACCTCCAAAAACTGGTATGTTAGTACCTACAGTGATTAGTAGGGATTACAGTGATTAGTAGGGATTACAGTGACAGATAAATTCAGGATTATTTTGGGACAAGAACTAGGGATAAATAATATCCCCATGCTGGTGAGGAATCCATATAATACATATAATATATGATAGTCTTATTCCGTAGTTTGTAAAGTTATTTCTGAAGGAAAAACACAAGGGAAGATGTTTATATTTGTGTGCTAAAATACAGAAGAGTATGTTGGAATATTCTTGTTACATAGATGTATTAACAAAGAAAAAGAAATGTTTATATAAGAATATCTGTTGATTCACACAATAATTATGTCAATCATAGGTTGCACCAGTGACACCTGCTTAGGATATTGCTGTCCAAGCTAGACTGTTCATTTTCCAGCATTTTAGTTGTACTAACACAACTTGTTATGGGACCATACTGATATGATCCAGGTTAACAATAAAAACAGACTGCCAAAGTCAATTTGTTTCATAACTTAAGCTTTACCATGTAATAATTTTTCCTTGAAAACAATTCATCATGGCTAAAATATTACATGTGTTTACCCCCCTTTTCAGCTGTGAAGCTGTATAAAGTTCTTCCTTTGGAAATCAGCTGGGAGCAATTGCCATTTTCATTAATACCTTCTTTATATGATAATTTCCTCATATAAAGCCCCACAGTTTGCACTGGAGAGTGCTTTCCTCTACTGCTGCCTTGGGAAAGAATTCTAGTCTGAATTCCAGTAAATAGCTGAAGCGAGGTTCAAAAAGCAGGGGAGCTGACAAGTTGGGTGTAACATTCCTTTGGTATGTCCCTTCTGACTGCAGCCTTTGATAATGCCTTTGGCATCAAAGAACTTTATTTGTTCTGATAATACAGATGCGAATTATGAAACAGAAAGGACAATCACGTCTGCTCAGTGCTATCTCTATGTTGGCACATTCTTATAGCAGAGAGTCATCTCCATCCTATGCTCTGGTCCAGGAAGAATACAGTTTTCCAGCCTCAGTGCTTATAGTCCCTCTTCTACCTCAGTGCCAGCTCAGTAGCCAGAACTTGGTTAAAGATTATTCTGAGAATGTGCTTTGCGTATCTTCTGTGTTTAGTAACTAAGAGAGGACTTACCAGTAATTGGCACATCTATGCTATTATGACGGGAGGCATGGACAGAGGAGGTCAGAGAACATCTGCTATCTAATTTGTGGTCTTTTCCTGTCAGTGGCTCTACAGGAGGAAAGAACTTAGGAATGTTGCATGAGTAAATTGAAAAAGCAACTATTTTCCACTGTAATCAAAAGATCAGGAGCAGATTTTCCTCTCTACCACATTTTGAATTGTTCTAAGAAAAACCCTGGTCTGGGACTAAGTCTAAGTAAGCTAGGGCCCCTAAAATAGGTACATAAGTTTCCTACATAGCCAGTTCGGACTTCAAAGGCCAGCAAAGGCCATCCGGCCAACTGGACAGAAGTTACTTGTACAGGGAACAAAGATCACTTAGGAGGGCTTTTTTCAGCTGGCACCTAAAATAAAAATGCTGTTAAAGGATGTAAACACTAGTGACAATGTAAAAAAAACCAAAAGCAAACAGCGGATTTCCCTTGGATTTCTGTGTTTATCTGGATGCTTATCATTTGTTGTTTAATCCTATGCCTGTCCTCTTAAGAAAGCAGTGATCAAATAAATAATATAAAATATAAATGTGAATGTATATTAAAGTATTGAANTATCAAAGTATTGAAGAGAACGGTTCATTCAGAAAAGAAACATATTATAGCAAGTGCTGAATTATCTTTCTTTATTATTCAGTTTCCTGTTTCATATTCTCGAACAGAAGCTGAAATATGACTGCCTTTGATATTGGTAGTTCTGAGGCATCTCAGGAAGGACATCTCAAGTCCTGTGCCATAGTCTGGGAAACAGGTTGTTCTCTTGTTCCACTTGGTTTGATTTTTCTAATGGCTTCATTGACAGTGACAACACACTTTAATTCACCTCTTTACAGTCTTCTTGAACAAACTGAAATATGAGATGTTTAAGAGAAGAGGTTTTCATATGTTCTAGATTCCTTAATTGGAAAAGGGTTTGATATAAATCCACACAATATCAATATTCTTCATGTTGCTACAAAGTGGTGAATGTTTTTCAAAAGATCATGCAGAAGATTGATGACATTTGTCCTAAGTTTTTGGTACTAACAGACAAGAAGAAAATAGTAAGATTGTAATGAAACTACAAAGTAGTATGTATTATCTTGTCAGACAAGAACTTGTACTACAATTGTATTCAGCTGAGCAAACTAAAAAATACTTCTTAAATGAAGAAATTTAATGCCTTTTTCCAACTGCTTTTGTTGAAGTGGAATCCTGAATTGTGATGCAAAGTTATTGATAAAGACACTTTCCTGGAATTTCCTGGAGGCCAGCTTGCATTCTGCTTGGGAATATCTTGAAATTAGAACAGAAATTGGTGATGAGACACCCTCAAATAGAAATTCTAAGGGTTTTTTGGCCATTGAATCTTAAACATAGAGTCCAGTCTGTCCAAAATTTTGTAAGAATTAAATAATTCAGCAAAAGAAAGGAAGTTATGCTTTCGGTTTGGTTCAGTGGGCTAAATATAGCCAACTTGTACTGTTTGAGAGGCATTAGGATATCTGAGTCAGATCTAGGACTGGCATATAATAGAAGATGGAAGACCAGAGTTGTTCTGGACTATCAGCAGAGGACAACTAGGATACCAGGATACAACAGTAGAAAGAAAATCGTGCTACAGACATTTGCTAGGCAGATGAATGAAGATCTTTATTTTCGGTGCAAATAATTCAGAAAAATGAAAATTAGAGACTGTCAAGACACCCGAGCTTCTGAGGAAGAAAAAAATTTCAAAGCAAATGCAAACAATGACAGGTGCTCAGTGACCCAAATTCAGAAAAGGAATAACATAAAGACACCTACTTTATGTAGATGTTTTATAGCGTGTAGTATTCAGTGTCTGAATAACATCAAGAATCTTGAATCTTTTTGGAGTCTTTAGTGATTGAATCAGATTAAAGTCTTTTGTTGATGGCTCAGTTATATCCTTCATTTGGTATAAAAGCTGTTGAGGTGTATAAAGAATTTTTTCAGTGATTTAGGCAAACAGAATGTCATCTTTCTTACAAAGAAAAAATTATTTGGGAAAGTTCTTAAACTACCCAACAAATGTAAATATAATTTCAGTATTTTATAGCTGCAGGGCATGGATCTGAGTTACTAATGAATGCTTTAGTTTTTTTTCAGTAATCAATTTATGTTAATAGGATTGAGCCCAGTATTGATGCCTGGGGTTCACCACTAGTTACTGGACTCCAACTAGGCTCTGTTTCACTGACCATCACCCTCTGGGCCCAGCTGTTTAGCCAGTTTTCAGTCCACCTCACTGTCTCCTCATCTGGTGTATACATCAACAGCTTGTCTATTAGGATCTTATGGGAGAAACTGTCAAAGGCCTTACTGATGTCCAGGTAGACAATGTCCACTGCTCTCCTGCCCTCTACCAGGCTAGTCATTTCATCGCAGAAGTTTATCGAATTGGTCAAGCATGACTTCCCCTTGATGAGGCTATGCTGACTACACCTGATTTTCTTGTCTTTTGTGTGCCTGGAAATGGTTTCCAGGATTAGCTGCTGCATCACCTTCCCAGGGACCAAGGTGAGGCTGACTGGCCTGTAATTCCCTGTGTCCTCATTCCTGAAGACAGGAGTAACATTTGCCTTCCTCCAGTCTTCAGGCACTTCTCCCAGTTGCCATGATGGATCAAAGATTATCAAGAGTGGCCTTGCAGTGACATCTGCCAGCTGCCTCAGTACTCATGGGTGCATCCCGTCACAGCCCATGGTCTTACGTGTGTGCTGTTTGCTTAAATATACCCTGACTGGATCCTCTTCCACCAAGGGCACATCTTCCTTACTCCAGATTTTTCTCCTGCTAAAAAAACCACAAACAAACTGAAAAACTCCAAAACAGTTGCAGTCTATAAGTTAGTTATCTATATACAAAATAAATGCAGATTATTTGTGAAATTTAACATTTTTATGCTTGTTGCAGTCTTAATAATTAAGTCAAATAGCTTATGAATAATTAAAATAAGATTAAATTCAAGAGCATTCCTTTGCTTATTCGTATAGCCTGCTGTAGCAGGCAGGTAAGTAGCATAAAATTCCATACTGCTGTAGACTTTTGCTATAAAATTGAAAAATCCCTTAATATGCCTCATTGCATTAGTGAAATACAATCAAGGTGTATGCATCACACATAGAAAATGAGCTCAGGTGTTTGTCCTCTGTGTGCTCCAGTTCCATTAGCACTGTAACTGTAACTAGTGCTGGAACTGTAACATCACTTTCCCACACTACACTTTAGTCATTACTGTTGAGACAGCACTTCCATGGCAGAACATGTTTTGCTCAACTTCCACAGGATGTTCAAACCACACAGAGAAAGTATTGCTGGAGCCACTGGAGGTAAACTTTGTCAGATCTTGAGCAAGGATAACCCCTAAGTGCTTCAGTTCAAATTTAACACTGTATTCAGCTTTGCCACAGCTTGACCCATACAATCCCAGTCCTGCTCTTAAATGACCGTTTGCCTACACCAGAATGAGTACTGTCATACAACC
>RSEF01000003.1:80949671-80959740 GCA_003993805.1 Himantopus leucocephalus | reverse complement strand
CCGTTGGCCTTCCTGGTGACAAGGGCACATTGCTGGCTTATTTCTATATAGGAGATATAGGCAAGATTGTAGTTTACTGAAAGGAAATGCATAAAATAACTCAAAAAGTTCTTTTCAGCTGTATATTTATATGGTTGGATTTTATATTGGGGTTTTTTTTAGTTTTTGTTTGGTTTTTTTTTCTAGGATTCTCCTTAGAGAATCTATCCCATTCTAATTTAATTTTGCAATAAATACATTTTAAAGTAACACTTTAGGTTAGTATTTGTAAGGTAATAAATGTTTAATTTAATTCTTTGGATGGTCAACAAGTGGATTTTCTATGCCCTGTTTAACTCTATCTTGTTTACTTTTGATGCAATTTAATTAACAAAACATTTATTTAAAATCTAGCATATAGAGTAAGCTTTCTCTTGCATATAAAAAATAATGTCACCATGCACTGCTGTCAGATTTACGGTCCAGTGCCATGCTAGCTGACATAGAATAATTTAGTATGCAGAAGAATCTGAATAGGAAACCAAAGGAAGAGCTTGTTTTCTTTAATTATTGAATTGATATAAATTATAATTAACATAATGGTTGGAATGTAATTACACTACCATACAATAATTTATTTTGTGTTATGTACCGTGTCCAATTTGCTTGTGTTAACCCCTAACCTGCATATTATGACTTGGCATTATGCATTTGTAATAACAGATGTTAAATTTATTTTTGTAATTACCTAAATATGAGGTTTAGGGTAATTATTTGTGCAGTGTTATTAATAACATACAATTTCAAAACATTGCTAAAGAAAAAAAATGTATCAATTTACAAACATTTCCTATACTAAATGTATCTGTTTTCAGATTACTTTAATTAACCGTAACCTGCTGTTTGAAAAAACAGTGGAAACAAACTGAAATTAGAAGTAAACAGGAACTCCAGCAGAGCTATTTCATGCAAAGAATACTAGAAATATGGAATAGATTGCCAAGAGCGCTGATGTGATCAATATAAATGGATGCATGGACAAGAAGGGAGAAATTAAAGCTGTAGTGACAGTACAAAAGGGTAAGAAGGAAATAAATTTAGAGAGCTTGCATGCTTGGGTCAAACAACCTGACTTACTTAAGTAATTCTTTATTAATGTGTTTCCCTCACCAGTCCTATATGTAGATTCACAGTTTTACCATCAAAATCATTTGTTAACATAACAAAAGCTCAGACAGGGTCAAATTCAAGGTCCAAAAGTTCAAGCTAGGGAAGAGATCTTTCATTCCGGAGGCAGACGGTACAGTAGTTGCTGGGTGATTGGTGATTTGTTTACTATATATGCTGACCTAGCATTCTCAGTGGCATGCTTGGAGATTTAGAAAAGGAAATAATTCAGTTACACACTACAACAAGGCTGCCACAGGTCATGGCCATTAGTGGCCTACTAAGCTTTTTATTTGACAGATCTTCATAGAGGAAAACCTTTTTGCTGATAGTGGCAAAAAATAAAATTTCATCCACTACATTTCTTTAATTTAGAGACCTTGCTTTTCAGAGGAAGTAGGCTAATAATTGAGTAAAAAAAGTTACCTGGGTAATTTTAAAAATATTTGAGGCTTGGCGGGGATCTCATGGTATCATCTAAATATCTACAGTAATTAAATATTGCTCTCAGAGGATGGTTCATGCACTAATTAGCAAATGCATCAACTGACTAGCACTGGAATGGATGATAGCATCTCCCTCATTTCTTCTTTATAGAAGAGGAAAAGGCTGTGGGTTGGAGAAGGGATAGAAAAAGCTGCAAGACTTTGAAAGCATTCCTGAAAGGTTATCAAAAGGTTGAAAAAGTTGTGTAAAGAAGTATATTTTGAAAGGTCATTTGCATTTTAATAGGCGCACGAGAGATCAATTCAAGTAACTGTTCTTTCTGATACATTCGGTTTGCACAATGAAACACAACTCAAAAGATGTGTGTGTATATATATGTGTGTAAACAGCTGGTTTTTGAAGACTTTAGGAGCTGGACTGATTTGAAACATTCCTTTAACCAAAAAAGTCCTCATTGGCCAAATGGGAACTCATTTTGGTTTTGTTTGTTTTTTTTTTCTTTTCCATGGAAACCAATTTGGATAGTTCCTTTTGTTGTTGTTTTCAGCTAAGGAAATATTATAAAAGCAGTTTTCTAAATTTTTAGTGAAAAGTAACCTACTAGCATTTTTCTGAGTTCTGACTACAGACCAGAGTGAGCCACATCTCTGTTCTCTTGACATTTGGCTAAAAAAATAAACGTTTTTCTTCATGTGTGAAAGAGATACCAAGAGCAGAATCTTTCAGGAAAAAGTCCTATTTTATCATATTAAAGTAAACCATGTGCAGCGGTTTTGGAATCCTAAGGTCCGCTTAAGCCGATAAGAATTAATCATGTGGATCTGATTTAACATTGCCTATGTGAGGAAAGTGCTTACTCATCAGCTGTAACTCTCCTTAAATATAAAAAAATTTATAAATAAATAAATATATATATATTGACTTTTGGGTTTGTGTTTTTTTTTTTTAAAGTAATTTAAAAGATTTATGGTTATGGTTATGGTACAGGCAGAATTTTGAATGCAGAATTTCTTGGTTTACAAACCTGGGCTTACTTCTCCAGGCTGCACACTAACTCTTACCATGACTTAATGAGTCATTGGCTGAAGTTGATAGTTTAGTCAAACTACATTAAGCCTTTTCTGTATTAGTTGTTTTGCCTCATAGGAAAATTTCAGTTCTTTATAACTAACAGTAGATGATTGTAATACAAGTTGAGTGACATATATGCCTGTGTGAGTTTTAAATTGCTTGAAAAGATGAGCTATTGATAGATAAGCTATTAAAAGTCACTGTAAACAGCTTAGATTGTCAAAGTAGGGAACTGTTTATTGAAAAGAGTAGAGCAAAAGTTCCCTAATGACTGTACTACATCAAGAAAAATGATTTGGAACCAGTATGAGACTGCAGCGATGCTTTCCATCTTGGGATTTCATTGAAAGGCTCATATTTTTCAGCACATTGTCACAAACCCTTAACTTGCAGAATCAAGAGCTTGTATGAGAATCTACCTGACATATTGGCAGAATAATGCTTGGAAATGCAAATTAAATGTGCTATTAAAACTGAAGCACTAGAAGACAAGGGGACAACATGTAAAATGTTCTGTAAACTTCATGACTGCTAAACCAGTCTATGAGTTTTTAAAACTTGAGTAATTCTTTTTTCAATGTCTGTGGCTGCCAATATATGGAATTGTGTTTCAGTCCCCACTTGCATATTCCAGGTTTGTACAACCTGTGTTTCTGACAAAAGGCTTCCCTTTACCCAAGAATTATTTTCTTAGTTTGATTTTAATGAAGAGGATCTTCCATATAACCAGAATTTTAGATTTGTCCATGACACAGTGCTGTCTGTCGGTTTGCTTCCTCTTCTTCCATCATTAGTCAAGTCTGAATTTGGATAAATGCATAGGCAGAAAAATAGTGTTGAAGGAATAACATTAAGTTTGCTAACTTCACCACTCAATAGGTAGGAAATTCAGAAATATTTTTCTTCTGCATTTCTAATTTCTGTCTTTCTTGTCTATAATGCAGTCTTTAATTATGTTATTGTACTGTGTGGTTTGTTTTTCTTTTTCCATTAACATTTGCTTCATTCATCACACTAGAGGGACCTCCTCAGACTGAGACTTTATAGTGAAGGAAGATATTGAAGTTTAGAAACATGGAGTGGGTGTACCATAGGAGCTCAGAAAAGAAAGACAAAAGAAAAAAAAATTCAATTTTTCAATGAAGCCTGTGATTCTAAAGTTGATCTCATTAAAAACATTGTAGAAATAATGAGCAGAGTTGGGAAGTAGAACTTCAGAGCAAAATCTATTATGATATTTAAAAATTATTCAAAAAATCGTGACAAATTCTTTCAATTGGGCAAAAATAGCCACAGCCAGAAGTAGAGTTTCCAGATTTTCAAAAGAACATTTCTTTGCAGATAGTAGGAGAATTAAGCTACATTTTTAAACCCCCATTGTCTGAATCGTGATAAGAGGGTCTTCTGATAGGTAATCCCACTGAGTTGTTTCCTTCTGAAAATAAAACTCAAAACTTAATTGAACAGGAATGTGATACCAGATGTGAAGACTAGGGTCAAAACCATTTGGAGGAAGATCCTGGTCTGTGAGCTTCTGCTTATATTGTTTATATGAAGCAGAGCACACTTCACAGGAGGGATTTCAAATGCCTTTCACACCATCTGTTCCTAAATAATCCATGGTCTTTTAAGGATTTTGTAAATTTGTTTTCAGTTTTGCCAAATTACCCGTATTACAAAAAACCCACATATTTTTCCCAATTTGTGTGTGACTTGCTTCTGGGATAACAGAAGCCTCATCCACACACATTTGTCCCTCCTCAAGTTTGTAACTGCAAATTGTCTGCAACTCCAAATTTGCTCTGAAGTGTAAGAAGCATTTCAAAGTACAGATATGTTTGTTTGTAAGGGAGACGATTCATTTTTTCCTATTCTCTATAAGCATGCCCATGACTGATATAAGGAAATACTGGCCCAAGACAGTAAAAAAGAATTTTGACTTCCATGTTTTCTATTAAATGTCAAGTGTGTTTTGAGACAGAAACAACATCAAACAAGTGGCAGAAAAGGGAAAATATCAATGTGTATACAGCTCACAAGGGATGTGGCACATTTTCCATCTAATCTATTCAGTTTCACCTATATCCCCCAATGCCAGGGTATCTAAACACAGCATGATCCATAGGCTTGCATATTGCTCAAGATGTATGATCAGATCTCATAAACAGCAAATGCTATCAATAAAACATGAAGCAAAGTTAATTACAGGCTTCCATTCAGTGTCATCCTGCAGCTCATGGCACATTATAATGAATCATTCCTAACATGTAGGTGAGATTGACAGAGATTTTATAAACTTTCCATTCTCCAAGTTTTCCCTGTGTAATAAGTGCCTGCTGAACACTAGGGAAGTGATTAAGTATCAATTTCGTGTAGAATAAGGAATAAATGTTTAAAAGACTAATGAGACACTATTTTTACTGCTTAGAGTACTGTGACTAACCAATGAGTCAGATGAATGCCTCTGTCTTTTTAATTAGTCATTGGATGAGCCTTTTCTTTTTCCTCAAACTCTCTGATATTTTTTAAGTAATTTTAAACTTTTCAGGAATGCACTTTTTGAGTGATGAGACCAACAATTTATTTTTCAAAGGTCCTGCTGTAATAAACATGTATTGCATGTTTTTCTGAACTTGTGGGAGTCTGAAAGTAAAGTCATATTACCTTGCCAGTTCCTTTTAGGTCTGTGTTTGTATGTCACTGTCACATCTAGGATACACATGTTTACAAGCCTAAGTTATCTCTTTCTGGTATTTAGTGTCTTACAGACTTAAATATCTGAAAACTTTTTCTCCTACTGCAGTCTTTCTTTGGTCAAGTGTAGGTGAAAGTGCTAGTTATCTTTCTTTCCATTTCCATAACCCATTGATTCAATTAGAAAGAACGTTAACTCATTTTTTAGCACACATTCTTGCAAATTGTCTTAATCTGGCACGTTAAATGCATGAATGTTAGTGCATCTTCTCATGGGTTAGATAACCTCACTTAGTGAGTTTTCTAACAATTCACTGCTATTTTGAGACCAGGATGGTGAATGTCTGTTCAAATTGTCAATGTTTGCACGTTTCTATAAGTAGGTCAGCGTCTTGGGAAAATTATCGCTTGTTTCTTTGCTTTGGTTTCACTTTACAAAAATGCTTTATCCCTTTATGAAACTGATGAAAAGTGTGTTGTTTTGCCTGTGTTAAACTATGTTGATGAAATCAATTGTTATAATTTCAAATACTTGAACAGTTGCGTCAAGTGGTATTGGCTTATTGTCCATAATACTAGTGCTCATACATATTTTATTTAATATGCCTCAGTGAATTTAACATCTTCTTGCACCTTTATATTTCTTAAATGCACATTTTTTTTAAATAAAAAGATACATTTCAGAAAGGTAGTTGATATAGTAAGGGTAACACTGTCAGTCAAATTTACTGTGAACCTAGTCAGTGCTGCAGCTTTGGCTTTTTCTGGACTGAAGTGGTGGGTCTAGACTTAGAAGTGTAATTCAGCCTTCTCCTGATGTAGGTATACACAGAGAGAAATGAGGGGTCTTCTCTCCACTGTCAGTCCTCTGTTACCCACTGGCTACCTAATCAGTGTTGCTAAACAAGGGGAAGTAGGCCACTGCCTATAAAATCATCTAACTCAGTAATCAGTAGGGGGTCTATGTTCCTTCTTGTGTTTTATTGACATAGATGGGAGTCTGTTGCAGCTGCTAGCTCAAAACCTGTTATTCTAGCTAAAATCCTGTCTTTGGTTTTGGTATTTCTGAGTAAATCTTCATTATAAAAGGCTATTAATCATCATAACAGCAAGTAAGTTACTCCTATGGTGCTCTCGGAGATTTCATCTCTCCATTTGCCTTTCCATTGTCCGTTGCTTTGAGCTATATGTCACTGGCCTAAGTTCTTTCCTCTTTAAGTTAAAAGCAGAAGTGAAGATTTGACAATAACATTATGACACAACTGAGATTTCTCTCAGAAGTGCCTCTGCCCCAGTAACTGACGTAAAAAAATATAGAATTCTAGTGTAATTTAGAGAAATACACCTAATCAAATGACTGTCTTCAACTTCTGACGTGACATTAACACAATTTGGTATCTTTAGTAAGAGAAAATAAAGAATCATATTCTCTTCTGGTATAAGTCCACATATGTATGTATTTGTATTTGTATGACATGGATTTCAAGCCACAATATCCCAGACCCGATGCATATAATATCTATCTTGAAGAAGTCCAGCCTCTATATAAAAATTCATCTAAATAAATGCTTTCATTAACTTTAATGTCACATTTCTTAAGAGATCACAAGGAAAAAAGTTGACATTTATAGTTTGTAAGTAGAAAGACAATTGATATGTGTGGTGTTCGACAAACTTAAGATTAATAGAAATACTTATTTCGTAGCTGTGTTAGAAAAAAACAATTCTATGTTTTTCTTTGCTGCATTGCATTTCAGAAGCCAGTTTGATTTAGAAGGGTAGTTTTCTGCTGCATTTAGAAATAGCTGTTAGGGAGCAAAATAAGGTACATTAGGCAGTATAAATTAGATTTGTTTTAGAGGACTTGAAACTAGTTAGACCTCAAATAGTGTTGCTTGTCACAAATTCTAGGAGGTTATATGTGAGACAATGTGTTATGTTTAAAGAAGTTAATACTTACTGGCCTGGAGGCCTTTATTTTTTATTACCAAGGAGTGCAAATAAACCTGCTTGTTAGGGCAGAAATTTAAAGGTCAGTCCTCAGATGTCATAAATCATAGATCTAGGAAGAAATAGATTAAGGAAGCCCAAAATACTGGGTCAGCATCAGCAGCACAGCAGTGTTGCTTTAATTCTGTAACAAAGAACTGATTCCAGTTATTATTTTGTTCCTTGGGGAGTAATTTAATTCTAGTTCAGCTCTTAAGAAAAACATGATATAAGTTATAATTCTAGAATTTTATTCAGTTTTGGTTCTTACTCTTATGGATCCATATTAATTTTAGTCCTTCCTCTGGTTAAACAGTGTGTTTCATTTCATTTTTGTCAAGGCATAAGTTGATGTTTCGTAATTTATTTTTAAATCAGTACAGATTAACTTTATTTAAATGCATGTATAATTAATACGCGCCTGTTTATGCAATTTCAATATTATGGGCTCATAGGACTGCATGAATTTTGAGAGGTCATTTAGACTATGATCAACAGGGATCCATATTTATGTTGCTCGTAATATATATTTCCATATGTTTCCAGTTTCGGAGATCGACGCTTTCCAGAGCAATCTAATTCAGTGCTCCACTACCTTTGCAGAAGATATATTTTTTCTAATATCTAATCTGAATCTTCCTTGCTGCAATGCAAAAGTGTTATCCCAATTTCTGTCTGCCACAGGCATGAAGAACTCTCTTTAAGAAAAAATATGTATTTATGCATTGTGTATATCGAATATCATCTCACAGTTGTCTCTTTTGCCTGTAGTCTTCTCTACTTCAGGCTAAGTAACTGAGGTCATTCAGTTGTTCCTGAGAGGTCTTGCTGATAGACCTCTCATCATTCTTTTTTTCCTCTTACTTTGTTGCAACTAATAGGGACTTTCTTGAAGTATGATGCCCAGGATTAGAGGCAAGGCTGCAACTGTGGCCTTACAAAGGCTAGACAAAGCACAATCTGTTTTATAGGCTGTGAAGACGACTAGGTAAGCATAGCTCTGTTCTTGGGCTGGTTCCTATTATCAGTGTTGTTTTATTCTCATTCTCTACAAAGGTTACCATTTTCATTCCAATTCTGTCAAAGAAATGCACTTTGCATCTCCTTGTTCTCACTGAGAAAATCCTTACTTGTTATTCTCAGTAATAGACTCTTCCCAGTGGTGTCTAGTCACAGAACAAAAATGTGTAAAGGGCACAAATTGAAACACAGGAAGTTCTGTCTGAATATGAACCCCCCTTTTATTTTACCCTGTGAAGGTGATTGAGTGCTGGAACAGGTTTCCCAGAGAGGCTGTGGAGTCTTCATCTTAGAGTTAGCCCAACTGGACACAGCCCCAAGGAACCTGCTCTAGCTGACACTGCTTTGAGCACGGGAGTTGGACTAGACAATCTCCGTAAGTCCCTTGCAACTATTCTGTGATTCTGTGAAAATAATGCAGGTTATACTTACAGGACTGTCCTTCTTGGCAGAATCAGAAGAAACAAAATTCTCTATCACTAAAATCTCTGAGAGTTTTCAGTCATAGCAAGAGTGTAAAGTATATCGTATTCCTTACTTTTCTAAATCTAAGATTTACACAAATCTAAGTATAAAGGTTAAAGTAAATCCTTATGAAATATTTATTGTGTTAACTAGTGTACAAATATGATTAGCAAGCTCAAATATGTTTAATTAAGTGGAATGTGAAGAAGGAAAGTTAAGTTTGAATCTGGAAACATGCAGGTTTATCAGATATACTGCTGAATGAGGAAAAAGGGCAGGTTGGTTCTCAGTGCTTTAACAGCCAGTAGACAGCTGTTCATCTGGCCAAGCATAAACCTTACTCACTTTTAAATAGCCACGTGAACATATTTTTGTCTTTTACTGTATGACCCATATCTATTGTCCATCACATTAAATGACATAAAATGCTCAT
This sequence comes from Himantopus leucocephalus, assembly GCA_003993805.1. NCBI lineage: Eukaryota > Metazoa > Chordata > Aves > Charadriiformes > Recurvirostridae > Himantopus > Himantopus leucocephalus. Next base: position 80,950,475 of record RSEF01000003.1, on the reverse strand, counting down.
TTCTAAAGAAAAAGTAATCACTGACACACTAACTGCTCCCTTGAATATGATTCTTCACATGAAATTATGCTTACTGCCATTTAATGAAAGATCATTATACACTTATTACAATACCCTGATAATGTGCTCTGTTCAGAACAAGGCCATAATTATAGTTGTATCACAGAATCACAGAATCACAGAATGGTCAGGGTTGGAAGGGACCTCTGGAGATCATCTAGTCCAACCCCCCTGCCAGAGCAGGGTCACCTACAGAAGTATGCGTGGTCACGTGTAACTGTGAATTGTTAGAGAGAAGCTTAGAGAAAGACAAGCAAGAATTTTTTTTCCTAATGTAGACCACTAAGATTTCCAGTCCTCCAAACCGGGAACTAATCGCTGCACTTCCATCACTACTTTGATCATTTGGGATGTGCAATGTTTTAATTTCAAAAGTAGTTACCTTATTTGGATTGAAAACCAAATAAGCCAGAACGACAGTTTCCTCTGACCTTGAAAGATGTAGTTGTTGGACTGATTTGGAATCATGGAAACATAGAATAGTTTGGGTTGGAACGGACCTTTAGAGGTCATCTTCTCCACCCCCCCGGCAATGAGCAGGGACATCTTCAACTAGATCAGGTTGCTCAGAGCCCTGTCCAACCTGACCCGGAATGTTTTCAGGGATGGCACATCTACCACCTCTCTGGAAAACCTCTTCCAGTGTTTCACCACCCTCATTGTAAAAAATTACTTCCTTCTATCTAGTCTAAATCTACCCCCTTTTAGTTTAAAACCATTACCTCTTGTCCTGTTGCAGCAGGC
>RSEF01000003.1:80915628-80949571 GCA_003993805.1 Himantopus leucocephalus | reverse complement strand
GCTGACTGCCATGACTTTTCAGATACTATAGAGAGTGGCTTAGCAACTACATCAGCTAATTTCCTCAAGACTCTGTGTTGCATCTCATCAGGTCCCATAGACTTCCGTATGTTCAGATTCCTCAGATGGTCACAAATGTGATCTTTCCTTACAGTGACTTTGCTCTTCCAGTCCCTGTCTCCATCTTGCAGTCCCTTCACTCGAGAGGTATGTGAAGAGAGGTTGCCAGTGAAGACTGAGGCAAAAATGTTGTTGAATACCTCAGCCTTCTCGTCGTCGTTACCAGTTTGCCAGTCTTGCTCATTGCGGGGGTACGCTTTCTTTGACCTTCCTCTTCTGGCTGACATACTTGATTTCTAAAGTAGGTTCTTATTTTTCAATGATGACATAGTACAGATATGGTGTGACTTGCCTCTGATCATGGAATAGAGTTTGGGAAAGCTCAATCTAGGAGTAGCAGTACTGCAGCTGTAAGTAGATAGGTTATTTACAATAGTTTTACAATCATGTTTACTCTTTAGCTGTATCTAGAATTATTTGATTATAAAAATAGCTACAAAATATTTTCTGCTTTTTTCCCCACTAAATTTTAGAATATGACGTTATTTTACCTTTTCTGTTTTCTTTGTTTTCCTCCTTAAACATGTTGACTTAGTCATGCTCAAATATTTTGAAAAGATCTCTTCTGTTGCCACTGTTGGAGGCAAAGTACAGGGTCGTATGGATCATAGGTGCGACACAGCACTTCTTATGTTCCAGCTCCATATTATCCCCTTGGCCAATCACTCTGTACATTCAGATCACCTCTCGCTTTTGTCAGTTTTGATGCCTGTAAATTTGATGCCTGTTCTCACTTGTTTCAGCTTATTTTTCATAATAAGGAATGATTTTTTCCAAACCTATTCACAAGTTTATCATTTTCTCCTCATCCGTATCTTCCACAAAGAGGATGCCTGCAGAGACATATAGCAAGATATACCTGGGTGGAAAAGAACTATATTGCATTACCTATGCTGTATTATAGAACAGAAAGATCTGTCAAAGCATATGGCTTGTCTCATAAAACTGTAAGATCATGTGATCCATTTTTTATGTGCTAGAGGACTACACATTTGTTTACTGCCATTAGTAATGGTTTTATTAAAGCAAACAATGAAGTAGTTTGGAATTTATTGTAGTTACCTGTGGGTGTTATTGTTACATTTTTATTTCACAGATTTACAGTTACATCTATACCTGAGTGACTAAAATACAAATGTACGTTTCTGCAAAATGCAAAGCTATGTTACAGTTTGATTTCTATATGTGTCAGTCAGTACCTCATACTGTCTTCTAAGGCACTTCATTTGCTGATGGAAAGTTACTATGTATTTTCACTTTCCAGAGGTATTTCAAGGACTGCAAATCCTTCTGATTTTTATGAAACAGATGTTTCAAAATATGGTTGAATTTCTCATCAAGATAATTCAGATCAAATATTAAGAAGGAGAAAACTCAGTTAATGTAGTTTTTCTGCTGGTTGCATGAAAATTATATGATGAAAAGAATTACTTTTAAATTTATACATTTATACTTTATTTCTTTCTGCCTTCGGCATTGGTTGCAGTATAACATAAGGTAACAGAGTGGTTTTGTCTTCTTTTAGATGAATGCCTACTTTATACCATAGAATATTAAACTGGATTACATTTTCTTTTGCAGGACTACCCACAATGGCAACAAATGAAAATGCAATGATAGAAATGGTAAACTTCCCACTTTTAGGGATAACTTCTTAAAAGAAATAACTTTTGAGAGACTTAATTTCTTGTTCATGGGGTGCTACTGAGCAACTTGAAAATCAATTTTCTTAATTTTATCTTTAGGGGGCACACCAAATCCAAGGCTTATGCTGAGGTATGGTATTATTAAACAGATCAATGTACTGGAATTGTGCTGCTATGGACACTAAGTGTGAAACTTAATATAAGAAGCTCAGCTAAAATGGTAACGAGAAACAAATTAACTATATCTAGCTGTTTGTTTAGCTTCCTATGTGTCTTAACTGCAAGTGGTTTTGGGTTTGTTTTCAAGAGCAATAGAGCATGGGTAAATTACTCTTAGATTAAACAATCTTTTTTAAATCAGCTTTTGAACTGGTGGCTGAAACCATTTTTTCTTATTGCAGCTCAACTTGTTTTTACAGAATTTGCAGGTTTTGGGGATTGAGGGCAGAGACAGCTCTTCCAATAAAGTTGGGATTGGTAAATCAATGTCTACTAACACTAGCTGAAGTTGGCAGTGGATATGATGACAGGCTATGACATCAGTCTTCATTCCATTGACATCCGCATACTGTTTCCAGAGGCCATTTATGATGTCGTGGTTTTCCTCCAGTCCAGTTTGTGTTTCATGTAAAGCTGGAACTCAGTGTGTAACCTCTGGATGATTTCCTCATAACTGATCTCTATCTATCCCCATTTACTCCCAGGCAGAAAATGCCTTTAGTGACTCTTTTGGCTGTGCGTATTGTAAATTTTGGCAAAAAAAGGCTCTCTCCTTCCTTCCTTTCACAGGAGATCACTCCTGCTTCTTTCAGCCCTTTGCTCTTCACTATTTTCAGTCATTATCAAGCCTTCTTTTCATTTCTTTTCATTTCAAGGGATTGCAAAACAATTATCAGTTAGATATTCTGATTCATTTTTTTCTTCTTGCTATGTATTATACATAAACTGCTAATATACGCACATTTTTTCCTTACTACTAGATTCCCTGTTGATTAATTAATTTCCTTTTTTCCTCCTATTTTATCCTGTTTTACTAAAATGAAATTGTATTAAACAACTATATAGCTGCAGTACTTCACAGTTATTTATGCTTGACTGTGCAGTTTTCTTCCACATGTGTACATTTGCTTTTACTCTGTTTGGAGAAGTCTGTTTCTCATAACACCAATGTTTTTCAAGCTAAACAAATAATTGATGGTGTCTTCTTATTGGCTGGCACAATTAATTTGGGTGAACTCCCCGCAAATCAATATATACCTCTTTTGTATTGCAAACATGCAGGCTGTTCTTCTCTGGCTATTGATATTCTCCTGCTCTCAGGGGTTTCAGTGCTCAGTATTTTCAAACTATTTGCCAATAATTAAGACAAAGAAGTACAGTACATTGCAGCACTTTATCTGGTATAGGACCATACGCAGACATATATGAAATGTAATAAGGCAAAACATGAAAGGTTATCATTTGCTGTTACCCTGTCCCACATACTAACTTAAGAGATTTTATTTATTTTAATGCTAAATGAAGCCATTTGGTAAAATAGCTGAGGTAAGCAGAAATCATATACTCTGAGGTTTACCTACATTAAATATGTGAAATTATCCACTTTCATTTATCACAATTGAGTTTTCTCTAGCACAAGCCGGGTAATTTCATTTCTTTACTGAGTTCATTGAGAAAAAAAGTATTATTAAAAATAAATATTTTTTCCTTAAAACATAAAAGAAACAATGTAGATTAAGAATTATTTTAGACTGAAGAAAATAGGTAGGGGTGAGACAGGAATATCAATGAAAAATAAAGTGCTGTATATATAAAGAAGCAAATACCCTGTGTTTGATTCCATACCCCAGACAGTGAAGCACTTATTCTTGGTGTGAGGGAATTAATTTCAAATCACTCCAGGACTCTAAGCTCTGCTTAGAGGAACTCTGGAGTGGACTTCTACTAAGTTTACTTTGTGGATTCTTGAAATACTTATTTATGGAGTGGCATAGGACAGATTCTTCAAGATGATGAAGAGGCCACCCTTCCAGACTTGGGAGATCTTTGCCATCAAGCACTTCCCAAGGGCCTGTGGGAAACCAAATGCTCCCTTGAGCATCTTTATGAGTGATCACAGCAAACATATTATAAAAATGTGTTCCTCTGTGTGTGTAACACATATTTAAGGGAGCAAAACTAGATTATATCCTGTGCATAGAGTTGCAGGCTTGTAAGACAGAAAAAAAAGAATCTGCAACATTGTGAAATATCATAATATGTGAATTTTTTAACCTCACACCTCTAAAAAACTGATCAAAGCCTTGTACTTCTAAAGGAGAGAAGAGGGCATAGTAATGTTAACCACCTCCCTTCAGATCTTCTGCCAGAAACCCTTGCACTTGTTATCTTACTGAACCCAGTTACTTTTCCAAGTAGTCTTCTAATTATTATGCTTCCTCACCATGAGCCCCTATGCTTGATGCCATATGTTGTTAGCCAAGACCTGCAAAAGCAGCTGAAATTCACTACGCACTTATTTAATCTAGGTTTCTTTGTTGTAGTAGTTCTCATCAGTCTCTGTGTAGCTTTGCTGCTTTGATGATTCACTTTGTTGCAGCTTTGAGAACAGCTGCAGTAATCAAAAACTGAAGAAGGGTACTAGGTTTTCTGTTGCTTCCAGTTTATGAAAATTGCAGCTGGCACTGTAATTTTGTCAACTGAGGGAATTAGATGCCTGAAATATTGCTAGAAGGATCAATACTCAAGCAGGTACAGCTTGTGAAGTTACTGAACTGAAGTCATTTTTGGAAATTACATTTTACTAGCTGTAAAAAGTGGAAGTTGAAATAAAAATGTATCATTTCCATGTGGTGGGTTGGTTATTATTAGAGCACTAGAACACCATGCAGCTCTCTAGAAAGTGTAGCCTATAAATGGATCATATTCTGCTAATTTTGAAAAAAAGTTTTCATGTAAAAATAATTCTAATCAGATACAAGATTTCTTTATACTTGCTTTTCAGTCTTGCAAAGGCATTCAAAGAAGTAGCTAAAAAAGCATGTGCCTTTAAAACAGTAGAAGTCCCTTTCGATGTAGAGAAAAGGGATCTGAATAGTTTTTAACAAACTGTCCTTTCCAACATTATTTTTCACAGTACATTAGATACCATCTCTTTCTTGTTATAGTATCTCTTCATAACTAGCCTATAAAATAGATGAAATTTGTTGCAGTGGGATGCTTTTCATTTCTTTTCTGCCAGACTTCATGTGACAATTCTTCCTCTACTTTCTCTAGTGAATTTGACTACAGAAGTTATAAAACACTAGGGCAAAGATGAAGAAAAACCCAAAACAACCCCAAAATTTTAAGGAACTCAGAATGCAAATAGACTGCTTTTAGTGTATACCTAGTTTATTTATAAATAGAGACTTTGCTGCGATGCTTGATAATATACTGTCAAATGACACAGACTGCTTTTCTTTTCTCAGCCTCTGAAGGATCGACTTTATTACATTCATTTTGCACAAACTTTACAGAAGAGGCATTAAGACGAAGAACATTTGTGGTTGGCCCAAGGTCATACTGGAAATCTAACCTCCTGAATCATGATCACTCTGCCAAACTAAAAATCATTTTTTGTTTTAAAAAAATAAAAAAAAAAAAAAGGGAAAGGATAATAATGTGAAAATGCAAATGTCTGAATTTTTATCATGGAAGATTTTGGCTTTGAAACAAGTTTCTGTGTGCTTTTCAGTGGTTTAGAAATACTGTGTACACAGAGGTTATAACAGGAGCTTCTGTGGAGCAAATGTTAAGTGGCTTAATTTTTGAGAAAAGAAAAATTGATGTTCTGATTGTCCAGTCCACGATACCAACATCTGAAGAAATTCATCTTTGTACACAGCAGTTCTTCAGTTTTTGCTTAGAAAGAGGAGTGTACTTGAAATGGGCCTTGTATTTGTTCGAAGTGTGACTTCAGAAAAATATAGTTTGTTAAGGAAGAACACAATGCTGAAAAACAGCACAGCAAGCCCATGTGAGTGACGTGAGCCGAAGCTATACAGAAATCAGCGTTACAGAGCTTGATGGTGATTTACAACAATGAAGAGTTTATATTGGAAGGAAAAATTGTCAGGATCTCTTTCCCACCCTCTCACTTCTTTTAGTGCTACCTAGCATTGTGCAGCATGGTATGTGGTTGTGGTACCTGTTGGAGTAATCATGCTCAGACTAGTGCAATAATGACACAGTAAAAAATATTTTTGTAATAATTCATATAGGCAAATATATCAGTAGAAAATACTCACAAAAACACATCTGAATGTCCTTGAGTCAGACAGTGGCCTCGGAGTAAGTGGTACTCAACACAAGAAGACCGCCATAAAGGCCAACACTAAAGGAAGGGCTATTGCATTGTGTTTGTAGCAATCTCCACCACATTATAGGGGTCACAGATGCCCTGAAGATGGCTAATTCTGGCAACTTGGATAATGCCATGCTGAATTTTTTAAGTTGCTCAAAAGGCAGTATGGGAACCTGAAGTGTGAAAAGGCAGAACCTGAAACTTGAAGCCTCTTCATCTCCTAGATTTGACAGTGCCTTTCTATTCTCATTTCCCATCAATGGAGTAAAACCTAAGTATCTTTGACTAGTAGAAAATGAGATATTTGTCATATCATGTGATTCTGTAATTGATTCCTGTAATGAATTTTAGGAAAAAAGATTGCCTAGGAAATATTAGGACATATATAATAGGACAATATTAGGAAATAATAGGACAATATTAGTTACAGTACTTTGAATGTGCCTATGATAACTACCACAGTATGATTAAAGTATGATTTTTAATTTAATTTGGACAGGGTTTGGCTAGAGTGCATTTGCTAACAGAATAGCAAGAGAAGAGCACCACCCTGCCTTGTTTCCACGCTGGCTCTCCACTGATCCTTCCTGTTTATTCAGCAACCAGATCAAGAGATGAAAAGCAGAAATTATTTTAGTTCCCATTTATGTGAAATTTTGATCTAGGATGTTCCCTATTTGCATTAATTTAAGCTTTGGCTCTTAAAAGTTATTCTTAGTCCAGTCTGAATTCAAGGAGGTTATTAATAGAAGTATTTTGACATGGTCGGTGTGCTATTTGTTTTCAACACAGATTTCTTGCCATAGTCATCTGTGGCAGTCATGTCATGTCCAGATACCTTTAAGGATTTTTGAAGAACAGTTCTTTAAAGCTGTTTAGGTGTTATCCTATCAGATGTGAACCTGGAAATGGCTTCTAGCATATCATTGGTGAATGTACTAAATAAAGCAGAAACTAACAAAATGCTTGTCAGCATGCCAGTCTCCTGGAATGTCCAAGTGCTGGTTTTGTTGTACATAACTCACACAGCTTTAAAATTGCCATAACAACATACAAATATATCGATGTCTTCTGCAGAAGGTGTTACTGGCCTCTGAAGAGTCAAGAACAGAAACTCCAGTTCTATTTTTTATTTGAAATCTGCTCTCAAGTACAGTACTATGGGCCTAATACTCATCATGAGCTTGTGTCTCCTTCAGTGAATTACTGCTATTTCATTAGCCAAACACTAGCAATTTTTCACTGTTTGCTGCATGCCTGTCCTCCTTCACTAATCCTCCAGAAAACCACTGTCTTACAGTAATTTTCAGGATCTCCAGGATTTTCAGGATCTTTAGAAATTTTTTCTACAGCTCTTATGATACTTCTTTACCCAAAGTGAGACTACCAAGAGTATAATCCAACCCAAAGCTATATTGCAGCTAGTGAAAGGCAAACGGAGACAGTTACAGAAAGTTTATTAACTAATATACAATATTTTTCTCTAGCTTTACTAATGAAGTCTTTAAAATGATTGCACAGGGGCCAAAAACATTTTTTGTCTAGATGAAGAATGTATAGAAGTCATACAATTAAGGAAGCACTTCAGAAATAGTCAGCGACTTTTGGCGGGGGGGATCCAGAAAGCAATCCAAAGAGCGGTGGGGAAGAAGCAACCTCAGAAGGGATGTGTCATCCTACACTATGAGTATCTTAAAATTCACCAGAAAGTTCAGTTCATCCTATGAACATAGCATGTACCATAGCAACAGGTTGGACCCTGTGGGATGGAAGTTTTGCATATTATTATTAATAATAATAATTTTAAAAAGCTTATCTTTCTTTAGGTAAAGGGATTATTTATCCTGGATCTGTGCAGAGAAGCTTACCAACATCCTCATGAAAATTATTCATTAAAGAGTTAAGTAAAATTTAAAACACTCTGTGCTTGATTCAGACAGTCAAAACTCCTAAACTCGGCTCCTTAGATTCTCATTTGGTGTAAGTTCATATAGCTGCTGATGTAGCTGCGCTGTGCTAATTTACTGCAGCTGACAATCTGGCCTACGGTGCTCTACTTTGGATGAAAACAATAACACTTCTGGCACCATCTAGAATTCTTTAGTATTCCATTTATGTAAGGTGCTTTCAATTAACCAGAGCAACTTGTCTTGGGGCAACAGAAGTGAACATTAGACTCAGGGAAAACGTGTGATTTGCTCCCCACTTCACCTTCCTGGGATGGCACTGTGGTCTGTAGGCTGTGTTGTCATGGCATGCCTGTCTCTTGCTGTCTCTCTTTATTATGGTCACAGCGGAGTACACTGTTCATAGCTGCACACTCAGTTACTTGTACAGACAAAACCAAGTAACAAAAAGGCCTTCTGCCACAGTGTAATTAATCCTCTGGAGTCCCATAGGCAACAAGCAACTGCACAAACAGCTGACTAATCTGTCAAAGTACTCATACATCTCGATTTGCAACACTATCTGTTGTCCGCTGGTATCTGTATACTTAATCATTAATTGTCCTTTGTCATATAGCAGAAGTGAACTCTTCTTAGCTCAGAATAACTTGGAAGCCACTGTTCATCACCTGCGTATTTTTAAAGTGTATTTTCTATTTCTAGCCTGTTGACATACCTCCTTTTCCCTTTAAACATTATAGGGCAATACCCTCATCTTATATGAACGTGAAGAAAGTAATCTTTTATCAACTCTCTTGAGCTTGATTTCCATTATCCTTTGTATTACCTTCAGCAAACTTTTTAAAAATATATTCTCTATCATGAATAATTAGATTGCAAAAGTCCACAATAAACACTTTGGACTGAAGCAAGTCAACTACTAAAAAATACGATGAAAAGAAAATAAGCTTTCCATTTTCTTGATAGAGATCTGACCTTTGGTGTATAATAACCACACACTGTGACAGATGACCTAAGCTGTAAACCTCTACACATAATAATGATAGATTTGTTTAAATTTTTTCTGACATTAGGCAAACTATGCAATGATAAACATGCTGTTAATACAGAGGGCACATTTTTACATTTTCTTGAGAAAACATGATTTTTGTCTCCTTTAATTTAGCACTAACAAAAATAAATGAATGTTTTGTGCATATAGTAATGATTCATAAATGGGTACTACTCATTCAAAAGAGACTACTATTTTTCTCAGTTAAAATGCAATAATGTTTGCTGAATTTGGTAGAACTTTGTGTGAAATGAAACACATACTTGAGGTGATAAGAGAGCTCTTTTCAGAAAAAAATAAGAGCACAACAATGATTTATTCTTAATTGGTATAACAATATTGTAAGAATTTCAATTAAAATAGGACTCCTGAGTCCACTGAAGTCAGTGAACCAATGATATATACTTAAGGAGGAAAAAAAAAAAGATCTTTGGAAAGACCAAATCAGCAAGAACCTGTCTTGGGAGCAGAAAGAAAGGGAATAAAAGGAGAGTTGCTGAACTCTAAACAAAAGAAAAGGAAAATAAAAACATAATTAGAGTCCTATGGTAAAGGTAGAAAGAGATATATGGATTATCAATGCTGGATCATCATGTCAAACTAACCCATAGATAACCTGATAAAACTGATTATCTATTCAGATAACTAAGAGAACTAGGGGTGTTGAAATAGTCTTTCTGGGATCAGTAAAGCTTTGATACATAGGACAGCTGGAGGTAGCTCTAAGGAGAGCACCTTTCAGCTCTTTTACACTGAATATTTGCTTTTGTGACACAATATTGTGCTGACGAAATACTGACACAAAAATTGGAAGCTATTATTGAAGCAGAAGATTGTAGACTTCATAAAATTAAGAAAAACTAACCAAACCAAACAAAAAAAAACCCCAAATTACTTTAAAAACTGAAGTAAGAAAAGGGATGAAGTTAAAAAGTACAAAATGCCAGGTCAGGTCCTTGACTTCCCATAGTAGGAAGTTTTATTTGAAGCTCAGTGACTATCACCTGTATATGGCAAATGGGCCATATTCAGGTGTTCTAAGTGATCCACAGGCTGAGTTAGAGCTGCCAGGGAGATTCAGTTCTGAAAATGCAAAATTTGATTCTGAATTAAATCAAAAGAGCTAGCAAAAATAGGACGTGGTAGTGCTGCTGTATAAGACCCAGGTATGACCTCCTGTGCAAAATCCTGATCAGAAACATTTCAGAAAGATAAACTGAGTCTGGAAAAGGCCAGGAAAAGGGCTACTAGGGTGGTTAAGAGAATGGAGAACCTGCCAAAGGAAAGTCGAGAAGGAGTATGAATTTGTTTACAAATACTCAAAGAAAGGAGAAATGCTGTTTAAACTAAAGAATCATTTTGGCACAAGAACAGATTGGTATAAGCTAGCTATGAATAAATCCAGGCTGAAAATTAGATTAATGTCGCTGACCAATGGAGCACTCAGATTTTGGATCTGTTCTCCGAGACTACTAGGATGAAACAATTTAGCTGTTTTTAAGCTGGAGATAATAAAATGTGGTATGCGTGATAGCAGGGCTTGATGCCTGCTGTCAACTAAAGCTTTTCGAGTTCTCTTTTTCTCAGTTTTTAGGAATCTAATTCATACATCTTCTATCCGGCACACAAAGAATCACCAGCAATTTAAACACAGCAAATTTTCCTTTTGGAGCCCATTTTTTAGTTTTGTTGTTATTAATTATACTTTGTTTTAGAATGTCAGTAGTCATTAAGGTTCAGATCTTCAGACTTAGGTATAGCAAAGGGTAATTTTAAAGTATCCTGCTCTGGTTTGTAACTTGCAAACCTGACAAAGGTAACTAACTAATTATACTTAAATACTGAGTCACCTCCTATGCTGCAGTGCTTAAAGCACTGCAGTTCCACTGAAGAGACAACTGTGGTGCATTCCTGCATGCAGCTTTTAGGGTGTTACCAGCTGGCTTGCCTGTTCCTTTTGAAACCAGACACTAGAAATTGTGGTCATGAAAGAAGCATGCCTTGAGTTTCCTTTTTAATCTACACTCATAAAGTTTTTTGTCTCTTCTCAGTGTGGTTGGATTTCATCTCCTCCAGCACCTCATTCAAATCAAGGTCAGCTCCCAGGTTGCAGTATGGCCTTGATCTTAGGTCAGAGCTTTGTCCATTTGAGCTCCGGAACATCTCTGAAGATGGAAATTCAACAGCCTCTCTGGTGGTTCTGTGAAGCAGGGTACCTGCCATGATGTTTAACTACCTTCTTGAAGATGAATTTTTTCTTGTATCTAATTGTCAGGGTGCCTCCTGGGCCAGGAGGTCCCTGGGACTAGGCCACAAGGGGCTCCCTGGTGTCCATCAGGGCAGACCCTGGCAGACAGGGCTTGCCTCTCTGCCCCAGCCAGGAACAGGACAGCCAGGGGGCACTGGGGGAGCCCCAGTCCGAGGCAACAGGCACCTCCCTGGGGACAGGGACAGGCGAAGGCCAGGCTGGGCCAATGGGTGGGGGTCAGGATAAGGTCTGGTGAGGGAAGCTAGGGTTAGACACAGCCCTGGGACTGCCAGGTAAGCCCATGGAGACGGGCTGAGGCCAGGCTATGAGGTCAGCCCACAGGTAGGGGCCACAACCCGGACCAAGAGGGTACCGGGTGGAGCGCAGCCCAAGCACAGCTGCAAAACAGCATCAATGTAGCTGAGGTGGAAGCTGAATGGCAAGAGCCTCCTCTAAAAGCAGGTCTCAATCCCCTGCCGAGGCTTTTAAGTAGAGCAGATTTTGGGGACTCTCCCCTTGGACTTGCTCTAGCTTTCTTCACAACAGCCCTTATCAGTGAGCTGGCTTTGAACAACTCTAAACTTCTCCATTCTGAAATGCCTTCAAAACTTCTCCACTCTACACTGGAGTTAAAAACACCTCTGTATTGAGCTAAAAACAAATAAGCAAACTTGGAGACAAGTAACATTGAGAACTTACCATGAAGGTTTGTAAGGTTCTTAATTTTTATTAAACTAGATATATCTTTGGGGTTTTTTTTTTATTAAAAAGGCATAATTACACTTCCCTCAATGAAAGTGAAAAATCAATACTTGCTTAACTTACATAATCAGTAATATTTGTCCAAGAAAATAAATTGATTTCATAGAGAGCTTTGGACCTTGTGCGTGCTATTTAAAAAAATACAGGGACACTTTTCTAGGGAAAATTCATTCAATTATTTAATTTTAATTTGAGGCTCTGAATTTTGATAGCTGACTTCATTGGATGGTATGAAGTGGGAAAGAAGAAAATGGATCACAATTATTGGGATATAAGGTGTTACTGTGATAAAGACACTAGTAAATTTAAGAGGTATGAGACCCATAAGTATGACTTGAGACTGGTGATAGACATTTGTTTAGAAATCTCTCTCAGTTCATTAATTCCTGTACATCTTTTGGCCTCTTTTTTCTCTGTTGTTGAGTTTCTTTGGTTGGTTATATTCTGACAACCTGCCACTTTGTACCTTGTCATTTGTTTGTGTGTCACTTAAAACATTGCCTTAGTGGTTAAACAATTTTTCTGCTGTATATTTACCTTGTTTTCATTTCCACACTTCAGTATGTGGACCATCAACAACAGTTTGTGCCACTGCTAAACCGAGTCACTTGTGTTGTTATTTATGTTTGTTATAAACTGTTATTTACACAGCAAGCTGTAACCATGATTTACAGTGATCACGTTAATTGACTACATTTCACTGTGCACCTCAGCTGCCAGTAATTTGGCCATAAATTTTACAGAATTTATTCTTGTTTTACAATGTGGGAAGCCTGTTGGCCTTTTGTGAAACTACATGATCAATGGTGTTCCACTAATTGGCTGGCAGCAATTCTAAAATGGTATAGCCATCGCACTCTACTGTAAGGATAAAGAATGTGATTCCATCAATGTGAAAACTTTATATCAAGCACAGAAATGAAAGTTTCCTCCGGTGAAGCTGTGACCCACATATCCTTCAAGGAAGCATATGAGGCTGCAGCCTTCTGCACCACCAGTCTCTGGTAAATGCATTAAATAAAGTAAAGATTCAACACACAAGCAGTAAGGAAGTCCACTGAGTTGTGCATTATTCTGAAAGTTGCTGAACAGCAGAAGGTAAAGTAATCACTCAGTAGAGTCAAGATGAATAAAATAAAAGGCTATCTCATGTTACAATTGATTTCAATCTGCTGAAATATGCACTGTGCATTTTGATTAGCTGGGTAACGCAGTGTATGCTTCTGCTAGGAAAGAGAAACCCAACACTTTATTGTACTTCTTTTGGCTGCCTATCCATTCATCAAAGCTTTCCTAATTTACATTCTATTTCCTTTGATGCAATCAATGTGAACAATAGAGGGTGTTACCTTGCATTTCTATACTTTGATCTGATTTGGCATTTGTGATCAACATAGGCTAGCAACGTTGGCGGTTAGGAAACATTTTGCTAGTGCCATCAATTACATTGTTCAGCGACCTTCTCTCTCCCTGCTGTACTTTGAAAATACACATATATATTTCAAGATGTCTTTTTTGCCTACACTATTTGTTTTACAGAGCAATACTCTGTGAAAATGAGAGATGGTAAACAACATCCTTAATGCTTAAGATAAAGAAGCCAATGGGTACTTATCCACCATTATATTGATGTACAGTTACTATTACAGTGAATATAAATAATAATACCATTAATCCTCCATGATGTAGAGAACTACATACATAGCCTGCAGCACTGTGGTATGCATTACCTGTTCCTGGACTTGAGCTTTTTACTCCCCAAGACAGATGTAGTTTGTTGATGTGATCTCAGTTCCTGAAAATATAGACGAAGTGTAATAAACCTGATAGTGCAGTTGTGCTTTTTTTTTTTAGTTCTAGCAAGTGACAGTGAAGAATTAATAGATTTGTATTATTATTTTTATAATTATACCTAAGCACATTTATGCCTCAATGTGTTACACTTCTGCTGAATGTCTTTGGATGCATCATTTCCATGCTGTATACCTGAGTTCTTTCACGGGTAGAACAGCATAATAAAGTTAATTTTTCATTACTTTAAGATTCCCCAGTATAAAAGAAGTGTTGTGTGTATTATGTTAGCTCACAGGGCAAAACAAATACGTGTAATAATTAACGTCATAAGTGACTTCTTCTCCATAAAGAAGTGAGAGGGAAAAAAAGTTAGTTCAATTAAGTCACTATTCTCTCTACTGTCATTAGAACAATCTAAATCTAAATACGTTACTACTATCTTTATTATTAAACAGCCTCAAATACCTTTTACAAATCTGGGATCAGAAGTAAGAATGATGCTCCAGGCTACCCAGTTAAATTCCGTCTGTAAGGCATTTCATCTTTCAAATTGTGAGTTTACGTGTGTACTCTTGCCTGCTGACATAAAACAGCTCTATGATATTGTTCTCACTACCTTCATATTCCTATATGATTTTCTATCCAAGAAACACCTACGTCTGAAGAGCTGGGAAGATCAACCAGTCCTGAAAAATATCTTCCAAGCCTGGAACATCTGTTAATCCTGTTTCAGGTTGCCTACACAAAGAACCAAGAGTGGATAGCTGTCAGAGAGGTGGTCTTATCCAAACGAAGGGTATCAAACAGAGCAGAAGGAAATGCAGGACTAGAAAAGAAGAATAAATAAATAAAAAAGAACTGTTAAAAATGCTTATGGAGAGTGGGAGTATCATGCCTGGAAGAAATTGTAATACATTTTTCTATAGAGTTTACGCATTAGTTATCCAGAGAACACCCCCTAGAGATGTATTCGTCTTATTTGTAAGGAATACCTAGGTGGTTCATGAGCACATGGGCACACTAACATGAATGATACTAGCAAAGTACATTTACTTTTATCTTTAAAAGGGAATAAACAGGTGAAATTTAATAAAGTGCCTGTTTTTATGTGTAGGCTAAAAAGACTTGAAAATCTAAAGGGAACAGCTATCAACTGTGATGGAAAGTAGCAGGGAAAACATACATTTCTGTAATGGAGGTTATTTATTCTACTTATTATAGCAAGCACTTGTTCATAGCTGCTCTATTTAAGAACGCAAACCAGTTTTCTTTACCACCTCCTGCTTTCTTTAACACTCACATCTGGGGATGAAGTTTTCCATGTTCATCTCTGAAAGGGGGTGGATGTATCATTCTCCTTCCTTCACTGATTAATATTTTGGTCCAAGTCCTGTCTACTCAGACCTTTGCAAGCTCTACACTAAATTATCTTTCTTCTTTTTATTTCTTTTACTTTCTTTTCTCCCTTACCCTCTTTCTTTGACTCCTCTTCCTGCTTCCAGTCTGTGTTTAACCTTCTGATTAAAATCCACACTTCCTCCCCCAAATCTCTAGACACTAATATTTCACTCGTCATTATGCTCTTCATATTTTTAGCTTGACTCTGGTTCTTAGTGTATTGGGTGTCCGTGCCCAGGCACTGGCACTGGGGTCTGTGAGGAGAGGCCGGGGCTGCCCAATGCTGGACACAGCTGATTCCACATGCCGACCTACCCCAGGGCAGGGCTGAGCCCCACAGCCAAGATGGCTGCGCTGCTGGGAAAGCGCATTTAAGAAAGGGCAAAACACTGCACGGCAGTGAGAAGTGAGGAAAATAAGTGTGAGAAACAACCCCGTGAGCACCAAGGTGAGACCAGAAGGAGGAGAAGGAGGTGCTACAGATGCCGGAGCAGAGATTCCCCTGCAGCCCATGGAGGACCCCATGCCAAGCAGGTGGATATGTCCTGAAGGAACTGCAGCCCGTGGAGAGGACCCATGCAGGATCAGGGGGAAAGTGTGAGGAGGAAGAAGCAGCAGAAAGGTGCTGTTATGGGCTGACCTCTACCCCCCCTTCCCCATCCCCCTGCTCTGCTCGGGGTGGGGATAGGTAGAAGAGTCGGGAATGAAGGAGGGGAGTTGAACCTGGGAAAAAAGGGGTTGGTGGAAGGAGTTGTTTTAATTTTTGTCTTTGTTTCTCACCATCCAAATCTATTTCACTTGGTAATCAATTAAATAATTTTTCCTCAAGATGAGACTGTTTTGCTTATGATCAGAGAATCATAGAATGGTTTAGGTTGGAAGGGACCTTAAAGATCATCTAGTGCCAACCGCCCTGCCGTGGGCAGGGACACCTCCCACTAGACCCCATCCAACCTGGCCTTCAACACTTGCAGGGATGGGGCTTCCACAACTTCCCTGGGCAACGTGTTCCAGTGTCTTACCGCCCTCATAGTGAAAAATTTCTTCCTAATATCTAATCTAAATCTACCCTCTTCTTCATCCTTTTCATCTTATTTTCTCCCCCTGCCCCGGGTCCTTTTGAGGAGGGGGAGTGAGAGAGTGGCTGGATGGGTGTCTGGCAGCCCTCCAAGGTCAACTCACCACACTTAGCTTGACTCTTAACTCTTTCAGCCTATCTTATGTGTAGATTGCAGGTAACTGAGGTGGAAATTATTGACTACTTTGTGTTTGTACCACATTTTCCATAATGGGCCCAGTTTTGGGGTGATGCTTATGACATGCATGAGGTATTTTGTGGGGTTATGGGACAGAATGGAGTCACAATATTTATAAAAAATTAGGAGAAATAAATATTATTAAAACCATAGTGAAGTTAGGTGAAAAATATAGCTTCCTGGAAAATTCAGTCCCTTCATATGTGAAAGAATTAATCTGAATTGCAATATTCTATACAAAGGATAAACTTGAAGAGGACTAATAGTAAGAGAGACCTTGGGGTGATTGCAGACAGTAAATTGTAGATGAACTCATTCAGTGTATCTCAGGGGAGAATGACAAGTGGGATTTTTTGCCTGCTTGCACTAAAGCATGAAGTCATGCAGAAATGAAGTGTTAATCTCTGCATAGCTCTTATGAGGTCATGTCAGGAATTCTGTGCTCAATTCCAGGCATCTCAACACCTGAAATATACGGACAGCTCTGAGAGGTTTTCTAGGCAGATAGTTCAGAAATAGAAGTACTGAAATTATTGCAAACCAGGCAGGATTGATTTCTGAGAAAAAAAGAAAAAACAGTATAAGAGCTAAATACACTGCATGCATAAAGCAGCCACGATAGGTATGACTTTATATGATATTTAAAGGGTGTAAATTCCGTGTAAGAAAAGTAATTATCAAGGAAATTAAACAAGAAATAATTCCAAATATTTATATGACAATGATTTTAAAGATCTAGGAACAGAAAGGCAAAGGCTGAGGCAGATATCTGAAGTAAACAGCATGCTAGCATGCTATAGTATAAATGAGAAGGTTATGCATTTGCAAGTGCGAAAATCAATCAGCGCTTATGTTGTGAAGAGGTATCTGAAGTCTTGACACATTAAATCAGTCAGGAGCAAATTTGTTACTACTGGGATGCAGCTCCATCACTTTAAGGGGTCACATTCCATGTTTGTTGTTTTGCTTTGCTTGTAAACAGGAAAGTTCGGTTATTCATTTTGCTTTTACTTTAGCAAAGTATGATACATCTATCTGTGATATAAAAAAGAGAAAAGCTAAACCTACTGTCAGCACAAATGCTGGGCAGTGACTTGACTTTTGGCATAACTCCAAATACAGCGGTGTACATTATACCTTTTGGAATTTGCACTGTAAGAAGTGTTGCTAATCTCTGGATGCAGGCAGAATCCCTGTGGTCAGTAGAGAGTTTCCACCAATATTGAAGTGCTCCTTGTAACTTTTCCCCATCTACCTTGTGCATAAAATCAGAGAACCAGGTAGCAGAATTTAATGTCGCAGAAGGAAGACCTGTATCCTTAATGAACAAGGCTAAAAAAGGAAATGCATAGAAAACCTTTCCAATAGAAATACTAACACTGTTTCATCTCTGCATTGGTTTATAGCTAAAATTGAAATTCTTCTGTAGTTTGATATTCATACTGTAGACCTCACTCAAAATAAGTAAGAGAGAACTTGAGTCCAAGAGCAGTACCAACTATCAGTCCAGAAGAAAAAGGTGAGCGTCACTGAGAAGATGGAATAATAGCTCCTTGATTCCTCATGCAAGCATGTCCCTACTGTAATTTTTCTGTAGGAGTTCAAAAAAGTGTCCTTCATGAAGTAGCATTGCAAAAGTTGAACGACAGTCATCTATGGTTTCATTACACTGAAAGTAGGCCACCTTCAGTATATTCATCAGTGTGCATGCTATTCCTCTCAATGGCAGGTGAAACAATAATAAATAATGCACAAAAGAAGTTAATCTGTTTCCAGAGTATTTTAATAAATAAAATGTACAAAGCCATTCAGGCCTTGGGCTTCTCGCCAGAGCCTGATGTGAGAGAAATACTAAAAGCCCACAAAACACCTCTGAAAGCTGTTAAGCTGCTTGTTCCAATTTCAAATTTGCATTTATTTTTTCTTCTCACACACTGTGATTGGATTTCATACAGTAATCACACTAATAATATAATAACTTTATAAAAAGTGAGAAAGAGGGACATCTCTACCAAGGACAATTATTGTTGCATCAATTTCTAATTATTCCTCCTATACTCCTTTTATTTTCTGTGTGGTACTGCTGAGAAAAAGACAGAAAAGGAGCTATCACTTGTGTCAAGTGCTCATGTTGGAATGAACTGCACATGGAGAGGAAACTGAAACCACACGCACTAATGGCTGTACAACCATGTTCTGCTGGCCAAGGAGGAGGTACTGAAGTGGGATGCAGAATGCTTCCCTTCACTTGCATGAAGGTCCTTCAGGCCACGGCTTTTACCACCAACCTTTTACCAGCATTTCCTAGTCAATTGGTCTTTTATGTCACTATGGGCCTCTGGAGCTACCGTTATTCCCTTTACTCATTTAGTATCACCAGGGAAGGACAGATGCTTGTGCAAGGACTGTATGAAATACATTTCTTTCATCTTCCCTCCTCTAGTGAAGATTCATGCTCTAAACCTCAGTGGAAGAGGTAGAATATGCCACCACCCACAGCTGAGATAACTCTTTGTATAGGTACACACAAGTAAGAGCATATGTTGCCTTGTTCAGGGGGTGATTAATTAAAAAAAACCCAACAGTGTATTATCTGCTGTTAAAAAAATGCCTTTCATAGAATCAAAACAAACAGTATCATAGTCTGTAGACTACAAATCAGTGCAAGCAAATAGTAAACACAAGTTAACTTGCAATTATTTTTAAACACCACAATACAATATCGTATAGCATCATTGGTTCAGCCTCAGAACATGCTTATTCCATTTTCCATTTCCAACATACAGTTTATCCATTCTCTTAAGTGATTTTTTTTTTAAAGAAGGACTTTGGATAAATGAGTATGTCTGTCACAGTTTTAGTGTTGCAGTTCAGGCTATTAGAAACATAGTGGTTACATTTATTTAAATTTGGTGGTTTACTAGCCCCAAATTATCTTGGTTAGCTAATGAATACTATTAAAATAGAGAAATATTTATAAATAATTGGGAAAATGCAATCATAAAAGCTAATGCCAATGATTAAAAAAAATTAAAATCTTAAAAGTATGTCAGTAGTTGGACATCCCCCCCAAAAAATATATATCATAGAATGTTCTAGAAATAGTTCCATTTTCCCCAAAATATAAAGTGTCAATGCTTAATTATAGTCTCAGAATCATGACTAAATACTAATGATGCTGTAAACACCATTATGGGTAAGTATGCTTTTGCATACATGGAAGAAGTCATTATTAATAATTCTGAAAGAAAACATAGCAAATGGATTTAATATATCCCCTGTACCTTGCATTTTTAACTGAAGGAAGCAGAGTGGGGCTTTTTATGAAGCAGAGAGATCTGCTGCTGCTGAATATGAATTGTAGCAATATCACAGTATGTTTAAATCAAAATGTGGTTAAACGTGTCCAACAGCATTGCATTCTTTACTTTATCAAAATGTTATGAAATGGGCACAGTCAATTGCCGTTCGGTATCTTCAACAGTTGCTCCTGGAGATGTATTTACATATGCATACTGTATATAATTTTTGTCCCACATGGTAGGGATTTCAAGAAACAGAAAAACATGGTTATTACCATGGTGTTGGGCATCAGGGAGGGGGGAGGGAAAGAAAAAAAAAGAAAAAGAGTGGATGAAAATAACATGAAAAAGCATGATAGGAAAAACATATTTCCATCATGACAGCAACTATCTGCCTTATGAATAGCAACCTTCTCATGTTTCTAAAGGAAATAAATTTCTCATCTACCCATTAACTCTCTTAAACATTGTTCAACAGCTGTTGGGTTCACTGATGAAAAGTCCTGGAACATAACTTTCTGCTTATGGATGAATGTATTAGCTCCCTGGCTTTTTCATATAAAAATTGAGAGAAAAACCAGTGTGGCAAGTTTTTGTTTCTTTGTTTTGTTAGTCATTGTCACTATATTTGGTGAATGTTTTTCTCCTATTGGCATGTTTTAGGATTGCTCTCACAACAGCTATGAGTTCTATGGAGATTGAGGAGAGTTATGTATTGTTTTGGGATAGCACTTCGATTTCCACTGGAAACAGAAGTGGAGCAGCTCATAAAAAGTGGTTCTACATGACAGAGCTCATGACTGGGTCCTGAGGCCAAGCAGTGAAGAGCAGCATGAATTCATGCCCTTCCACAGTTAGACAACAGCTGCCTCAAAGCCTGCTTAAGCCTTCTTAAAATGCTTGCGACTTTAAAAAGAAATACAAATCTGTCCCCAAATAATAAAATCATGTGAAATATATGAAAGGAATGTTGCTATTGAAAAATGCAGAAAACCCCAGGAAAGGCCCGTGTAGCCGTAGTTCCAATGAACATTGGAAGGACATGAAATCATTCTCTGGTTCAGATAATACCACAACTGTGTTCTTGTGATTTTTAATAAAAATGTTGATTTTGTATTTCTTCTCCAGTCACCTCTCTCACTGTGTTTTGCCTCCTTCTTTGCTTTAATCTTTCTATTCATGTTGTCTGCTGCTTTCCCACTAATCTCTCAAACTGAATGACTTACAAATGATGCCAAGTTCTCCAGGAGTCTCCTGTGTTCAGTTGAACTGATTGCATATATCCCACATCAGTTTTCTTTTAATTTCTGCAACCCGGGAAGTCAAAATACTTTTTTTTTTTTTCCTCTAGTGAATCATACAAGTCCCTAACTCAGCAATATTTCTACTCAGTTTATTCTGACCACTCCTTGCCTTCTGAAAAAGGGGCCAGCACTTGCAGTTATGCTGATACCGTGATTCCAGCTGCTTTGCCCTTCCTTCAAGCTCAAACTTACATATTTTACAGCTTCCCATGAAAAGGACCCTGCAGAAAATCCTGTATCTCAGAGTTTATCCAAGAGCATTTGTAGGCATCTGATTAGCTACATTTTGATACATACACTGAGATTTTAAAATGCTAATATTAGCAACAGTTGAGGTCAGACCTGCATTCTTTTCTGAGAGTTAGAAACAATTAAATTTGTGTTTCAGTAGTTCTGTCAGCTCTAATGACAGTCAAATCTTGCCCTTAGAGCTTGGAAGATGAGTGACATGGGAAAAATCAGTATTTAGAAGTAGAAAAGTCAAAATTGGTAGTGAAAGAAAACTTGTCTCCTGCCTTCTGCAGGGTGTTGTAAGCAATGGAGAGGAAACAAAACAAGACATGACACAGTACTTGACTGCAATTTTAATGAGTTCCACTTCTGTAAGGGATTTTTTCGTTTGTTTGACAAATGCAATACTTTAAAAAGTGTATCTAATTGAAGGGCAGTTTTCCAGCCATCCTTGTCTTAGCAACTATGACACACTAGTGATGAGTGAGGAAATAGTTCTCTCTAACAAGTAATCTGAAAGATTAGTTGCAAACAGTTCTCATTATAAATTTCATTCTTTTTTATTAAGTATGGTTTACGTATAGATCATAATTTACTTTTAATATATTAATAAATTTTCACTATATAGTTTAGACAAGTGATTTTTCAGCTATGGACTACATAACAATTTGTTTTTCTTACTCAATGGTGGACAGCTAGTTGCCTACATCATACTGTGTTATCTCTGCTTTCAATGAGAAACATTTAAAGTGCAGCAGAGCAGGTATCAGCTAATGAATATAGTTGATGAATAATTTATACAGACCTTTTTGGAAGTGTTTTCACCAACATCTATCACTGTTTAGATAACAAAACCAAGTAGTATGATAATGCAAATTAAACCTAATCTTTTCTTTCACAAACAACAAAATTCAAGTGCCTTTAGTAATGAAAAGAAATATACTTTAGTTCAAATATTCATGCAACTCCCTGTAATAATATTCTTCTAAAAATAGATGTGTCTTGAACCAAGGTTTCAGGGTTCAATGTTCTATTTTGACATTTCTAATACAAAAATATTTACTTTTATTGTGAATAATTATGTTTCTATTCATGTGTATATATTGTATGGCCACTAAGATGCTGAATAGTTGTAGCTTTCTTTCAGAATACAAGGTGGTGCTGTTTCTTTTTAAAACTGAAAATAATCTGTTGATATGATCCTGCAGAAAGCAGTAGTAGGGACAGAATATCTCATCGAGTGTAGTGCTTCTGAGAAGCCAACTTCACTATCTCCAATTCTATTTAATTGCTATGCAGTTAAGTAAGACGTACATACATATGTATGTTCATATGTGCACATTTATATACACATCTCAAAAGTTTTAAAGCAATAACAGACTTAAGCCTTGTATATAATGCTGAATTTGAGTATTTGCATGCAGGGTCAGTCTCTTACATTAAAATAGGAAGTAAATTAACCTGCATTTTATTGTAGAACAAAAGTACTAGCAACTTCTTGAACGGTGATTCTTTTCTCTGTACTGTACAAGAATAAAGGATATTGGAGCATTTTAAACTCCTGTAGTTTTACATAGATATTAAATTTCTGTGACCTATTTACTTATGCTTTTGGCCTTTATGTCAATTAGATCACTGTAAAATAATGACAGAGCTTTTATTTTTATTTAAAAAGTAGAAATGTGAGACATCAAAAAGAAAACAAAGAAACTGTTGAGACTGATAACTATGTGATTTGCACCCTTGCAGCACTATGCTCTTCCCAAATCCTTCCCTTCTCCCCAGTACTCACTCTTACCAACATAAGTGTTATACCATGGGATGCAAAACTCATTTTCTGAGCTCTCTGCTGATAGACACTGTCTATTTTTAGATCTTTTTTTTGTGAGGTTCACCATGCAGCTAGGTTCTGATAGTCTTTCTCGGTAGTAGAAGACATTTGATACTTTGCAGGGTCAGGCTTTTGCACGAGGTACGCGAGATGACCATGACCCTTCTGAAAGCTCACATTTTGTGAAAGAATTCAAGGAATCTCAGGCTGTGGATGAATGAAATAGCGGACTAAACAAACAAGAAACTATTGAAATATACTAGTGTCATAATATTGCTTCCATTAGCATAGATTTTTCAAAATACCTGTTGTGTTAAGATTCATGATCCCGAGAAGAGCTTACATTATAGTCAAACTGTGTATATGTACAGTTCCACTGAAATTGATGGGATTACTTACATAAGAGACACTCATGCCTAAGTCTTAGCTGAACTGCAGACCTTAATTTCTATAGATAATGCCAAAATAGATTGCTCATCTTGCCAACAGATTCTTCTTATATAATCAGGCAAAAAATAAGACTTTTCAAACACCCCCACAACATGCCCAAATTATTACATCCTGAGTATCCTAGACAGCATCTTCTAGGGCTAAAATAGTTTGTATTGAGCAGACTGTTTAAAATATACTACTAAGATCAATAGGGGTTTTTTTGCAGGTAAAAGTTTTATTGGTCTGTCTGTACAGTTACGTAAAATTATTTTGTCCATAGTTGTACATAGCTACAGAGTCATGATATTTGATTGCAGTCTACCTCTTTTATTTTGTAGTATTTGATCCTTAGCACCTACCTCTAGCACCTACTTTATATATACACATATACATGTACACAAAAGTTTTATTTTTAATATTTTGACAAAATAGCCTCAGTAATACATAGTGTATCTAAGTAGGTAACTAAATCACTTCCACAGTTATCAGTAAACACAAAGAAATACATACATTTCAAGATCAGTAGCTACTATCATAAGCTGTTAAACAGATGACTAAATCATTAATCCTCATAAATAACTGGGTTTTTATATCTAAATACAAGGCAAGTGTTTCTCATCTTAAAGGATAATAATGAAGGAAACAGATCTTTAAGACACTCTCAGAATATGTTCTAATAAAAACTTGCAGTGTGATATACTTCTTTCTCCCTTCTGATGGCATGACTGATGCTTCCCAATATTTATAGCTGATAACATACTCATTGGCCTTGTTGAGCAGTTTTGAACATTGAGGGCATTCAGGGTAAAAAATAAAATAAAATGGAATAGCAGCATACCTAGGTAATCCTCTGTAAAGGTTTCCACTACATAGACCTAGAATCTGTCTGAAACTATAAACAGACAGCCTCTAAGATAAGAATAGCTTCTTCTGGGTTTTAATGTTACCTATTGTGCATTGGTCTCTCAGTTCAGCTACAAATTAGCAAACAGTGGACTTTTGTAACCAAGTACTAATTTGAGAAAGTTAATGCAAACATGATAGAATTTGTCTTTTGTGACATATCTCTCTTTTCTAATCCTCTCTTTTCAGTTGACTTTGTTCATTTTTATGCAGGTTATCTAAATGGAATATCTATTTAAAAAGCAGTACAGAATGTCTGAAATTATGATAAAAGGTAAAATTATCTTGCAAGAAAAGGTCAATAAACCTAAGTTATAAAGCTGGATGACTAACTAGATGACTAAAGTCAAGTTAATTTAACAGGGACTAGTACATCTCTACTAAAAAAAGGTATAGAAATCTAAGGGAAAAAAGAAATAATGACTGAATGAGAAATGTATACTACAATAGTATCATATCTTACACAAAAATGTAGCAGTAGGGATAACACTGGTTATGGGAAACATTACCTTACCGGCATAGATGAAGTTGTCTCTAGATGACGATGAAGTCTAGACAAAAACATGAATCTGACAGCTTCTGGGTCCTATGGGGAGAGCTTGAGGTAATGGAAAAGGTTTTATCTTTATCAGGACAGAAGCACAATTGAAATCTCCACTGAGGATTGTACACATTTAGAGTGAAGAGGGGAAATAATAGATTTACAAATTCCAGAAGTCATTATTTGGAGCATGGTTATATATTTTATGGTAAAATTCACAGATTTTAAGTACGTATGGAATCACATATTGGCACATTAACTGTGAAACATTGCTCCTTTCCCCATATGAACTAATGACTGATGGACAAAGGGGAAATTTGAGCTTTTGGACTATACACTAGAATGCATAATGCATTACATTTTCCAATTATGCTTATGACTTAGTGGAAGGTCACCAGCAAGCATACCATTGAAATGAAGTGATTGAGCATGCTGTTCAGGATTTCCCATTTGTGTTTTTTCCCTACCTGCATTTTCACATTATGCATGGTAGCTTTCACCCTGTATTCATGAGATGCAGGTTTATTTTTGTTCTCTTACTGNAAGTGATTGAGCATGCTGTTCAGGATTTCCCATTTGTGTTTTTTTTTCCCCTACCTGCATTTTCACATTATGCATGGTAGCTTTCGCCCTGTATTCATGAGATGCAGGTTTATTTTTGTTCTCTTACTGATTATTTATGATTATTCCTCATATGAGGAGGTCTGATCCAAATATCAATGAAGAAAATGAAAGTCAGGGATTTCAATGGGCTTTGAATTAGATCTAAGTTTGCAGCTTTGTTCAATTTTATGACGACTACAGTAATCATTAGAACATCTTAGGCATTAAAAGTAACTTTCATTCAAATATGAGAGTGAAGCTAGGTATTGTTATGTTTTTTGACAGTTAGGAAAGGGTTAAAGAATTTTATTTTACTTTATGGCAATCTCCTTAATAAATTAATTTGAAAAACAGGTTTTAGTTCAATCATTACAAATGAACTTGAAGTCATTGGGATTTATTCTGGCTACCAGGAGAAAATTAAATGCATGATGTCAACAGATTTGGGGTGTCCTCAAGCATATACGAAACAGGCATTCAATAGTTAGATAAATGACCACATGAAATAAGATTCGTTACCCAGAAACTCCTTCTTGGTTCCCCTGAGTCAGTAAAAAATATTAGTATAGACAGATGTCAGTTGTTTTCTGCTGAAGGTCACCAAGATCATGGAAGGGACAGTGGCCACTGCTAGTGTAACATGCAAGTAGAATATGCCTGGGGAGAGGGAGGTTTGAATTCAAGTTTACCACTAACAGGAGAGGTTCCAAGTCTCCAGCTTTCATTCTCCAGGCAAATGCCTTAAACAATATTACAATCATCTGGCCCTGGAGTTCCAGGTAGGCTCCTGAGCCATGAAGAATGAGCTTTAACACCAGAGACAGGAAAGGGAAGAAAATGCAAATAAGCACTGCTCTGTACTACACCGACTACTGAATGCTGGGGTTTTGGCTGTTTTTTGTTTGAGGTTGTTTTGGTTTGGTTTTTAACTAAAAATATAACTCTACTACATATACAAGCAGCCTTGGCTGATATAAATTCATTTCACTGACTTTCTGAAACAGAGGTTTATTCTTGTGGTTGTAAGCTTATCTGTTTTCTTTGTTGAGTCTTATGGTTCAACCATAAATAAATACTGAGCTGTGTAAGTATTAACTCCACTGTGTGATTTTTTTTTTTGGTAAAAGATAAAGTATTGTGGCAAGCAGAACTATTTACAAATTCAGTTTGAGTTCTGCAAATAATTAGCCTTCTTTTCAACTTCTGCTCCCTTAAGTGATTATTTTTAGCATTCAAATAATCACAATGGTGTGGTTTACAATGTTCAAAACTGTTTCCACTTTTCATTATTAGATATTTTGTTTAAAAGTTTAGTTGCATAAATTTTAAGATAGAAAATCTTTTATTTTTTTTACTTTGATGAGAGAAGTGAAGCTTTTCCATCTTTAATATAATTAAATAATTTTTCTCATCATATCTTGCACCAGTCACTGACACTAAACTCACTCACCTGTGTAATCCAAGTTATAAATATAGCGTAAGTTTCAATTCAAGGCAAAGGAAAACAAAGGGTTTTTAGAGAATAAAGAAGGTAATAAGGAAGATGCTTATACTGTAATACGTCAACATCATGTAGTAATTTAATATATATGAATATTTAATGTAAGTATTAGACCAAGTAAAAGACCCTGATGTCTGAAAACTGGGTTTTGAATGCTGGAATCCAAAATCTTTCCTTAAGTGTCTCAGAAAAATGTTCTAAAAACTTATGTTCTGAGTAATCATAATCTGAAATGTCTATACTTTACAATGTTATGATTCCTGGATTAGGGTTACTTAATGCACCCAAAGCCTCAGTTTTAACATAAATTCCAAAATCTTTTATTAAATGTGTAACCTTAAAAAGCCATGCTTCTGTTAAAAAGTAAGAAATTAACTAATGACTAGAAAGAGGAACTCTGGGAATTGAAAAGCTAGATCCAGTATTCTCTTCAGCCTGAGGAGATTCAGATGAACAAGTCCCAGGAGTGTACCCAATAGAAGGTAATCTGGAAAAATTTACCCTATACATCTCCTGCTATGATGTTATTGCACAACTATGCAGGAGCATGATTTGGTGATAAATTAAAATAGAATCAAAGTGGGCCCTCACTCAGGTTCTCATACTTCCACTACTACCCTTTTTCTCTCTCCTGACTTGCTTCAGTTACATTTTCTGAAAAGTCTGGTTATTCGTGAGGGAGTTAGCACTGCTCTGCTGATGCTGACCAGGTCAGTGGGTTTACATATTGGTCTGCTTATTTTCTTAGTCTCAGTGGAGTTTGGATGGGACTCGAACACAGGTTAAAGTGTTTTCAGGTACATACACAGTAACGAACTACAGATGTTTCAGGGACT
This sequence comes from Himantopus leucocephalus, assembly GCA_003993805.1. Classification (NCBI taxonomy): domain Eukaryota; kingdom Metazoa; phylum Chordata; class Aves; order Charadriiformes; family Recurvirostridae; genus Himantopus; species Himantopus leucocephalus. The sequence continues at coordinate 80,921,560 of RSEF01000003.1, read as the reverse complement.
TGGGTGTTGCTCACTAGGTTGTGCAATTAGATTTGCGGGGGTGCTAGCCTGAGGTATTCCNAGTCTCAGTGGAGTTTGGATGGGACTCGAACACAGGTTAAAGTGTGGGTGTTGCTCACTAGGTTGTGCAATTAGATTTGCAGTGGTGCTAGCCTGAGGTATTCCGGACCACACAAGGTTCCTTATTACTTGATTTGAACAATCTTGTTTTGGGAGCTAATATCCTTCTTTTGGCTTAATCCCTGAATAACTTGTAGCAGCTCACCTTTTAAGACTGTGACGAAGCCCGGAATTTAACAAAAATACTGGAAGTCTTTTGCTAATACTGTAACCTTTCTTCTCTCTTGCAGAAGCTTATGCAGATTCTTACAGGTAGCACTTTGCACATTGTAGTCATATCCATGAACATTTAAATACGNATACTGGAAGTCTTTTGCTAATACTGTAACCTTTCTTCTCTCTTACAGAAGCTTATGCAGATTCTTACAGGTAGCACTTTGCACATTGCAGTCATATCCATGAACATTTAAATACGGTGGAATTAGCAGGAGATTACACATAGCTTAAGGCAGAATCCAGCTTGAAGTTTCTTCTTTATTGAAAGAAGCCACTTCCCCTCCTTATTAAAAGGAATCACTTTGTTATCCCTGCAAAACTGACTATTATAAAGTATTATTCTAGGTAGTAGGTATAAATTAACTGAATCTTGAGATGCCCACAGTATGGAAGCAGCGATATAAGCATTTAATGTTGAGAAGATGTTTCAAGATACTAAACATTGAACTAATGGCTTTTATTTGTAAACAGGTGACATAACTTATACTTCTGCTTAATTATCTCTAGCCTCTGTATTACTCAATTATGCAGGCACTCATTTACCCAAGCAAATACTCATTAAAGCAAATATCTATGCTACAAATAGGAATTTACCTTATTCTTGCTATTACAAAATCACAAGAATGGTGTAATCTCATGCAAAAGCTGCATCAAGATCCATCTTGTAGCTTATATGCAATTTGAGAAAACAAATATAAGTTGCAATGAGATGGTGAGAATATTTGCATGCAGATGTGTAAAAACTCTCAAGGCTTATAGGTGAAGGACCCTGGACTTCACAAAGGGAGAGGAATGATTTTAGTCTAGCTAAAATAGAATCAGTCAAAGGTGAAAGGAACTGACTATCAGTTGAATAAGTAATAATAAGTAGCAAATACATCCTCTGTGTTGCCTAAATCTAGAGCAAGTACAAGAGTTCATGCATCTACTTCAGAACTTCAAAGCCATTATCAGCTTTTTCTGTTTAAACCAACAAGGCTTGCAAGAAAGCAGGCCAGGTTTCCTCTACAATTTCAAATTCTAAAAGTTAACTTTGAAATTTAATAGACTACTATTTGCTAAAGTAAACATTTTGGTCACAGTGGTGACAGATGTGCTCATAAAATTGGGGCTTTTTTTAAAGTGTCCCAGCACTCTTAGAGGCTCGCCACTACAACATATTGTGCTTGAATAACCACTTAAAAAGGCACATATTTCAACAGTAGATATAGATATACATTTTTATGCATACACAAAGTTCTTCCAATAAGACATCTATCTTAGGTATGTCATTACATTCTGTATGATGTTGAGGTTTCTATGATGTTACGCTTTCCCTTAGTTGAAAATGGAATTGGAAGATGTTACTACTTCTTTCCTAGGGCTTGATCTCATGAAGAGTCAAAACCTTTACATTCATCCAGCAAAGCACTTAAACACATACCTCCATTGTAATGGTAATTCACATCCAGCTGGGAGTAAGAACATATTTAGAATCACATAGGTACATCTCTGGACATCTGGTAACGTGCAGCACCCAAGCCTTATGTTCTACAAGTAGTAGACATGAATGAATTGTTCACCTTTTATGTGAGGAAGAAAAAAGATGCATGGTCCTGTTAGTGACTTTCAATATATATTGTAAATATCTGCAGCTGCACTATTTTTAAAGCTTGGCTTATTTTTGCAGCTGAGTGAAAGGTACTGCTTGGTTTACAATGCATAGCAAATCCAATTAAGGGAATGGAGCTGCTGAAATTCTTTTCACATTGAGATCAAAACCAGCTTTGCTAAACCATGTAATTTTTTCCAGTAAGCATGGAACAGAGACACTTATATGCATTAAAAGGAATTTCTCTATGCAATAAATGTTACACATTAGGCAGTATCTTCTTTTTGTAATATATTTGTCATTCACATGGAAGAGTTGAATAATTGTATAGTGAATGAAGCTCAAGAAGAACATCAATTACAGGTACTGAAGAAAACATAACATTGGAATTATGAATAACATCTTTTTTATTTAGTGTCACTGTACATGCCATTTGTATTGTCTGTGAATGTGTCTATAAACATTTCAACTTATCCATATAGAAATGACCTGGACTGTGATCACTGTAATGGCTGCAGTTTCAATTAGTTTCTTTCACAGTGAATTTGATACTGATATTTCCTCTCTCTTCAATAGAAGGAAAAAAGAAAAATGTGAGGTGTACCCTAGCACGTGGAAAAGGAAGAATAGCAAATAGGACGTTTCTTGTATGCCTGAAGATTTTGGCTTGGCATTTGGATCAGGTGACATGGAAAGAGGTGACATGGAAGGCAAAATGAGAGATAACATATCTAAACCTGCATGCACAATGTGAAATCCCCCCTTCATTCCAACTGTCTCCCAGCAACAACAGCAAAATCTCTTGAGTTAATGTACCAAGTAATAAACCAAAGCAGAAGTTTTCCGTTTTTTTAGAAAATAACCTTTACAGGAGAAATGCAGAAGGCGAGGAAGGAAAGATAAAGAGATCTCCCTCTGTTAGTTTAATACATTTGTGATTCTTTTAGATATCACAGGGACAATCTTGATTTAGAAGTGTAGATGATAAGGAGCAGATGCTAAACAAGGTATGCTTTCCTCACATGAATCAAGGTGAATTTTCTGCTACGAAATCCAGCATAAATGAAAGATATTAGATTAACAATAACTCATGCTTTGCACTCCAGGAACTCTTGGGAAAGTCAGCAAGTGTGCCAGCAGTGGCAAGGAGCTATTGGCATCATGTTTCCTTGGGAATATTGTTGCTAGTAAAGGGAAAAGGGAGACCGATGTGTGTTTTAATGAGCTTCAGATTATTTCTGAAACTTCTGAAAAGTCTTTAAAGTGCAATGGAGATTAGGAGAGTGAAAATAGTTTTGAAATGACTATTTAATTCTATCACTTTTTTCCTAAGTCGTCTTATCTCCAAACCAAAAAAAATAATCCATTTTATTGTATGGAAACACAGCATCCATTATGTCTATACATACTGCTGTATTTATGGGTCATCCATTCACTTAGATGAAAATCTATCAAAGTAGTTTAGGAAAAGATTAATATTGTTACCTTTCATAAAAGCAGGGAGGACTACACGAAAATATATTCACAAATCCTTCCTCTCTAGTAGTTGTATTCTGATCCCTACATAATTTCAAGTCACTGAATAACTTAATATGTCGTACTTGTTAACTGATAAGAAGCTCATCTGCACGCACAAAGAAAGAGCAGAGAAACAATGGGAGGAGGAGTAATTCAATAACCTGTGCTGGCTGCTCCCAGGCTGACAACCACAAAAGAGCCACCATCTTGACAAANGTAGTTGTATTCTGATCCCTACATAATTTCAAGTCACTGAATAAGTTAATATGTAGTACTTGTTAACTGATAAGAAGCTTATCTGCACGCACAAAGAAAGAGCAGAGAAACAATGGGAGGAGTAGTAATTCAATAACCTGTGCTGGCTGCTCCCAGGCTGACAGCCACAAAAGAGCCACCATCTTGACAAGCCAGAAGAGCACAGGGGCACAATGACAGGCACTAACCCAAATCAAGGGCTCTGGAGGAATGTTCACCTTGCCCAGGCCGCTCCTGGGGTTGCACCAACAGAGCCATCAGCTCCAGTGTCCAGGTGTGAGACCCATCACAATGACCCATCGGGATCAGCTCACCTTTCAGACTAAGAAGGGTCACTGCCTGGGGATGTGGGATACATTGTGTGATGCAGGGAAAGGGCATTTTTGGGATTGCACAGGGCTTATTATAGGATGTTAGGGAAGGAATCAGAGGTGGAAAAAGTGAGGGATTTAGTTGATGTGGGTAGGAACAAGTGTAGGAAATAGAGGGATAAGGAAATAAATGGATCCATAGTCATATAAATAGTTTATTGGTCAATACACTTGTCTGTCCATGCCCTGTACCTGATCACCTCAGTTTGTCCTATCTCCTTATTAAACTCCGCCTTCAACTATTTTCTGATAAGGGGGTCTTTAGCCTGTGTGTATATGGGGGTGAGTGCAGGTGCGCAAGTGAGTGTGTGATCACCAACAAAGATCTAGCTGGACTAGGCAGTGAGCAGGTGAAGTGGCCTGGGAGCCAGGAGGTGAATGGGCCTCTAAGGGAGACCTCTGGGTGTGAAAGGACCTCTGTGTCTCTAAAGGCAAGAGCACAGGGAGGTCGGCTGTGGGACCACAGTGTGTGTGCAGGTGTGGGTGTCTGGGAGGGTCTGTACCAGCCACTGGAGTGGGGCTGCAGCCTTGAGGGCTTGCATGTCCAGATGCCAGCAACTGGGGAGACTGGGATCAAAGGGCAGCTACTGGGCAGTCTGAGTATCTGAGCCCAGCTGCTGGATGGTCCCACCCTGTAAATATGCTTATACGTATTTTAGCACCATCGGAACTCCATCCTGCTCAGTCAGAGTTGGGGGGGAGGGCGAGACCACTGTTGGTGTTCAAATGAGTGCTCTGTGTATCTGTCTGTGATCTGTGGCTGGACCTGTACATATACGTATATATACATATATATTGTAGATAGCGTAAACTACTTATCAGGTATACACACTCAGACTCTTACTGGAGAGACTGGGTGACTGAGTCAGACTACAAGAAAGCCAGACCCTGGAGAAAGATGCAGGAGGTCCAGGCAATGCAGAAGGAGGGATCCCCTAAGTTTCCAAGCTTGGCTGATTGTGTAATCTCAACATCACTCAAGACAGAGCAACACCTGCACTTCAGAGAATTGCATTTAATACTTTTTGGTTTTCTGATCATTTGNTGCATTTAACACTTTTTGGTTTTCTGATCATTTGTCACCCAGGGCACTTGTATTCATTTTAGCATGATTTGAAAAAAAGTCAAATGTCAAGTTGGTTTGTCTTTTTGTAAATGTTTAAAGGTATCCAGAAATTATTCTAAGTTTCCAAAGCTTAATAGAATTAAAATTCCTTTTAGCTGGCTGAAAATATTATGATTTTTATTGGTTTGTCATTTTTCACAAAAAAGAAGACAAAACCAGTAATGATGAAAAAGAGGGAGAAATATAGAATTTCTTACTATTTTTGGCAGTCTTTCTACTTCAGGGTTTTTGCTTAAGGTATGTCTTCAAATCAAATCCTTTTGTCACACTACTTTGCTGAAATAAGGTCATTATTCCCAACACAAATGCCCAAGAAATAAGAAACTATAATCACCTGCATTTTACAAACAGGTTAAAGTAAACAAGGGAGTTCCAAAGCCTGAAATGAGGCTTTCTGCTTCACAAAGAAATTCTGGTTTACTTTTAATGGTTTATGACCTTTGCAGTGAGATATTGTGTGCTCCCTGCAAACACATGTACACCTCAGAATTTGCAACTTCACGCCAGGCAGCACTAAGCTTAAGCATAAAGGAGGCAGCACATCTGTATCAGCTTCCAAATCCTTCTATCACATCTTTGAGGCTGCTATACCTGTCTTTTTCTAGAAAGATGTTCAAAATGGAATGTACCATACCCACCAAAGAACATGAAGGCTTGTACTGTTTGAACAACAGATACCTCAGCAGGCATTGGTGAGGGAGTTATGATAGGAAAATTGAATTGTATGGTGCTAAA
>RSEF01000003.1:80898317-80915528 GCA_003993805.1 Himantopus leucocephalus | reverse complement strand
TACTGAGCCCTGGGGGACACCACTCGTGACCAGCCGCTAACTGTAATTAACTCCATTCACCACCAGTCTTTGGGCCCGGCCTTCAAGCCAGTTTTATACCTGGGTGTTTAATTTTTTCTGTCTCCTGTGTCTCATACTAGGCTCTTACGCTGAACATACAGTAACCAGATATCATCACAAATCAGACGCCATTACACTAAAGTTATCCCATAAGTGTCCAGCTTACATCTTGAGGCAAAGGGCTTAGCAGTTTTTCTCAATTTTCTCATTAGTATTCTTAAGCTGTTGGAAATGAGTCTCAGAGTGTAATTACACATCATGTGAAGAAGTATTTTCTCCTACTGTTTTTTAAAATTGCTGATTCTTTTATTATCCTTGTGCTGTCTTTCTAATTGAAGGATAAGACCAGAAGAACAGACATTGATCTTCTGTAGGCCATTCATTATTTGATATGCATTCATCATAGCCCTTTCTATGAATGTTCTTTGTAAAAATCTTTTCAAACTCTTTTCAGATGAGTGTCTTCCTTGATCTTGGTCATTCTTTCCAGGCTTCTCTTCTCCATAAAGTTTTTTGAGGTAATTAACCAATAAAAAACATGGACCTTCTTGAAACCGGAAACAGGAGATTTAGGTAGCATTCATCTTCATCCCCCGTTGTCTGATTTTGCTGTTGGCAACAGAACATCAAGCTCATTTCAGTTGTGCACAGATTCTTTCTTGATCTTGCAAAGCCTGGTAGAAGCTGGAATAATACATAAAGGCTGGGATCCTGTGCGTAATCTATCTCCCAGCACCATGCTGCAGTGCATACAATGTTCCAGAAGACGCCAAAGTATTGATTTATACAAAAGAACTTTGAAAGTCTGTGCTATTCATCATCTTACTTCTTATGCAGCTTAATGTTTTGTTTGCCTTCTGACTGCAGTTGTAAATTAAGCAAATATCTCTCAATTACTGCAATGACTAATGGTTCCTTTCTTGAGACAGAGGTAAGCAAGCAGCTTAAGATTTTCTTCATGTACAAATTGCTTTTCACTTATTTATTCTGAATATCATTTCCCCCTTCACTGTGTTTGTTTAGTTCTCTCTAACATTTTACTTAATCCTCTGGTTTGGATTAACTTAAATAATTTTGTAAACTTCAGATTTTGCTGTTACCTTGCTTGTCACTTATTAAATGTAATAAGCACTGTGGGATTTAAAATGAAAATGAATGACTTGATAGCAGCCAACACATTAATACTCTGTTTAGCTGTGCATATCAGATTTTGGGGAACAAGTTTGCCTAATAGTATAAATTTGTAGCTGCATGAAATATGTGTAAAAGAATTGCAAAGCCTAATTATCATTCTTGTAATGTCATTTGCATTCCTGAGTTGTCCAGTGTAGAAAGTATACAGTTTTTCAGGGTTTTGTTACTAAACAAAGTTATTACATTTCGATGAACTACTTTGGCCTCATGCTTCACAATTTTGTAGACAGCAGTCTTGATTTTGTTTAAAAGAAATCTGGATTTGCAGAGTGATTTAGGATATAGTGTAGGTTTCCAAATGTCATGACATGCCAGCCAACTGTAAATTAATAATCCCTGATCAGCATAGGTCATCTGTCCTCATTCTCCTAACTATCTGTCTATCCTTTTCCTGTACTGCAATATTCCATAGTTGTGGAACTGGCTTTGATAAAATAACTTTGGAAGCTGCTTCTGATATGATAAGTCCTGACACTAAACTTCTAGAGAATTACAATCAATAGTCAAAGGTACATAAATCAAATCCATACTTGCAGTTGACTTCATTAAGGACAAGACTTGTTTTCCCTTGTTGGAAATAACCAATGCTATGTAATATACTTCTACAATAAAATTCCGTCCTACAATAGATATTTAATATAGGTGCCTGATGCATTTTCTGAATACATGGGTTCTCCTTTAGCCAGAGAGAGAGAGACTGCGCCTCTTGCTTGGACTAACTTTAACTGACAGTAGATGAGATGAATCCTACTTTTTATCACCCATATATACATACACATATAGGAGGAAGCCATAATCATCTAACAATTAAATATGGTATTAAAACATCTGATTTTAATTTAGAAAACACCTCACAATATTTTTGAAGCAAAACACAAACATGTTTGTGAAAAAAGTACAAACATTATTGAAATTAAAAGCAGCTTAGCAATAAGTGACTAACTGCATTTTTCCGTTTATACTAAAGAGCAGTGACAGATGCTTTGCCATATATTCAATCTGTTTCAGTAAACTATCACAGGAAACAGATGAGATTTTATTTTTTTCAAATTAAAAAAAGAGAGAAAAATCCCTTTTTTCGCGGACCTTAAAATCCTTCAATCCACATTTTCACTTAAAAACTTAATTTTTCTTCTAATGCCTTGGTTTAATGCTGAGCTACTCTATCATAGTGAGTCTGCTACAGCAGAGGGTATCCATCTGCACAAATTTTGGAAAGCAGCATCTTTTAACCAGCACAAAAGGAAACAACTCTAACACTGTTTCTTGAGAAAGAGCTTTTAAACAATGTGTAAAATAGATAGATTTTTGCTTCTGTGTCCTCTACTGACATAGATAACAATCAAGTCTCTCAAAGAAACTCAAGGACACAGTCCTTCCCAGGACACTAACATTCAAAGACTACATAGCAGAGCTGTCTGGTAAAATACAAGCAGGGTAATGCACAGCTGTTCCTAAACCTGTCATTACTTACATTTTCTTTTGTTATAATGACAGCAATTGATAAATTTTGCTGGCAAATCTCTCCAACCAAGGATCTGAGAGCAAAGTAAGAGTCCTGAAAATCTCTTTAGTTCACTTTGTTATGTGTAAAGCTAATATTAAAAGAAAAAATTAAAAAGCGTGTTGATGGTATTTTCTTCTAAAATACTTTCTTGACTTTCAGAGGGCAGTACACTGCACAGAGAGGAGAATGATGGCAGAGTACTCTCAGGCTGCAAATAGACATAGTTCTGTTGCATGACAGCTCTCTTGTTCTTTCTCTTCCCGCTGGGTAACATAAGGAACAAGATGCTGAGCGTCCTCTCCTAATTTGCTCATCCCGCAGATCTGTCTGTTTAGCCTTGCCGTTGGGTTTTATGTTCGGACTCCAGAGCAGATCTGCCCTTCTCTGAAGCACTAGTCATTTGACACATCTGGAGAGTGGATTTGATGGATTACTTAATGTGTTATTCTAAAATTTACAAGCTTAATTTGCATAAAATTTTACAACAGGCTAGTGCTGCACATTTTATTGGGTCTACCTCTGATATACACCAATGTAAATGAGTTTCAAAATTGTATTAATTGGCCATATTATGTAGATTGTATATAGAGAAACCATGAACAGTTCTTTTAAGGGAAAATTAGTTCTAAATTTGAGACTATCATCATTTCAGTGTGAGAGAGATACTTTGTACATCTGGCTAATATATATGGAAATGTAAAAATATTCCTTTTACTGTCATAAAATTCCCTAAATTTGTTGGAGTTTTACAGAAAAAAAGTTTAGTGAAGACAGTGAAAATACAATTAAATATTCAATATAAGACTATGCTGTCCAGGAAAAAAACCCAACACCACAAACGAAAACACACAAACCAGTATCTAAATGCATTTAGTTGGACAAATATAAAGATTGTTATGGAAAGAATGATATTTAATCACACACACTTAGATATGTTTATCAAATGGCATATAATGTACCCAGAATAAGATTTCAGTGCTTTTCTTTGTCAGGGCAATAACAGATTTCAAATTAAGTAAAATTCTGTAACAAGAATAATAAAATAGTAATGATATTTCCTAAGTTGCCTTCAGCTCACTAGTGTGATTCAATTTACCATACAATTACATGGTCTAAAGTGAATATAATGAACATGTTTAAAGAGTGAAGAGTTCCAAAATTATTCTTTCATATATACGTACTTAGTGAGATGTTCATTAGTCAGTGCATTGCCTTGTTCTGTTTAGATACATGTCTTCTCCGCATTTTATGTTCTACATTTCTACTAAGGAAAACCAAAGTAAAGAAACTAGAAGGAAGAAATCAAAGCAAAAAAACCCATAAAATCCAAAACCTCATATCTGCAGAAGCTAATAACTTTAGATTTCTCTGCAGTCAGCACTTAATATGATTTCTAATCTTTTGATGAGATGCATTCCTTAGAAAAGGAGCATATGATTCTTTTGTATCTATTGTTTGTTTATTTTATAGTTCATGCAGACAGAAAAAATAAAAATAAAAAATCAGCGCCAGTACACTTTCCCTTGCTGACACTGTGTTTGTTTAGAGAAGCAGTGGCAGAAGAGCAGAGGGATTTCATATTTTACTGACTGACTGAGACAAATTAGGAACATGTGGGCACTGGCAACATCACAAGAAAATGGGTTAGGTTCCAACTGATATAAGTTGCTATAGGTTTGTTGAAGAAAAGGAGGTCGATCAGTCTACCTTAGCTGAATATCTGGTCTACACCTTTAAAAGAAAGCAGATCATTAGTCAGTTACTGTATGTCACAGATTGAGCCTAACTGTGAAAAGACACTATTGTATTATTGTCCTTTTCACTGCTGGCAGTAGATTTCACAGAGGAGCCTATTCTATCCTTAATTAGGACATTCAGTATTTTAATAAGCTTACTAGAGAGTTGCTGAATTTTGCTGGCTTGTCTGTTGACCTGTTATCGTACACTTGAGAGGCAGAAAAAAATCCATACTCTTTTCAGTGGGATTTTAATTTGGGTAAACAGTGCATGATTGGACCTCAGAGTATGGTAAAGATGAGTAAGCTCTGGTTCCATTTGGCTCCTGTAAAAGCAAGAAGATGGTATCAAAAAGCAACTTAGCTGCTTTTGGAGGTCTGATTCAGGGCTCGCTGAGGCCAAATGAAAGATTGTTAATGACTTTAATGCATTTTGTATCAAGCCTTACATCTGAGAATAGCAGTGGACACGCAATACTGAGATTGAAACGCCACACTTATATCTGGTGATTTTAAATCCCATATTTTATGACTGGCAATGTGTTGCAGCACTGTGTCAGCTGTGACAGGATTCCCTAGGATGGGGGCTACGTCAGCGTGTGTCAGTTCACAGTCTGGCGGGATGCAGAATATGAAGAGCGAGACCCTCAATTTGTAAAAGAGAAATTTAATGGGGGACATAGAAGAGTGGATGTTGCTAATTATTTGTATTTGAAAATAAAACTAGTTTTAACATAGTCTCTGGCTGTCAGACTGCACCTTCTTTAACAGTGCCTTCCGACAGCCATGTTTAGGAAAGAAAGAAGACTAAGTAATCTTTCAGGTTATACTTCTGGCTCCTTGTAAAGAGGTTTACATCATGAAAAATTTTTCTACTGCTTCGACTTCTGAGATGTGAGCTGGATAACACTGCCACATGCAAAAACACCTAGGCATTTGTATGACCTCCGGCATTATGTGAATAAAAGGTGCATACCTGTGTTAATGCCACACTACACATGACTAAGGTGATATAGTTCACAACAGGCCATTCTGATGTGGTATTACCGTTCCATGAGTTTAACAAGAGCTTAGAATAGAGCCAAGAAATTCTATTAATACAGGAATATGAATTATTGCATGACAGGGAATCGTCCTCAAAGCCTCTGTTAGGGAGAATCGCTCTTCCTGCACAGGGCAGAAGTCATTTCAGGCCTGGGCTGAATGGCACAGAATCAACAGGGATTAAATGCACCTGGCAGGAACTGCTGTGTTTTGTATTACCTGAATAAAAAAAGTTACACTTTCAAAATATTGCTTTCATGCAAAAAAAACCCAGAAGATACAAGGAAGTTGTGTTATCCCTTTAATAAACATATTAGATCTGAATGTTTGTTCCTGCCATGGATTTTACAGACCTTGAACAACAAGCACAAATCTGTCATTTTGAATTTGTATAAGTGAGTGAGAATGTTTCCTGGAAACATTTCCACTTTCCTCTCACTAACGCGATTATGTTAGATAGTATAAATATAGCCTTTCCATCACTCTCTATTGCTCAGCAGTAATGGGATAAGAAGTTTCAATAGGCAGCCTTTCTGACCGTCATTATTTGTTGGTTACATACTGTCTTCTTTATTCCAGTGCCTATTTGTAAAAATATTCCTCCACATTTTTTCTGAGGGGCAAGATTTTTAATTGTTTTGGAAAATATTCCCCTTTCAGTTTCACTATGGAATTCATTTAAAGTTTTGGTGTGGATTCACAGCATTTGTTTTACTAGAAGTGCCTCAGATGCTAAATCTGCTGAACATTATTCTATTCACAGATAAAGACTAAATATTTTAAAAAACAAATATTGCTTGCACACAAGTTTTTTCTTTGTTTGGCATTAACTGACATTAATATTAGCTATTTAAAAGGCGGAAGTGTAGTTTCACAGGGCTGTCCAGGCTGCCTTCATATGCAGTTGGAAAGATAAACTTCATGTGAGTAATTCTCCCTGGTATAATAATACAGGGTGATCAGCCCTCTGAGTAGCCCACCTTTTCAGTGAGCAGTAGCAGGAGCCCTGATAATTAGCTTAGCAGAACAGCCTCGATTTTAGATGACTAAGTTAACTGAGATTAATCCCACCATTAGGATGTCACATTCTCATTCTGTCTTTTGATCTCCTGCTTTTTAAGGCCTGGGAATTGCATGGTCCCGGTGACATATTATTCTTTACAGAGAGAGAGTTTTTCATTCTCGGCTTCTCCTGCTGTTTCCTATATTAATCAGTGATTTGAAAATCTCCATCATCTTCCAGACTCCTGTATTAATTCCTAGTTTGTGATTTTAATTACAGTTCAAATCACTCCCTAGATATGACTATGTGTTTTGCCTACATCCTCATTTTCCCCTGTAACTCAATTTCTGCTGATGTTTTAGTTAACATAGTACATGTCATTGCTCTAATTCTATTTATGCTAATAGACGAATTCTACTCTCTTAACCTGCTATTTAGAATAGAATACAGTAGAGTTAATTATATTCTGTGTGTAATGTAATTCTAAACTCCATGGGATGGAAACAGCATTTGAATTTTCTACAATATCATCTTTGCTATCTTATTACTTCTGAGGTTTAAACAGATTTAGTTCAGGTGACCTAATGTTCAGAGTTTTTATAAGTGAACTGTAGATGTCATCTTTGTATAGGCTTATTTATGACTTAGTTTTCAGTCACAAAATGGCAATGAGATCTTATGTCACTGGAGGTGTAAAAAAAAAAATAATCTCAGTCCCTACAAAAATCCACAAATATCCGAGATCCAGTTTGTTGCCACTACAGTCATGTAGTATTTGCTTTCTTCATTTACTACTCTTTTTTTTTTTACATGATCAAGCAAATGTGTTTTCAGTTCTGAGGAAATGTATGGATTCAGTGCTACTTTTTTATTGCTGCAGTCTTTAATATTCTGTATTTTAGGAAGCTAATGGCAGAAAAAAATCACAATTTTCAATGATGGATTCTATTGCATTAGTCTGGGTAGTGCCTTATGACCCAGGCAAGATTATTCAAGATCAATTTTTTAGATGCTGCTGCAACGTTTTTAAAGAAAATTTTCAAACTACATTTTTGCCACTTTCACCATCTTTTTAAATATGATTGGGACTATAAAAACTATTGTAAGACAGACTATCCCATTGGACCTGTAATGCTTTCTAGATGTAATAGAAAATTTGTTTTAAAATCAGGGCCACAATTTGGCCATAGGGTTTTAAAAAAAGTGTTTAATCTTTTCTTAGAGACAGGCGTTCTTTTGTTTTTATTGTGTCCTAGGCCTATAGGCTATATAGTCTTCTGCAGAGTAGCTGTGCAATAAAAATGTTGGATCCCACTGTCCTTGTTGCAACTTTTAAATGTTTCTGAAAACAATATTAAACTGTTTGGAAGAAGAAAGAATGAAAGAACAGGGATTCCACTGCAATAACAACAATAATAACAACTGAGCATTTTAGTCCTCCTAGTATGGGACAGCATAGGTAGGGGTGAGTGAGATGGAATTCTTAGATTGAAATATATATGCTTCCTGATACTCACCTGATGGACCATTAAATAAACCTTACTTTGGGTTATTGGAAATGTGATCTTCCTTATTGTCATGTGCTGTGTCTTTTCTTGCAATAAAATAACTTTGATAGATCATATTGTTTTCTTCTCTAAGAAATGCAGTATGTTACTGTATCTCTGGCTGTCCCACTGTGCTGTAAATTGCTTCCATTAGTTTTCTTGCCTTTTACTTTTGTTGTCTTGGCAACAAAACATTATTTGTTCTTACATGTGTATTATAGTCAAACTCTATAAGTTAAGGTTGCAAAATTTCTTTCAGTAATAAACTCCTATTTCCACCTGGACATAAGTTCCTGCAGCACTCTTACTTTAAACCAAAACTTTCTTGGCTGAAGTTTATGAGCAATGCAATTTACCTTTAAAAGTTAATAGAAAATAGTTTGCTTCATTTGAATGATGCACAATGGCAAAAAATGTTTCCCAAGGGAAAAGAAAAGATTAATAAAGATGGGATTCTTCTCCCCTAATTTACGCATCCAAATGTTAGCTGTATAGGTCTAATAACTTAAGGGTCCCTCTCAGTGGAGAGAAACAGACACATCCAGACCTCCATTAATTTCATTCCAAAAAAGGATTTTAAAATAAGGGAAAGTGGGAAGCTGAATTGCCTCCTGGAGATGCCTATTTCTCTCCTTTAATTATAAGGAAAACCTTGTGAGATTACCTGAAATTCATCTGGCTAAGTTTTAAATGCCTAAACTGGAGCAGATGAATCCCATTCAAGAATACTGTTCTTAGTAAGGGTAACTCAAAAGCATGTAATCTTAAAAACTTCCTCATTTGCATATGGCTAGTCCTGAACAAGGCTTCTTTTGCTCCCTGAACCTGATTTCAAACAGTTAAGAAACTGTTCATTAATAGACAGATTCCTTGAAGCAAGAGGAGTCACACATCCCTGGCTATACGCATTGTAGGGCTTCATGCAAGTGTTCTATCATGGAAGACTGAATGTCAACCATTCCATTTCAGCCCTTATACCAAAATCATCTAATGATTTTTACAGTACTTGCTGGATACTTTTCACATTTGATAACGACAAATATAGAAAATGATGGAATATAAATGATGGAAAATGCTCGGCTGAATTCCAGGCCACAGAGTAGTCAGTGATCTTTGAGCAGTCATTGAGTCTATCCTTCTCTGTCAAATGGTTCATAATACTGAAGACATTGTACTGATTGCTTTTCAAACTGTTTGCTCTTTCTTCTTCTAATTAATATCCCTTTAGGATATAAATTGTCTCCTGACTGTTTATGTGCATCACGCTGAATATTCTTGTCTTCTCCAAAACCTTTAATAAGAATTTCAACATTTTATTACTTATTTAGAGATATTATCTTCCTAAATTTCTACCCTTTGCACATTAACAACAATGTATGAATTGGATTGTAGACTAATAATGCATGAATTCTAGTGACAGACATCCTACATCTTACTTAGGGCAAGTCATATATTTCCTGGCTACACACGATAGAAATTTTTTATTCTTAGTTTTGGCCAAATACCAGCCCTCGTCCTGGAGAAAAAAGTTCTGTTTGATTGCTTGGTGTTGCCTCTTTCTTTGTAGAAAAATCTGATCTCATGGACTTGTAAAGGTAGCTTTGTGTCTTTTAGATATTTTTCAAAGGTACATTTGCTATTATATGCAATACTCTTTGGACAGCCAAATGTTAAAGCTCCTCTTTTCTTCATAAGTTTGTCTACCCTTTTCTTTTTTAGGCATTTGAAGGGAACGCCTTTTGAGATTTCCATACAGACTTCAAACCTCTCTAGAGGTTTACACAGCCACACAATGATATTTGCTATTCTGTTCCTTTGTCCTTTTCTACTAATTTTCAAAACGGAATATGTCCTCAGTGCAATTAGTCATCGAGCACTGAGCTGATAACTTTAGAAATCCATCTACAGTGACTTCAAGCTCTCCTTTCAGAGTGGTAACAACAGCTAACAGAGCCCATGGTTGTGCATCAATAGCTAATATTCTTTTACTCATGGGCTTCTACATTATAATAATTTGTCATTTCATTACCCAGACTCACCATACTATAAGATCTCCCTGCATCTGTCTGCAATCATATTTCATTTTTACCATGTTATAAAATTATAAATATTCATCAAACTTTTTTGCTGCTGGTACTTTCTTATAAAAAGCTTTTGGAAGTCTAGTGTGTTTACCAAATTGATCATCACCCTGCAAGCCTGCAGACTAATTCAGAGAACTCTAATAAGTTTGTGAAACACAGTTTACCTCTACAAAAGCGGTGTTGATTCTTTCTCCATGCTAGCTTATTTAACTGAATATATACTTATTCTGTTCTTTATTAGAATTTTAAACAATTAACTTGTATTTGTAATTGAACCTATTAGTGTGTAATGCTTTGACTGCCCCGAAGCACTTTTCTAAAGTTGCTATAATTTTAGCCTTTCATTCCTCCAATTCTGCAGCTAATTTAAATGTTAGTCTATGTAACACAGTTACTAGTAAAGAATTTTTAATTCTTAGTTCCTTTAATGTTTAGCATTAAATACTACCTAGACTTAGCAAGGAGTTACTACTTATTTTATTTATTTGTGCTTGCATTCAGCTGACACTGTAATTTGAGACAGTTCCTCCAAGTAATTTCCTGTGAGGAAAGGCTCCCGCATGGGAGTCTTCCTAAGTTTTTCAGTAGTGAAAAGTGATGAGAATCACTGCTTCTACCATGGTCTTATTCCTTTCCTATATTAAGTATCTGTTGACCCTACAAATTTTGTGGCAAATATTTTGCTTCTAGAATGTTTGAAAACATCTCATTAATAACTTAATGTCTTTAGCAAATTGTTCAACGTCTTTTTTTTTTGTCTTATTAATGTTTAGACTTAATTTGCCAGAGCTTATGGTCTTTTCAATTCACCTTATGTGGACA
Source organism: Himantopus leucocephalus (assembly GCA_003993805.1). Classification (NCBI taxonomy): domain Eukaryota; kingdom Metazoa; phylum Chordata; class Aves; order Charadriiformes; family Recurvirostridae; genus Himantopus; species Himantopus leucocephalus. The sequence goes on along the minus strand of RSEF01000003.1, from coordinate 80,904,531 downwards.
CAATAGTCCTTTTCTGAAAGATAACTCTTTACTTCTGTTATCCATTTTATTTTTACTGTTTAACTATTGTTGTTCTCTACTGTTTCTATTCTTTAACCAGTCTGATTTTATATTTACTTTGTTCTTCTAATAAGGGGTCTTGAAGGAAACTCCATACTATCTACAGAAGTTTTATTCTTTGGCTGGTTCTTTTAGTTTACTTTTAGCAAGTTTTTTGGTTTTATATAATTTCCCTTTCTGAAAGCGAACATCTCTGTCATGGTCTATTTTGTGTGTGTGTTTCACTCATGCTGTAGTTTTGAACTGGAGTGTGTCACACTTAGAAAGGCTCTTTGAGACATAAGTTTTGAAACAAGTCCAATGTACATCTCGCAAGAACTCTTTACCCACAAGAGTATGTTTTCTGAATAGCTGTTTCAAGAAGAAACTGAAGTCTAATGAACTAGCTTCTGTCATCTGAAGTTTGATCTGATACTACTTGTTCAGATCTTCATCCAAGTCTTCCTGGAAATAAGTACAATTTCCCATCATTACTATGTTTATTGCTGTTGCAGCTTTTCTGGTGTCTCTTATTCACAGTTAGTATCCAAAAATTGATATAAGAGTTGTAATATCATCCTCTTCCCATTTATGTAAAACTTTTATTTTTTTATTTTTAGCCATATGGCTTATTACTTTATTTGCTATAGCCAAAAACCTTTGTCTGGGCCTGCTTCAGTAATTTGTAACCTGGCATGACACATCTGAAAGATTAGCTTCCTTCTCCCAAGTTCATATGTCTGTTAAGTTACTATCCTCACTAAAAATCAGGTAATCTAATTCAACTCTTCCATGCTTTAGACTTCAAACAATTAAATAGGTGAATGATTCCACTTCCTCTTTGGATGGTTGTCTCCTTATATATCCCTTCCTTAAAAGGAGTTTCATTTGTTGAAAATGAACTTGGCTTTTTAATTCCTCATTGTTTTATAAGATTCTCATTCCTCTTTACTTAAAGATTTTATTTCAATATCATCTGTGTGCTCTCCTGCAGGTCTGGTCTTTCCCATAGTGTTTAGTGTAAAAGTACCCCATAAACTTTGAAGTTTCAGCATCATGGTCATCATGGTTCTATTTTCATATAGATGAATCATCTAAAATAATGAAATAGACATTCCACCTTTTTAATGAGACTTTTCCAGTTCCTAATGAGTTTGGTTACGTTTTCCCCACACAACAGTCTTCATATATATGAACAGAAACTTAATCTGTCCAGACTGGTGCATGATTTTGGTCAGTCTTGGTCTTTTACTTCTCACTCATTCATTTAATTTTGGCTCCAAAATCTCTATTCTGCTGTCCCATGTACTGCTACAAATATGGGCCATGACCATTGTTTCCATCTTAGCGCTGTCTAGACCATAAGTTTCTCCACTGTATTAAGTCAGCATACTCTCATTATTGTCATCACAGACACAACTATCTATCTGCCTGATGTATCTCCTGTTATTGTTCACTTCTTCACTTCCCAGATTGTTCTGGAGGAGGTTCAGGATATTCCTCCTCAGATCTTGTCTGCTGAATATTTTCAGCCTTTCATAGAATCACAGAATCCTAGAACACTTGAGGTGGGAAGGGACCTGTGGAGATCCTCTGGAGATCTGGAGTCCACCAGCCTGCTCAGAGCAGAGTCCACTAGAAAGGCGCCTAGTACCATGTCCAGTCAGGTTTTGAATAACTCCAGGGATTGAGACTCCACAACATCTCGGGCAACCTGTTCCACTGCTCAGTCACCCTCACAGTAAAAAAACTGTTATGTTCAAATAGAAATTCCTTTCGGCTTGTGCCCACTTCTCTTGTCATTGGGCACCAACAAGAGGAGTCTGTCTCTGTATTTTTTATGTTATGCCCATCAGGTATTTATAGACATTCATCAGATCCCCTCGAGCCCTCTCTTCTCCAGGCTGAACAGCCTCAGCTCTCTCAGCATCTCATCAGTTCCTTCATCAGCTTCATGGCCTTCTGCTGGACTTGCTCGTTTGACCGTGTCTTTCACATACTAGGAAGCTGAGACCTGAACCCAGCACTCCAGCTATGCCTCACCAGAGCTGAGTAGAGCGAAAAGGTCACCTTCCTCAACCTGCTGGCAATGTTTTTCCCCTAATGGAACTACAGATGCTTTTGGCCTGCTTTGCTGCAGGGGCCACATCACTGTTCAATTTGTTGTCCAACCAGACCCCCAGGTCCTTTTCTGCAAAACTGCCTTTCAGCTGCTTGGCCCCTCAGCATGTACTGGTCCGTGGGCTTCTTCCTCTCCAGGGTCATGGCTTGGCATTTTCCTCTGTGAACTCCATATCCTCCTGCTAGGAAATGGTTTCCTCCAATGGCAGTATTTGCTAATGGCCTGGAAGTGGGCCTACTAAGCGTGTCTGTATACTTTCCCTGTGGTTAACAGTGTCACATTTAATTTATGTCAGTTACAAAAATAAAAAATAAAAGGAAGAAGAAAGACAACAATGTGTTTTTGACCTATTGGTCTGTGGTAGGTACATTCTACATCACCATTCCTGTCTCTTTATTTCTAAATGTATCTTTGTCTTTCTGTACCTATGTTGCTCAGATATGTGCTACCTTGGCCATGATATTCTAGAACAAACAGTTTCAGTAAGCTAAATGATTCTCATTCAGATATTCTTAAAATTTCTAATCATCCTAATTGAACATTTACCATGTGTTAGCATATGTTGGCAGCTAGTGCTGTTCAGTGTCTTATGATTCCTTCTAGTCACTTTTGCTTGAAGTAAAGAAGTCAGTAACAGTGAATTATTCCATCATAAACTCCAGCATTTTTTCTCTGATAAGCAAAATCTATAGATTTCCTTAAGTTTTTTTCACCCCCTGCCAGGGCTGTTCCTAAACACTGAGTGATAGTCTTGCCACCACAGTACTGCTCAACAGAGCTTGAAATTAGTAAGAGGAGCTCAGGCTGTCTGACAGCTAGTCCTACCACGGCCGCCAAGTCTGAACAAACAGCAGCAGCTATTTTGCTCACAGGGGAAATAAGGTTAGTGAAAATATTAAAGAAAAGTGAATGCCACTGCTGGCATTGCAGTAATTGGCTCCTTGTGATTCATGCTGGCCTGACTCTGAGAGCTACAGATGGGAAGCTTACAAGCTTTAGTTTGGAAGCTCTAGTTTGGAGCTTATAAGCTTTTCTTAAGAAGTGGGAAACAGATCAAATGTTCACGGAAGTAAGCGTAATTCTGTAAATTCAAAGAAAATTTATTGCTAATTTAATTTTTTTGAGAGCATTCATCTATTTGAACATGTAGGATAATAGCTATTGTAACCATTAAATTGCAGGTGCTATTTTTAATGAAAAAATGCTGTCACTGATTTTTTCCAGAACTAAACTCTAATTCTTTCATCAACAGCTAGCACTGTCCATTCCTCCTTATTATGGAAAGTAGATTTGTATAACTAGATAATATTATTAATTTTGAAAGATGTTGCAAGTATCTTCCGGACAATTTGGTGTAAATATTATTAAAGTGACTAATAAAGAAGAAAACTTGTGTTGTTCAAAAATTAAATACAAAATGAAAAAATCATTAAGTGACACAAACACAACTTGAAAAAATTAAATTTCCTCTCAGGTATATATCTAAGTTATTGAATGCAAATAAGAACCAAATCTGAGCTGTCCTTCTTATCAAATCAAACTGGAATTCTCAAATTAATTGATTAGACTCACAGTAATGTTGAAGGAGATTGTTTGCTTTTGATACTCAGTTGAGTGAATCTTCCAAACTTTTTCCAAGCTTTAAGATTAAATGTGGGGATATTGCAGATGTGTTTGAGTGAACTTACTTCTGTCATTTATAGAGGCTTTCTTGATCTGATCAAACTTCTATTGATTGACAAACATGATAATACTACTGGTCGATAATGATAATTCATAGGTTGTCCAGAGAAGCTGTGGAGTCTCCATCCTTGGAGATATTCAAAAGCCAATTAGACACACTGCTGAGCAACCTGCTCTAGTTGACCCTGGTCTGAGCAGAAGGGTTGGACTAGGCAATCTCCAGAGGTCCATTCCAAACTCAGACATTCTGTGATAGTATAAGTATAATCCCCCAAAAGAAGAGCTTGATGAATTTAAGGGCTGTGATATTTTTCCTAATATGCTTGTTTCTTACCACGTTACATCATGGCCCTCAGTCTTCTGCATCTGCATGGGGTCTTATGAGGCAGGCAGCCATTTATACAGAGCATTTTCATTCCCTCCTAGTTTGTTTCTATGCAAAAATATGTAACTAACCTGAAGTTGAGTATAACAAAATATGTCAAGAGAAAGAGTACTTTAAAGATTATTATTGTCCTCTCAAAACCACAAATGTTAATCTGGAAACGTAAATGTAATGTTGCATTTAAAGAAAAAGCACTCACTGTGAATTATGCATCATGAAACAGCTGCCTCTATAACTCTGACAATTCAGAAGGAGTAGAGAGGAAGAACAGAGTGAAGCAGTGTGTTTCAGTCACTGTATCAGGTAGGTGCAACACCACCCATGTGGTTTGCAGCTACTGAGCCAGAAAATCAAGCTTTACCATGAGTGAAACATTAGATCCCACATGAGTCTATTTTCCAGTCTAAATGGTTAGTAGCTTTAGTGGCATTTCATTAGGACTACTCACATCATCACATCCCAGTGATCCTGTTCCATATCTGCTCTGCCATCAGTAACCAACAAAATTCTGCTATACTCTGTTTTGATTACCTGCAATATGAAAATACATTCAAAGATGACCTTTTAGTGTGTTATTTTATACATGCTGAGGGCAGTTCTATTTTGACAGCTGAATTAAACGAAATATAGAGAATATAGCTAGTCGAGGCTCCAAGCATATTGTTTTTAGCATAGTGACTACAAAGAAAACTGCTTTAATCCTCCACAACTCATTTAACCTTGGAATTAAATATGCATATAAATGTGATGGTCCCACACCTCAGTTCGTGTAGATTTATAACTACCCATTGGATTATATGTGTTTCCAGATGCCTTAGAAATTCAGGTTGCCAGCTCAATTCCTTAAAGACTTGTCATGCCTACCCAGCAAAGTAGTATTATGGATGTTTGATTAATGTCCTGATATTCCGTTCAAATTAGCAGTGCCATTTCAAAGTATTTCATCTCCTGAAGGGAAATTGTAGCCTGATATTCAAGGGATTAAGTTGCAGATAAAACAATTATCTTTTAATGACATCTCTCCTCCTCATTTTCATATTTTGTTTCATTATAAGGCAATAATAAAATTTATAAACAGGAAAAGGCTATGTCGCCTAACATATTTAGAGATGTTGCATTTAAAAGAATGCATTGTTTGTCTTAGCAGTCAAACAAAAGAAAATGCGACAACTCATTCAATCATTCCACAGTTCTGCAAAACCAGCTTTTATTAGGACTGTAGAATTGCAGCAGAGGTCTGCATCTTCCTAGAGATCCTTTGTCATATCTTATAACTTCTTTTAGATTTTAAAATAAAATCTTGAAAAATAGACGTATTCATGATATATTCTGGCTAATAAGCAAATATCTTGTCTAGAGCGGACAGACTGACTGAGCTCTGTCAGGAGCTGTAGGCCTGTAGTCCAGCTGCAGGCCAGGACTGTAAATAACACAGCTTTTATTATGCTCAAAAGGGATAATAACAGACACAAGGATAAATGTAACAGGAGAAAACAAAGTCTGAAGACCACACTCAAGGGAAGAACATTCCTGGAAACTCAATAATGTGTTTTAGTAATCAACAACCATTGATACAGCAAACCCACCAAATTTATTCAGAGCTATATTGATCAGAATAAATAAATAAATTGTATTTTTATCTCTATTCAATTAATGTGGGACACATGAGATGACTATATATGAATCTACTCTTCATACTCTTACTTGAACCTGTTCTGTGCATCTACTCAAAGAGGGGTGCGTGCAGTTTTCATCTGAACAAGCAACATGTCTGGCTTTGTGGCAATGATGATATTGTAAATAAAAGTTCCTTGAGTTAACAGGGACCAAGGGGGCTACTGAACTGTGTCAGGACACACTGCTTTTGACATTGTAACAGCGCCTAGGACACTGGTCTCCTCCTGGTCCTTTCAGAAGAGGAGCATGTCATGCCAGGATTTCCCAGCAGTTATTTCCCTGTCCTTTCCTTTGCCAATGCTGGGGGT
>RSEF01000003.1:80848907-80897317 GCA_003993805.1 Himantopus leucocephalus | reverse complement strand
AGAGGTCCCTTCCAACCCTGACCATTCTGTGATTCTGTGTGATACCTAAGACTAACTTTCATTTCAAAATCAATGCTAATGTATTGTGGAGAGCAATATATTTCTGTGGGGTTTTTGGGGGAAAAAAATTAGAACTCAACTCTTAGGACAGTTTCAGTAAGCAGAGGCATATTAACCATTTTGTCCTGGCCAAATCCTAATTTTAGGCCTTACAGCACTACTTTGTCACTTGGAAGGTGACCTGCTGTTGTTTTGTGTTTGGTGTTACTCTGTATCTGTTGAGCTGCATTTTGAAGAAGTTGCCATGCATTTTCCCAGAGGTAACACAATTCGAGATCAATGTTGATTTGCAATGTTAGAAGATTTATAGTGTTTACTCTTAAATCACTAGTTTAATTTTAAAAGTGCAGTATATTCTAAATAGTTAACAGATGTCAAATGGGGTGTCTGTGTATACTATTTATCCACATACAAGTATGTCTGTCCATTCTAGAACAGATTATTACATGTAAATGATTCTGATTTTCTTTACCCTAGACTCTTCTGCCCAGTTCATTGTCGATAGAAGATGTTGGGATTTTGCTTCAGCAAGTGATGAGATCTTTAAGCAAAAATTCTTCAGGTTTGGTCTTCAGTGACACTATTGTGGTCAGTGAGAAATTTCTAAGCAGCTGTGCTGATCTATTTTCTGATATGATGCAACAGAAAGCTGAAAAGGTACAGGTTTTTTGTTGGTTAAGATGCAATATACGTTGAGTGTTGGAGTATAGTTTATGTGACTTTCTATTTGCTGTTACCGTCTCTGTACATCTCATCTGAAATACAGTGTGAGAAGAAGGGCAAAGGTGAAGAAAATGTTTGTATATGTAATCAGTGTAATTTAGTGTATATTCAGTTGCACTCAGGCAACACCATCACACTAACAGTATGATCAGATGCTGAATTTCGAAGATAATAAATGTCTCTTCATGTGTTGCACTTGGAAAACACGGTGTTAGATTAGTATACTTAAAAATGGTCGAATGGCTTATATGTTTCTGTATGTATCTTTTGTTGCTGTGTGTATCTTTTTGCTATTAAGTGCATGTTCTTCATTTTAGGAAATGAAAAATAACCCTGTTAATTTAATCACTGAAGAAGATTTAAAACAGGCTTCTGGTTTAGAGAATTCATACGCTAATAAAAAAGACAAAAAGGATGAAAGACGAAAGAAGGCAACAGGTAAGGCATCAATATTTAGCTTAAGCCGAAAAAAAAAAAGGAGGCTTGTTTAGCCTTGGAAATATTCAAATATAAAGTTACTGTATTTTGTAGTCCATTATTTGTCTCCAGTCCATTGCTGAAGATATTTAAGAAATAATCCAACCACTTCTCATCATTACACTGTAGGTGTAGATATACCTGAGCTACGTCCATGAGAGCTAATTTCAGATTTAGAATTGCAGAGGAAGTACCAGAAAGATATCTTAAGTTAGTCCAACTCAAGGCAGCTGGCTTTAGAAGCAAGGAATCCATGTTTGTTTATTAGTGTATTTGGTATAATCACATAAGATTGAGTTGTGCAATGAGGACTGACCAAACCAGTAGGGGTGTTGGAATATATGACCTTTAAAAGTCCCTTTCAACCCCAAACTATTCTATGAATCTATGAATCTATGATTCAGTATTAGCTTGGGGACCTCTGTACCATTTTTTAATACAGATGCACTCTTACTCTCCACTTCTCAGGGACCAAGGAAAATTAATATATTTCTTAATAGTCTTTAGAAGTTACTTCCAAAATTACTCTGTCTAAATTGAGAAATGAGGTATTAAAATGGGGGTTTTTTTGAGAGTATTGTACATCTTTTCTGGGAATCCCATGCCAGACAATTTTCTGTTGTTTGCCCGCATAACAGTTATTTGGAGATTTACACAGTTTACTTTCAGGTATATTCTGGGTTAAATTAATCCCAAGTCTTACTCCATTTGTGTGGTGGCTGTTTGGAATAGATCTTAATCTGAGGAAGAATAAAAATATGTGGGTTTAACCCTTTCAAGTCTTTCTGGGTTTTAAAACATTATTCAGACTAAAGACTGTATTTTCAGTCCCCAAAAACTTTATTTGGCTCTTGTGTTGCTACAGCACGGCTGAGCAGTCGATGATATACTCACATGCAGAGTTTTATGTGCTACTGAAAGTAACAGAATTAAAGCACTGATGCATCTAGCTTAATTGAATATACTGATCTGAAAAATAAAACGTTATATTCCGCTCTTAAGAAGGCCATTACTGCATTGACATGGAACCTAAACTTATTCTTGCCATAAAAGAAAGCAGATTTTTCTAGGCCAGAGCTGAAGCAGAGAAGCTTGAACTTTGATTGAACTGTCATAAACAGAATGACTTCAGTTTTGAGCTCTCTGAGGAATGAGACTCTACTGAGCATGTACTACGTGCGTAGGCACATTTATATCTGCAGTTAACATATGCTGCACCATCAGAAAGCACTACCCTGAAATGTTTTTTTATGGACTGTTAGGCGTATTACCTTAAAACAATCAACATCATGGTTTAAGGATTAGATGTTGTCATTGTGTAATTGCAGAATGTGGGCAGTGTCACATTGCCTATCTTGGGGTCTGCACATGACTGTATCAAGGTCTACTGTTTAAGTGTAACCTGACGTGGCATAGTGTTAATGCAATTCATAACAAATACGGATTCTGCCATGTATTGGATTAATGAAAATTTTGACGTTATATTATCTATTGTCTATTTATAATACCATTTGCAACAGTCTGTTACAAAGAAGTATCTGTAGAGGTATGTACTCTTGTAATCCTTTGTGTACGTTGCAGTCCATGTATCCTACTGTCATAAAATATGGCTTTTTCTGGCAGTAGTCTCTCCTGGTTCATCTCTCTGTGGATAAGATCTTGACTGCAGATTGCAGCTTTTTCTATATGGCTACAAAGTGGAATACAGAACGAAGGGGACTTGTTTCCAAAATAACTAGTATATTGCACAGTTGACAAACAGCTTGTATCTGCTCAGCTGAATGCAGTCACGTTTCAAATAAGCTTGTGAAAAACACTCAACTCTTTTTGGGTTTTTTTGGAGAGGTCACAAACTCAGAAGGTCTCACAAGTACACCATCGACTTGCTAGCTGCAAGTGAACTAATTTGCCGTTCCTGCAAAGTAATGCTTAAAAATCAATCCAGAGCACATAACAGATGCAGTTAGCTTTGTGAGTAGTAGCATCTTGTCTTTGTGTTTCCTTTTCTTAAATTATAGTACTGTTACATCATGTAGTTACTTGAAATCTTGGACTTTATATTTAAATGGAAAAATAACTACTTTTTCAAGACTTAGTGCATGTATAGAACCAGTTATTCTGGAGTTTAAATTTCTTTCAAGTGAGAAAAAGAAGGGAACAAGCTGTGATAAAGGGAACAAACAGCAGAGCAGCTTACCTTGAGGAAAGGGACTGTATTGCAAATTGAGATCCAGTCTGCAGTGTGAATACATGGATTATGGGACATATGAACTAAGTAATTTGTTACATTTGTCAGAACTGGAACATCTCGTTGCTTTACAGTCATCTAGGAATAGTCGGAAAAGAATTAGTATTCTAGTTAATTGAATGCACGCTTCCAAGAATATTTTGGTTAAACGCTTACTACATAGGATTTTTTCTCTGAAAGTTAACAAAGTTATATTATCTGGAATATTTTTGAGTAGCTACGTTATTTACCATCACTAAATAAAAATGCTGAATGCTTACTAAGATGCTATTTTCAGCCAACAGAAGTTTTCCCATTGCATTATGGACACTAGTATCTCATCAGTTTTCAGCTGGAAAAAGATACTGCTTTTTTTTTTTTTAGTGATATGTACATTTGGTACGATTAGTATTTGTATTTGTTAATGACATCAGCTTAAACAAAGCTTTGACTCAGTTGAGCTTTTTCCTTAAGAATTAAACTTATGGCCCTAAGGTTCTGAAATATGTGTTATAGGTTACATTTAGAATCAGGTTGTGGTTTTTTAATTCAGCATTAACAAGAAACGCACATAAATTACCATGATATTTAAACTTTTTAAGTGCTAGAACTTCACTGTGTACTAAGCAAATAATTCTCCACCAGAGGGCAGTGGAAGTGTGCGAGGAGGAGGAGGTGGTAACGCTAGAGAGATCAAGATTAAGAAAACCAAGAAGAAAGGAAGAAAGGATGCCGATAGTGATGAAGAGTCGCAAGCGGCTAGCACAGGTTTGTCACTTTATTTTGGACACTATCTACTCATACTGACATGTTTTTGTCACTTGCTTTTCCACATCTGTTTTTCCCCACTGTATTGGTACGGTCAGGTAAAATATCAAAGAATTTGAGAATACTGTTCCATTAGAATTGTATCAATGGATGTGATATGGCTATCTAAATGAAATGGACATAACGTATTCACTGAATAGTATAACTTAGTCCTTAAAAAAGGAATTTAAGTAAAGGAAATGAGAGCAAGTGTTTTCGTTGTTTGATGATTTTATGAACAAAATGCCTTAGATTTCGTCATGAATATTATACTTGGTTTCTTAACACCTGCTGAATAGTGTATGATAAATGGAGAAGTTCTCATCCAGTTCCAAAGCTTAATTAGCTTAAATTAATAAATCGTAGCAACGAAACAGTACTTAGATGTTTTTCCTCATAAGGATAATATATGCAGTCAAAATAAAGTTTTAATTTTTTAAATAAACTTAAATAAACTTGCTTAACTGAGACTTCTACGTGTGAGCTAGCTACCTTTATAACTATTAACTTTGTAATGGAGGAAAATGGATACTTTGAAGGCCTACTCTGTCTGGCTTGTTTTAGATGTGTATTAACAGGCTGATTTTGAATCGCTCCCTGTTGGTGCCCATTTCTCTGCCTTTGCTGTTAGGAGAAGGAGCATGGATGACTTCCTCAGAAGTAAACACCTACGTTGTTAGACTTTTAGCAAACAGTGGTTGCAAATGAAACAATCATAATTATGTGTTATTTCTTTTATTCGATGGAGTACTAGAAATGTGTACTTCCATTTTATATGTAGTATCTAGACTGAAAAATACTTTTAAACATGATATTTGAAGTTGTGAAATACAGCATCTTAATTTTGCACGATGCTACTCTCATAGATTACTGTAATTCACATACAAATGAAGTTATTTTTCACCACTACTCAGTTACTGAGTGTTAAATTGCCTTTTTTTGGTGTACCCTTTCATGTTCTGCAATTGTTGCTGCTGTATTGTAATAAATAGATTGCACCAAAATCCCAAGATAAATTCAGATGTAACCATTCAAATATAAATAAGACCCTTCTAAAACCTGATTTAGGCTCCCTTTCCACCTGTTTATATAGCCTTGTGTGTTCGTAGCTACTGTGGCACAACTAGGTAAGTCACTGATTTCCATTCATTCAGTTATCTTATGTGCAGAATAAACCTGGTTTATGCTGCATCTGGAACATGGAATGCCTGTCCTTTTCCAGTTCCCTGACATCATCCTGATCTCATTCTTACGTGTAAAAACTAAATTCCGTAGCGTGCAGACAAACTTCATATTTTGTCCAAAACCAAAATACAGATGTACTAACTCGTACGCATTTACAAGCAGTGTGTAACTTGATTTTATTACTGGAACTTCTTGTCTCGTTTAATATTCTTGCTTTATCCTGTCTCAAATTTTATACTGTAACCTCAAGTTTAGTATAGTCTCTGTTGCATGTACCTTATTAAATGGGGTTAAAAAAAACCAACAACCTTGTGAAATCCTTCAAATAGGAACGTTCTGTTCGGTTTTGGCATTTTAAAAAAGCTGTTTGGTCTTGGTGACATCACCGTTTCTAAACTAATGGATGGGCAAGGTAGTTTGAAGTCTCACCAAAAATGCGTGCCCTCATATACTAAAGTTGTCTATTACAGAAAATAACTTTTAAGTGATCAAAAGAGAAATTTTGGCAGTTTTTCATATCTGTAAAATTTAACTGTCATGTGTAGTCATCCCTTTTTTTGCAGTTAGTAATGCATTTCTTCTGTGGAGATTTAGACTTCAGCGTCTCATGCCACAGGGTAACTGCAGCAAAACTAAGTATGTTTTCTCAATTAATGTTGCTCATGGCCACTACAGGTAGGAGCAAGCAGCCGGAGTTCCCTTTCATGTCACAAGAGGAAATTCAGGATGTTTTAAAGACTCACATGCAGGATTGCCCTGAAGAGCTTATTACAGAACTTGCTGAACATCTAATAAGGTAATGTCAGTAATTCCACTGGAGTTAGAAAGTCTGTGATTCATTTCAGATGAATGTTCCCTTCAGTCTGTTTTCTTGCTTAGAAAAAAGCTAATGGAATTGAACCACAATATTCTTTTTCTATATAGCTCCATGTTACATACATGCTTAAGTATTAGAAAGCTGTGCTGACACAGTAATGAGAAATAATACTTCTGCTTAGCGTAGGTGGTTCTGTGTCCCTTGTCAGCAGGCACATTTTCTAGTTCATGGGTGTATTTCCACCCCCTTACACTGATCCATGTTGGGGTTTCACTGGTCCCATCTTCTATACAGCCCTTGGTATATGTTCGTGTTCCGTGTCTTTCGTGGCTCCACTGGTACCTGTGTGAACTGGGTAGCAAACTAAGTCAGCAAACTAAGCTAAGCAAAGATGAATAACCTCTTGTAAAAGATGTTCTATGCAAGAGAGAGAGTGTGAATATGTATGTTCAGGGCAAAAAGGACATTATAGGACTGTAACAGCCCAAGCTTGAATAAACTTGGAGTGCAATGGTAACTGCATCTTTAGAAGGGCCTGTGGTATTTCAATGCAGCTTAAGTCTTGCCCTCTTATAGCTCCCATTGATTTGAAATTTATCCACACACCCCTGAAGAGTTTGTGAATAGCATTGTTTCTGGAAATGTTTTCTGTCTTTCATCTTGTTCCCGTTCAAGAGTTGTTATGAGTTAAAACCTTGGCAAGTGTTTACATACCATGCATCTGTAACCAATAGTACGACTGCAATTACAAAAGTACATTTTAATTTCCTAGTGCTATTTTTCTGATTTCAATTGTTTGCTTTCTATTTATCTCACCATTCTGTGAGATAAATACCATTCACGTCCCATTCATTTACTATGTAATGAGGTAGCTTTCTCTATTGCTGATATATTTGGAAAAACCTTCTACAGTTTTACACTTTGTTTAATGTTCCCTTTTTCTCCTTTCTTCTTCCCTGTTCTCAGACCTTTAACAAAAACTTACCAGGAAGTTGTGCGTTCTGTTTTCACGTCTTCGACATCGTCCTCTGGAGCTAGCAGAAGACAGACCATGAAGGACTTGCAGGAGGAATTCTCAAACTTGTACAACAACGTTCGGTTATTTGAAAAGGGAACAAAGCATTTCACAGGTACAACAAATATATACTTTAAAAAATGAATATGCTCCTTCAAGGATGTTGAATTTATTCCTGAATCTACGTTCAAGGTGAAAGAAGAGTAACAGTTTCAAAAGGAAAAACTTAGAGATGTGTTTACACTGCCTAATGCTGACTTTATGCTGGAGTGCCTTGCTTTGCACACTTACTGAAATACATTCTCTTTATTTCATATCCATAGTCTGTTATATCTTCTGTCAAGGTAATTGTGGGGTTTTGTCCTTCTTTCCAAAGTGTTTGCATCCCTTCCCGGTTTTTATTGTCGGGGGCAGAGGGGAAAGAATTAGTAAGCTTACTTAATTCTGTCACCTGTGCCAGAAGTGAATACTACTTGATTCTAAGAAGCCCCTGTTCAAACCTCTTTTAGGTTTGATACTGAGAGTAGCTGCTCCTTGAGGGTAGTTTTTTAAAAAGGTGTAGATTCATTTTGCAGTGGGTTACTTTGTAAGGTGTCTTCTTTAGCTACCTCTATTTTGTGACAGAAAAGAAGCGTTAGGAAAATATTGTAGACATTTCCAATATTCTCTGCTGTACTTAGCTTTCTTTAGAACTTTCCCTGTGGAAAATTTATAACAAAAGGAAACAGTAGCAACCCCCCCAATATTTGCATGTTTAGGAATAAAGGGAATTATTTCCCATTAGCCTTTGTTCTTGTACATGTGTTCTGTAGCCTCTTTTTCTAAAATTCTACTGTTTCAGTCTTAAGTCATGTGCCTGCTCTTCCGTTTAACTGCTTGTCCTGTAGACTTTTCCTTTACATACTGTTTCCTTGATGATGGATAACCATGGTGGTTCATTCGTGTTTCAGGAGGATTGTACAGGGACTAATTTACTGCTTTTTTTTTTTTTATTTACTGTACATATACACCTTTGAAATACTAACAATGCATTAAAATGTGCTTACAGACGTGAAAGCTCACATTTTTCACTGAAGAATATTCCATAAGCAACTGCAAATGAGGGGTGTTAGCTTCATGTATCCAGATAACTTTCTCATACTACTCATCATTAATAGAGTCCACGTTTTAGCAAGTGCTGTGATAACTGTCATAGGAATCAGATAACTATAAGTGACTTTTCATGACTTATTTCTTTTAACAGATGAGACTCAGACTAACCTTGCCAAACACCTGTTGAAGACTGTCTGTACAGACATTACAAATCTTATTTTCAACTTCCTAGCATCTGATTCAATGATGACAACAGAAAATTGTTCTACAATCACAAGTGAGGTACACAGATAACTGTTCCTTTTTAACAGGCTCAAGTAGATCAGTGATGTTTATTTAATATTTAATTATGTGCCTACAGCTAAAATGGTAATTAATATTACAGATTATCTCCGTTCTTGTCTCATACAGGTCCGGACCAAGATTTTAGGTAAATTGCCAGAAGACACCAAAGGTCCTTTAACTAAGCTGCATACTTCTCTGAATGGCAAGGTAAAGTGATCCAGAATCTTTGAGTTCAGATGTTCCGTTCTGCTGATACGATGCGAATAAACAGATGACATACATAGTGTAGTACATAACTGCTGCTGCTGTGAAGGATGAAGGCAAAATAATCTTTTGAAATTGTGTAAGTCAGTAAGAGTAAGTGCATTTTCATATCTGTGAATTTTAAGAGGTGAAAAGGTGATCTTGTATTTTGATACTGATAGTCACCTAGCTTTTTGCTTCCAGGTGGAATCCAGTGTCTCTTTTATGTGCAGGTGAGAAAAGTAAAAGCTGAGAAAGAATCTGCAGTTTAAAATGGTTGATGAAGTTCCTGATTGTTCTTCCGTGTATTTCTTAACTAGTAAAATCCTTGATATTTAAAAAAAACCCTTCAGATTATGGCAGTGCAAGTACAAAGGAAAACAGTTTATTAATTCTTTTATGCAAAAGGCCATACTGATACATGTCTTAAGAAAAAAAAATAATTGTAGAACATGTATTTCTTTTTTGATTTCATTTTTAAGACTAATGGATTACAGTTTGTTTTAATATTTAAGTATATGAACTGTTGGAAGATAAATAAAGTTAATTTCTACTAATAATTTTTTAATAGAGTGTAGAAGATTTTCTTTCATGCCTTGATTCTGCAGTGGATATTTGTGGTATTATGGTGAAAAAAGGAGACAAAAAGAAGGAAAGGTACCCTGATTTTGTTTATTCTATGCACAGTATGTGAAATGTAGCTCTGTTGCTGCACGAATGTCAGATGGTTGGTTTGGTAGCAGTCACACAGAACGTATAAGTAAGAGGCAGTCTTTCTTTCCAAACTGTTTAACTGAAAAGTACAAAGCCAAGCAGTCTTAATTGCACAGGAAAAGAAGGAGGGGAGGGTTCATATTTAGCTAATTTGCTTGACTGACTGCTTACTGCGACATACTGGTTTATAAATTCTCTAGGGGGCTTTTCAAAATCTGAGCTACACCAGTGCTAGCTTTTTTTTTTTTTTAATGTGGAATTTCACATAAAGAACTGGTCAGTCAGAGAAGAAAATTAAAATTAATTGAAGTTAGATATGTTTTAGAGTCTATTACATACTAATAAGACAGAACAAGAAACATATTTTTGTATAATGTATTCCTGTTCCTTAGGCAAATCCTATTTCAGCATAGACAAGCTCTGATTGAACAGCTGAAAGTCACAGAAGATCCGGCTCTTATTCTGCACCTGACATCAGTACTGTTATTTCAGTTTACAACCCACTGTATGCTTCATGCACCAGGGAGATCAGTACCACAGATCATTAATTTCCTAAGTGGCAAGATCCCAGAGGTATTCCTTTCCAGCTTTTTAAGGGCAAAGTGCTTTTTTTTCTATGATAGAACGTAAAAGTTGTGCCTTACACTATTTCTGCTGCATAAGACTGACACCTTTGTGTTTCATGTCTAATCATTACTTTATGTACAGAATATACAGTTTCTCTGATCTGTATTGTATTTCAAACCTATCATTTCAGGGATCTGTTTTCAATATTTTTTTAATAAAAATAAAAATCCGTTATTAGTGCTGTAGCTTTTGCGTTTATCGATAGAGACAGCTATCTATTGAGGGATGTTATAATTCTTATAACTGAAATTTTTTTACACTCTCTTTCCTCCCAGCTGAGCATGGTTGCTTTTTAAACTTTTCTAATTCAGTTTTAAAGAAAGATGTACGTCTTGAAAAATAAAAATATTGAAAGTCTATATTCTAATCTGCCCAAACTGGTGGTGTTTACTAAATGCATTGCTTTCCTGCTTCAGTGGTTAATTGTCCTGTTCTTGCAGCATGGATGCACTTTCATTTTTCTGCCTCTTTGAATGTCTCTCAGAATTTAGGTTGCAAAATACCTTGATGGAAATATATTTGTGTATCACTAACCCTCTTTAGGCAAGAATGGGAGAATTCGTTTTTAAAAATTTAATCTTTAATTAAAAGTCTGTCTATGTTCTCCATGATACTGACATTCCTTTGGTTTTTTTCTGTTTTTTTTTACCCTCAGGATCAGCATTCTCTGTTAGTGAAATACCAGGGATTAGTAGTGAAACAATTGATCAGTCAGACTAAGAAAACAGAACAGGGAGACGGTGACACAACAGATAACCTTGAAGAGGAGGAAGGAGCAGATACTATTCGCAAAGAGCTCCAGGAAATCACTACCTCTATCAAAGATCTTGTTCTCAGACCTAGGAAATCTTCTGTAACAGAGGAATAAAATTATTATTCAGTGCATCCTCATCCATGATACAGACAGATTTTATTTTTTTTTTTATCCTGAAGGGAAGGATAGCAGAAAATGCTTGACAAACTTTAAAATTTGGCTTCTAACAATTGCAGATCACAGCCAGGGGACACGGTTGTTGGGTGATTGTGGCAAATGGAGTATTGTTATGTACTGCTATAGTGTACGTGTACTGCACATTAAATGTAGATGTGACAGAGCACAGTTGTGGACACTTTGGGTATGAAATTAGTGCTTTTTAATTGGCATCTTCGTGTGAGGCCTCAAGAAATGGTTATTCTTTAAGTAACTGTATTCTGTTGCATACACACACAGGCTTATAGTTTTACTTCTCTGATTTTGATTTATAGTGATGTAAGGATTGCATATAACTGTATATAAGCCTGTATATCTTAATTTCAAAGAGTAGTTTTGAAACATACTGATACCTAATAGTATACCAATGAAAGGCCATTTTTACTTTTTGATATCATTAGTGGATGTTTTCAGCTTCTGTTCACTGGACCACAACAGTAAAAACACTGAGTACAAGCGTGTATCGCTAAACCTAAGTGACCCAGTACTAATGTGAGTTTCTAACTGTACTGAAAGCTTCTGAAAATCATCACATTCACGCTATTAATGTATTCTGTTAATGTCCCTAATAGCAGTTCATTTAAAACTTGCAACTGGGACAGAGAAGGTGGTATCCTTTTGCATTGGTATGTTGGATAAATAGTGTTACGCCTGTCATATTTTACATGCTGTATGTTCATTCAGCAGACTTGTTGAGTTCTTAATCCAGTTCCCATAGCAGTTAGAAGCACTTGCTTGCATTCTGTCAGCTCCTTGAGAAAACTTGTGGTATTCTGTTTATCCTGAGTTTCTTGAAAAGAATTTAGTTTGTGATCTTTCTACATAAACTTTATGGACTGAAATATTGGCTAAAGTGTTTCCCTAAAGTTTTTTACCAGCCTTATTTTTAAACGAGCGGTACTTTATGTCTGCAGGGAAGTGGAAAAATGTGTAAAATAGAGTTCTGCCACTGTTAGTGACAGGATTCTTGTATGTCAAATACACTTCTAACTTATTTTTAAGAGAAGATGATTTTCAAACCGGAAATATTTTAGTTGTATTAGTTCAAGAATGTCCATTGATTTCATGTGTGTAATTTCAGGTTTTTGCATAAAGCCAAGTTTGAATAGTAAGACAAGAAATAGAGTTCTTTTCACTAAAAATGTCATTCACGCCTTCTTGCCAAAATTCTTTGATGCTGAAAGAAAGCAAATTCTGTGCAAGCCCAACTCTAGTCAAATATTTCTGTTTTCCAACAGTTCACGTATTCTATAAGCTTAATCATAAATATATCCAAACCTGAAATTGCAACAAATGAAGGTTCAAGAGTCCAAGTATGGAAGCTCAGTAACAGATTAACCAAGGTTAAGTTAATTTTGGTAAGGGAAAAAAATGAATTTTATACGTATAAAAAAGGCAGTAATGTTTAACAATGTTCACATCAATGCTCATATTTTACCAACTGTAAGGCAAAACAGTTTGCCAGTTGTAAGGCAGAAGGAAAGGTAATTGTGTCTCTGTCCTTGGCTGGAGGCTGTCATAGCTGACAATAAAGGACAATGAGGAGTAAGAGATGAAAAATATTCAGACTGTTTTAACTTTGTTTGAGAAATAGAGTTTGCATACAGGGAATAGGTTTGACTTCTTGTTATTTAGCCAGAATAATTATTAAGTTCCTATACTGAATGTAAACAATTTTATATGACATTGAGCTATTTTGTAAATAATATGCCGTATGACATTCTGTATGCAAATATGAAATTATTTTAATAACATTAAATGATGAAGTATTTAAAATGCATTCTGTTGACTTAACCAACGGTTGATCATCGTGCAACTTGGAGCTTCCCAGCAGCAATTGGTAATATGCACCATGTGATTTAACATGCCATTCGAAGTGTCCCTGCATTTTTGTTTGATACTGTTTTATGCTGGAATAATAATGAACTTATTATAAAATTTGCTATATCATGTGTTAGCCTTGCTATATTGTAGACAATGGTATAAGAATGATAAAAATACATTCTTCAAAGTAGATGGGAGGGAAGCACTAAAATTTGGAGGTATTTTCTGGCTACTAACAGAATTCAAGAAGGCATAGGTTGGAAAACCTTCCCAGATATTTTTGTTGTCTCTTAGATGTGTAAAATCAGTCTTTAGTTTATGAAGTAGAAGTATTTTGAAAGAGAAAGAAAAGGAATATTCACAGTTTCCTGAATATTTTGCTAATTTATGGGTTTATTCCTCTCCCTAGGAGGAATGTATGCGGGAGGAAGAGTAATCTTGTCTTAGAAATCAGATGTTCAGTTCACAAAACAAAACTGGAGTTGGAGTATCTACGAAAACAATACAAAGTGTGCAAATTAACACTTTTACTTTGGTTTTAAGTATTTAGTGTCAGCCTCTCATGCCCTTCACCTATGGTATTTAAACACCATTATATTTTGATAGATGCATAAAGCTGATGTGTGTATATACACAAATATTTATAAACGTGTATCTCATAGCCTCTTTTGCTGCTACCCTCAGCAAACTGGAATGTGTGCATTAGCCATATGTGCATAGGCTCAGCAACAGCCTTTCCCTGTTTTTAAGTGGCAAAATGTGACTTTTGTAGCTGGTTATTGGCAGGTCTGCTGGAAATAAGCAAACGGTTGCTCTGTTAGAACTTGCAGCCTTCATTCCAATTCTCTTGTTTCGCAGCATCTTAAAAAAGCGTAATAATTGGCACAAGTTTCTAAGTAATAGCACTGGGATTTGTTTTCTGCGTGAATCCATCTTACAGCTTGTTCAGATAAAACTACAGTACTTCTGTTCTCTGTGCAGGCTCATGAGTAGGCTACTGATGCAGTGGTGGCTCGAATTATTTTTTTTTAATAAGTAACAGTTACATTTTCTGTAGGCCAGGAAAATGGAAATTTCTACAAAACTGGGTAGATTGGGGACAGGGAGCATTTAATACTCGCAGAAGCCACAAGAGTGACTGTACTGGGTCAAATCAAAGCCCAGTATTATGTCTCCAGCAAGGGCCAGAAGTGGATGCCTAGGGAGGAATATAAGAGCAAGCCATGTAGTGATTTTTCCCTTGAGTGCTTTTTAAGCCTCCAAATATGTGCTACTCAGACTTTTTGAACTATGTTTGTATTTTAAACATAGAAAACAGCAATTATCTGAAGCTTTTGGATAAACAGGATACTTGTGAGAGCAGAATTCCTTTCTCTGCTGATCCAAATAACAGAACATATTCAGTAAATGCCAAAGATGTTTTCTCAGGAAAACAACAAATAAATTCATTAATTAATTTTGTTAAGGAATGACATCTTTTTTTAAAAATTACAAAAAAAAAAATTAAGTAGGAAGAGTGACTTAAGTTTAAAGAGAAACACCATTTGGTTGATGAATTTCCCAAATCCTGGATGTGAAGAGGAAGCTAGGTCACGACAGGTCATGTCTAGGGACAGATAAAATAAGCTGCTTTCTATTTCGGGAAGTTCAGGAAGAGGGAAGAGATGTGGGAGCCGTATGAGCCATCATCCAACTGATACTCAGAAGAAGCAGCAGTTTTTGTTGTTCTTTTCAATTGTACTCAACTTGCACCTCTTGGCAAAACCTTGGACTCTTTTCTAGGTGCTTCTCTGCTCATGTCTTCTATCAACATAGTTATGATCTCTACCTGCAGTTAGATGAATTTAAGGATAATCTTTGCAGTTTAAGGAAGGTGATATGCTAGAGGAGGTGTCTGTACTACTCATCCTTTCTGGAAAGAATGTGTTGTGTTGGAACTATTTCTAATTGTCATTAGCTCTTTTGACAGATCTGTTTGGATAACGCTTTTGTCTTGCTCTGTGTTGTGATCTTCAAAGGTCCTTGGTCAAGAATTGTACTTTCATTTTTTCCTTGTTGGAAGTAAAGGCAAGAAGAAGCTATTCATGATTCTCATTCTGGTCTCAAATTCAGACCTAACTCATGCTCTCTCTTCTCAATCTGAAAAAAATTGCAAGCTTGAAAAATCAGCATAGAAGTGCTTGCTATAAATAAAGCATATAACAATAGGAGGAAAGAATTCAAAGAATTCAATCTAGTTTGAGTAGATGATAAGATAAGTGTCTACAAAGGTTTAATAAACCAGTCAGCTACAAATAGAGATGATGAATTCTTGGCAATAATCATCAAATGATCAGGCTGATGTAGTATCTTGCAAGGTACTACCTAGACACAGATAACCTCTGGGATGCATTGTCCTGATTTGGCAATTTTACCAATGTCTTCAGATAACATAATACATCTTTAAACCATTTAAAAGTTTCCTTCTTTCTTGTGTCTGTGATATGAAGCAGTTCCCACCCACTTGACATTATAGACTCAATGATTCAGATCTATTGGCTCTTGGTTGTGGAAAAATCTGCCTGGAGGTCAGTTGTGGTTCATACCACAAGCAGCCATCCTTTTTTTTCACTCTGCTTAACTTCAGACTGCGTTTTGAAATGGACACGATACCCTTGCTTTCAGCTGCAATTGATTAAAGGTCTGCCTGGAGTCTTAGGCGAAGTATAAGCACTTCTGTGTGCTCCATGCGTGCAGTAGACTGTCTGTGAAGGTTAGCTGCCCCCCGTTCTGTCCAAGCAAAAAGTAAGAGAGATGACTGCAATTCAAAGAAGGCCAGAAAGGAGAAATATTGAGAGAGAATCCTAGAATAGTTTGGGTTGGAAGGGACCTTTAAAGGTCATCTAGTCCAACCCCCAAAGTAGAATCTAGAGGAGGCCGCTGCTGCCACTTTGATGGTAACACCATATGAATGTGCCGGAACAGCGTTCATTTGTTCCAGCCCAGAAACTGCTTTAGTAGAGTCAGAGGAGTTCTGCTGCATCCCTAAAAGTCTCTTCTGAAATTGGGAGCGCATTTCTCCCTGCCCCCCATTTCCTGTATACAACAGTCAGACTTTAGTAATCATGACTTTTCTATTTCTTTTCTGATTTAGAAGCCCACACGACGTCTTTTGGATTCATTATGCATGGACCAAAGTGTATCTGGGAATGAATGATGATCCATCTTTTTTTTCCCTTTTCCTTTTTTTTTTTTCCCTTTTGTTCTTGTACTAAACAGTTTGGGGCTTTGCTGGGTTTTGATTCTTTAGTTTTTTAACAGAAGTGCCTTTTTCCTTTTGACAACTGCCTGAAATATGTTCCTTTAAGAACCTCCTACATGGTATGTATTTGCAATTTGTAAACACAATATTGTCAAAGAATGATTTGATTCAGTGGTGAGGCAGCCAGCTATTTGCATGTCATGAGGTCTAAGGGAAACAAACTGACCCTCAGCCTTCCTCCGTCCAGCCAAATTCTGATGGGACCCTCAAATAGCTCTGGCAAAGTGTTCTGTTTCTTTTGGACTTGATGAATGCTTGTTTCTGTGAAGACGTGTAATTATTTCTTCCTTTATTTTGCTGCACAAGTTACCACGAGAAGCAGCTTAAAACCAAATGTGAGTATTGAGGCTCTTTTCCATTATTCCTTTATCTCATAGTGTTTAATTGTGGCAGTATACAAGGTATTTAACAGTTTGAGCAAGTGAGCAGGAACTTTTTTCTTTAGGCACAAAATTGCTAATTAAATTAGATGCAGAATTCTACACATATATCAAAAGCTTTTGATTTTGTGTACCAAAAGAAATGCCACACTTTTTTTTTTGATGCAATTGTTTTCATTTTATTAATTGGCTCACTCATTAATTTACGGGAAGATTGTTTGGGGTTTCCTTTGTAATGAGATGAGGATTAATTTTGTTTACTCCAAAGAACAAGCCAACAAAAATAGTGTATGCCGCTTCCTGTGACATTTGAATCACCATTTTTATTAAGCTTTCATAGCTATTTGCTTTTGCAAGAAAACTTTCTACATCGTGTCTTTTCTGACAAGGTAAGTCACTTGTTTCTAGCATAACTCATTTTAATGCCTAACATGCACTGTTCTTGCTTTTTTTTTTGAAGTGAAACCAGTTTCCAAGCTGGTGTTTGTAGCACTATTTTGACTTGTTATAAAAATCAAGTATTGTCTCCAAATTCTCCCTCCATAAGACACTTTGTTTTATCTTTCAGCTATCACATTTTTAAGATCATAATTTTGGTTTGGAATTTGAAGAGAAAGAGTAGTGTTAAAAGGATCTACCACTGTTTACTGAAATGATGCTGGAAATGTGTGCCTATATTGCAGAATTAAAAAAGAAGTATGGGTAATAGTGGAAAGATTCCCTAAATTAAAGTCTGGGTATATTACTTGTACTGCTACCTGATTTCGTAATGGCAGTCTTTTTGATAATGAGGTTACAATTGAATTTAGACAAAACTATCAAATATAATTTCCATTTCAGTAATACTAATGTTTTAAAATATATTTCTTTAACTGCCTCTGCTTTCAAAAGATCGGGTTTTATATCTGGAGCTGGGCACAAGATCTCTTACATTTAGAAAACAAGTTTCAGATGCCTTTTCTTTTTTGTGGTTAATATTTTCACCCGTATATTTCTTCCGTTTCTGTGATGGGTTGACATTTCTGGAGTATTTTAACAGAACAGGCTGTAATGGATTTTATATATTAACGTTATAGCAGATTGCTGATGGTCTTGCCATGTAATTTTATCGCAGTGTCACAAAAGTCACTTTGATTCAAAGTTGTGTAATGGGTAGAAACTTAAGATGGCATACTAACCTTCTTGGAGGAGTAAAGCAAATTGACATCAAAAGCTGCTTGAAAGAGATTCTGATCAGTTGTGACCTATGGGATCTCCAGGTTATTTGCAGGCAGTCATATTTTACGAAGTGTATATTTTTGGTTGACTCGGTAAGACATATGTTCTGTGGGCTATATACCAATAAGCCCAGCTTGCTTCATTTTTTTCCATATCTGAGTTTTACTTTTCTAAAAAAAAAAAAGTTAAAAACTTTTAGCATTGCCTAACCATGAACAGAGAAAAAGAAATGTGAAAATCTGAACCGGTGTGCTTCCAAATGTCAAGCCCAAAATCAGAGGGTGAAAATCTGACCCTGTTGGAATGGGCAGCCCTCCTGTTGACTAAACAAGCTTTAGATGCTCTTCAAGCCATTAGATCGCCTGGGGAATAAAACTGACCTGAGTTTTTCTGTACGCTTCCCTGCCAGTTCAGGGTGAGATGATGTCTTATGTCTAATTCTAGGATGCTCATAAAATTAATCATTTGCAGTTCAACTTTCTGTTAAAATCTCTAGAGCCCCAAGTTTGGAAGTTGGCATGGCAAAATGCTGCTGACGCTCCACTTGCGCTCCTGCAGCGGAATTCGTTCTTCTGGGAACAGGGCACGCAGCTGTAGCGAGAAAGGAGGCTGTGAACTCCCGGTTTCATGCGTCTGTATTTTCCTGTAAAATGTAAGAGGGATGAAATAAGGAAGGTTTTGTAGAAATATGAAAATGTCACTCCAAAACCACTGAACTGATAAACGAGTTAATAAACAAATTAATAAAACTGCATGACATAAAATTCTGTAGCAGAGATACAGTGAGGGATAAGACTGTTACAAAGGTGAACTAATCTCCCTTGGTTACCTTTGTAATGATGGCTAAATTAAGTTTCTTCTAGAAATCACCCTGGAGAAGACTTTATCTCTCTCTTTTAACTACAAAAAGTGCCTCGTTCATTAGCCTCAGTAGGCTTAGGTTAGCTTTCGTGAATATCCCCATTCTTCTCTGATATTGTACAGTATACATCAGCTATCATCCCTTCTTGTTTCCCTTTCTTAGACTAGGAGTTTTCTTTGATTCTGCTTCATTCATGCTAGTAGGTTACTTTTCTTCTCATTGCCTTTGAGTTTGAATTTTTCCCAGTCTGTGTAGAAGGACTGGTAAATTCTCACACATCTCAGCATACTACGGATAATGGATCTGAACAGGCTGCCCTAGTTCGTTGCTGTCCTCACACTTGGATGCTTTATAACTCAGAAAAATATTCATTATCCTATAATGTGTCTTTGTGCATAGATAGCAGAATCAGTAGAAAGAATGACCAAGTGCCAGAGTATGGCATAGTTGTTGACAGAGCACACACACAGGAGACCAGAATTCAGTCCAGAGTCACCTCCAGCAAGTTGTTCTGTGCCTCAGTTCCCCATCTGTAAACCGGGTTTGTCACACCGGGGAGAAGAAAAGGAGGTCAAACCCATGTTATGCAAAACATGGTTGTCTGGAAACAGCCCCAATCGACTGGAAAATCATTCATAATTAGGAATTATCTCAACCACTGTAGCCCTAAGAAGTTTGACACAAAACTGGAAAAATTCCACCCAGAATATTTTGCGTAAGAATATTAATCATAACCTCAGAGTAATCAATGACAATTGCGAAGTTCACAAGTGGAACATTTTATTGCTTCAGCTAATTTTGGAAGAACCTCTAGCACTGGAGGTTGACCACCCGGCAACCTTCGTACAGTGCTTTTAACTATCCCGGGCCAGTGCCATGGGTACAGCCTGAGGAGCAAACCCACCCAATGGCAAAGACATCACGACTGGCTTCTTTTCTTCCCACCCTTCCAGGTTTACTCTCTGACCTTGCGTAAATCAATTACTTTACTTTGACAAGTAATTAACCTTTTCTGTAGACAAGTATCTCACAACTGTGTTTTAGGATTACTCCATTATTGTTGTTAGAAAAGCATTCTGAAACCTTTGAAAGGAAGGCTGTAAAATACTTCAGAGTATTAGGTTATAATTCTCTTTATCAGAACTCCAGAACAGTGTTAGGCTGTAAATCCATTTAGCAGGAGCCCAGTCTTCCTCAAGTGAGCTCTTCCAGTTTCAAATTCAGCCACATCGTGATTCATTTATGTATTATAACATGCCAAATTGTGGCATAATTAGAGTTCTGTGAGTCTGGGATTCTATTTGCATGGAAAAAAAAAGGAAAAGATCAGAGGAAAAACTGTTTCATACTGATCTGCTAATTGTCAATCTTTGTTTAGTTTGGTGCTTGATAATTGAAGAGCATTGAGAAAAACTTCAAATTAAGAGCTCAAAACATTTTGGTGGCTTTTTTTTAATACAGTAGCAGAATTCTTAATTTGTTTAATCACTTGCTTAGAATTTTTACTGAAAACATTTATCAGATTTAACATCAATTAGTAAAAAGGACTTGAACTGTATTTATTCCTTAATACAGTTGCTGCTGCTGCTTACCACTCTCCTCCTCCTCAGACAGACCTTATTTCCCACAGTGGGTCAGAGTTATGGACTCTGAGCATCACCTCATATTGAAACCAGTCAGTTCCATTCTGGGTTTGCAAAGATGGTTGCTCTGCTATTGCTACCTGTCAGGCTTCACGTCGTCACTCGAACAGACTTTACCATTTTTAGCAGAATCATTGTTCCACAATATCCTTGAGTTAAATAGCATGTTTTTAAAAGGTTCCTAAAGCTTAGAAAGGAATTTCTTCATTCTTACCAATTTTCGTCCAGAAGTCTAAGGCTTTACTGATGGTTTTTATTTGTCTAAGTCAAATGTTGGCTGTCTTGCGTGTTCAGATAAACTTTAGCCTTAATTTTCCTTCAATCAGAATAGGGCAACCCTAAACTGGAACCAGCTTTTAGATAGCGTGTATTTATAATCATAGAAAGAAACCCACTCTGAAAGTTATAATGCCAAAAACAAACAACAAAAAAAAGACCTTTTTGCATGCCAGGACATTACAAAAATCCCAGCAAGGCAGTAACTGAAGGGTCAGTAACCTCGCATCATAATAAAGAAAGACAGAATGCCATGGTCTACTCATTGCAGGGTCTAATTTTAAATCAGAGCCACTTTTAGGAAGATAGACTATGTTAAAATAGAAAGAAATATGTTTAATGTCTGGCACAGAGATTTTAAAGCTTAAGGGAAATGTTAGGGTACCCAGTCACGTAATTGTTCAGCAGACCTGAGCTCGTAAGTAGGCAGAACAGGTAACGTAAGAGGCACAAAGATTCCAAGTACATGGCAAAGGTCACAGGCAGGACATGAACAGAACCCAGGACTGAATCTCTCAAAGGACTGGTCAATGTTGCTGCTCACAGGACATGAGGATTGAAGTTAAAACAGAGTTGATGCTGTGATATACTCTGTCTTGTTCAAACAGGACGTAATCTACTCAACTGCTCAAGACTCAAGAGGTCTTCAATTAACTTTTATTTTTCTCGTTTATGGATGATGCACAAAACCACATACTTAAAGAAAAGGAAAAAAAAGACCAAACCAAAAAACCAAACCCAACATTTTTTTCTAGATTCAGTCCTAGTAACACTCTATTATTTTTCCTCCCTGGGAGAGGATGAACAAGAAGCTGTGGACCTCCACTTCCTGCCCTTTCTCCTGTCAGCCCCACTCCTAAAGAGGTTCACTGCCTTCAGAAGTCCTGTTGTGAGCTCTCTTCTAGAACTGAGTGTATACATTGAGAGTCATATATCCTTTTTCTGTGTTGGAATGAAATGTGCTGGTTTACTATCAGCAGTGAATATAGGACATAGCGTAAAAGAATGTGTATATCTGAATATTTCGTCTTTTCTTTACCCAGCCCAAAGACCAGCAGCCTGCCCTTAGATGCACCTGCATATTTAAACTAATGAGGTTTTCCAGCTTTACAGTACATTTAAAATAAATACAGGGCTGAGAATAAAAGGAAAAAGTCACCCTGCTATAATTCCGCATCTTTAGCAAAATGCACACACAGCCAAATTGTACTTGTTTGTTACTGCAACTTTGGTGCAGATGTTGAGACTTCATAAGTGAATTGTGCCTAATGCTCCCCAATAGGTATGAGGACACCAGCCCTAACATGCAGATTTAAAAAGCAAATCCAGAAAATATTAAATCACTTAATTTGACATCCATGAATTGAGTAGAATTATTCAGCTGCATTCATTTATATACATACGCAAGTGTTCCGGAGGTCCTGTTCTAAGAGGAGACAAAGCAGGTGTTCATGTAACGCTTAGGGGGAAGCAGTAGGAAGTTAAATAAGTCTGCTTAGGAACACCCACAGTGTATTTTCATGTTGGTGGGTTGTTCTACGCTTTCCCAGAAACCGTTCTCACCCTCTGTCTCCATTATATTGTATAACCAGTTCATTACTGTAAAAGCAGTAAAATACAAAAAGTACCAGATCTTTCAGGTTTTGTCCACCAGATTAGACCTTTCATGGTCTGTCCACCTACCGGATGCAATAAATGCATATGTATTTTAGTAAGACTGTGTTATTATTGGCTCCCTGTATTCCAAAGAGATTGCAATTCCTGAGGATCGTTACTGCTAGGTCTTGTAGCAATGTTTACCGTGTTAATTGTCAGTAAAAAAAACAGAGTGTGTAGGTAGTCCTTGCTTTGTGGTCAGGCTGTTATTGGCTCTACTCAATGTTTCTGCCCATTCCTTCTCTATTTGACCCTCCCCCTTAGGACTGCCCATCCTGAAGCCTGCTTTCCCTTGGGAAACTCCATGGAGGTAAATCATGGATCTCCTCCCATGAAGAGGAGATCGTCACCTTAAACAGCTCCCATACAATGTCAAGAGAGGGTATATACGCTACATTTGCTGTTGACAGCATTTCTTAGCCTGTACACAGCAGTGGCTTCACAAACGATGATTCCTGCGGGCGTAACAAGCAGTGCAGGGCTTGTCTGCAGAACCATGTCATCTCTGTTTTCACTGAAAAGTTTGGTAAGAAGGTGGCAGCTAAGACAGATGGAGCTCCACAAGGAGCAAAACTTGCCATCCATTAGGCCTAAAAATCTAAATGCTTGGGAACAAGGATAATTGAAGTAGGGATCTTACATACCATTACTCCTTGCAGTAACCTTTGCTTTTCCTAAGCTGTAATGCCACTTAGCTCATGACGATCTTTTAACAGGGCTGAGATTAGAAATCTTTAGATTTGGTTCATTTTGATAAGGTGTCATATTTTATTACAAAAGTGCTGCAGCTCAGTTTATTTTTTTCCTCGGAAAACTAGGTCAGGTCGGCACGGTGCAGTTGGGAGAGAAAAGGAAAAGGCTGTGCCACTGCAGAAAGTGCTTTATTACCACTTGGGGGGTTTATGTTTGGTTTTGGGGCTAGAAGGTCTTTATTTTTAAAAAAAAAAAAAAAAACGATCCTCAGGCCTGTGAGCCCTTCACTTTTTTCTTTTTTTTTTAAAAAAAAAGAGGGTAATGAAAATCCTTTCCAATTTTAGCTTGCTGCTAACATTGCTGCCACTGCTGCTCATCCTTTTCTTACCGCTCATTTTATTTCTTAAAGCAGTTCCAAAGTAGGTCACAGGCTTTTAAAGAACCAGCTAGAAAAAGTTGTACTGTGAAGTCAGTTGTAGGGTTTTTTTTGTTTGTTTTAAAAGGTTTCTAATTCATGTGATATACCCATTCTCATGAGACACAGTACTTTTCATCCACCTTGCTGCCCCTGAAATGAAATGTGAGGGTGGGGGAAATCCAGTCTCTGAAGTTGATGCATCTGCAAAGGAAAGAAATTACCTAGTTTTTGTGAAGATCTTAAAGACTGCGGTGAGCGTCAGCATTGCCTATTGAAGCTCTGTTACCTCTTGTTAGTGGCAAGACTGTTTCATTTCACGGCCTGTGAGCCCTTCACTCCCCGCTGTATCACAGGCATCATTTCCTATCGCTCTTGTTTTCCCCAGGAAAGCCTTCAGCCCCGAAGGCAAGCTTGTGTCACCTTCAGGTAGGTGTGTCCCTGCCCAGTGGGGTTACTATATTGCTAAGATGCTGCTTTTTCCTTGGTGGACTTCTGCTCAGCTGTGTGAGCATCTTGACTGTAGTGCGTTGTATAGAGGGGAATTGGGAGGCAGATGTTTGACGTGCAGACGCTATCGTAGCAGAGCTCACTCAGAAATGATGCTCTGATTTGCACTTTGGGGATAAACTCATTGGTAAAAGTCTCAGATCAGGACTTCAGCATATGTCTTCATCTCTAGCTTTAATTTCCTTTTCATTTAAGCACTTTTAAAAGTATTTTTCATGATTAGGGGATTGTAGGTGAGGGCGGAGGCAGGAAAGAAGATGGGAAAGGCCAGGCAGAAAGGGTGGTGGGGAAGACTTTGTATTCATTGCCAGAGATCAGCTATGACCTCAGTGATCAATTCTCATCCTGATCAGTTCACCCCCAAATATTTAATGTTTCTTTTTCTCTTTCAAAGACATTTAGTACTTGCTGGGTTGTACGTTGATAGAACAAAAATACGTTAATATTTCCATGCAAGTACAGTATGTTATTCTCTACTTTCCCACCATTTTAATTGAAGAAACTGTAACGTAGCATAAATGTCCTTTTGCTACAAAATTTATTTTCTCAAAATGAGATGACTTAAACTCAGATTCCCATCTTGTTTCCGAGAATAAAACAAATTTATCTAGAAAATTGCCTCTCCAAACGAAATGCTTAGTTTTATATCAAAAGTCAAATTTAAGTTTTTACTAGGTATTTTTCTGTTGAGTATGTAAGATCCTTTTTTAGACTGGTATTTTTCAGTCAGATTTCACTTTTCATGAATCCTACTTTTCTAAAACAAACTGATATTTTCTATTAAGTATTTTTTAATTCGCAAATATTTTCTGTTAAAGGACATCAAAATTTTAAAAATAAAAGTGTTAGAGACTTTTGGCTCAAGCTTAATGCAAAACTCTTTTCTTCCAAAAATACCCTGATGCAATAACTTTTCTTTTAATTTATATTAGTTTTGGAAGCTTATAAATGCTCAAGTTTCAGAGCGTGAATTTAATCCTCTAAAAGGGATTAGGAAACTTTCCTCATGAGCACGTTGTTGCCCAGCCATCTCTTGTGGGGTTTCTTATCAGAATGGTTGACAAAAGACATGTTCATCACGGTTCACATTCAGTGATGACACAGAAAATAATATGTGTCTCTCAATTTCACATGTGGCTGGACTTCAGAATGTTGGAAGTAATTTTTCCCTGTGGAAATGCTGAATCTGATGAAACTGGTTTTTTCTTCGACAGAAATTATCTAGAAACACTCGTTTCCTTTGCTCTTTCCTCTGTATCCAAATTCTTGGAATTCCATGAGTGTATTTTAATTGAGCAGGATTTAGAGACTACATCTACCACATTTGAAATATCAGGAAACATTGAAATAAATTGTAATGAAGAACCTAATCGCTTATATAGTTTTTTTATCTTTGAAAATTTCATAGGACATAGGCAGCAAAGCTCTAAAGCGTGCATTTGGCTTCAAGCATGTAAATATCACAGCTGAAAGCAATAGCATTTCTCATGTGTTTAGACTAGGCACATGTCTAGCTTAGATGTGGAATCTCAATGTCATCTACAGGAGACCTGTTTTCTAGTTATGGGAATGACCCCACTCCTGCTCAAATGCCCATAAGGGAATACTGAGGTTTTGTGGACTCTTCCACCCTCCCTCTTTTATCATTCAGCAGTGATAAACTTTCTGTGGTTCATCACAGAATCACAGAGTGGTTGAAGTGGCATGGGACCTGTAGAGATCACCTAGTCTAACCCCTTGATTAAGCAGGGTCACCTAAAAGCTGATTGCCCAGGGCTACGTCCAATTGGATTTTGAATATCTCCAAGGATGGAGACTCCACAGCCTCCCTGGGCAACCTGTGCCAGCGTCCAACCACTCTCACAGTGAAAGGTTTTTTTCTCCTGTTAAAATGGAATCCCTTGTATTTTAGTTTGTGCCTGTTGCATTTTCTCCTGTCAGTGGCACCACTGAAAAGATCCTGTCTCCCTCTTCTTCATTCCCTCCCTTCAGGTATTTGTACACATTGATGAGAGCCTCTCTGAGCCTTTCTTGCTGCAGGCTTAACAGTCACAGCTCTTTTAGCCTTTCCTCATAGGAGAGATGCTCCAGTCCCATAATCACCTTTGTGAACCTTCACTTGACTCTTTCCAGTAGCTCTGTATCTCTCTTGTGCTGGAGAGCCCAGAACTCCAGATGTGTCTCACCAGCGCTGAGTAGGGAGGAAGGATCACCCCTCTCAACCCGCTGGCAATGCTCAGCCTAATGCCCCACAGGATGCTGTTGGCCTTTTTACCCACAGGGGCACGTTGTTGGCTCATGGTCAACTTGGTGTCCACCAGGACCCCCAGGTCCTTCTCTGCAAAACTGCTTTTCATCTGGTTGGCCCTCAGCATGTGCTGCTACCTGCAGTTATTCCTCCCCAGAGACAGGACTTCGTATGTCCCCTTGCTGAACTTCATGAGACTCCTCTAACGCCAGTTCTCCTGGTGAGGTTGCTTTGGATGGGAGCACACCCATCCAGTGTATCAGCCACTCCTCCCAGTTTTGTGTCATCTGCCAATTTGCTGTGGGTGCACTCTGTCCCATTGTCCCAGTCATTAATGGAGATGTTGAACAGTATTGGTCCCAGTGTCAACCCCTGGGGTACCACACTAATGTCATTACTTTAAATCGTCTCCTTTAACATTGTACCTAGGATTCACTAATGAGTTCTCATCCACATCTTAGGCTCATGGCTGCTTTGCTTTTGGAACACGGTCACCTGAAGCTAATCAATTTAAAACTGTCTAAATGTCTTCTAAGTACGTAACTCAGCAGCTCATTTGGGTGTACTTTATCATGTGGCCCTTTTGTACCAGATGCAATCCTCAAACCTCTTTTATGGTTGAATATAGAAAGTATGACTGACAATACTGCCAGGATTTTACATTAAAAGGTACACTAATGCACAGCTGAAATATTTCATGGCTTCATTTTATTTTGTAAAGCTGACAGTAGTCAGAAAGGAATGAGCTCCATAATGAAGACAGGAGAAAATTCTGGCTCTACCAGACTACGTGAAAACCTGTAAAAAAAGTGGGTAAGAACAATTTCAGAAAAAATAAAAGAAATTAAATGCTACGCCTTATCATTAACCCTATTTTTTTCATGTACTGCTGCTGGTGAAGGTATTGACAGCATCCAGGAATCTGAGCAGATGAAAAGGATTTGTGTTCCTGGGTAATAGCTTGGGAGAGACTTGAATCAATACCGAACACTCCACAGGCAGTTTGTCTCTACTTAAACATGGAGCTGCATTACTGCCCAGCCATACTGCTAATCAGCCGAGCTTGTTGTGTTCAGAATAACAGGGCCAGTTATTCTGGAGTGAAATCTCTGGGCACCAGTGTGTTACTGGTATTAAACGATGAATTGCACTCCCTGACACTCATGTGTTGATTAGTTAAAAAGGAAAAAAAAAATCCAGCAAATAATCTGGGGTTAATTCTGCAGCCAGTTAGCAACTTTCTGTCTACCTCTTCCAAAAAACCCATTCTCAGCTGCTGCATTTGCCATGCTTATTTATGACCTCTAACATCATCTAACCAGTACAGTGGGCTTACTGTGATGGTAATTCTTGAGCTTTGCTAGCAAGGTTTGTAATAGAGGAAGAATATCCATTAGGAGAGATGCATACAGAGCCATTAATTTGAATTTTGCCAATTAAGTTGCTCGGGCTGACCTCTCTAGCAGGTACAAGTTGTATTGGACAAGCTGGATGCTGCTGGTGAAATTTCTGTGGCTGAATTCAAGGGAATGCCTAACCTGCCATAGAGGCAATGGGGCTAGGCTATTCCAAACCACTCTGTGGCTAGCAAAGAGAGTTTGAGGGCCATAGGATGTGAACACTTAGTTGAGGTACTTTCACTGCTTTGATTTGTCCTAGTTTGAAGTTTAGTTAAGTGGCAAATTATGCTGTACTGGGAGAAAGGAAGAATTTAGATGACTACACCAATGTTTGAGTTTGCATGGTGTAAACAAAGCAAGCAGCAATACCAATTAAGGCGAAACACAGTTCCTGGGATGCTCGATCCCCTAGTTAAGCCAGAGCTCTTGCCCTTTTCGCTTGTGGTTGTGGGGCATGTAAACACAGTACAGTGCAGTGTGGTGCAGTTGCCAGATCAGCCTCTAAATGAGCTGCTTTGCCTAGAGGGTCCACCAAAATCATGTTGCTTGTGGACCTCGAAGTAGTATAGTCGTATTCTTACAGCACAGTCCTGGTTGGCACCCATCCTGGTGCCTTATAAGCAGAATTTCATCAGCGAGAGCTCTGCACCCACTCAGATGCTCCCAGGACCTGTCTTTGTATTGCTCTGCTGTGCCACAGAGACAAAACAGCTTGTTCAAAATAACACCTGTGTCTCTACTTTCTTGTAGGTACTTGCTTTGACTTGATCTGCAATATATGCCCTTGGTTCCTATTGCTTCTCCAGCCATTTTTAGAAAAGCAAAAATTCTAGTATCTTTAAACACTCAAGCATAACTTAAAGGTATCCCTGGGAAAACTGCAGTTACTCTGAGGGGAGGATGAGATAAAGCAAGGGTGTTGCCAGTGTTTTGAAAATACAGCATGTGTTTAACTGTCTTGTGAGTTCGTTTTTCTCAAGGGGTCAGGACTTTTGTTAGGTCTAGTCACAATAACAAAATAACAGATTTCTGGGAGGTAACAGGCATCCAGAGAAATCAAGAAACTGTGATCTCTGAAATAAGGAAAGATTTCCTTGTAGAATCTTGTTAGAAACTTTTATTTATAAAATAATGATATTGTTAGAAATTTTTCCTTATAATGATACTGTTAGCTTTACAATGCAGTTGTAACCTTGAGTCATTAATGTATTTTGCAAGTGTATGTGATTAATTGTTCATCAGATCTCACAAAAAAAAAACCAAACCCAAAATAGAGAAAATGAAATCAGAAAACTTGTGCAAAACCATGTTCCAAGATAAAAAAGCTACTTAACTGAAAATAAACATGTGTCTGGGATGGCTTACAGGGGTGTCCGCCTCATAATAGATCAATTTGGTTTTCTTATCCTTCAGTGTTGTTGCAATGATTTGTTTTACCATCACTTTTCTTTCTTTATGCCTGCCTAATAGAGAGCCTTGTTCCATTTGTTGTATGTTCTTAAGGAAAAAGATGATGCGGGCTTATTTGGATCTGGAAATAGTCCATTAGAATTGCTGTAAAGCAAAAGGTACAGTATTTTTACACGTATGTGTATACCTACATGTCTATGTATATTCATTCCCATCTAAGTAGGATTAATGTTTCTGGGCTTTTTATGTTTGTATAACCTAAGGGAGATTAACATACATGTATAGAAAATATCAAGATAAATTATTAAGAAACATATTAGCATTGTGGCCGTGCTTTTTAGCTCCAGTGAGAAAACAAGCATTCCTTTCCTGACAGTTCCACATTTATCATGTTTCACAACTTCACAACCAGTTTCTTACAGCTTTCTTCACTGGAAGTCTTCTAGTGGTCTGCATCTTATAGGAAGACATTTGAGTCTACAGAAAGTCCCCCTCCTAATTTGTTGTAGTGAAATTCTATCTTAACCTGCTGGAGCAGCAGGCAGACTAGCCAGCTTTGTTGTTTTATTTTCATCTGCTTTATAAGTCATACCATGAGACTGCTGCATTCTCGAATCTGACCCCAGGGACTCCAGTTGCAATACCCTTGCGTCTTTGGCAACATCTCTCTGCTCCCCCTTGGAACATTTTTAAGACTACAAATGGTATCACGTATCCGTGCCTACTAGATACATAAA
Organism: Himantopus leucocephalus; assembly: GCA_003993805.1. NCBI lineage: Eukaryota > Metazoa > Chordata > Aves > Charadriiformes > Recurvirostridae > Himantopus > Himantopus leucocephalus. Next base: position 80,867,502 of record RSEF01000003.1, on the reverse strand, counting down.
AATCAATGGTATTTAGCTTTGTTCCAATTTAGATAACAAAATCCTCTTTTCCCAAGGAATGAAGACGTCGCAGTCTTTCCCTGTGCCTAGGACACGAGTTAACAGCTGGAATGCTGGAGTCAGCGTTTCATTCCATGAGAGTGAATAGCATCAGACCTCCAGAGATTTCTTAACTGACCTTCAAAACACAAAGTCTAGCTTCCAGCAAACCTAAAGTAAACATATTTCTCTAGAGATTAGGATCAAAGCACAAGAAAAACATTTTACTTAACTACGTGGTGTTCATACCATTACTTATTTATTGGAGCGAGGGTAAGTGGTGCTGGGGGAGACGAGATTCTTTTTTTTTTTTTTGTTGCATTGTCTAATGCTAAAAGTAGTTCATAAAGGTTACCCAGACCTTTGCCAAGAGATTTGCAAAAATCATCATTCTTTTCCATTCATTCCCAAATATGGTTTTATATCATCATGGTCAAGCCCTGAAGACTTTTTCTGAAACAAAGCCTTGGGTGACTTGTGTGCTTTGCTAGGGGAGCAGCTCAAGGACACCCTCAGGCTTTGACTCTGGTCTTGGGTGTACTCTTTTAATGCTCTCAATTAACCACTGTCATCTGTAAAACAGGAGTAATGGCACTTTGTTCCCATATCCATATAGGTTTTTTAGGAGTTTTTTTATAATACAAGTTCAGATATTCTGGAGTATTACAATAGCAGGTCTTGTATGTGTATATAACCCAGGCTTCCTGGAACAGCTTGGCTTCCAGGCAAGACAAAAAAATAATCAAGAAAACCACTTTTTGAAGAAAATGGTTGGGTATGCAGAGTTTTCAGTAACTTAAAAAACTGTCGCCATTCATTAGAATGAAAAAACAGAGATGTATCTGCAGATATGTAAAGCTATTTTTTGGTGAGCTTTGTACAACAGAAAGCACCATAAATAACAGATAAGCTCTTCCTGCATTCCTTGTTTGGATTTTCCTGACACCACTTTTAGGCTGAGATGAACCTGTGTTAGGAAGCTGGGGTACTGATTCAGCAGAGAGGAAATCAGAAAGGTAATCTACTCAGGGTTATCTGTCCTCAGAGGCAGTTCATAACTCTAACGCCCACAAAAAAAGGAATGAAAATTCCTCTGAAACCCAGTTTCAAGCCTGTCCTATGACCTTGAATATGGAGCCCAGTTAACCACAAACATTCCTTGATTGTCTCCCTAGCCACCAATTTATACTGCTTCCCCGATATAGCAAATGAGCAAAACTGAACCTTGATTTTGGTGATGACTATGTAGTGATTGTGCACTGAATTACTGCACTGTGGCTTTTTACATGTCATGTTGTGTAAATGTACAGCTGATGGATGTCATTTTCTCATATACATAGGTTCTTTCATTTCACATTCAACTCTCTGTTTGATCTTAAGGAAATGGAAGTCCAGGTTCAAGCCCTGTTACACTGTTATTCCAAAGATATCACATGAAACACATCTGTAATATTTGTAGGCAAGCATGTTTCCCACTGATCTGAGTTATAGACCATTTGATTTCTTTACTGTCTTGGCTAACACAAAGATTTAGGGCAGTAAATCAATTCAACTTAAAAGATGTTTGATTTACAGGAACAAGTTTTCCGTAGCTTGTGACAAACGGACAAATCATTAGTTGTGGTCTGAGATAAGCATTTTAGCCTCTCTCGCTGCCCCCTTCTCACTGTCTTATTACTATGCCTCCAGGAATAAATTAATAAATGCCTGACCTTATGCTTTGGTGCCAGTGGAGACCTGCAGTAATTGTTCTTTCTCATAGTTCAAACAATCATTTTGAATTACATCTCACAAAGCAGAAACCCAGAAAAAAGGTGAAATGCCTTTTAAAACTGAACCACGGGTATAAGACAGGCAGTGAGTGTATAAAATCAAGTATGAGGGAGTAATTCCAAATGGACTAGATGTAAGCTCTGTGATGGCAAGCGCTCCCTCGAATGTTCTTCTTCAAATGCGTCTCTTCCTTAGTCTCGGGCTTTGCATCTGGTTAAGATAAACTAGTTTGCACTGTTATTCAAAGTGCAAAGATTTCAGCTGCCAAAAGTCACTGATATGTAAATATTTTAGGAGACCTTCCCTGGTTGTTCTCAAGTCCTCTAAAATTTATGATTGCTGGCACTGACTGCAGCGACACTCAATGAGTTTAACGAAGAGTGCAATCCGATGAGTCCAGCAGATGTTTCTGGGTTCACTTCACTGGGAACTTTCTGGATTCTTCTTCCTTCATTCCCAGAAATCAAGAACCAATTTTAGAAAAGTGCTGATGATCCAACCAGCAACAAGAAGACTGAAATAAGTCTTCATTGCCACAATCCTTAAAACGTTCAGCTTTCTATATCTATATGAAGCTGAGGTTTGGATGCTTATCCAAGCCTCTTTAGCCTGGAAAACTGAAGGATGGGAAACTCATATAATTGGCTCTCAGTAGATTTGTGGTATTTCCTGCACTTGTCTGGCACAGAAATATAATCTCTCTCACAGTATTTTGGCACTGCCAACATGGAACCTGGCAATACAGAAATATGTAAGAAAAGACAATTTTTTCCAATAACAACAAAAGAAATTGCTTTGAGTTAGTTATGATTTTGTTTGGATTTTATTTAGTTTATTTCTCTTTATATCTTGCTCGTTTGCTATCCAGGGATACTTGTGTCACCTTACGCTGCCACCAAATGTTAGCAGCACAGCTGAGATTATGCAAAAAACAGCCACATAGCTTGGAGTGCCCTGTCTTCCTTTTCGTTCGGCCAGGGAGAGGTGGAGGTATTTTGAAAAGGAAGGAATGGGCAAAAAGACAAGAATGGCAAGAGAAAGCCACTGCAAAGTGCTTGCCACTTCTTTTTGGTCTTTTGGCAAAAAGCTTTAATTTTTGAACTATAGCTTCTATCTCCATTCTCTGATTTCTGGATAAACCATGCCTCACAATCCAGCACATAATGCTCATAATGTCAGTAATTGTGCACAGAGAATGTGAAGACAGCTTCATTTTCAGATATCTGACCTGAGTGTAAGTACCATTAGATTAAGCTGAAGCAGCCTTCTTGCTGCCCTTTATGTAGGTAACGCAATACACCGTATATGTTGTTAAAGACTGCCTATTTGTTATGGAACAGCCCAGCATTAGAAATCCCAGGCATTGCAAATAATCAATTGCCTGTCCTAACTGTCACAGGTAAAGCAGCGTTACTTATTATTTGGGCAAACAAACAGTCATACACCGAATTACATGATTTTTCCATCTTTCCAGATCACGTGGAGAACCCCACCAGAATGAGCAGCAATCACACAGACTGTCATTACTGCCTGCAGTCTCTTCGTGGAAGGAAGTACGCATTAAGAGAAGAAAACGCTTATTGTGTTACGTGTTATGACAGCCTGTTTGCCAACCCCTGTGAAAAGTGCAAGCAACCTATCGAGTGTGATTCCAAGGTAAAGATTTAGCTTTCACTTCTTATTTTTTGCTAAATTACACACAAATCCCATTTCTTTAATAGCAGATTCTGTATCCGACCCTCTGCATATCCCTGTACTGGCGAAGACACCTAAGCATAGCTGTTGTACATCCACACACAGCAGAGAGAAGCAGTGCTGTTTTCCCAGCACAGGAAAGCTCCAGGGCCAAAGATTAGGAAAGCTGTACATACGTATACCTCAAACGTACGGCAAGACTGGGATGTATGTGTGGACTACAACTAGACTCCATCCTTCACCTCCAGTCACTCACTGGCTGCAGAGCTTGAGGGACAGTAGGGTGCTGGTGTAATTCAGTGGATCAGGTTTAATGAAACTTTGGAATTTAGGAGATATGTCCATTGAAAAAAATATTTTGGGTTTCGCATAATTATTTTTAGTGTAGGTGTTGGCATGCCAATGTCAAGCTGAAAAGAAACCATGCTTGTAATTTGTATATTATTTCCTCTGTCTTTTGGTAGTGAAGTATACCTTAATGTTAACTTAATTCCTTGCTTACCTTGCACATCTCACAGATGGTATGTTAGTGGCAGTGCTTCTAGGCTTGGATTTCCTTTCACCTCTCCCCTTTTTTAGAATATTTATTAATAATATGAGTTCATCTGTGGTCTTTGACAGGGTTTACAGTACCCCATACTACAATTTACAGCCTGCGGATTTGACTTTGAATTTTAAGTTCAGATGAAACCTGTCAAAATGCCTTTTTTTTTTCCCCAAGTTCAGTATGTAGTGCTCACCTTCTCCCCATGCTCACTTCGCCTACATTCTTTTGAAATGAAAGGTCACAAAGTTATTAAAATAAGCCTCTCAGGAGGCCTCCCTGGCCAAAGTACTTTATGGCTATCAAAGCACATTGTCTGAGTGCAGCTCAGTACCGTGAAGGAACCATCCAAGGAAAATGCTGATTTGGATGAAGACTCTTCACAAGCTCTCATCAGCATTTTTCAACAGCAAATTTGTATACATAGCTCCAGTCAGAGTCACCTGGAGAACATGTGCTCTGAGCTCACTAATTACACGTTTCAATTGTGAAATTAAGTAAGTGGCAGGACCACCAATGTCAAAGATCATTACCAAAAAATTATGTCTTTGGACTGAGTGGAAGGCCAAATTGGGAGAAAAAAAAGCAGGAGTTACAAGAAAGGAGTGCAACAGGCCAGGGTCAGCCAGAAAAGCAGCCCACAAAGACCTACAGCTGGTTGTCCTACCTCTGCCAAAGTGCTAGAGGTAGGCTTGGCCCTCTTCCTCCCCATCACACCCAGTCTTTGCCTCAGGCTGCGCTGGGGCGATAGCCTATTTTCTGAAAGGTTCAGAATGTTAACTAAAGCAAATGAAAGTGGCAAGTGCTCAGCACCTCCTGATTGAAGCATGGTATGTATTTCATTTTAACACTTTAAAGGGTGAGGATCAGACAAAGGCGAAAAATGAGATTGGATTTGTGTCCTTTTTTGCTTCTTACTTATAAAGGAGACCTGGAAAAGTCTGGTTTATTTTTTAAGGGGGGCGGGGCAGGGGGGAGGGGGGGGTTGGTGGCGCATTTTTCCCTTTTTTTTTTAACCTTGGAAAAATAAAATCTGCTCTTTGCTCTTTTTTTGAATTCTTAGTAGAGGTCTCGTACATATACTGTTAGTTTTTTCATCCCCTGAGCCTGCTGAGTCAAACATTTTTTTGCCAAGTTTTTAGGAGGAGTTATATTAGGTGTAAACAAAAGCAATGATTTTTTAATAATCTTCCTAAGAATCATTTTGTTCTCAATGAGATTTTAATTGCTTGTTTTCTGCAAAAATATGTTATATATTGTCAGCTGGAAGAAATAGTAGTAACGTTAAAAAATACATGAAGTTCATTTCAAAGTCTGTAGAGAATGCACTTCTTGTCAGATGGTCTGTGCACATTAAAATGTTGATCACTTTTTTCCCCTTGAAGGCCAAATGTAAAATATAAAACAGTTCTTCCAATAAAAACATATCTCTGATGTTACATAAGGAGGGACTGTTGCCTGTGCCAAAGCAGCTCCTAGCGGTCTCTGCAAGAGATCTACAAAGTGTCCCGACACAGTGATGCTGGGTACTTATATCACCTCTGAGCACTCCTCCCTCCGCATGCACGTGTCATCTCTTCGAGTCGCCATTGCAATGCTCTCCATTTTTCACTTTATTTCTGTGAGGAGCTGAGGGATAAAAACACTGCAAAGAAATGTCTTTGTTAACATGGACTTACTTTCTCCAAGGATCTGGCCTACAAAGGCCGCCACTGGCATGAGGGGTGCTTCAAGTGTGCCAAATGCAGTCGCTCACTGGTGGAGAAACCCTTTGCTGCCAAGGATGAGCTCTTGCTGTGTACTGAGTGTTACTCTGATGAGTATTCATCTAAGTGTTTCCACTGCCAGAAGACCATTATGCCTGGTAAGCAAACAGGGAACCTTTGGTGAAAAATGAAACTGCATTTTTAATTACAACCACATCCTTGAATAACTGAGCTACAAGGTCCTTGACTTTCAGAACAGCTTTCAGGTGACTTCTCCTTTGTGTGTAGTACCCTCCCAACAGCAAAGAGAGGGCAGGCAGATACCTCTGGTCGAGCACTGACAGGGCTTATGAATCCTTACAAAGAATACTGGAGTTCAAGATAGTGTAAAAATGTGTTCATGTTGAGTCCTTGATTCTGCTTGCAGCTCTTAGGAAGCGTGTCCTGCTGTGAGTGTAGGTAGACAAACAGCTGTTGTTAGCAGGAGTGCCAGATTAGACAAGACATCTGCATTTTGTTTGTCACATTGTCCAGACCTTGAGTACCAGACATGGCTTACATTCTTTATACCACTTCTTTCACTCTGAATTTTTTTTTTTTAAATTGTCAAAATATAGCATTCTCTGTTCAAATCATTATCAACATTTTTACTAAAAAGAATAGAAGTTCAGCTGTGTTTACAATGGGTTCATTTCCTGCCTTTAGCAACCCTGAAAATTCTTCACTTTCCACCAAACTACTTCTCATCTTTTAATCATGTCTGTTCAGGACATCCTCCAGGCCTTTCATCGCTTCCCCACTGGTAAAGCTCATACAGCAGAGAGATTGTCTAAAAGCTGCCTCTTCACAGGCATCTAAGAGAATCAGCAGCACCATATGTGGCAAAGTGAAGCAGGTTGCTTAGGGAAGAGGGTCACTAACTTTTGGAACTGTGAACTACCCTCAGTGCCTGAACCTTTTTACGGATCACCTGTGTAACCCCAAATACCAGCTGCAAACTATCTTCCACAGCTTAATGACTACTAGTTTGGAAACCTTTGGCCAAGGACATCAGTAAATCTGGCAGTGACGCAGAAATTCTATATTTCAGTAGATCTTAATGCCACAAAATAAGATCTGGGCTGTACAGGATTATTGTCTTAGTATAAATACTAGGGCACCGACATTATGGTTCAACCTGTAGCATTGATGCAACTATGTACTTTTACAGTTTGTTTTCTTTTCATCGCAGGTAAAAGCTGTATTAGTGGAAATAAATGTTGTAGCTTTATAGTTGTGTTCAGTTTATGGATGACATACTACTTAAATTTGATATAGTTAAAAGAATGTTGTCTAATAGGCACTCCTTACTAGATGTGATGAGAGCAGCACCAGAATATAGTGAGGTTTGCCTTACTGTCCTCTAATGTATATCTACCTTGCGGATTTTGCTCCCAAGTCTAGGAGACTAAATCCTTGCAGCAAGTGCTGAGGGTAGGAATAACGGGGCATTGAGAGAACTGAAGTGGCATGGTGATGCCAACCAGTTTCTAAATCATTACCTTCTTTGTCTTCAGCTTGCTAGCTCTGTGTTGAAAAGTCTCAGTGGGCAAAGGTAGTGGAGTCAGCCTTCTGCTCACTTGGAGGAAGCTGCAGACCTTTTATGTTGAAATGCAACCAGCAGTTTCTCTCTCCATTAACCCCACAGTCCAGGAAACAGGTATTGCAGGATTAATCAGTTATAGCAACAATTCTCTTCATGTGGAAAGGCTGGTAAAGCACCTGGCACCTCTCTTTGCAGTCTGGTGGTGCCAGTAGGGGGGAAAGTTATGGTGCAGAGTCACTGGAAAGATCATTCTCAGATATATGTGCATATCTTAGACTTACACATCTACATTAAGGTGTACACAGCACGTGTACACAGAGCTAAGAGCTCTGAAACTCCTCTGGCAGTCATTTAACTGAGCAACTTTCTTTTGGGATTGCATCTGTCCTTGCACTGGATCAAAAGCAAAATTTGAGCACAATAAAAAGAACAGTTGGTCTAGGATGGAAATGACGAGCTCTAAGAATAGACGGTGTAGTGTACTTTATCACAGAATATATATTTACTTTAAAAAAAATTGCCAGCTTAAGCTGAATAAGATAAATAATGCATTTATAAGTGAAGAAGCCTTAGTTTAAGGAAGACAAAAGGCAGGATATTAATAGATGTACTAAACATCCAAGTAAATTCATCTTTAATTTATGAAAGTGCTGTGTATCTGAATATCATCAGAGTTGACTGGCCTGAGAGAAACTCTGAGTAACTGAAGCATATCACAGAGAAATAACCCTAAAAGATTCGTATGACAGACTCTGAAAAATCACGGCTTAGGCAACTTAGCACATCTTTTGCCAGGTGATCATATGGCATTGAATGTGTTCTTGAAATTTCAAGTACATACTTGAAAAAACAATTAAATTGAGAATAAGTTCTTTCTTAGGCAATACAATACTGAGATAGAAGATAAAACAAGAGTCTTCCCAACATTTAAAACTTGTGTTTCAAGGCTATATCTGAGGGGATTGTTCACTTTGGGGTTTTGCAGGTTCCCGTAAAATGGAATTTAAGGGAAGTTCCTGGCATGAATCCTGTTTCGTTTGCCAGTATTGCCGGCAACCATTGGGAACAAAACCATTGATCACCAAAGACAATGAGAATTACTGCGTGCCCTGTTTTGAGAAGCAATTTGCTCACCATTGCTACTCTTGCAAAAAGGTAATTAAGTGTGGAATGGAAAAATTGCCCTAATGAGGCTATGTTGGTTGTGGGGGAAGGGGCTGGATCATGTAAAGTGCCTGGTGAACCAAGAGTAAGAGCAGAGTCTTCCTTTTGGCATCAGACAGTGAAAGCCAATTGTGACAGTGTCTGCTGTCCCCTCTAGTTGATATTAATATATGCCTGATTATATTTGAAATAAATTTATTGACCAAAAGAATACTTTGGGATTCTTTTGTTATTGATTGTGATTTTTAACAAAGGTTGAATTTTTCTTTGGAAGTTATGTAAAACTCTACTTTCCTGGTAATATCTGATTTTGCCTTGACAAACGTGCCTCCCTTTCCAACATTTTCCAGATATATTCACATGCATGATAAGCCACCTAAACGGAGCAAAGCATTTACAGTCCTGGCTTTTTTTTCTCTTGAAATGTATCAGGCAATAATCAGATTAAGTAATATTCAGTTGTGATAATATTAGTCAAGAATCCTACTGGTTCAATACATGATTCTTCCTCTGTGGGTATCAGAAAGCTTGATTTCAAATGAGTTATTGTTTTTTTCCCCAAATACAAATAAATCAATTCCTTCCTCCCTCAGTTTCTCATGTTTTAAAATTGTCTCTGACTGATGAAAATACTCAAAGTATTTTCTCTAGGGAAATGTTTAAAGCTGCTTTTTATGGCAGAATTTAACTTACTCTTTAGTACCCATATCCCTCTGGAAGCAAAAATTTTTTTTTCACTTCATGAAATAACATATAATTTCTAAAGTTATTTACTGTTTATCTGTAAATCTCTACCTCGAACAGAAGCTTTACTTTAAGAAAAACCTGCTGCCTGTTTTTTTTCTTCAGTAGTTTTCTTCAGTAGAAAGTACTTTTATATATTCCCATGTGTCTACATCTAGCTTTTAATTTGCATTAAATGATCACATGGCAAATATAGCAATTCTGCTCTACGTTTATTAGACACATTGAGGTTAGCTGCACTTATGTGAAATAATCAGGATTTGCTTCTTAAAAATTCTAGGAATACAAAGAATACCCCTACATAATTGCTAAAACAATGTTACTACTTAAACAAGCATCAGCTTCCATAAATAATAATTGAGCCCAAAGAGATTAAATTGCCAAATTGGAGTCTTGAATTTTGTGCTAGAGGGTTTGAGATTTTAATAGACAAGTAAAGGACAGTTAGAAGTAGCCTAATAGGGGAATGCTAAGGGGGTCGGGAACTATTTAAATTTTTTTTTATTGCCTGACATCATCCAGTGTTATTCTTTACTTCCCTGAAACTGTATTCCCCAGGGAATTTTGACGGTGCCACTATTTTTCCTTAATTAAGTTTCTCCAAATTTTTCTCCTCATGTTCCAACTATATTCATTCATTCATTCATTCACTGTCGTGCATGTGACTTGACAGGAGAAACGCTATCTTACAGCTCACCTTTATCTCTACACAAATTTCTCTGTACAGTCTCTCTCAAATTCTGTGAAACCAGCTCTTTACCACACATACGGAAGCCATAGAGTAACTGGAAATTTCCCTAATGAGAAATAACCAGTAGAGAGCTGTGAGTGAGTTGCGGGGAAAGAGAAGTTTGATGACACTGATAAACGCCATTTTTTTTTCTTCTTTTGGCAGTGTAGATCTCATTTCTGTCTCACTTCTGCTTTACTGTCCCTTTCTTCCTACTTAAAATGCTGTTTCACTTGTGAGACAGCAAAATGCCAGTTCCAGGTGGAGATTAGCCATAATCTCAGCATTGGTTCTCTTATTCACTGTCCATCACTGAGAACTGCTCTTCTGAGAGCCTGCCTGATGCTAAGTCTTTATCGGCATGTGCAAAAGAAAAAATTCGTAACAAGCTAACCTGTTTATTACAAACCATGAGGTTATCCTGTGATAGAAAACATAGAAAAACAAAACAGTGACATGTTCAGCTCAACTGCAGTTAGTCAAGTTGATACTCCAGATGAAAACCAGTTGATGTGACCCCACTCTCTTCTCTTGTGCATATGGGAAGAGCGAAAACAAGCAGAAGGAGTTATGAAGGACTGGATAATCCTTCAAGATTCACACCTTTGTTTCATTGCTGTGTCCTTTTTGTCAATATATTAGGTAATAACTTCGGGGGGAGTGACCTACCATGACCAGCCTTGGCATAAAGAATGCTTTGTGTGTGCTGGGTGTAAAACCCAGCTGTCTGGACAAAGGTTTATTTCCAAAGATGAATATCCATACTGTGTAGACTGTTTCAGCAAATTGTATGCTAAGAAGTGTGCTGCTTGCAAGAAACCTATTACAGGTGAGTCTCATCTTCTGGAAGGGACTAGGCTCTGATGAGCCGTCAGTCTTCTCTCAAATCAGACCTTTACTTTAAAAAACAGCTTTAAAAATAGTCCCATCATAATGAAAGACTGCTGGAGTTACTTACTAGAGAGACACTCTCTCCATCACATGTAACGTGTCTTGCTAGGACATACTGATCACACGTGTTCCCTGACTTTTGAGGAGCTGTTTTATTTGCCGAAAAGAGTTCCTCCATTGTTTGATTTAGTGCTTTCTGCACTAAAATTAATCCCTAAAAATATACGAAAAGGCACTTTTTTGCTCTTCCCAGGACAGTGCACACAAGTCCCTCATGTCTGTAATTTCTTCAGCTTTGTTTTTAAGTGCAAATACGAGGAAATTGGACGTGAATTAACTGCCTGCTGGTTGCGCACACCTGTCAAATTAGAAAGCTTGCCAAGTGCAAGAAAGCTCTGTTGCACGCATCCTTGTGTACTTAGATGATTTATAGACATATAGGTCAGTAGTCTATGACAGCTGAAGTTTTCTGAGAGCATTTGCTGGTGTTCTGCATTGTAATTCTATTACGTGTGGACTCAGCTGTCGAAGAGTACTGATTGTCACAGGTGCATGCTGCATATGTAAGTGGACAAATAAAATGATGAATACCCAATCAAATGGGCACTATTTTAGGGGGAGAAAAAAACACACAAAAACCCCACAAAGCAAAAAATAAAAAATTTCAAAAAATAACCCCCAACTCAGAAAAACCCCACCCCGCAACCAAACAAAAAAACCCCATTGATGTTTTACTTCAGGTACTCATGCTAGGAACTCCATGATGCGATGATTTCCAAAAGACTATCTTGAAGAAACTTAGGTGGAAATAATTAAATTTCACTCAGTGTTGTATAGAATCTATATGTATCAACGCATTGCAAATATTTTTTATAAGAGTTTGTTGGGAAGATCAGCAAACCTGAATGGACATTCTGATAAACCTATTCTGTTCAGAGCTCATAATGGGATGTCAAAACAAGAGACTTGTGGTTTTGCTTGAAGTATTTCTCACTGTATTTAAATTTAAAGTTTTCTTCAATTCAGCTAACAAAGGATATTTAAAACTATGGATTTTTGTTCACTTGTTTGTTTGCTATATGAATGAAAACCTGATCATCAGAAAACAATCTATTGCATTTCTGAACCGTGTCCAGAAATACTGGATCCACATCTTCTTTTTCATAATCTCTTTCAGCTCTCGGAGGTGCCAAATTTATCTCATTTGAAGAGCGCCAATGGCATGGAGAATGCTTTAACTGTGCGAAATGCTCTGTCTCGCTGGTGGGCCAAGGATTCCTCACTCGGCAGGATGATGTCCTTTGTCATGAATGTGGCTCTGCTTCATAGTTCTGCGGAGAGCTGTACCATTATTCTTGCTCTGTAATCTTGTACTTCATTACTCTGCAGTAAGAAAATAATCTAAAAGGTATAACAGTTATTTAGTCATTCAAATAACTTTCCAACAGCAGTTTAATTCTATCATAGTTCTCAAGTGCTTGTAAAAAAGATTTAAACAGCCCCATACTGGCTAAGAAAATAATGCAGAAAGGATTCATATATATTTTAAAACTGACTACAGTATGTTTCTCCTTGTAACACACTGCACTCTGCTGTTAGAAGCTTAAAAACTTACATTTCATCTCCCGTGAACCAAGGAGGATTGTGAAAAGTCTATATGGCATGTGACTAATGATGAGGCATTAGCACTGCTTCACAGATGCAGACCTTGGTGTGGAAAGCTGGGCACGTGCATTTTTCTATTGGATCATAACATTGATGAGAACAACTTGTAAATATCAACTTCCTCCATACTTCAGGCAAAAAGGCTGCTGACAAAGCAGGCAGAAAGTGGGAGGAGGGGGTACTTTTACACAGAGGGCCACCGAGTAAGAGGGGCCCAGGGTCAGATAAAGGGAGAAAAGGTCGTTTTCCTCTCCTTACTGAGACTGCTCCTCAGAAACATAGTCTTTAGTCATCAAAAAACTGAGTGACAGGTTCTTTCCCAAAATTTGTTAACTATACTTAATTTTTCAGGCATAACTGCTTTAGAACATAAATAAACCCAAATTTTGATCTACTATAAGAGGTAAGGATTGCCCAAGCTTGGATAGTGCTGATGTACACTTTCCAATAGTTAATATAGCTTAAGACTCTGTCTCCATTGTCTTCACTAGACCTAGACACGCATAAAAGAAATGATTTTATTAGTATAGATAAGTGCCAACTCATACTTGTCACTTTAACCTTGTACTTTCCTCTCCTCAGAGCCCATTTGCCAACGACCAAGACACTGTGAATGGCCTTACCATTTACACCCTGCTAGGTCTTTGATCCACAGTGTACCCCTTTTCTTATAAATGCCTGCTTGTCTGTAGCAGGCTACAAGCTCTTCAGCACCAATACCCGATTCATTTTGCCACGTGCCACATGCATTTGCCAATATTATGTCAAGAATTGGTAATGTCATTGCAAGCTAGGCAGTCCTCGCTTGTAGTACAAGGTATTAGTTTCTAGGTAGCTGGCTTTGAGAAGGTTATATCTGCTTGCTGAGCTTCAGCGCTCAAGTGTCTATTATTAAAGGTCATCTAGAGCTGAGTTACAAGCATTTCTCTTCTTGCTTCTTCCATACTGTGTGTTACAATGGCCTGATTCATGTTACAGTGTCTGTACCAGGCTGTTGTGAACGGTGCAGTGATACTAAGGACGGCAGATTCTGCACTGCTCAGCACTGTTTTAGTCCTCATCTCGCACATCTTTACAGTCTCCCTTAGGCTCTGGCCATAAATGCATAGAGTTATTTGGCTGACTTGAGTAGGCTTTATTCATACTGAAGCCAACTATTACTTTAGGTAGAAAAATGAAAAAAAGAGAATAGAAAAAAAAAAAAGAACATGTGTGCATAGCTAAGCCAGAGCTGAAATGCAGTGGCATAAAATCAATGCGGATAATGACTGACCAACAAGTACATAGCGGTCTGTTTTCCAGTCAATAAAATATTGATCTTTTGCTCTACGCGGTGTTCATTTTTGGTTTTCAGTTTCTTCTTTCATTTTTATGTGGCTTTTATTGCAGTCTGGAGTTTGATTAATTTATGCTTTTTCATTTTATCCCAGCTGCCTCCTTTTCTATTTTCGCATTTCACATGGCTCATCCAGGTTCTTGGTAAGACTTGGATTCCCATAAATAGAAATATGTTTCATTGCCTTAAATATTCATATGTGTATATATATACACACACACACATATAGTGCTTCACAATTCTGTATGATGTTCTAAAACTGTGCACCAAGTTATCAGAAATTAGCCCATTAGTAAATGTTAATTGTCTTAAATTTTTAAAAGACAATGATGACTCACCAGATGCAGGCTTGTCTGTGTGGTGTACCTTTTGTTTGTGTTGTGTGAAACAACATTCAGTAAATTGCAAGAATGTGGTTTGGGCCCTTTAATCAGTCTTGTCTGAACAATCTTCCAGTTCAGTTACAAACTGACGCAAGAATTACCAGGCAGAGTCCTAAGACATGACAGAGTCACAGATCAGACACACTGATCATGATAATCACAATCTTCAGGCCTTAACATTTAGGAAAATGAAATTCTTCTCTGACTCATCAACTAATTATATTTTTAGAAATACCAACTGAATTATTTATTTCTCCTGCAGTAAATACACCACAGTCAAATCTGAAACTGAGCATTTTCACTTGAAAGTAATAACAAGAAATAAATGTGACTGTTAAAAGTAGTTTGAACAAAAGTGATGCTAGATATCAGATTGATATTTCCTAGTCTCAATCACCAGCTACCAACGTATAAACATAAATACAGTAATACTCTGCACAATTTGGGTCATCTATGCTCATGTAGATGAAAGCCAACTTGAATAGGTGCAGAGAAGGGCTGCAAGAAGAAACAATGAGTCTCTGGAGGACTGTGCATCAGGGAGAGGATTAAACAGCTGCTATAAGAGACTACATTTGGTTCAAGAACAAAGGCAAGTAAACTCCTCAGGACTGGAAACTGGAAAGCTGCTGCTGCTGAGCAGTGATGCTGCAGGAGAACCCCTGTCCAGAACCAAGAGGGGAACAGCTATGCAGTCAGTTTTATAGTGATGCTTGATCAGTGTGTTAAATGGCGCATATGACAGGATTGCCTGGGATAGCAATGCACCGGGCAAAATGAACCAGATGGTTAGCTTCAGTCTTTGTTGCTAACATTTGATTTACTGCAGGATGATCAGGGTACAGACTCCAGAATTCAATTTTGTTTAATAAACTTCAGAGGATGGAAGTTTGAGAGATTTATTTTTAAGTCAATCTTTTTTAATGTCATGTGCTTTTCTTTAACGTTGTACTGGTTTATTTTAAAATATTTCTAGTTCTTCCCCATCTATTAGCTGCCTAGCTCTAAGGTAATCACATTGTTTTTATTATGGTCAAGCTCAATTATCCCAAGGGGCAGTGATGTCTCTAATGCTCTGATCACATCTCCATAGTGATCTCCTTCTTCATAGTTATCCCAGGANTTCGCCATGTATTAGCTGCCTAGCTCTAAGGTAATCACATTGTTTTTATTATGGTCAAGCTCAATTATCCCAAGGTGCAGTGATGTCTCTAATGTCCTGATCACATCTCCATAGTGATCTCCATCTTCATAGTTATCCCAGGGGACTGAGAGGGAGGCTGCCATTTGGGACTAAATTCTGAAGAGTGAAGTAGGTGCCCTATTACCTCGCTCAATGCTTAAGGCTTAAGTTTAAGTTCTTCAGCCACTGCCTAATTGCCAGAGAACTCCCGGAGGTAACACACTTAAAATACAAAGACGAGCTCTGCAGCATTGGCACCAAGTGACCCTTCTTTACTCATATTTCACTTTTTTCACTCTGAGACAAGTCCATATAGTGAGAGCAAGATATCAGTCTTTTCTTGTGCTACTGCTTTTAAAATCCAGATGTGTTTTCAGTAGATATTGCAGTGGGCAACACACAGCAGCAGTATCTCGGAAAACCAGGATCACTTCCCAGCATTTCACAGGTGGAGGCACATGCTCCAGATTCATGACTTAGGTCTAGGATGGAACCCAGACAGCCTCCATTCTCTCCCCCTGTTCCCTGATTTTCTGGAAAGAAAATCTGTGAGCATAGGCTGGGGAAGAGCTTGGGCATATTCTGGCCATATCAGTGAAATGGGTGTCACATCACAGTCTAGCTTTTCTGCAGCAACTCAGCACATGCAAGGTCAACTGGTACTGGTGGGCATCATCCCAGGCTTTCCTCATGGTAAGAGTGGCTCAGTGCAACCACAGGAGCATTAGTAAGAAAGTGGTAAGGTTTGGTAGGCCTTCTGAACCTGTGGTTTCAAACACTTCACAGGCCCCATCATGAGAGGGGAGGCACCTGTTTATACCCCACTGAGTCGACCAGCAGTTTCAGCGCCTGGTCAGACTCTTTATCAATCTCACTTCATTTAACAGAGTGGATGTAGAGCAGTGTATTGTAATTTAGGAAGACAAGTAAAAACCACAATGACATTTATACAATGACAGATATCGATGGCGTAAGGAAAGCAATGTTAAATGACTGCCTAAGTGGAAACTGGGAGATCATTTCTGTAAACAAAAAAGTTGGATGGGATTCAAGCCTATAGCCAGAACAAACTTGTTTACCAACCAAGCAGGAATGCTGCAATAAATCCTCTACATTCTTGTTAATAATATCTCAGAGAAAACATGTGTGTGTGCATGCAGGCTTGTTCACCCTCAAATTGCTAAAACTGGAATGGACTGAGTCACAGGAAACCTGGCAACTTAAACCAAAGTACAAAACACCTAGCATGGTTATAGACTGCTATTTCCAAATGGAAGTTTCAGTTCATCACATTGAGAAGTACCAGGTACAAGTACTTGGATATGAAAAGAGGGTGATAAGACCTTTGGAGGACAGACATGGCTGCAGTTTTTGTAACATAGGGATGTTATCCAATTGGCAATACACAACTGAAATGGAGGGTTTAGAGATACCAGATTTGGCCTGAATCAAAAAGCTTTTCTTAGCTTGCTAGAGAGAACATCTGTCCAATAGTGTCCATTTAAACATTTCTGTAGACTTTCATCCTCATTTTTCACCCAAGTCCTTACTGGGGCTCCTTGAAGATGAGGCCAGACAGAGATGCCAGACAGCGGGCCCAGACGGAGATGAGGCATCTCTACAGCACATAAGCAAATACAGCACATAAGAACCTGGATTTGCTCAGCAAAAACGCATTCAGTGTCAGAAAAACAACCATTATAGAGCATTACATCCAAGCTAATAAACCCTACATCTGTCTTGGATGTAATCCAATATCTTTTTTTATCAGCTTGTGCCTCTGCTGTACGTCTTTTACTGTCCTCTCCAGTAAGACATTCAGGACTGCAGATGCTCACCTGATTCATTGCAGATTTGTTTTAACACTAACTGAATTAATAAGTTACTGCACACAAGAGGCTGCCCTACCACCATATCTCAAAAAAAGGGAGCCACGAGTCCCTTTCATGCATAGTCTGTGTGAGGCTTTGAGAACGAATCACATTAAAACAACAAAGAAACGCACAGTTCCTGCCTGTAGCCTGTGCACA
The DNA here is from genome assembly GCA_003993805.1 of Himantopus leucocephalus. NCBI lineage: Eukaryota > Metazoa > Chordata > Aves > Charadriiformes > Recurvirostridae > Himantopus > Himantopus leucocephalus. Next base: position 80,850,034 of record RSEF01000003.1, on the reverse strand, counting down.
GATATGAAGGTGACCACAAAAATACTCAGAGAAGATCACTTACAGAGCAAGCAAAGGAGCACAGCCTCAGATGTTTGAGGAACTGAGTGAAGCAGAAAACGACCCAGCAAAATCAAGAAGCAATTGAGCTAGTTTTTGAGGGTTCAGATGTCTCACTCCAGTATCTCTGCTCCCCCTCAAGTCACTTGTTAGCTCTCACCTAACAGCTCACATCCTGATAGTCCTCATGTGCATTCCAGTAATTTCCACGTGTGATCAGGAGAGCAGTTTGCTGGGAAAGGACTTCAGTCTGGCACCAAGGCCCAGCCTCAGGATCTTCCTGGGTGACTTATTAAGTAGAGGATTGGCCCAGCAGGAGGTAACAAAATCCAAAATGCCTTAGACAGTTGCTTACATTTGAACCCATCTCAGCTCAGAGTACTTTTGTAGCAAAGATTACCTCAGGTAGCCATATCCACATTGTTCCCAGAAAAAAAAGCTTCATTTGATCATCTCTGTCTTCACCTTGGACTTTGGATTAGATTTTGCTAGACTAATTATCAAATAAATAAATAAAAATAATCTCTTCTATCTAAACACAACTTTCCTGGATTAGAAAACATACAGTGCGAAATAACAAAAACAGTTTATCTAGTTCTGCTGAGTTACATTTTTTTGTTATTCTTGTTTCCCAAAGGAAAAATATAAAACGACTGCTTATTTCTTGAGAACAAGATCTTTACTTAAGAAAAAAGCAAATCAAGCCCTTAGTCAAACATTTTCATTGGAAGGACAGCAATCTGAGTAGAAATTTCTGGCTATGAAAGCAGATGGCCATAAAAGGCTGCTAATATNCGAGGAATAGGACTTAAGTCAAATAATAGAAAAATTGATAACAAATCTGTAAGAGAAATGGTAGCCTAGCATGTACTTTGTGAGCCTGTGACAAAGGACCAACCTCAGGACACCAGTCTACTGTTGGAGACCAGCCTGTTCTCATACACCCTTGGAGAAATGACAAGTTGGGTGACCCTAACGTCACATTCCAATATTTTTAAACTTTTGGATTTCTTTAACCTTTAACTCTTGAATTTCCTGGCTTTCTCACAATAATCATCTTATTCCTTGTTAGCTTGATTTTTTTTTTT
>RSEF01000003.1:80833815-80847907 GCA_003993805.1 Himantopus leucocephalus | reverse complement strand
AGAGGGGGAGAATCCCCTCCCTCGACCTGCTGCTGACACTTCTCTTGTTGCACGCTTCTTAACCCTCCCGCCAGCATCCCTCTGCATGGCTGACTTCCACCTCCATGCCCTCCAAGCCCTTCTCAAGAAGCCCCTGTCCTCTGAGAGGATCCAGGAGACTGATGTCCAAGGACACAAGGTACAGGACCACGTTTAGGAATACAGCAGATGGAACAGCTCAGGGACATCGAGTTGCTCCCATACATCTAGCCAGCTGTAGGTCCTTTGTCATGTTTGCCAGTCCCACATCAGTGGCCGAGGTGTAGGGCATCTCGGATGGCTCTAAATATCTGTGTAAGGCCTAAACTGAGCTTTCAGATTGAGTTTGCAAAACTGTTCAACTTAACCGCTGTCGGGAAACAGGCCCCTGGCATATACTTGGGGGTAAACTTCGTAGCCTCCACTGCCTGGCTATAAAAAAAAAGAAGAAAAAAAAAACCCTTGTAAAACACTGCTCGAGTCTTAGAGAATGTTTTTATTTTCACAAATGCACAAAAGAAAGTGTGGAAAAAAAAAATCAAAATTTCTACGCGTCCTCTGCGTGCAGACCGTTGGTGCCACATGGTGTGTCATGCCTTGTATCACTCGGGGTAACCAAACAAGGTGGGCATGGAGATGGGTGGTGGATGTAGTGACCTAGGTCTGTAGAGACGAGGTAGACCAGGGCCCTTGGTGACGGAGCTGTGTGCTGCGGCGGAGCTGCATCACTGCAGTTTTATGTCTGGGCTGGTCATGGGCTGTGCTGTGCACTCCTCTTGTCAGCATTCCCAGCAGGAGCCACCTTGGCTGTTGCTTGCTCTTCTCCAGGTGTTGAGATGAATGTGTCAGAGACAACCAACTCCTCCATGCGCACAAAACCTGCGGAGAAGGGTGACTCAGTCAACGGTTTCCTCCACACAGCCTGAATTTTCCCCTTTTTAACAAGATTAATTGAGGATGCGCGCTCCGTTGGAGACAGCCCAAATCACTTTGGCTTGGCCAACAACAGTGGCGGCACAGGGCATACCACCATCGCTCCGTTCAGCACTCAGACACGAAGCCTGCTTTGCGGAAACCACCCTTGATCCAGCACTTCGTCCACACACAGCACCTTTCATCAATGTGATGGACGTTCAACAAGACAATATGGGGATGTTCAACACAGGGAACCGCAACCGCTCAATCCCACTTTCCAAGAGTCTCCACCACAGCCCTAAAACTTCAGCAACAGCACAATTCCTGGTCTTTTCTCACCCCTCGGGCTAAAGTTGGAACATCCCTTGCCAACAGGGAGCTAGGAACCCATAGAGCCATCCTCTGCTCAGAGCTCCTGTCTGATGTACAGAGGGAAGCACAGGCAGCGTTCGAGGTGGCTTCAAGAGTTGTCCCACCTCCCAGTGTGTCCGTAACCCAGCAGGGAAGATGGTGTCAAAGTGAAAGGGGAAGAGTGGAAAGAAAGAGAAAGGGGAAAGGGACGGGGAGAGAAGAGGTCAAACCAGAAAAGGAAGTTCCTTTCAACACGAGCCACAGGGAAAAAACCTTTCTGCCCCAACTCTGCTGACATCAGTGTTTTGAACAAAACTCGTTTTCAACCACACGTTTCTTCTAAAAACTCTGTTGCCCTTTTCACCCACAGCGGAGCTTACCTGGGGGGAAATTAAAAGCCCTGCTTTGCATTCGCCTCCTCCTGAGGTACAGAAGAACCCCGCAGACCAGTATCAAGACTGGAGGGATGATTGAGACCAGCAATGGGAGCAGCGGCAGAGGCTGCGGAGGTCTGATGGTAACAGAGCCTGTGGGGAGAAACCAAACGTCTCTTCTTCCAGAGCTAATTCAGGAGATAAACAGACATCACAAGGACATGAGGAAACGGGCACAGTGTGTGCCGTCGCAAATTCCCATTAGGCAGCAGAAAATACTCTTTTCTCCCATGAGGATGCCTAAATATTGTAACAGAGATGAGAAGGGCATTTCGATCTCCATCCCTGGGGACTTTCATACCATCACTGGTCAAGGTCCTGAATAACATGGTCTCGTTGGTCTAATAGACACTGGAAGATTAGACTAGAGCTCTCCAGAGATCCCTTCCAATCTACACGGTTTTGTGATCGTATGATTCAGGAAAGGAGATCCAAAGAAAGCTTCTGCTAAGACCCTGTCCCCATCAGGCACGGTCCCCTCGGTGCTGTAAGCACCTTTGCACTGGTCATGGCCGTTCAATGCCCACATCCATGCACCATCTGGTGCATCATGACTGTCTATGCTTCAAGGGTGAGCTGCTGGGGGAGCCAAGGCCATTCAAAGATGCCACCAGTTTGACTGCTCCAAGCAGGGCAATCTGCAGAGCAGCTTATTCCTGGTGGTCCCTACCAGGACTGGATGATTCCAGAATGGTCCCTTCTGCAAACCACACCCCATGGTCACCTGTTTCTCTCCTCAAAGAAGCCTGGGTGACCAGTTAACACAGAGCTGCCAGTGGGGTGTAGCACCCCTGTGGTACTCTCCCCAAGGAGACTGCATTTGAGTCCAGGTGGCTCCTAAGTAAGTGCATCCAGTCTGGGATAACTCACTGGGATGCAGACATCCTTCTTAGAAGGATATGGAGATAGCTCTTTGTTCCCACTGGCCTTGAGGGGACCACAGAAGCCTGAAGGTTTGTCCGAAGTTAGGTGGGAAGAGAAGGGTACGGCTGGATACTGGGACAAGTCTTTCCAACACCAACCATTGCCCTCATCTTCCCAGCTCAGCCATGAGGATATTCCCTACGCTGTAGCTTTTCCTCCTGGAAGGTCTTCATCATAGTATTTCCTATGGCCAGGATCATTCCCCTCCAATGTGTGCTGAGTGCACACTCAGGAACACCCATCCTGAGGTGATGTTGTTGGCTGTGGTGCTCAAGATGATTCCAGTGGGATCTACAAATGTAGGACCCAGCTTGTGCTGAATGAAAGCCCACTTTCACTCTGCAGTGTGCACATCCCTGTTTCTGCCCCGTGAGCCACTGGCAGGTGTGCATTCTGCAAGCTTGAGCAACAAGATCACACCAGCGGAGAATGGTTTGGGCTGGAAGGGACTTTTAAAGGTCACAGAATCACTTACTTTGGAAAACACCTTTAAGATCATAAAGTCCTACCATAAACCTAACACTGCCAAGTCTACTACTAAACCACGTCCCTCAGCACCATGTCCACGCATCTTTTAAATACCTCCAGGAATGGTGACTCCACCACTTCCCTGGGCAGCCTGTTGCAATGCTTGGCAACCCTTTTGGTGAAGAAATTTTTCCTAATATCCATCCTAAACCTCCCCTGGCGCAACATGAGGCCATTTCCTCTTGTCCTATTGCTTGTTACTAGGGAGAAGAGACCGACCCCCACCTCGGATAGTTGTAGAGAGCAGCAAGGTCTCCCCTCAGCCTCCTTTTCTCCAGGCTGAACAACCCCAGTTCCCTCAGACGCTCCTCATAAGACTTGTTCTCTAGACTCTAGGTCATCTAGTCCAACTCCCCTGCCATAAGCAGGGACATCTTCAGCTAGATCAGGTTGCTCAGAGCCCCATCCAACCTGACCGTGAAATTTTTCAGACTTGGGGCATGCTCAGACCCTTTTCCAAACCGATGGTGGCCACGTTACCTGAGCACACCACACCAGCGTCTTTCCCGTGGTCACAGTTGTGTGTCCCCCATGGGCTGGCCAGGCACTCCGAGAGGGCGTCCTCCCTCCCTGTGCAGTTCACGTCGTCCAGCCAGATGGCATTGCGCCCTTGCCCAAATTGAGCCGCGCCAAGGGCCGAGACCACCGTCCCGCAGCCCAGCTGCCGACACACGACCATGGCGTCCTCTTCATCCCAGCTGTCATCGCACACGGTTCCCCACTGATGCCTGTGGAGCACTTCAACTCTCCCAGCACAGAGGCTTGAGCCGTTCACCAGCCGCAGTGGCATGGGGTCTGAAATGGGACGAGGCAGACACCCTTTTTGGAGGTCTCCTTCCACACCTGCGCGGCTTGGAGTGGCTAATGCACATCGCCCATTTTTGCTCCTTTTACACCATTGGCAACCCGGACCTTTGAGAAGGACCTGCTTGGTCCTGTCATTGTATTGAACATCCTCAAACACTGGAGGGACGTTGGATATTTAAAGCTAGGCTTTAATTAACGTCAGCTAGAATAAGGAAACTGCTGAAATAGAGAAAATTCAGACATGCCTGCTGGAAAAGGATAAAAGCAGTGAAATCCATAAAACTCTTCCCTTCCTGACCATTTGTGCAATGGGCCCCTTCTTCCTACCCTGCTCTCAATCCAGCAGCTTTTGGCTGTTTTCTGGATTGCAACAAATCCTTCATTTCACCCTCTAGGTCCCGAAGGAAAGCCTCTTTCTTCCCGTCCCCTTGAAGCCTTGGTTGTGCACCTGTCATTGCTTTGCTCAGATTCCTGTGCTCAGCATTCCTCAAGTTGCTCAGGTCCTCCACACCCTTGGGGTTTCATCAGCAAGACCAGTCACCAAAAAAGGCAGACAGACTCTGCAAAGGAGTGACTTGAACTCTTCCGTGGGGTTTGGTGCTACCCAGGCTCACAGGAGGCCATGCCACCAGCAGTCAACTCTCCACCTTTCCAGCCACACAGCCCAACACTCCCCTGAATAATGTCATTCGAGAAAAAAAAATAAAAAAAAATTATTACCTGAGCACACAACACCAGCATCTTCCCCATGGTGGCAATTAATGGGTTCCCCCATCCTGGACCTGCATTCAGAGAGGGTAGCTTCTGCCCCCGTGCACTCAACATCACCCAGCCAGATACGGTTGGACCCTGGCCCAAACTGAGCTGAGACTGGAGCTGACACGGCCGGCCCGCAGCCCATCTGCCGGCACACCACCTCGGCGTCGCTCAGATCCCAGCCATTGTCACACACCGTCCCCCACTGCTGGTCATGAAGCACCTCGACCCTCCCGGAGCAGCGGCTGGAGCCATTCACCAGCCGGAGCTGAGCTGGTCCTGGAATTATGAAAGACATGTGGAAGTCAAACACATACATGTTTCTTGCCCATGCACTGTAAGATGGATCCTCAAATGATGGCCACCTGCAAGGTGATGTGGAGACCGTCACCAGCACAAACACAGGCATCTGATCCCATTTAAGTTGCCCTCAGGCATCCAAGAAACCCAGGAGGAGTGGGCAGATGTGACACAGGGCTGAATGGGAGACCCACGCCCATCTGGAGTTGTGGCAGGAGGCCAGTGCATCACAAGTGGCACTAGACGCTGGTGTCCTGGCAGTCCAACCAGACAAGATGGACCCAAGGTAGAGGGGAGGTTCAATGTACTTTACGGTACGGTGACAACGCATGTCACTTTAGCACTGTGCACGTATGAAAAAGGAAAAGATGCTCATAGCAGAGAATTCAAAGGACCAGTTAAGGGGTTATGGGGGAGAGCAAGGTGGTGGTTGGGGACAGACTCTTGTTCTCCTGGGAGAAAGTCCTCACGGTGGGCAAGGGAAGCTGCTGCTCTCAGACAACCTGAAATTGGTTCCTATACAGACACAAGAGGTTTAATGTGAGAAGAGCAGAGGTGTTTCTCTGCTGTGTCATGCATGTGCCAATGTTGCTCCTTCCAGAGCTGCACCATGATAGGGTATGGGGTGGCTTACCCAGGCACACCACGCTGGCATCTTCTCGGTGGTCGCAGTTACTCTCTCCCCATGGCCTGGCCCTGCACTCAGAGAGGGCAGCCTCGGCGCCTGTGCAGTTCACATCATCCAGCCAGATGGGCTCGTACCCCATCCCAAACTGAGCTCTGGGTTGAGCAGCTACGGCCGTCCCACAGCCCAGCTGCCGGCACACCACTTGTGCATCATCCAGGTCCCAGCCGTCGTCACACACGCTTCCCCATCGCTGGTTGTGCAGCACCTCAACTCTCCCAGAGCAACGATTCGAGCCGTTCACCAACCGGACCTCAGTAGGGTCTGAAATGGAAAGAGAGGTGTCGCCCTGTGGTAGTTGACCTAGTGATGGAGAAAGCAAGTGTTGGGTATGAGATGGAGGATGAATCCCCACATGTTCAGCCTTTGTCTTGACTCAGAGATTTGAGGATTCCCATGTGCAAAAGAACATTGTCAGAGATAAGCAAGGAAAACTGGTCCCAGAGCTCCTGCAGTGTTGGTACCCAGGAGCTCATCAGCAGAGGAACAACAGCTACCTGAGCACACCACACCAGCATCTTCTCTGTGGTTGCATTTGTGGACTCCTTTTGGCTTGGACCCACATTCGGAGAGGGCAGATTCGGTCCCTGTGCAGTTCACCTCATCCAGCCAGATGGGATCACGTCCCCGGCCAAAGTGAGCCGAACCCAGCGCTGCAACTGCCGCCCCGCAGCCCAGCTGCCAGCACACCACCTCAGCATCGCGCAGGTCCCAGCCATCGTCACACACCGTCCCCCACTGCTGCTGATGAAGCACCTCAACCCTCCCTGCACAGCGGTGTGGGCCGTCCACCAACCGAAGCGCCATTGGGTCTGGAACAAAGGAGGATACCAACAACCATTCAGGTAGGGCTGGTGGAGCACGTGCTGAGCATGGGATCTCAAGCAGGGCTGTGGATCCCTCTACTCTCGGCTCCCTGACGTGACACCTTCAGAAAACAGGGATTCCTGTAGGACCCAGCATGGTCATTCACACCATGGAAATGCGCAGTGGTTGTCCACTTGGGCTGAAAATGAGCCAGGGAACACGGGAGAAGGAGCAGTGATGGGATCCCCCTTGCATCCCTTGCTCTTATTACCATTATTATCATTAGTATCATTAGTATCAACGGAATTATCATTCCCTTGCTCTCTGGAGGAAAGGGAGCTATGGCACAGCTCTTCCTACGGACATGTGGGAGGAACGTGGGGTGGGGGGGTATTCACCTGAGCACACCACGCCGGCGTCTTCCCCATGGTGGCAGCTGTGGGTGCCCCACACCTGGGGTCTGCACTCGGTAAGGGCAGCCTCCGTCCCCCGGCAGCTGACTGTCTCCAGCCAGATGGGGTCATAGCCCCTGCCAAACCTAGCCCAGCCTGGAGCAGAGATTGGAGCGCCGCAGCCCAGCTGCCGGCACACAACTTTGGCATCCTCCATGTCCCAGTTGTTGTCGCACACGGACCCCCACTGTTGGTCGTGAAGCACCTCAAGGCGCCCAGCACAGCGATTCGGGCCATTCACCAGCCGCAGCTCTGTGGGGTCTAAAGGGGGAATGAGACAAATGAATAAACGAGGGCATGGTGCACCTCAGCCCTCTGAAGTAGATTTCCTGCTTGCGTTGGCGATGATGTGCAACCGTACAAGGTATGAGTGCATAACCATGCTTCCCCCATCCACATCAGCATCTTCAGTTGGAAGCAACAGAAAGACCTGGTTGTATTTAGGAGAAGGTAAAAACACGGTGGGATGCCTCACAGAGAGAGTTTCCCTTGGGCAATGCCAAGAAGACTCTCGGACATCCACATCCAAACTCTAAGCGTGCTTCACAGGTCTTCTAGGGTGACCTACATCTTGGAGAACACATCTAACGAAGACAGACTTTAAAAACCTGCATTTATTTACTCTAGCCACATGAAGTCTGGACTGGCTTGGCTCCATCAAGGAGGAAACTCTTTCCATGCTACTTCTCTGTTTGCTCTGCTCTACTGCAGCTCCTTGCAAATATTCCCTGAAGCCACCCAGGCTTTGTCTTCTGGTAAGGACAGGGCTGGCATCCCATTGCAAGCTGGAGGGATGGGGGGTGGGATGTCTTTCCATCTTGGACCACCTCTAGAGATCCAGAAGAAGGTTGGGACATAGAGATGGAGAAGCTTGCAGCCATTCACATCAAGCATCGATGGCCAAATGCCTCCTCTGACTGGATGCACTTCAACATCTAGAGCAGCTGTCCATGATGGACGTGGCAAGCCACTTGAGAACTGACATTTTAAGGTGTCAGATAAAGGATTACCACAAACGGGCAGGAGTGCATCCAGATAGTCCATTGATATGATGCCTACAGAAGCAGAGCTACCTCACCTCACCTCCCAAGCATTTTTGACTGTTGCTTGCACTGGCGTTATACCCAAAGGAAAACAACGTGTGTGGAGAGGGAAGCAAACTGACATTAGATTAGATGCAAGCGCACCTACAGAAAAACTTCTCCCTGAAGCCATGACCTAGACCAGGCTTACCTGAGCACACGACACCCGCGTCTTCACCATGGATGCAGTTATGGGCTCCCCAGTGCTTGAAGCTGCATTCAGTGATGGCACCTTCTGTCCCTGTGCAGTTCACTTCATCCAGCCAGATGGGACCATGTCCTTGCCCAAATGCAGCCCTACCAGGGGCTGACACAGCCAGCCCACAGCCCAGCTGGCGGCAGACCACCTCGGCGTCACTCAGGTCCCAGCTGTCATCGCACACCGTCCCCCACTGCTGGTTGTGGTGGATCTCAACTCGCCCTGAGCAGTGGCTGGAGCCATTCACCAGCCGGACCTGAGTCGGTTCTGAAAAGAAACAAGCACCAAAAACATCTGGATGTCCCAGCAGAGGTGACAAGGCTGAAGCTGCCCAGTCCTTCAATCATCCCAGATCCTCACAGCTGGAGGGTGAGGAGGTTGCCCACTCAAAATGAGAAGAGCAGGCGTTCACCACCTCCCCAGACTCATCACCCTCCCTGGCAGGTGGCATCTGGATGGACATCCCCTCCGAAGCTCCTTCTTCCCTTCCCCAGCACACATCCACCCACCAGGGCTGCAATGGAGACATCTATATCCAGGACCATTTCAAAGGTTTTCTGCTCTTTTCTCTACCCCTCCCTCAAAAAACCCCCAGAAAGACTATGATAGCCTGGGTGGCAGCCCTGATGGTGCACGAGTCAAGAGTTACCTGTGCATTCAACGCTAGCATCCTCTCCGTGGTTGCAGTTATGGCTTCCCCAGGACCTGGCCCGGCACAGAGCAAGGGCAGCCTCCGTCCCAGCACAGGTCACTTCGTCCAGCCAGATGGGCCCCGACCCCTGCCCGAAGGCAGCCTCCAACAGAGCTGACAGTGCTTGCCCGCAGCCCACCTCCTTGCACACTACTTCGGCGTCCACCAGGCTCCATCTGTCGTCGCACACGGTGCCCCATTCGCCATCGTGGAAGATTTCAACTCTGCCGGAGCATAAACTTGAGCCATTCACCAGCCTGGTATGGGTCGCACCTGGAGTGGGTGCCCCTGCAAACACCCCCAGGGAGCAAATGGTCAGAGACTTTGCTGGCCATGCCATCGCCAGCGGCACTTAGGAGCAGGGTCTCCTGCCCAGCAAGCCTGGATGGCATCTGACAGGCTGTGCCCATGAAGGGGTTCATCCCTGTGAAGCCAGGAGATGGTTCGGCTGAGAAATGGACAGGGAGCTGCAGCCTCAATGTCAGGAGATGTGGAAAGCTTTGGAAGGTGAGAACAGCGTTTGGAAATTGCCCATGGCAATGGTGTGAAGGCACTAATTCGTCACAAAATTAGGTAGGGAGGGAGTAATTCTGCCTACCTGTAAGGGCCAGATCCAGCTCATAATTAAGGGTCCTACCTGCCGGTGGCCATAGGTACGTGTCTGTCTGTGAGCTGGGTGCAATCAGAGGACACCCAGTCAACAGCAAGGGGCAACCAGTCAACAGCAAGGGGCAACCAGTCAACAAGAAGTGGCAAGACGATTGTCCTGCCTGCTGCTTAACCCTTTGGTTGTCCACAGTGGCTGATGCCAGCCACGGTGGGACTGTGTTCCTCACCCGAGCACACGACGCTGGCGTCTTCGCCGTGCCCACAGTTGTGGGCTCCCCAGGGCCGTGCCTGGCACTCAGAAAGGGTGGCCTCTGTCCCGGTGCAGCGTACGTTGTCCAGCCAGATGGGGTCTGCTCCTCGGCCGTAGCGAGCCCCACCTACAGCCGACAGCGCCGTCCCGCAGCCCAGCTGCCGGCAGACCACACGGGCTCCGTTGAGGTCCCAGTGGTCATCACACACCGTCCCCCAGGTGCCATTGTAAAACACCTCCAGCCGGCCCGTGCAGGAGTCGGGGCCATTCACCAGCCTTACATCGGCAGGACCTGACACTGGCAACGATGGAGAGCAAAGGGAAGGAGATATTAATGGGAAATCATGCAAAAGAAGAGGCTGGGCAGCAGCTGGGAAAGAATCTTGACACTTGTTGGCCAAAAGGAACGGGGAAGAACAAGCAAGAGAGAGAGAAAGACATGAACAATTATAATTTTATTATCATTATTTTCAGGGAGACACACAGAAGCTGGCCCTTGAGCAAACTCCAGGCTTTTCCAGCTGAGAATACAGTCCCTCAAAACCAGGAAGGCCAAAATACAGAAAGCAATTAGCAAAATGTCTTCATAAGTGCACTGCTAATTGCTTTTTCAGTGCTTGACTCTGCACAAGTTGCAGGATGAAATCCCTAAGCACAACACCAGCACGGGTAACTGAGTTGCAGGCTCTTTGTGGGAGTGATTTTGAGCAAGACTGGGCAGCCAGAGCACAAGGTGCCAGGGACCCTGCATCCACAGCTCTAACCTGGCTTTGCTGGATGAACAGCCTTGACCCCAGGGTAAGGAACGGAGCAGAGCAAAGGGCTCCCTTATTTCCTTCAAGCATCCATTCTGCTTCCTCAGACCAGCCTGACCCAAGCACATCAACACCGTGATATTTCCTTCCCCACCACAGGGCAGGTAAATGCCATTCCTCCTCATTTTTTGGCCATTCAAGCTCCACAACCCGTCGTCAGTGCTACTGAAATGGCAGCGACACACTCAGTGCACTTGGTTTCTATGTTTTTCCCACTTTTCATTGCTTATTGCTAATGTGCTGCATGGCTCTACCACCGTAAAAATTCCTCCCCTCTTTGCTGCATACACCTTCTAGAAGATAATGGCACATTTGAGGGAGCCTCGAGCCTTCTGCAGCCATCAGCTGGAGGACAGCTGCTTGTTGCCACTGGGCTTGGCAAGTCTGCGTCTACCCTACTTGCAGAAGCACCTGTGAAACCATGGGCGTTGCTCTACATGTGCACTTTATGAAGCCATGGAACCATGGGTGTTGCTCTAAGCATGCACCTTAAGAAAGCATGAAAGCATGGGTCTACACAGCCACCTTAACCATGAAACCATGGGTGTTGCTCTAAGCGTGTACCTTACAAATTTGCAGCAACCACAATCAAACTGCCCAGAAACAAAGAGGAGCGGCAGCACTCTGGCACACCGCATCCCAAAACATGGCATGCAACCAGTACCGGGGGGGGGGGGGGGACGACACGCGTGGGGAAACGTGAGAGCACTCACCACACAGCCCTGCTAGGACAAGGAGGATCTCTGCAGCCCCAAGGCCAGCGTGGGTGGATAGTCTGTCGCCCATAGGGTGCCCAAGTGACAGCAAAGGACTTTTGGAGAAGCTGCTCCCAGCCTGGCAAGGGTGTAGGAAGAGGTAGGCTTGGCAGAGGCTGAGATCAGATCCACCATCACCAGCTGGAGAAGAAATACACCAAAGACGTGATGAAGGCAGCTGGGAGAGGACGCTTTCTGTGCTGCTCCGTCCCCCAGCTCCCCAGTAGCTCTTGCATCACGTGGAGTCCAGTGGATGAAGGGGAACTGAATCTCCTGCTTTCAGCTTGATCCTTGGTGACCAGCAAGCATCCTCTGGTCTCAGCTGCTGTGGGTGATGTCCCATAGGTCCAACATGCAAGAGGATATCAGAAGAGGGAGACTGGGAAGGCTGGGAGAGTTGCAGGGCTTGATTGTACGGTCTTAACTTCGCCCAGTGGACGTGTCTGCTCATAAGCAACGCGGACTCCATAGCCAACTGACAAGAAAATGGATGAGCATCAAATGGCCCATTGCCTTGATGAGGAGCAGACTCAGGTCTGGCCCCACCGAGGGGGCTAAGACCAGTGTATCAGGCATGGGCACCAGCATGGCAACCCTTCAGGAGCATCTCAGAGGCTTGTGACAGGCAGCAGGTGCTCTTGGTGGGGAAGGAGAGCAGCCTCTTCCACTTTTAGCTACTATCACATTCAGATCTGAAGCAGGAATTCAGTCCAAACTCGCTGAGGCCATCTGCAAGACGTCCTTTTCTCCATTCCCACAGGCAAACATGGGCAGTGAGGCTGCAGACATGCCCATGGGACCACAACTGGCAGCAGGTCAGCCAAGGATCTGCCGGTTATTAATTGCCAGAAGATGCCAGACTTCCTGCCTAGCTCTTGTTCTCCTTTCTTGCTTGGCTTAAAGCTTCCTCCTGATTCTTTCCTCCTCTTTGGCTCACCCAGGTCTGGGATGGGGTCTCCATGGTTGACCTGAGGACTTCAACTGTGTCTTATTGGTCAAAAATGGCTGGAGCAAGCATTGACTTGGGGTTGCTGCTAGGATTCAACCTCAGGAACAAACTTTGGGTTCACCCCAGTGAGGCTCTGACTAAGCTACGAATTCAGTTTCGGGCTTCGCTGAAGGTGAGCTGGAGCCCCCAGCCAGCTGATGGAGACTGGTGATGGCTGCTTGTATCAACCACCCCCAGAAATGCTTGCCTCGTGGCAAATGTGTGGGGAGGCCTTCATATGGAGGGTGGAAGGCAAAGCAAGCTCCTTTTGCCAGTTTTTTCCCCCAGTTTTTAAAATAAAATAAGGTTGAATAAGGTAGAAATGGCCACCGAGGTATGAAGAAATGAAACCATAACTTGCTGTACCCACTTTGCCCAGGTTTCAAACCACTTCCTGCACTGCCCCTCCGCTGATTTCGGGTGAGCATCCTCTTGCAAACATTGCACCGAGAGCAGTAGCCACCATCAGAGGCAGGGAACACCTCGTGAGGAAGGGAAAGGGCTTATCTGATGCCTCGGGTGCTCGGAGAAGCCTTCTGCTCCAGGGAAGGTGGCACTGGGAGTCATGGAGGAGCAAGCATTTCAGATGGCCCCCTGAATCAGCTGCTGCAGCCAATGCCACGTGTACACGGACGGGGAAACTTGTGGTGGAGCATCTCCAGCACCATCTCCAGCATCACAGGCGGGGCAGGTATTTTGCATCCTCCACGAGGTCCCCAAGGATGCAGAGAGTGCGGATGGAGAAGGCTGGAGGGCAGGGACGCCACGTGTGCAGGGAAGGTGGACAGAAGCATGTTCTGATCCTGAGGTCTGGCCAGGTGAAGGACCTTGCTGTCTACCTGGGTTCCTCCTCTGCAGGGATAAGATCCAGGCTGCCGGGGAGAAGCAGGAGGAGATCCAGGCTGCTGGGAAGAAGAAGGAGGAGATCCAGGCTGCTGGGCGGCCTTTAAGGGATCTACAGGGCACAGCTGGGGACACTATGGGCTATAGGGCAGGGCTGGGGGGGCTTTTCAGGGGTCTATAGGGTACAGCTGGGGACACTTGCTGCTACCAAAGCCAGGGGGTGCATAAAGATGGACAATATAAGGGTGGACAACACAAAAATGCACAATATAAGGGTACACGATATAAGGACTAGAAAGGGTTGGACAATATAAGGACAGACAAGGTGCATGCAGCCACGCAGCAAGGGGAGATGTGGGGAAGGGAGCGGGAGCACAGGGGGAGATGTGGGGCGGGGAGGGGGTGCAGGAGCAAATGGGGAGATGTAGGGCAGTGCCCCTGTACTGGTGGGCCCCTGTACTGGGTGCTGACCCCAGGCCAGCAAGAGGGTCCCTTGCCACATGCCCAGCTCCAGCCCCCTGGGGTGCGATGGGGCACCACAGGGACAGGGACAGGTGGGCCACCAGGTCCCCAGAGACATTCTGCCCCTCGCTTAACCAGTCATGTTACCCCCCCCAGTCACCCGCCTGCCTCTGGAGGGGACACAACATGTTGGTGGCTCCAGGGTGGCGATGTCCTCGGTAGCAGTCCTGGGGGCTGTGAGTGAGATGGGACAACAACAGGGGAGGAAAAAGGAGGATTGGGGGTGGGGCGTAAGCAAGGGACGTGGGGGGTTGTGCAGTCCCCAGGTTGGGGCGGGGTGGGGTGGGGACCCCCCAGCCACCCTCACCAGGGTGGTCGCTGTCCCCCTCCGGGGGCTCCTTGGGGGATGGGGGGGGGGGGG
>RSEF01000003.1:80816128-80832515 GCA_003993805.1 Himantopus leucocephalus | reverse complement strand
AACCTGATCTAGGTGAAGATGTCCCTGTTCATTGCAGGGAAGGCTGGACTTTAAAGGTCCCTTCCAACCCAAACTATTCTGTGATACTATAAAAGAGCCATTGAGACTCACATGATACAAAGCATAGAGACACTGAGCAAGTAATTCAGCCATAGGTAGGATAAACCACTTTCTGGACAAGCTTATTTGTCTCCACTGACTGTACAAGTGCCTGGAAGGCTAGTTGAGACTACCTCAGTGTCACCATAGTCCCCTGAAAGGTAGCCTATGGTCAGTGGGTTTAAATTTGCTATGCAGGGGTCCACATACATAATAAGGTTGAAAAAAAATCACAGGACAAGATAGCTAGCTTTCAGGAGCTCAGATTGAAGACTTAGATTTACCTCCTAAACCACCCAGTATCCATTCACTGCACATAATGAAACAGACACCTGCTGGAAAATACAATGCGTGATCATGTGGGAGAAAGAAAGGAAAGATTTCAAACATCTCACCTGTTTCAAAAAGTAAGGCTAGCAAAAGATTTTTATTTTGCCCACGTTAAAAAAAAAAAGTAATTAAACTGATTTGATCCGCATACTACTGAATAAGGTCTGCAAGACTGGCTGGAAGAGGATTGTTTTTCACATGTTTGGCAAAAGCATTATATATTCCTGACAAAAAGTGTGCTATTAAGCATCTGAAAAAATCTGTCGTTTTTAATAAGCACAAGAACCAGATTCTTCTTGGAGGTTCACAGCAAAGGACGACAGACAACGCACACAAGCTATAGTAGGGGTAACTTCAATTAGGCCTTCGGGGGAAAAAAAAAAAATCACAGTGAGAGTGGTCAAACACTGGAACAGGTTACTTACAGACGTTGCAGAATCTCCATCCTTGGGGATATTCAAAACTCAAGTGGACATGATCCTGAGCAACCTCATCTAACTTTCAATCTGAAATCTTCAATCTTAAGATTGAAGCTCAGTGCTGACCAGAGTGTTGGTCCACGTGACCTCCTGAGGTCTCTTCCATTCTCAATTATTCTGTAGCTCTGTGCTCCAGCCTCAGCCCACTTAGGTTATAACAGCGATTATTCCTTCATCACAGCCTGTTAAATCTGAGCGCTGGGTCTGAAAACCCGTTTCCCCTTTGCTTTCTTGACCTGATCTGCCTGGCCAGCTGACCCGACCAGAGGGCTGCAAACTAGATTAGCATAGAATACTCTATCTGGCCAACTAAAGTGACTAGCAACTAGAAATTATATATGAAATCAACCAAGAGAAAGATCTGGCAGAAAAACAGAGGAAGCAGCTGGGCAACAAGATGGCCCAGAAGAAACAGGTCAGTAAGAGTAAAATATTGCAGGGAAAACAACAGTAAAGTCACCAGACAGCACTGTCCTGTGGACAACAGAATGGAAATTAAGCCCCAAAGTTTCACCATCCTTCTTAAGTCAGCTGTATTATACTACATAAAAATTGTGAGGTAACATGGGTCATTTCATAATCCATATATAAAGCATACTATTTCCCTTCATTGTGAATCCACATATGGATCATGACAAACTGCTACAGCCCAGAGAGCTATAGCCTGAACTGGCATTTAGAGGTTCTAACTCTGCTAAGGAGTTGGAAGTGATCACAGATAGCCTGAAAAAAAATACGCCTTTTGCTTCAGGGATATTAAAAAAGAAAAATATCCACAGGGAAAACTACACACACAAAAACTATGTTGAAAAATAAATGCTATTAAGGTTTCAAAGTCAAGCTCTGAAGACTTGAGAAGAAACAGTTACGGAACTCTAATTAAACACTATGACATAGGCTTTAACTACATGACTAAATACTACTTATCCACACAGAATCCAGCTTCCTTTAGAAGGCCCAGTGCCCACCAAAATGAACAACTGTTCAAAACCTTGCTTTTCCCACAATTATTGCGTGTCACCATGTCATATTTAATCAACAATTCAAACCTTGCTTTATTAACTCCAAGGAGAAGAAAATCAAGGAAGAGATGCAAGAACTATAATTTTGGTTGCCCAATTTGAGATCTTAAGTGCTCTGAAAAAAATCAGATCCTAGATAGTATAAAGCACAGCTCCCAACAGCCATATCATCACCACTTCAAAGCTTTAAATTTCCAAACACTTCTGTGCCTATGTGGTCTTAACAATATCCTTTTAAACACAGCTTGTGTATAATATACATCTAGACTGAGGTAAATTAGGTTACAGTTATGCAAGATATTTCTCTAAGTGCCATTCAAACCAGTAGGACTCCTCAGACACTTCAACATGTGCCTGAGTGTAAATACCTTACTGAATCAGTGCTTTTACATAGAGGCAGAAGAAAAGGATAGCTCACCTTTCTCACAAAATACACGTTGAAATGCCTCAATGTTAAGATTTGCATTTTATGAGGTTTCATTCAAATGAAATCGACTGGAATTTCACTGAGACAAGCTGCCTGTTCAGGAGAGTACTTTAAAGCACTTACCAAGTCCCATGACATACATAAGGTTTAGGTTAGCATTATCCTCAACTGGAAATGAGGTGACTAAACAATTTTCCTACTTAAGTTCAAACTGTGCTACCAGTTAGGTTAGCAAACTGATGGCCGCCAGCGTATATATACGAAAAAACCACACCATTCTATTTAAGTATTTTATATGTCTATGAGAGGCAGCATGACCTGACAGATCAGTTTTCAATCTGAGATTCTACTTCTGGATTCTACAACTAGCATTCCTTAGATAGTTATACTTCCTCTTGCCTCACTTTCCTCATTTGTAACAATTAAGTCTGACATCCTTTAGAATTGCTTTGAAATTTATTTATGAGACTATTACGTGAGATGAACTACACACATCAATACCCAAAAGCAAGCACAGCATAAAATACAATGCACACGCACCACTTCATTATTGAACCAAACAGTAAGATACTACAAAAACGTGAACCAAAACACAGGCTTACTGAAATGTTATGAAGTACACAAGCTTTGTTCATAATTTCAGTGACAAAAGAGACAGCAAGCACGGTGAGAGTCAGAAATGATTTATTTTAAACATCTAGTTTAATAATTTTAACAAACTAGTAATCTCTCCAGACATCTACAAATATATAATCTTCAGAGCATTTAGAAAAAAAACCAAACAAACCAACTTCCTCTGCTCAACTTGCTACGTATAGACAAATAGTTAGGAAAGTAGCAAAACAGCATGAGAATGCAGGTCATGGATGTGTTCACATTTAAGCCACCAGGATTGCTTATGGACACCCACTGCCCTGTGGTACATTCCCAAACAAGCAGAAGTCATGTAAGCCTTTCCCTGATGCTGTTTACCCCTCCCTTACAGAGAAGTGGGAAAGCCACCAAGCCTTCACCTACTCCCTCTTTTCCACCTGCACAAGTGGAGAAGAAAGCAGCCCTGACAGTTCTAAGCAGCTGACTATGAAAAGCAGCATTTTATAGTGCCAGAGATCCTCCATGCAGGGAAATTAGATCACTATGATTGAGCACAGAATTCAGAGAGGCTACTTACAGTGTTACTGATAGACTGTGTCTACACTAGTAAATCAAGCAATGCCAGGGACCATTCCTGGGAAACAGAACTCAGTCATGCAGACTGCTGAACTGCTACAGACTGGTGCAGCATCCTTCTAACCCAGGCAGCTACAGCTCTGCCATGCAACTCTTGGACGTGATTTCGGATTTAACACATGTCAGGAGCCAGTCCCAACCAGTAGCTTGTATTCAGCTACCCCATTCTGGAAGGCAGGAGAGTTTAGCAGCATTGACAAGGGCTAATCCGTGCCATTTCGCTTCAGGACCCAAGAGAACAGCCTTGGCTACATTTAATTAACTGGCAGAGAAACGGTCATAGCCTCTCCAGGCTTTGTCTGCTATTATTCTTAGAGGAAAAATTTAAGTGGCAAATGCAATGAAGTATACAAGCCTGATCAGCACCACCTGACAGAAGTCCTCTATACACTGTAGTATCCAAGAAGAAAATTAGAAATCAGTAGAGCTCATCTTGGCTTCTTCCTGTTTCCTCTGAGCAGACAGACCTTGCATATAATCTACTAATATCCACAGCCTCATTTCTTTTCTCAGTTTAAAAAAAAAAAAGTTCCATACATTTAACATGCAGTCTTACAGTAAGGCCACTCTCTAATAAATGAGTCATGCAAAATAGCGTAAGAAGCTGGGTTTCTGAGGGCTGATCATTCAGCAGTAAATATTTCAAATAAAAGTTACTTAAAATTATTATTATTCTAATTACTAGTCATTACCAAATCTGCTTCTGTGGACTAAAAATATAATTACTAGTGAATCTATTATGTTATCCTGGAAACATAGCTACAGCAATGTTGGCAAATACATTTTCACAATCAATAACCGCACAAAACAACAGTAAAAATACATTTGAGAACTGACAATACATGGCTATTCTGTATTGTCAATACTCTTTGAAATCTCCTTACAATTTCAGATATCTAGAAAAGGTCTACTTAAAACTGTCTGTTTCATAATCTGATGTCTCTGCCACCTTTGCTCTAATGTCAGAACGTACAAGATGTCCCAAAGAAAACGCGCTGTGCAAAACCCATTTGCCACTGTTTAAGCAGTCATGTTTTCAGTAAGGATAAACAATTTTGTTTAGCAACAGATCTAACTTGCCAGCTATAACTAGCTCCAACCGTTTAAAATGTGTATGTTACCTGTATCTTCATGCAAATCCACCGTTTTCTTGGAAAAGAGTTTTTACTGATTTACAAGGAAAACTTTAGAACATGGGTTGTTTTATATATATATATATATTAGCCTGCACTGCATTACTTGACTTTTAACAAAATCAAGTATGAAGAAAACCATGTGGAACACTCAAATAAAAATTACACACTCGTTTAGGTAGACAGAAAACCAATTGGTATTCTTTTAAATGAGCCGCTTCCTTTATTTTTTTTTTTTCCTTTTTTTCTCTCCAGGCGGGACTCCCCACATCGGGAGCAACACGTACACCACACCAGACAGCGGCGGGTCCCCCCCTCCACCAAGAGTTTTTGCACAAGAAAGAGTGAAGAGCAGGTGGCAGAAAGCAGCCAGCCCGCCAACCCCCACCTTCCCCCCCCTAACGAAGCGTCCCGCCTCAGGAGGAAGGGTCTCCTCCGCCGCTCCGAGCGGGCACTGGCCCGGAAGGTTTGGAAGAGCGGGGCCAACTCACCGGGGTGAAACCCGAGCCGGAAGCGCGGCCCCCACACACCGCCTCCACACCCGGCCCCCACCGCCGCCGGAGGAAACCTCCCCCCCCCCCCCCCCCCCCCCCCCCCNCACAGGGAGCCCGGCGGCCCGACGGGCGGCCGTGCCCGAGAGCGCCCACCCGGGGCTGGCAGCATTCCGCCCCCGGCCCCGCTCTGCGCCCCCGCCCCGGGCAGCGCCGCCTCCCCTCAGCCGCCGCCCAGCCCGCGCGCCGCTGACCGTTGCCCGCCAACGGCTCCGGCGGCGCCGCCGGGAGAGGGGGCGCCCGGCCGCCCTGGGCCCACGCAGCCTCCTCGGGGTGCCGATGCCCCGAACCGGCCTAGCCCACGGGCACGGACCCCCGGGGTCTCCCCGGGGCTGGAGCGCCCTACCGGCCGTGAGACCCCGGCTGGGGGAACCGGCCATAACCGCGCGGGGCGGTCCCCGCCGCAACTCTACCGCCTCCCGCCACCCGGACTGCCGCCCCCCTCGCATCAGGGGCAGCTGCAGCCCAGCCCCGCGGAACCGCTGCCGGCGGATCCAGCGCCTCGCCTCGCCTCACCTCACGGCGTGGCCGGTGCCCTGCGGAGCCCAGCGCAGCACAAGCCCGGCCTGAGCCCATCTCTCCGGGAAGTTTCCTGCCATCGCAGCGGCCGGGGAAAACAAAAGCTTCAAAGCCGGGAGCAGGAGGAGGAAGAGGAGGAGGAGGAGGAGGAGGACGGGCAGCACAAAAGCGTGGGGCATTGCTTGCTTGCTTGCCCGCCGCGCCGCTGCCCTCCGCTGCCGAACCCCCTCCCTCCCCCCCCGGAGGGCAGCCGGCTCAGCGCCGCCTCCCCATTTGCCTCGGCGGCGGCTCTGCTGCCAAAGCAGCGCCGCAGAACCGCCGGACCGAGGAGCCGGCAGGCGAGCCAGCGCCTGCCTGCCTGCCTTCCCTCCCCTTCTCTCTCCCTTCCCCGGCCGCCCGTCCCGTTCGCCGCAGCGCCGCCGAGCCGAGCCCCGCCCGCGCCCCCGCCCCCGCCCGCGCCGCAGCTCCGCCTCCCGGGGGCGCGCGCGCGCAGGCTCCGGCCCGGCGGCGGCGGCGGCGGTGGTGGGCGCTCTGGTGGGCGCTCCCCGGCGGGGCGGCTCTGCACCCGCGGCTGGTCGGTCGGTCGGTCGGTTGGTTTCCGAGCCCTGTGCCCCGCACCTGCAGGCAGAGGGGCCGTGGCGTAGGCCGGGCTTAGCCGCTCTGCAGGGCCTCCGTTGGTTTGTCACCGCCGAGCAGGCTGTTCCTGTAAAGTTGGAGACGCCTCTTTTAAAAATCCAGGTAAAAGAGATGCTGGGAGCAGGGTTAACAAATGCAGGGGAGGCTCCAAGCCGCCTGCCGGGCAGGGCCATAAATATGATATGCGCTTGGTGGTATTGCAGTCCTTGGCGTACATAAAGGGAGAATTAATATAAAATATCTCTTAAGAGTCACCGTCTCAATCATACAGAGTTGCGTGTGATTTTTAAGGACTAAGACAAGCCTTTATGTCTTCTCATTGCCCGCATAGCTAACTCGGTAAGGAGGAAGATTTGCCAAATACGATATAGTTGCAAGGCTGAGGTCGCACAGTCGTGGTATTGGCGGCCGTATCACCTCCAGACTGGGGTGGGGTGACTACTGATGCTGAGAAGCGCAAGGCAATAGATCACAATTTCAGGCCAAAGTCTACGTGGTTCGGGGTAGCTTACTGTGGTGGTTTTAGCTAGTCTTTTTATTTTCATAATTAAAATATGTATTATTGGCAAGACTCACTATATCATATTAAATGGGTGTTACAAGGATGTAAGTTGATATGAAAACACTAATATTACAAAACTTGATGTCTGAACCAGGAAGAGTCTTTCACAATCCCTTTTCCTATTCAAACTGCATTTACCCGATTGCCAGCTAACAGGTCTCTAGATCAGATCACGACTGCTCGCAGCAAACTCGGAACGAGAGCAGAGAATAAGGAAGCTTCTCGGTCTCCCAAATGGATCTCTTAAGCATGAAGCTGATGGGATGCCAGCAGAATGTTAGCAGCTACATCCACTGATACTGCTTTGACTTTTGAGAAGTACAACTCTCAATTGAGTTCAGCTGCGCTGCACCCACAAGGCTATAGTTGAGAACCGTACGGCAAATCTGGAGAGAAAGCAATTCTTTCTGGCTGCTTTAAAAATTCTTGACCAAGTAAAATTATTTCTTTATTCTTACATCTTCTTTAGCAAGTGAGTGTTAGCACTTTTTTGTTGTAACTTCCTATCAGAGGAAAATAACTGTTAAGTTCTACTGCTCATTTTGAGCATAGAAAGAAAAAAAGCAAACCTGTGGGCTCTGTTTTCTGGGATGTGCTCTGAACTTCTCCCATCTGAAAGAAGCATAATTAACCAGTGAGAAACTGCCCCACTGGGGCTTCTCCTTTGTTTTACTGTGGTTGGCTAAAGTCTTTAAAGGCTTTTTCTAGCACAGGGGAGACATGATATATTGATTCAATTTGAAAATCCTCAGATATTATCACTGCACTCCATCTTGTGGAAGAGGCAACAACACATTTTAAAATGATCCTATAGTGGTTTTTTTTGAGTAATTAAACCTAACAATGTCTGGTTCTTACTGCCAAAGCAAGGAACTAAATGTAGCAGTGGATGCAAGTTGTTGTTTAATTCTCAATCTGCTTAATTGTACCCAATGGATTTGTGTAAACGTCCCTTGGTTTTAGGTATGAGCTTCATGTCTCCTTTGTTTTGGAGAGGAGCTTTAGGAAAGCATTCGAAGAGTCTAATTTGAAAAGAGAAACTAAAGCAGAAAGGAACCTGCTTTCTAGGTGAGGTTGCCAAGGAGCACCCCAGATTTGGGAGAGTTATCTTAAGGCCGAAGAAGCAGACAGGTGGAGCAGGGATGGTGATCTTTGGGGTATGTGGCTGGGATAAAGCCTCTGCTAAGCAGGATTGCTCTGTAGGGAACTGGCTGGGTTTGGTGTGTTTTTTTTTTTCTTACCCCTATAATAGGTACAGTAATCTAGCTGTATCTGGGACGCTGTATTTTACCACAAAACCCCCAATGATGAAGTTCTCTCTGCCCTTCTGAAACAGCCTTTTGTGGTTTGTGACCTTTTTCCCCTTGATGTTCAGTGCTACTTTGGGAAATTGGAATAGGTATTGAGGTGACAAATGTGAACCATAGCAAAGGCATGTTCATACATATTTGTGTTTGGCCGGGTGCAGAGAAAATTGAGCAACTTATCTGGATTCACAGCTATAGAAAGGTTAACCTTATAATAGTTGCCCTAGGACAAGGGTAAAGAGAAAGCCATTTAACTTTAATGAATAACTTAAAATACAAAGGGCTAGTTATTCCAGCTGTTCCTTGGACAGAAGGAAAAAGGTTTTCTTGAGAAATGACTGAGAAAAGCTTAGTCATTCAGACCCAAAAAAGCAGGGAAAAACAGGTCTTGCGCAGGAAGAAGTTAGGACAAAATTCTATTGTACAAATGAGGATCCTCTGACTTACCTCACCCCAGAAGCAGGTTCCACAAGGAGGCTAAATTTAATTAGCAGATGTGAACTGTGCTTTTTTTTTTTTTTCCAGAACTCCCCCCTCTCTTGCAGTAACAGTAATGTACATGCCTCTCCCTGGGATGTGGTATGGAACAGCAATGCTGAATGAAGCACTGACCTTTTTTGGTTTGTTTACCAGGGAAGGGCTTGGACAACACAGTGGTCAACTTGCTGCTTGCCGGTGTGCTTTACTGCTCCAAACTGTGCTGTGTCCAGTCAGGTAGCATTGATCTGTTTTAAGTAATGCCTCAGTGCAAACAAGGCCTTAAAAGTGGAGTGTCTGTTTCTGTCTACTATTGTAACAGTGGAGACAGGTCTCATTAATTCCTGAGATAATATGAAGGGCGGGGAATCTTCGTTGACTACGGTATTTGCTAGCCTTTTCCAGACTCCTTGATCATTTTCCTAGAGCAATGACTCATCACTTCATCACTGCACTGGTTACATTAAATTGTTATTATTATTATTACAATAAAAGTAACATAATGCTTATGCTAATTCACTTTGTGTGCAACTGTCAGAATTCTTGAAACAGTTGTCAATTGAAAACATCCTGCATGAGCATTTCAGCATTATTTAGACTTTTCCTGATTATTCTATTCATATTTAAGATATTTAACTCTGATCAGTGATGATTTTCAATATAGCATGTGAAAACTCAGAGCAAATGGTCAGACCTTTTTGTGAACCCATTAGTATTGTTTGAAGGGAAATCAGGACATAACATGACTGCTTTTCAGTTTTTACTAAAATTCAGCCTCACAGGTTTTTTTCTTACAGAACAGGCCAAAGAGTAATGTTGGGGCGGGGGTGGCAGGGAAGACTTGCCCAAAAGAAAAGGTGTGCTTGTTAGAAACATTGAACATGGGTGATAAAATGATGTAGTTAGATTATTTTTTTTTTCCTAACAATAGCAAGAAATCGTGCAGGTAAACCGGCAAAAAAAAAAATGTTCAGACATTTTTTATTTGCACTTATTTTATTAAGCAGTTAGTTGTATGCAACCCCAAATGTCTTGAGTTTCAGGCTGTCTGAACTCTCTGCCATGAAGAAAAAGACTTCAAAATGTAGTTTCTGGTATATCCAACAAAAAAACCTTATCGTCCCTTTTGCCTGATTTTTCTTTGCAATAGAATGAATTTGAAGACATGAAAAAACACAGCATAGTGTAACAACGAAGTACCAAAGTCTGACCTTGGTGGGGTTATTCATGTGCTTGAAGTTCCACAAGTATTTTGTTCTGCCCATGTGTGGAATGCAGGCAGGCTCACCACAGTAACTGGAGTGAGCGAAGAAAGACTGGGTGAGTAAGGATTATAGTGAAAAAACAGACTGCTATTTTGAAATGGAAATTTATGACATTTATCTTAGAATTGATGCAGAAGGCTTGTGAACTCGAGCTGAGTTTGAAATGTAGCATGAAAACGCTTTCACACCTTTCTCTAGAAAAATGAGGTCCTCTAGAGCTGCTTTTGCAGCAAACTGGAGCAAATATCAACCAGTCATTTCCTCACAGCTTCAGTCCTTCATTTTCTATCTTGTTTTTATTCTGAGAGAAAGAGAGAGAAAGAGAAAGCATTTGAGCAAAATGTGTGTCATTGCCAAGCAAATATGAGATCATTTATTATGTAATTTCAGGTATCGCCATGCATTCGGTGTCTCTTGTCTTCTCTTTTGGCCATCTGACTCCTATTGAAGTCGTTCCTCTTGTATTTCTCATAGCAAAAATGGGAAGATGGTCAACAACCCTCATAAATTCACCTTCCTTTGAAGGCCATTTGCTGCTTCAGTTGCTGCTGTTTGCCTTTGAAGGAAGATAAACCAAAGCTCTATTGCATCTGTGCGCCGTCCACATTGCTATGAAAAAAAATGCTTTGGGAAAATTCAGCATTCAACTTCTGATCTATAAGACCCTGAAGACCTCTGTAACTTAAATCCTTCAGCAACTTCAGCAAAGAATGAACATGAAATAGTGAGTTTAAAATAAAATTTTGTGTTCAATGGTTTTGATAAGAATATAAACATTTTGCTGTGGTGTTGCACGTGATTTTCAGTTCTTTTTTTTTTTAAAAAAAACAGATACTACCTATTTTAATTACACCTGGGATTAGCTAATTTTCAAATTCTTTTTAAGTTCCCTTTGTCCTAAATATGCCTCACCATTTTTAGAACAGCACTAGTAATTTAATGGTGATTTTCATATGTGGAGGTTTTTACAACTGGCACTCCTCAGAGAGAAAGAAGATGTCAAAGAACATATGTGAACACAGGAAACGCCCCATTGGATTGGACTGGGGATCCTTTTTTTCTCTGACAGCGGCAAGAGACCCTGGTGCACATCAGGTATTTTGAGTGCACATCAAATGAGGCAGGCTGCAGTCTCTCCTCCAGAAATCCTCATTGAAGTTCTAGCTGCACTTTTTCCTCTCAGCTTTTTATTTATATACTCCCTAACCAAGGCCCTTCCAAGTTGCAGGACCTCCTCATCAACCTCTTCCAGACCCTGTCCCTGTTGGTTATTCATGTCACCAGAAGAGGGACACTGGATTGGTGGGATCCTGGTGACTGTGGGACCTGTGTCCATTCATTCCATCATCCTCCCACATCTCCAGGCAGAGCATGACTGGGCAGCATCCANGGCAGGTGATGTCAGGGTTCCCCTGCTTCATGCCCTCCTCCAGTTCCCTATCTCTGTAGTTTCGATCTTGTAACTCTTTCCCTTCTTTCATTTGTTTTTCATTGTAGTTAATTTTTTCTCATGTTTTCGTTATGTTCAGCCCTCTCCCTTCTTAACAGGGCTTCAAGGTTTTGCTAATACGTACCTAAACAGAAAAGCAAATAGAAACAGCACCAGTAGGAGAAACTACTTGTAGACTGCACACAAGGTTGGCCGCCTTTTTCAGGCCTTTTTCTTGGCTTCCATAGCTGTTAGGAAGGTAAATCCTTGCCTAGTCCTTTTACTATCCATTTTTGGACCTATTGTATATGAACTTGTCCAATTCCTGTTTGAAGCTGCTGTTGGGATATGCTTCCACAACCTCTTTTGGCAACAAGTCCAGAAATTCACTAGCCACTGTGTAAAGTAATGTATTCTTTTTAAGTGTTTTAAGCTAATTTCATCAAGTGAGCCAAACAGTGATTTGCTGAAAAATGGTTCCATATTAATCTTTTCAGCCACTTCCATGATTTCATAAACCTTGAACAAGTCTAACCACAGCACTCTCCTTCCCAGTTGAAAAGTCTCAAATTTTTTAGTCTGATCTCACTAGTCCCTTTAATCCCTTTAATAATTTCAGTTGTCTTCTCTGTATCTTCCCTAACTACCATGTCCTTTTCCAGATACCAAGACCAGAACCATACAGAGCATTCAAAATGTGGATACAATAGAGTTACACTAGAGTTGAGGCAAAATGATGCTCTGTCACTGCTATTTCAGATGGTGCCAAACACCTTTTTTGCCTTTTGTTTGAATGCTACTACAAATTCCCCCGGTGATTTCAGAGAACTTCAGTCTCAGTAACTCTAACATTTCTTTTCTGAGTTGTATCTCGTTGTTAGATCTGGCAATGCTATGTGACAATCTGTGTGCTTCAGAGAAAGGCAACTTATTTAGCCAATTAAAAAGTATTGTTAATTTTTAGAAGTGTCGTTACCCTATGGTCCCAGTGTTGTAGGTCTTCCAAAGGAACAGCTCTATCTTGAGTGAAGTGGAATTCTTATTTAAATAAGCTCAAACAGATCTTTGGTATGAGGTAGATGAGTTGAAAATGCTGTAAATGTAGATCCTAGATAGGAAGACAGCAGAGAGATCAAATTAGAGTTACCTTTGGAACAGTACCTGAGTTGTGCAATAGAAAAATTAGCTTCTTCCTTTGTGGCTGGTGATCTCCATGCTGAGTATATAGAGGAGAGGAATGGATGCTCCTTAAACATCATTCATAGGTTTTTATTTCTTTTCTTAATTTCATTTCTAATGTTTAGATGCACAAATGCCGAAAGTGAACAATTAGGAGGTTGTTATCGGAGACTGTGTGACATTGAGCTGTTTGTGTGTGTATGTGTGCATAGAGCCCTCATATGATGCACCCTTTGACTTGTAGGCCTTGTACTAGAGTTCAGAAAAACAGATACAGGCTGAAGAAATAAATTTTTCTTATCCATTTCACTTAGAAAAGTAATGGCTTTCTAGCAGTCAGATATTTTGCATATTGCATTTTGCTTGGCACGTTAGTTCTTGTCTATTCAGTATCCACATGAAACAATAATGTAGGGCACCTTTAGACAGTTGCACAGACAGCAGGCTATTCTTTTATAAGGCTCTTTGCTGTTTTAGTTTTGTATTTTAAAAATCCAGACATTTTAAATCAGTTTTCTAGTAAATAAAAGAGGGTACTACCTGTTGGATTTTTGGGGGACAAGGTTATAAAATATCCAAAGAATAAGTAAAATATCCATTTAAAAATTAATAATTTGACACTATTCTGTTTTTATGAATGCTGACTCCTGGGGTGACAAGGATTGTTAATGTGAACGCTCTATGTCCTTTTAAAGTGACTCTATGTTATTAAAAGTAAACATGTTTGAAGAGTCAACCTTTTGCTAATGATCAGCATACTCCTTTCCCTTTTTGTCTTCAAATAGACCAGCTGACGCCAGCTCTGATTTATTTTTTTCTTGTACAGGGAGGAGGTGGTTACAGCAAAGATGTATTATAACCCACAAACTTGGAAAAATAAAACCATCCTTTTTGCACTCTCAGATCATGTTTACTGAGGCATATTTCTCCTGATTGCTCTATATAAAGTCCTTTCTAATATTATGATTGATGCCTATAAATGCATAGGCAGTGAGATGGCAATCACCAAGGAGCGAGAAGAGCTATGAATAAATTTAGGCTTGAAATTTAGAACATCTCTAATCATCAGAAGAATCAGGTTCTGGAACAGCTTTTCAGCAGAAGTCATGGTGGGATGAACTCTTTTCAGTAAAAAGATGACATCTGTGATTTCTAGCTCTGCCAATTTAATCAGAAGGCTGTAACACAGCCTGGAGTCTGCCTTTCTTGTGCAGAACAACAACAACAACAAAAAACACCCTGAATTCTACAGTCTGAGCATCCTACTGTCTATGTGGGGACATAGTTACAGCTCTGTCTTAGGGATTAAAAGGAGAAAATCCACATTCTGCTCTGCTACACCTTGCCTTTGCAGGGAGTGAGCTCTTACTGAGCTGTGGAGTTGTGTTTAATAACTTTTGTGAAAGCATCTATGGAAGTTTTAGACTGCTTTTCTGCTGGAGGGCACTGTCATCAGAGCTGAGCCGGCAGAAGGGCTTGTACAAGTGTTTCTTATTTGCTTCAGCAAAAGGTCAGCCAAGATTAGCTCAAAATACATTAAGCAATAGGTTAAACGACGCCAGCTGACTTTGTGCAGAAGTAGATTAGGAGTGCCCACAGAGGCCGTTCTACAGCTGAGCTCCAGAAGCAAGTGAACTCTGAAAGAAAGGACAGGAACAGCTTCTGCCATTTCTGTGGTGACTATCTGACACAGCCCAGTAGCAGTAGCTATGCAACCAGTTATTTCTGCTGCAATCTGAATGATAGTCTCTGTGTGGTGAGGACCTTTGAAATATTAAGCTTACAACATTTCTGGACAGGGTGAACACACTTTGCTTTCAGATTTATGCATTCTCAGATGTTTTCCTGTGGCACACTGAGAAATGCCTGATAGATGGCAGGAAAAATCAATGGACGGTATAGACCTGTGGGTCTAACTCAAAAACTGCTGTGCTTCCTTTCACACTGCCCTGAAGCCCATTTCTTCATGGCCTGTTTGGGTGCCTCTGTACCACACCGCTGGTCCTTGCAAGTTCTGAAATGTTGGTGAAAGGGTGTTTGACTCCTTGACCAATGAACATCTCGTTCTGGCGAGTCAACCACAAAGCTACCACACAGTTTTAGCGTGGCACTAGTGCTGGCACGTGTTAGCCCAGTGTATTCTTCTTAAGGGTGATCAGTAGATGCTTATGAACAGCATGAGAAACAGGTTATGTACCAAATTATTACGTCTGGTTTCCAGCAGTCAGTCACTTCTGGACTTCCCAAATCACTTGTTCTTCCTAGATGTTACATCCCGACTGCTGTGTTTAACTGCTACACGTGGACTTCTTTTTTAATCTACTTATACTTTTGACCTCCATAACATCTCATGGCAATGAGTTCCAAAATTTAATTATACATTACAAGAAGGAATGGCTTGCAGGGCTGACAATGCACAGTAGCTATGCGTTCCTCAAGGCCTGTTTGCCATTTTAGTGTCCTCATTGCAAAGTTCCATCCTACAGGGACACATACAGAAGCTAGAAATGGAAAAGATCCATTATATCATAGTGTTAGCTCCAGCCTTAATAGAAAATGTTTCAGTCACAGCTTGACATGATAACATCAGTGTACTTAAGAGATACAGCAGGTCTCAGAACAGTCTGCAGGGTGCGAAAACAAAACGACTTTTACAGCCTCCGGGGTGTTTTTCCTCAACAGAACGAACAGGGCAGGATTTGTGTTAGAGCTACTGTGAGCATCTCTTTTGGAATAGTTGATATTTTGAGTAGGCCTGTCATCTTCCTGACAATTGTAGTTCTAGAGGTATTTCCTATTCTTCTTCAACAGTTGCTAGAATAAACCTGTGTGCATTTGTTCATGTATGCATTACAGAGATGACATTGTTATATTGCTAAATCACAGTTTGTAAGCATCTTCATGGGGAATACAGTTGGTTTTCACTACCATAAACAGTGGTTAAAGAAGAGGCAATAAATGGTTGAAAGCTTATCATAAACCATCAGTCTAGAAGTAGAGCTCAGTCTTAAACCACAAAGGTAGTAAATCACTGCGGTAATTTTCTAAGGATTACACAGGATTGTCTCTCACTTGAAGTTGTTTGATCAATAGTGGGTTTCTTTTTTTCCCCAAAGCTTGTTTTCTATTTCAAAGAAGTAGGAATTTAGAGAAGCATTAAATCACTGTGTTTTAGATCACATTAGATCATCACAATGGCCATGTCTAAGATTATATAAAGTATGAAAATAAGGATAAAGGAAGAACTCAGCATACTGATAAACTATTGAAAGACAAAATTTGCTCTGGAATAATTCAGAGGAAATAAAGATCAGTTAGTTTAAAGAAAAACTCCTTTGGTAGTCTGCTGGGGGCTTTTTCTAACAGATAACACGAACACCACTGCAGGTTTATATAATACTTTTATTTAGTGGTAATGCAAAGTGGTATGCAGATGGTATATGGGATTATTTCATGCATCTCTAAAAAGCAATCTCTTCTTGAGTAGAAAAATTGTAATTATTCTCTGTCAACAATAATACACTGTAGGCTGGATCAGCAGTGTGGTTTCAGGATATCTGAGGTATAATTCCATCTATAGGCAGAACATATAAGCTACTGTCTGTTTTCTTCTTTTGAGAAAATGGTAAGAAACAAATGTTGAAGAAAATGTCTAACTATAAACTGGAAAACCTTCCTGCAAACCAAGCCTCAATATCTGATTAAGATATAATGGATTTTACATTCACTCACCTATTTTTTT
>RSEF01000003.1:80792518-80806138 GCA_003993805.1 Himantopus leucocephalus | reverse complement strand
TTTTTTTTTTTTTTTTTTTTTTTTTTTGGTGGTGTTGCTAGATAAGTGAAGAGAATTAAGGCTCTAATAGCTGAGTCTTGTCAATTGTAATTTGTGGCAGTTTGACATAAATGCATCCAGCTTTCCACCTGCCTCTGCTCATGTAGCAGAGCTGGTGGAGTAGATCATGTGTCTGCATTTTGGCTTGTTGTAGGTACTGTCATGGGATGTCAGTATGGTTTTGCACCATAATGCCAATGAGATGGTGGCAACACAAGTGTTGCCTGTACTCTGGGGCAATAATTTGTGGCAGAGCATGGAGCATACAGGGAAGGGGAGTGGAAGCATCTTCTGTGCCATAGATTGCTTCAGTGAATTATGTTTCTGCATGTTGTCCTGTCACTGGTCTGTGTTCTGTGAATATTGAAAATTGTTGTTGGAAAGCCATGGAATGAGTTTTCATAGGCTGCATCTTTAGTTTTTTACTTATTTATTCCTTCACCCAGGTAGTGAGAGAGATTACTATGTGATTATTATGTAATTATCAAGTAGCCCAGAGCAAACCAGACCAAGCCCTGAACACTTAAAAGGAGGAGAAAAAAAAAAGTGGTAGTAGAGCTATGGTGATCTGAAGATATGACAGAGGTGAAGAGTGGGATTTTGTTGTTCGTTTGTTTTGGGTTTTTTGTTCTGTTTTTTTTCTGAGCCAGCTGATAAAGTTTATGGGAGGGAGGAAAAAAGGACAAGGCTTCCGAACAGAAGTGATTTTTTTGCTTAGACCTGAAGAGGGCACAGAAGTCTAAACACTTTTGTGTTTCTTTTCTAATTCTATTTCCAGTCCTAATTAAAGTTCAGAGATTAAAAATTATTTAAGATCCTCTTTTTAGGTGTTTTTCCTTGAAACAGAGGCTTTTCTCCAAATAAGCAAAAGTTGTGTCTCAGACTAAGGAGGGTGGGGAAAGGTTGACGAAAACCTTGAGCTGTAAATTTAGAACCTTTTGTTTAAAGGAAAAAAACAAACCAAACCAAACCTCTATCTGTTCTCAGTTAAGATTATTTTCCATCTGTTTATCTGTGTGATACACACATTGGAAAACTGTTAGAAGAAACAGACTTTATGAAAACATTCAGTCCAATGGATTTACAACCCCTTATGCACCTTTTCTAGATAGATGGATGACAATCAAGTGGAAACTGTGGATCAGTCTCTCCTTGCCTTTTGATACACGATGTCCTGTAGCAATACTGGCTTGGGGTACTCATGATCCCTCTACCCTCCTGCTGCAGCTTGTTGCTCTCGTGTTTTGCTGGCATCACTGTTTGTGGAGGTATACTGTGGACTGGATCACCAGCGTGCCTCTTAAAGCTTTAAGGAAAACAAAACAAAACCCCCTAAAAATTAAAATCAATCTCACAGAAGTCTCTGTGCACTCTTAAGCCAGGTCAGGCAAGAGAAGGAAGTACAGAAGCCAGCGTTGCTGCTGAACTTGTCCCCATTCTGTCTTGAAAGAAGAGCAACCAGTTGCTTTGCCCTGTAATGAATATATGCAGACTAGAGAAAGACGTGTTGATGATGCTTAGTTTTCTTTCATACAGTAGAGGGTAAAAGGTGTTAAATTAGTGTTTTTATTTACCAGATTCTTTCACTGAATTGGAGTAAGCAAATGTTTTTACTGCAGCTTGCCATAAATAAACAGAAGGGTGTTTGGAAATCCTGACCAGCTTTTGTGTAGGAGAGAGCAGTCATAACAAAATGGTTCTGTGAGAAACTGAAAACAAATAAAAGATGAGCTGTTATTCATGGTTTACAAAAGCAGAAGAGATTGTGCACAAAAGCAGCAAGTTATTTTCAAATACTGAAACCCATTGTTGGCAAACCTGGGACAAATTTCAGTAATGTTTCATGTTCTCCTGTTCTCAGTCTTTAGATGATCTGAGGAAGCCAAAGGCAATGATTTTTAACCAACTGTGGCCATAGAGAAAGGTGAAAATTTTCTCCAGCTACTCCATTCAGTACTGCTACAAGTCTTTTGAATCTCCCCAAGTTATTGTCAAGAACTTTTCCTACCTGTTTCTGAGTGTTACAATCTTGCAGTCACTTACAATGTTGCAGTTAGCTAAAGCAAAGAATCCTTTCCACTAACAAAATTTTTCACATCAGGAAAACTCTTCCTTTAGCACTTGAATGAGATTATTTCCTACTACATTAAAATAATTTTCCTTATTGTTTTGCGTTCTTGGCATTTTTCAGTCTACCATTACTGTACAAAGTGAGAGGTAGGCAATACTCAGATGAGCAGAGTATTTCCAGTTGCGCAGCTGAAGGATGGATGGATGTGTTTGTGAGGGGTTTTTTTTTAAGTAGGCGATGTTAAATGACACCAAATCCCAAAATCAATATTCCATTTTTACTTTATACTGATACTTAGTTTTTGTGACTGAGTAATGTCCGAGTATCTTAACAGCTGATAACTCACATGAACTGTTTTCATGCAACCACATCTGTGCCGCAAAGAAACTCTCTAGCCTTAAAAGACAAGGGTAGACTCAGACTAGAAATGAAGCTGATGAAGTGGAAAGAAAACTCATGCCTGAAGCTTCACCTTTTTCTTAGTTATTCCTTATGTGGAGGAGAAACCTACCTTAAGCAATCTTGGGATCTTCACAGAGAATCTCTTGGTTGTATGGTTCCACTGGAACCAAGTAGGCTGGAAAACTTGAACTATAGATCAAATGCTTTTGTGACTGTGATGGTAGGAAAAAGAAATTTAATCTGTTTTACAGGAAGGATGAAACCTTCCATATAAACACATAATTAGGGTGTACAAGTTGATTATGCTGTGTAGAAATACCCACTTAACTATGAACAAAGTGGCAAAACCTATAGGAGCAGTACGGTTAGTACAGTGTTTGGCATGGGTAATGTTGAGAAACTACTTGGATGTCTCTGCAAGCCTGTGCATTGGACTGTGTTGAATGCAGGTGAGGTGATGATATTTTAGGAATTGCAGATTGGTGAATTCCAACCCAGATTCAAAAATTTTATTGTCTGCCTGTAAGAAATGGACTTCAAAGACCGTACTTACATAATGATAAATCGGGGAAATACTCTGGTCCAAGCAGTATTGCTGTGTCAGATTTCAAGTCATCTCTGGGAAGGTTTGTATTGCCAGTAGTGCTTACTGAAGGAATTTCATAAATACTTAAGGTCAAATAGCTTTTAGTTTTTGATAATCTCTAGTTTGTGCTCTTTCTCTCCTGGAAGCAGGTGGGAAGAGCCTTTGCTTGGTTATCTCAGAATCCATATAAATACAGAGGTAAAAGCTTGCATTTGTTTTTCAAATATAGCAAAGCTGCACGAGAGCATGCTGCAAGGCTAGTCATAGCAGTGATGCAACAACTTCTGTCTGCTCACTGTCTGGCAACACTGTCACATCTAAGAGTTAAAGTGCTGCAAGGTAGAGAGGGATCTTTCAAACCTGTTTTTGCATTATTTATGTATTTATTAGAGAACAGGTGTCTCCTGATTGGGTAAGGGTGACTGTAGTGTTGTCAGGTAAATGAATGAACCTGGCCAAAGCTCGAAGTGAACCCTTTGTTTGGTTATAGTGATTCAGGTCATCTGGATGCAGTCCTGCACTTCTTGGCTGCATTCATTAAGTTACTGTCCAAAGATGGAAAAGAATCAGTGAGTCTGTGCTTAGTGCTGGATCATGTACAATACAACTACTCAGTTCATTGGCAAGGTGAGGAGCAGTCTGTCCCCTGCAAATCCTCTGATTCAAATCCAGGGTTTTGTGTGTGCCATTTGGTAAAGTGAGAAATCAAACACCATTTAATTATCCTCTTAGTCCTTGGATCTATCTGCAGTATCCTTGGGCTTAGTCATTGGAGGAGATGGGTGGGCGCTTCAGGCCTTTTTTATGCCAGTCAGCACCTTTTGGGCCAGTGTGTCCCTGTTCCCAGCTCAAGACATTGATGAATAGCTTCCATTTGTCATCTCATTCAATGGCTTTTAATTTTAGCATTGCCAGCCTCGAGCATTCAAACACTGAAAGTCAGTTCCCAGACATCAGTAATTAAATAAATTCAGACACTTTCCATTAGAAGTTGTAAGTCTGGTGTTAGATTATGTTTTTAAGCTGCTCTTAGTAATTGTCAAACCTATAAACTTTATTCTTTGTTTGAAATGAAAGTTTCAGGTGCAGTTTGATTCCAGGAGATACATTTGGTGACAGGGAAGGAAACCACCGTGACTGCTTTATTTTGGCTTTTCCTTACCTTGAATTATGTTTATTTTCTGATCACTGCTTACCTTTGATTGCAATAAAGCTTTTCTGTAGTGCTAGAGACTGAGTTAGCATTTTCCTTCTGAATAAGTCTGTGTGAAATTTTCATCTAGAAAGTCGATTGCTTTTAGTGGTGATGCTGTCCCATTGATTCTTCTAGAGCTGTACTAGCACTGATATGTTTAAATTTTATTATTTGCTGTGGACCAAATATAGAGGCAATATAGCTTCCATGTGAGTTAGAGGCTGGGAATCTAAACTAATGAAAAAGTAATTGAAATAAAAGGAGATCTTAAAGTGGTGTGATACAATGCAGAAGTCAGAATAATATAGTAAAATACACTAATTCAGACTGCTCCCAAGCAAGTTAAGGTATTAAAGCTTATGAAGTTTGTAGCATATTAAAAAAAGCAAAGTAAAATAGTATTGTTTTGTTGGGCATATGCAGTTTAATTTGGTCATCGTTCCTTTATGAAGGGATTGCCCCTTATATGTCAGTAAACATTGCTCTTGCTCGTTTAAAAGTTCATAGCAGCTGAAATCAAATGCTTTACACTCAAACAAGAATCATTATTAAGAAGGTAATCTCTGATCATGCTGATACCAGCAATATTTAATGTGTTTTAAATAATTAAAAATGCTAATGTGAGATGTTGTAGATAAAGCAGACAGTTAAGGCAATTAACAGCATAAGATCTAGTCAAATGAGGATTTTGATGTAAATTCTCTTCCACTACCAAAAAAACCCAACCCCCAAATCCAACCAACACCTACATGAAAAAAACCTCTGTAATGCAAGTCTGCAAACTCTATGCTAAATTGAATTGCTAAAAAGGTTGTGTGTCTTTCAAACTTAATCAGAGCTTTGACTTCTCGAAGGACTTTAATAACATTTTTAGGGATGAAGGAACCGTTTTGTCCTTAAATGTGTCCACAGAGAAAAGATTTTGGGGAAGAAATCTCCTCAGGGCTCTCTTGTAGAGTTTTGGTGTCACCATACCCAGGAAAATCTTCACTGTTTTCTGGGATATGATAATAATGGTAATAGGCCACTGTTGTTCTAGTTGTTATTCGTGGTTTCTTTTAATTTTTAATTATTTCTCTGCCTGGCAGTGTGGTTTTGATAGAGGTGTCTGACATGGCCTCTAGGAATTCTGTCTTGAAGCATGCCCACAGGAAGATGCAACCGCTGGCTAAGTTGGCTTTATGTTCAACACCATTGATTTGGTGTTGAGTGAAGTGCATCTTCTCCAGGGACTGCCCCTATCTTCGCGCAGCTGTGGCTTGCTTGTTGCCTCACTGCTTTTTCTAGATCTTCTCATCCAAACCCAAAGTCGTGTTCCATACTGAAATCCTAGGTATCGGGGAGAAGTTTAATAAGTTACTGCCTACTGTGTAAGGAACTTCACTCCTTTTATTGCAAGATCATTAAAATATGAATGGTTGATTATTTCAACATGTAATTTCTTCTTTCTTCACTAGCGGGAATGCTTTACGCTTATGTACCCTTGGAAAACTGCTTGTCAATAGCTAGGCATTTCATAATTTGCCTAGCTGCATCTGTAGGATTGATCTAGCATTCATATTTCACTAATTTTTTTCAAATATGCAGCAGCATTTCTACTAGCAAGCTATGAAACATTGCAATAAAAAGATTCACAGAAATATAGGCTGTTAAACTATGAATTTAGTCTAATTCTCATTGAAGACCTGGACCAAATTATTGATAACTTTGAAAACAGCAACATTTGACCTGAAATAAATAGTAGGATATGGTATATTTTGTGGAAGTTAAAGGTTACTCAGATTTTTTTAATTCAGAATACTCACTATTTGCTGTGGCTTTTGCAGACATCATACTTAGCAGAATTCTCTTTTGAGAAGGCTTCTTACTGTGGTCTAATGCGCTTTACTTTTGACCCTTGGCAGCATTGCACTTTAAAGCAAAAATCTTTGTGATTGTTGGGCATTTGTGCAAGGTGCTTTTATTGGTTTGGAGTTCCTTTAAGTGATGAACGTCTGTCAGAGAACTTCTTGAAAATACCCTGAATGAAACTTAAGGTACATAACATAATTTCTTTTTCTTCTTGTCTGGAGTCATTCAGGGGTCAATTTACTTACCTAAACATGGATGTCTAGTGCCATTTGAGCTACCGATCCAAAAGAGGCTGGATGTCCTCTGTGTCCTATGTCATATCTCTCATCTCCCCAGGGAGATGTCTGCGTTACTGCAGGGGGTCTGAAATGACAGTAAATGTCTGTATGTTATCAGCAGAATTTGTCTTAATTGAGCTTAATTGCTAAAAATAAAAAACAGTCTGTGCATGTATTGCTTAAAACTATTATTTTTGTTTATCAAGTGAAATAATCATCAAACTTGATATGAATGGCAGTTGCACCAGAATTGCTACTGAGTTTTCCTTTCCTTAAAAAAAAAATAAAATTCTTGCTTATCACAAAATACTTTTTTTAGTGTTACAGTACATTTGCTTTGGACTGGTATTAATTCTAGCCAGGAGTTCAAAGGATTCTTAGGCTGTTGTAATAAATGGAAAGGCTGCAACTCATAAATGTGCTGTACCAGGACACTTGAAGAGGGATGTGGAGGCATGTGCACTCACTATGGTTTTCATAGAATTTCCCCTTTTTGCCCCTCCTGTTTCCTTTTAAGAGATAAAATCTATTCAAGAAGATTGGAATGTGGAATAAACAGGACATATGGGGCTAATGTGCTCTTGCATGAATACAGTATATTCATAATCTTCTCTGCTGTATCATAGAGAATCACACAAAGCAGTCTCATCTAGGTTGGAAGGGACCTCTTGAGATCATTTAGTCCAACCCCCCCTATTCAAGCAGAGTAAGCTAGAGCAGGTTGTCCAGGACTGTGTCCAGAGGTGTTCTGAATATCTCCAAGAATGGAGAGTCCACAACCTCTCTGGGCAATCTGTTCTGGTATTCAACCATCCTTAGAGTAAAACGTGTTTCCTTGTGTTCGGATGGAATTTCATGTGTGTTAATTTGTGCCCGTTAAGTTACAGAAGAAGAGATGTTTTAAGTTGAATTATGAGTAGCTATTTGTAGCATTTAGTGATTTTTTTTTTTTAACAAATAATTATTTCCTTTATAATTTCTAAAAATATGTTATTTCAGAAACAAGTGCTCCTAGAGCCTTTTAAATTATTTTTGTTTGTATCGTCACGTATACAGATGTTGTCTTGGCAAAACCTGAGCTCCAGTTGTGTACAAGGAATTACGCTTGGCAGTGTTTAGCTTTCCCAAATGTAGTGGTCTTCTAGTGACTGGCATGCAATTCACAAACTTCAGTTAGGCATTTAGGACTGCCGCCACAAATCATCTGAGATTTAGTTCTAGGAGCGGTGTATTCACAAACCCTAGAGACTTGTTGAGGTTCCCAGTTTAATGTCTGCGTAGTGATAGATGCTATAGAACAAGGATTCTCAACAAGCCACAAGCCTTTTACATGTATATGAAGAGAAGAACAGGATGTCAGTTTAGCTGATACAAAAAATCAGAAGTGTATGTGTTTAAAATTCCTCACTCTTCTGGAAGTAAGCACTCAGCTGTAGCCTTACAAGCCTATATTCACAGTGCCCTTATGAATTTAAGCAGCAAGTTGTTTCACAAAGGAAGCATTTTACTTCTTTCTTTTGATATTAGATTCTCTTGATTTTTATTAAAATAATGTAAGCACTGTTGATGCAGCACTCACCTAATAGTGGATCTGAGTTCAGTTGTCTGTGCCGTGATGGGCATTCAAAACTGTTCCTCTCACTTATGAAGAGTAAAATAACTGTCAGACTAGAGGCAGAACTAGATACACATGGGTTTATTCTCCATTCCCTCCTACTTTTGTGGTTTATTGTCCCACTAAGAATGCTTGCTTTGGGTCAGAAGGAGAGTGAGAGAGAATAGGTATCCATAATCCAGTGGTGATGTCCAGGGGATAGGGAGACCTGGTTCTGTGCTGGGAGCTGGGACCAGAATGTTGAATTTGTATTTTGAAAACAGGGCTGTAATACAAGTTTCATGTACAGGCTGGTGCACAAGCATTAAGGAAATGGGAGATTTGAGTGTACTTTCTCTTGTTTGGTCAGCTCAAAAGCAG
Organism: Himantopus leucocephalus; assembly: GCA_003993805.1. Lineage (NCBI taxonomy): Eukaryota > Metazoa > Chordata > Aves > Charadriiformes > Recurvirostridae > Himantopus > Himantopus leucocephalus. The sequence goes on along the minus strand of RSEF01000003.1, from coordinate 80,797,741 downwards.
AGCTGATGCAAAATACAATTGTTCAGGGTTCTCCAGTTAGAGTATCTCTGCACTCGCTGAATACTTTACACATTTCCATTACTGAGATGAGGTCATTGCTGAGAAGTGACAGCGGATGATGCAGTTTCTAGTCTGTCTTTTGACTACTAAACGTATCAACAGCTAATGCTAGTCAGATCTGACTTGTGAATTTATACATGTTTTACAAAAAAAATCCATTGAACCATCCAGTCTGTCTTGAAATCTATATATACCCAAAGGATTTTAAGTATTAATTCTGGGATTGTCTCTGAAAAAGAGTAGAGCACATTGAAATTTGATGTTTGCAAGCAAGAACTCAAATGTCTCTCTAGTAACCTAATTGATAGAGCTTAATTAGAGTGATCTTTTACTTTAGTACAAGGTATTATCTTAAAGTGAGTTTCTTAAAGCATGTTGTCAGAGACATGACTCACACTATAAAATGCATCATATGCATCCTCAAAATTAGTCTTTTTAGACTATATTTCCTGCCACCTCCCCTCCCTACCTGTTATGTCCTTTCTGCTCTGAGAGGAATTTTTACTTGCTGGATTGACACTGGGTATTAATAAGAGTGGTCAGTATCAGAATGTTTTCTAGGTAGGTGGTCTGGAACACAGAATAAAGTCTGTGTTAGAAATGGAACGTATGTTGAGCAGAGGACAAGAGAAACAAGAAATCTGTTTCAATAAAATATGCTAGCATGAAGTCTAGATGTCTTGTGCAAAGCCTAAATAAAAGCTGTGGATGAATTCCTGGAGGAAAACAATGCACTAACTCTACCATCAACTCGGACAGGGCATTCAACTGTTTTCCTACATAAGATGTAAGGTGTCCTGAAGTTTTCCTTTGTGTTCCCAGCAGATCTGGGAACCACAGCTTCCTCTGGCAGGAGGTGGGAAATGTACCATTCCCAACGATCTTAACACTTCAGAAGCTCACAGTATAGCAGGTTGTACTCACAGGGAGTAGGGAGGAGGCCACAGTTAGTTCCCCTGGTAAGTTTTTCCCTTGGTACCCTTCCTGAGTTGGAGAGCAATTTTCCTTCTGTTGCTATGGTAAGAGTTTTCTGTTTTGGTTAAATCTGTTTTGCTTCCTTTTTTCAGTTACAACTCTGTACAGACCTGTGTTTATAGTGAAGCTCCTGCAGATTTTTGGCTATGGGGTGCAAAAAATCCCTCTGACTTCTTCCATGCTACTTTCCCCATCCCAGATCAGGCTTATCTGTGGTCTTTTCTAGCTTAACTAGTTAACGTTATAGAGGTAGCAGTGCCAGTGCAAACATGTTACAGGCAGCAAATGAAAGAAATAGTGGTCTACAGTAATGAAATAGTGTACATGATGGAAATTATATTTTTTCTAAAGAATAGATGGTTTTTTGCGCTGCAGAAGGCAGTGTAAAACAGGGTGAAGGGCTGGAAGATACCATCCGTCATGGGAATAGGGATTGTAGTACGGAAGCCAGTGTCCTTCCAGAATGACATATGCTTAATGCTTGTTGATCTGTAACCGTGGTGCTTACAGTGCTTCTGAATGAAACTTTTGGGTGGTTTAATGAAAGCTTGGAATAAAAAGAATATCATTCAGGTATGCTGAGAGCCTTAAAGAAAGGGGGCCAAAAGAAGTTACTGTTGCAGATGTAGTAGTGCAAGTTCTAAAGTTCAGATTTTGCATGCCCCAGATCACAATTTTGTGAGATGGTGACTGCTATGCAGCAAGCAGTATTGAAGATGACATATATACCTCTTTTATCTTGTCTTCCTTCTGATAAGACCTTAAAGCTTTCTTCTTAAAGACAAACATAGAATTACAACATGCAGAAACATCTTTACAGTTACTGCTGCATGTTTAACTGTGACAGTGCCGATATGTTCATGTATGTATAACTCATACTGGAAGAGTCCTCTACAAAATCTTGCAGCTGTCTCTTTCTCCTAGAAGGAAACAAACTCAGATGTTGGTTTGTCCTGGATGTCCTGTCAGATTATGTCTTTCTGAAATATATCATATTTCAAAAATGTAGTAGTAGTAAGTAGTAGAAATTGAGATAATCTTCTACAAGGTAGAGGAGAAAAACTTTTGGAGGGAAACTCTTTCTGCCACTTACTGTTGGAGGGTAATTAAATAACTTCCCATCACAGAAGAGACGATGTGTGATTAGTGTGTGTGCAGATGGAAGGTGGCAAAGTGATCAACCCAACCCTTCCATGTTGATAATCCTGGAAGGAGAACTTCCACCTGGAAGATGGGTCTGGCAGGAAAGGAGAAGTGCAGCAAGGAGCTGTGAACTTGCAATGCAGGGGACAAGACTGTAAGAGACCACTGTGAGGAGCAAGGAGCAGATACCTGTCAGGATCTATGTGACTGAAAGAGGATATTCCCAAAAAGTGGAGATGAATGTGCAGACTTTACTGTTTATGGCTTTCTTGATTGCAGTGTGTAACAAAACTTGGAGATGCACAGCCCTCTCCATTCTCTTCCCCTACTTCTCAACCACAAACAATGGCCAGAAATACATTTGACTGTAACTGTCATTTATTCTGGTCATCTAACTAGTTTGGATTTTCTCTTTCAAACTAGATTTTTTTAATGTTTTAATAAAATGTGGCTTTTCAGTATAGAAATGTTTTAATCATGGAGTTCATTGTAAGGAAAAGGTCTAAATTAGGTGGATCTACTTCAAAGCTCTAGCTAACTTCAGGTTCTGTCACTCCTGCTTAACCTTGTAAGTCAATTAGAAGTGAATAGTATGAAAAGCTACATGTGAAAATTCCTTTTACGCTTAAAGCAGCTTGCAGCTTAACAGTAATACAGGCATCGCTGTAATACAAGACTTTATGCTGGAATGCCATTAACCAGACTTATAGAACTTTTGATATAATCTAAGTGTAGAAAAAGGGCCCTAGGGGATTGTGTATGTGTCTTCCTAATTAATTCTTTCTGAAATCAAACATTTACTTGTTATTAAGTGTTGGAATTAGAAATGCCTATACCTTTTCTTGTAGTAAGATGGTCATAGGCAACTTCAATTTGGGCATTGGAGCACTTAGCATCTTTCCTTTTCTAGCATTCTTAGCTTCATGGCCATGTAACTTTTCAACACTTTTTAAATGGTAAACTAAAGAAAGAAATCTCGAAGAGCTGTACTGACAGCATGGAACAGCGGCATAATTGGAACCATTAGCACTGAGCTCTGCTGCTTGAGTAAACTGTCAGATATTATTCATTATAATCCAGCACAGTCAGCAGAAAGTGAAGGCAAGTGTTCTGCAGATACTTCTCCACAAAAAGGATGCAAAATTTGGTGATCTTGATTTCTGTTCTAAAACCTAGATGGAATGGGCTTCAACAAACTTTGATTCTGCCAGTTGCTTTCTTCCAAATCAGGTTTTAGTTCAGGATCCACATGCAGGTTTTAGTTCAGGATCTTCCATGCCCTTGGCTCTTTGTCTTTCTTCTCTGTGCCTTCCCAGTCTTCACTCCTGAACTGAGCATTCAGCCTTTAGCTGAAGCCTTAGCCTTAGCCCAGCAATTAGAATTATTCCCAGCTGACTTCTGGCTTCTCTTCCTGTGATCGTGCTGTAGAAAAATCCATCCTTTCTCCTCATTTTGTCAAGGTACCCATCTGATTTTAGTATTGTGCACTATTCCACTCTTTGCTCTCCCCCTTTGCAAAGGAGGAAAATCAAGAAGCAACTGCAGCCATCTCGCCTGGTCTTCATCACCTTGCTCCTTATCACCTTTTTGTTTCCTCTTCCATCTTCTTTCCCACTCTTCATCTTCCTTTTGGCCTCATTCAAATCTATTTAATCATCAAGATGAATGACTCCCTGCCCAATTTGTTTAAAACTGCTAGAAATCTTTTGATGACCTCTTCTCTCTGCAGAAAGGTATTTGTAAATATCTTTGTTTTCTTCCATTGAAGAGTGGATAGTTGGTGAGCCAGTTATGTTGCAACAGGCTAGAAGGCAATTCCTGTTCCTCCAGAGCAGAATTCTGTACTTTAGTATTTGATTTAAATGGCAGATTATTTTTTGTTATGTATGTCCCTCCCCCCCCGCCAAAGTAAAGAATCCAGAAGCTCTGTTATAAGAGAGGATTCTGAATGCCCTGTTCTGTCTTTGATTTGACTGGAAATTTAAATTTTGTACAAAGCATGTTTTAAATTAGCAGTGTATACATTAACAAATTATCTCCAATTACATATCTGCAATTTTTATTGTTTTTTTTAACATTCATTAATAGCTGGTTCACATCTCTTCCACCCCTCCCCCCATTTCCATGTATTTATGAAAGACAAAAAGTAATAAATAGAGAAAAATGCTTTTATAAAAAACTGCTTAAGATGTTTCCTATGTTAGGAGTTTGCTAGAACTTTGAATGTTCTTGCACAACACTTGTCATGTTTGGTGCAGGGGTTTAAAAGCCTTGTTTGTGCTAGTAACATCACATGGCCCATTCCAGGCCAGAGCTTGAAACTCCAATGTCCTTATCAGTAGACCATTACAACAATCTCCAGCTAGGTCTTAACATGAGCTATCTAGTGCTCTCCCAGAACATTTCCAGGCATGGTTTGGGAGTTAGTTGGTGACTTTTCCCATTAGTTGTTTGGACGTAGCCACCTTATTTTGGAGGCCACAAGAGACCAGATGTGGGCTAGCTGGCTGTATGGACAATGGAACCAGCATTGGCACTGTTAAATTTGCTAATATTGATGAAACTTTCCCTCCCTTCTGAGGATCCACGTAGGTGAAATTATCTATACTTCCAATGAAGTCTAGGGTTTCCTTTGGCCTGTTAATATATATGAAAAATTTCATGCTAATTTGATGATACGAGGTAAAATTGATAGTGATTTTTGTGATCAGTTACTGTATGACATGAATAAGTTGTCAAAATAGAAACATGGAGGCCTGTTAATAATCTGTTGCAAGACTGATGTTTGGAGAACAGCCAGTTAGCTGTACTGTTATGTACAGGCTTTTCTCTTTTTTCTTTTTTCTTTCTGATTCCTGGTGTTGAAAGCACCCGTAGAACACACAGACAGTATTTTATGCTATTGTAATTATGCTGTGGGGGCAAAAAAGACTCCTTGAAATAGTCTAGTCGCTGTCCTGGGGGTATACATTGTCTTGAAGTATAGTTCTGCCACCCTGTGGCTAGTGAAGGTCATTCTTAGAAGGGGCGTTTCCTTAGCTACTG
>RSEF01000003.1:80781023-80791518 GCA_003993805.1 Himantopus leucocephalus | reverse complement strand
TTGGACTAGATGATCTTAAAGGTCCCTTCCAACCTCAACAATTATATGGTTCTATGATTCTATGAAATAAACAAATATTTTGACTCTGTGCGTGGGTTGGTTCTCTGCAGACTTGGTAAAGAATGCAGATTTGGGACAACAGGAGGAGGAGGAAATGGAAGAGGAGGAGCAGGAAAAGAGGAGAAGGAGGAGAAGAAAGGGTAAAAGGAGGAGGATGTGTAGGAAGAAGAGTAAAACAAAAATAAAGAGTAGGAGGAAGAAGAACAGAGCAGGAGGAGGAGAAGGAGACAGGGAGGAGGAAGATAAAGAGGAGGAGTATGAGACAAGGAGGAGGAGGAAGAGGAATAAAAGGAGTAGTAACCTGAGGAACAGTTGCAAAACAGGGAAAAAGGAATGAATAAAAGGAGGAAGAGGAGACAGAAGAACAGAACGAACAGGAGGAACAGGAAAAGAAGGCAGAAGAGGAGGAGGAGAAGGTAAGATAGAAGGAACAGAAGAACAAGATGAGGAGGAGGAAGAAAAAAGTGGAGGAGGAGGTAGAACAGAAGTAATAGGAAGGACAGGACAAGGAAGATGAAGAGCAACAAGAGTAAGCAGGAGGAACAAAAGGAAGAGGACAAGGAAGAAGAGGGAAAGAAGAGGAAGAGGAAGAACATGAAGAGGATGAGGAAAAAAGAAGAGTAGGAGCAGGCTGAACAGGAGGAGGAACAAAAAGAACAGGAGGAGGAGTTGGAGTAATAAAAAGACAAGGAGGAGGAGAACCAAAAGTAAGAGCATGAGGAGGTGGAGAATGAAAATTAGGAATAAGAGGAAGAAAAGGGGGAAGAACAGGAGCAGTGGGATAAGGAGGAGTAGGAGCAGGGGGAAGAGGAAAAGAAAGAAATAGAGGAGAAAGAGGAGAGGTGGAGGAAGAATAATGACACCAATGTCTGAGTTCAGATCTGAAACAGCAGAAGAACCTTGACACAGCTTTTCACTTTCCTTATACCCGTGTGCCTGCTTTGACTTCCTCTTTTCCCTGCAGTCCTCCCAGACAAACAGGGAAGAGGCTTCTGTCTAGTCCATGTGCCACGAAGAGACACAGTTTTCACCACTAAGGGAGTACCAAATAATTGCATCCGCAGCAGCAAAGGGGCAGCTGCAATTCGGCTTCGGAGATGCCTGAAGCTGCCCTGAGCCCCAGCAACCCCTGGCACCCTGGCAGTTGCTTGGCCCTGAAGCCCTGCGGGGCCTGCCAGCGCTGGGGAGCCCCAGGGACAGAAGCAAAGGACAGTGGCCAGCCCCTGTGGGGAAAGTGACCACAAGAAGATGCCCTGTGCCACGCCAGGACATCTCTCCTCCTCACTGCCTAGGGGTAAGGCAAGGCATGAGGAAGGCCCTGGGTGCTGGACTCAGCACAGGCACTGGGACTGGGACAGAGCCCCGTCTCCTGCCAGGCACCAGCCTGATCAATGCCAGTGGCTCCTGTCACACAGCTGCTCTTGCCCAGGGCTGTGGCTGGAGCACAGACAGACCTACATTTTGGGACAGACTCTCTGCAGCCCACTGCCCCAGAGGCTGAAAAGCAGCTGCAGGGAGCAGCGCAGCAGCTCTGTGAGCCAAGGCCCTGGTTGCCTGTGTCCACCCAGCAACTGCAATGCCATTGGCCAGGGCTGAGCCAATCAGTGGTGCCAGAGGTGGCCTGTCAGTCACAGCTGACCTCGGGTGGGCCACAGGGGGCAGAGCAGCCGGGGTGACTGGGGACAGGGACAGGGACAGGCAGAGGGACAGGGATAGAGATAGGGATGATAGATATAGATATAGATATAGATATAGATATAGATATAGATATAGATATATAGATAGGCCCAGGTTCAGTCCCTGGCCAGGCTCAGGGGTGTTGCGGACACAGGAGCAGGTATCTCCCAGCATGGTCAGGCCTGGAGGAGACCTGAAGACCTCATCGCCCATGGCCCAGGACTTGAGTGCTTAGCCCAGGGACAACCCCACAGCCAGGGTCAGAGTGGCTCCTGCTACTGCCCTGAAGGTCGCTGGGCCCCAGTCAGCCCTGAGCCAGAGTGCAGGTATGTGAGCTGGGATGAGATGGAAAAGACTGGGAAACAGTTCATCGAGAGGAGCTGATAGAAGAAGTTACAGTGTATGTGGCACTCGGGATTAACTGACACCCTCTGTTTCAAGTCTGGATCAGTACTGTACCTGCACGTGGACTAGGTCCCAGTCCAGAGCAGGAATTGTTGTTACTAATGATACAAGAAAGTAGGCCCTAGAAGTTAGACATTGTTAGCACAAGCGATAGCCTGTCAAAATGTCGAGGTCATAGCACTCTGTTGTAAGCTTGTGTTGATAATGAGAACAACCAGACCCTGTTACAAGCAAATTGTATAGATAACGGGAGCTGCTAGCAAGAACTTCATTGTCGGCAAGAAGCAACTATCTGGTCAAGACTGGTCGTGCGGTTTGGAGCTCAGCCAACTCAACATTCTGAGCTGAGTGAAAGGTGAAAAGTACACGGTGAAGAAGACAATGAGCCTTCCTCCAGAAGACCCCAGCCCATGACCACCAGATGGCAGTACGCATGCGGCAAGAGGAGGGGACTTAAGGAGCTTCTGGGACTAATTAAAATAGTCACGCCTGTCTTCAGAACTAATTGTAATAACCCAGCCTATACTAATGAATATGCATGCTTTTGTATCATAAAGGAATGCTTGCTTTACGATACGGTGTGCAAGCTTGGAGGAGCGATCCCCCTTGCACCCAGCGCTGCAATAAACTGGCATACCTACTTTATAACTCTCCGTGAGTTGTAGAGTTTGTTTCCGTGCATCACTAATCCAGGTGCCAGAGCACAGTTCCTGCTCTCTCCTCCCCAGCACAACTGCCCTGCCTGGTCCTGCCTTGGAGCTTTGGGAACTGGGGTGAAAAGGAAAAACAGACTCAAGTAGTTACAGGATCTCTTGAGGTGTCCTAGGTTTGCTTTGCTAATCACTTCTGTAACATTTCCTGGGGTTTTCACTGGATATGTTCATAGAGAGGCAAATTAGGCCGTGACCTAAGTTTCCAGTTCTTCTTTCAATAAAACATACTTCCATTTTCTCATAGGTAGCAGACTGAAAGACAGAAGCTGAAGCAGCACATGCCTCATCTGAAAATAGGTAACAACAGATGGTTGTGTTCACTTGATCCTTAATTGTTCCCCGTGTAGAAGAATGGTACATTAATCTTGTTTGTATAGGCAGGGCCTTGCTAATGCTACTGTGTAGGCACCAAGTATGTGGATGTCTGGTTTTAATAAGGAAAATCTTGATATGTACTCCAGTGGAAAGAAAGAAATGCAAAGAACTGATGAAGAAAGTGCTGCCAGTCAAAGCAGGAGGGTAGGTTAGTTCTGGTTTTAAATTTTCTCAACTGTGTTCTAGCCAAAAGCCTTGTCTTAAACGATTGAAATGAGCTGAACTGCTGGGTATTTTTCATCCCTGCACAATTCTGTATTGCTATGGACTTTACCAGCCATAGTCATGGACTCTAGACCTGTGCTGTTGGGAGGTCAAAGCTGGTATTCAGAAGAAAAAAGGGTGCTTTTTTAAAATGCTCATGAGAGAGAAGGCAACAGCTGCTGTAGACAGGTGGGAATATAAAGAACTGGGCAGTGTCACTGGGGATGAGGAACAGTGATGTGGGTACGCCCGCAGCATGACGGTTGTCATGGCCTTGAGCAGCACAGCAGGAATTTTCAGGCAGCAAGGAGTGTGTGAACAGCTCCTCCCAGGCATGGAGGCGGGCAGGGGAGAGGACAGTGCTGTTCCTGTTGGTGTGTAGCAGGGGACACTCAGTGGAAGCTCCTCTCAGGACATATAATTAAGAGCTGTTGTCTTGGTACTCAGTGGGAAGTCCCACAAGGAAGGAGGCTGAGTCAAGAAAGGCCGTATTAACTGCATGTGTGAAGTGACAGAAACAACTTCAGAGTGCTAAGGAGACCTTTAGTTGTGATTAAGGCAGGAAGTGAAGTATGGAGTTTCTTTTGTTAAAACTGAAGATGGTTCAATTAGAGGGAGAGCCTGTTTGGAAGTTCTAGTAGTCTGGGGACAGAGGCACATTGTGGGGCTGGGCCCTCAGGGGTTGGGGCTGTTTCTGCCCTGTGCCCTTGGCCTGTCTCTCATAGCTGGAATGGGCTTTCTAAAATCCTTCTGGAAGGAGCCAGATGTGGGACCTGTGGCCAAGCTGGGGAAAGGGAGAACCCCTGAACCAGCCTCAGGACCTGCAGCAAACCTGCCTTGAAATCAGCTCTTCCTAGCAGGACATTGCCCAGGAGTCACTTTGATTGTTGCTGTTCTCCTTCAGGAAGCATGGTACACACCAGTGCTGAGCCTGTGCCAGTAGAAGACTTCACGCGCTGCTGGTGACAGTTCCCACCAGCTGTCCAGCTCGGGAAGATGCCACAGAGGGGGTACCAACTGGTTGTTACTTCTCCTGCAGAAACAGGATTTAACAGCAGAAGGAGAGCAAGAGGAGAGGGCCCATGAGGTCAAAAAGCACATCAGGCAGCTGGCACAGTCACAATGACAACAGAGGAGGAAGGAGATGCAGGTGATGTGGCTGGGACAATGCTTCCAAGGTACCGTCTGCCACACAAACACAGAGACAGACAGAGTCATTGGGAGGTCATGGAATGGGTGAGAAATGTTCCTGGGAGAGGGGAGAGAGAGAGCTGGAGCAGGCCTATGGCTTTTGCAGCTACTAGTGTCACTAGTGGCTGAGGTTTCAGTTCAGGAGCATGCCCCTGGCTTCCGCAGGTGCCTGTGATGTCATAAGTGCCTGAGTAGGTTATAGGGCAGAAGGAGGCACCTGTCATGAGCATGTGCTTGTGATGTCAACTGTGCCTTTATATGAGATTGGACTGGAGCAGGCCTCAGGCTGCTTGTGCATCTGCTTGTGATGTGACTGGTGGCTAAGTAGCTGATTGGGTATGAATGGACCCCTGGCCAGTGCCGGTGCTTCTGATGTCAATGGTGTCCCTGCAGCTATTAGTGCAGGAGCAGGCACCTGGCTTCTGCAGCATTTTGTGATATCATAGGTGGCTGAGTAGGTGATAGGACAGGAGCTGGCCCTTGGCTTGTGCAGCTGCTTATGTTGTCACTGATGGCTGAGTAGCTGACAGGCCAGGGGAATGCAGCTGGCTTGTGCACCTGCTTGTAATGTCACTGGTGGCTCTCTAGCAGTTACAGCAGGAGCATGTAGGTGCTTATGATGTCACTTGTGCCAGAGTACGTGATAGGGAAGCAGTATGCACCTGGCTTGTGATCATAGAATCATAGAATCATTTAGGCTGGAGAAGACCTTTAAGATCATCAAGTCATTACATTGAGTGATGTAAATGGTGGCTGATGAAGCGGTAGGACAGCAGCACGCCCTTGACTTATTCAGGTTCCTGAAAGGCCACTGTTGGCTGAGTAGCCATTAGGTGTGGAGCACAACCCTGGCTTGTGCAGGTGCTTGTGATGTCATAGGTGGCTGAGTAGTTGATAGGGCAGGAGCAGGACCTGGCTTATACAGCTGCTTCTGATGTCGCTGGTGTCTAGGTAGCTGATTGGGTACAAATGAACACCTGGACAGTGCTGGTGCTTATGATGTCAGTGGTGGCTGAGAATCTCTGAGGGCAGGAGCTGGCTTGTGTAGGTGCTTGTGCTGTCACATGTGCCTGAGCAGGTGATAAGGCAGGATCAGGCAGCTGGTTTGTGCAGCTGTTTGTGAGATCATACGTGCCTGAGTCGGTGATAGGGCAGTAGCTGGCCCCTGGCTTGTGCAGGTGCTCATGATGTCATTGGTGGCTGAGTAGGTGATAGAGCAGGAATCATAGAATCATAGAGTTGTAGAGTACCTGATTGGAAGGGACCCCAAGGATCATCTGGTCCAACCTTTCTTGGTAAAAGCAGTCTAGACAAGATGGCCCAGCAGCCTGGCCAGCTGAATCTTAAAAGTGTCTAATATTGGGGAATCCACCACTTCCCTGGGGAGATTACTGCAATGGCTGATTGTGCTCACATTGAAAAATTTTCCCTTTGTGTCCAGTCGGAATCTCCCGAGGAGTAACTTGTACCTGTTACCCTACATCTTTTCCATGTGATTCCTTGTAAAAAGGGGGTCTCCATCTTCTTTGTAGCCACCCTTTAAATACTGGAATGTGGTGATAAGGTCTCCCCTAAGCCTTCTTTTCTCAAGGCTGAACAAACCTAATTCTCTCAGCCTTTCTTCATATGGCAGGCTTCCCACTCCTTTGATCATCTTAGTTGCCTTTCTGTGGACACTCGCCAGCCTGTCCACATCTTTTTTGTATCGCAGGGACCAAAACTGAACACCATATTCCAGGTGTGGCCTGACAAGCATAGAGTATAGTGGGATAATGACTTCTTTATCTCTGCTGGTGATGCCTTTGTTGATGCAGCCCAGCACCTTGTTAGCTTTCTTCACCACAGCAGCACACTCTTCACTCGTACTGAGCTTGTTGTCCATCAGGACCCCCAGGTCCCTTCCCACAGAGCTTCTCCTCAGCCAGGTAGATCCCAGCCTGTGCTGCACTCCTGGATTACGTTTTCCCAGGTGCAACAATTGTCCTTGTTGAACTTCATAAGGTTCCTGTTAGCCCACTCTTCCAGCCTATCCAGGTCTTCCTGCAGGGTGACTCTCCCTTCCAAAGTTTCCACTTCCCCACTCAGTTTGGTGTCATCAGCAAACTTCATTAGGGTACACTTGATCCCATCATCTATATCACTTACGAAGTGATATTAAACAGCATTGGGACCAATATCAATCCCTGGGGGACCCCACTTGTGACGGGTTGCCAGTTTGAAAAGGAGCTCTTTACCACCACCACTGGCCTGTCAGCCAGTTCCCCACCCACCACACAAACCATGTGTCTAGACCGTAATGCAGCAGTTTCTCTAGGAGGAGGCTGTGGGGAACCATATCAAAAGCCTTGGAGAAATCCAGGTAGACAATGTCCACTGCTCACCCCACATAAACCCAGCAGGTTACTTTGTTGTAGAAGGTGAGCAGGTTTGTCAAGTAGGATTTGGCCTTGGTGAACCCGTGCTGGCTTTTCCCAATCACGTGCTTTATTTGACTTGTGATAACCCTCAGGAGGATTCATTCCATTACTTTCCCAGGGACTAAAGTAAGTCTGATGGGCCTATCATTTCCTGGATCCTCCTTTAAGCCCTTCTTGTAGATGGGGGTGACTAACCTTCTTCCAGTCTTCTGGGATGTCCCCTGATCTCCATGATTTCTCAAAGATTTTGGAGAGCAGCCTTGCAATGATGTCTGCCAGCTCTCTTAGTGCCCTTAGGTGGATAACGTCAGGGCCCATCGATTTGTAGGGGTCAAGCTCCTGTAATAGTTCACATACCAACTCTTCCTTCACTGAAGGGTCTGTGTTTGCATCAACCTGGATTGTTGTTGCCAAGGCCCGGGGCCCAGTAGTGCGGGTAAAGACAGAGGTGAAGAAAGTGCTGAGAACCTCTGCCTTTTCAGCATTTTTGGTGACTAATTTACCTCTCCTGTTTAACAGCGGGCCAATGTTTTCATTCTGTTTCAGCTTGTTGTTTATGAACCTGAAGAACCCCTTCTTGTAGTTTTTGACATCGCTGGCCAGTTTCAATTCAAGCTGAGCTTTTGCTTTTCTAATTGCATCTCTGCATAACCTGACAATGCCCTTGTAGTTCTCAATGAGCGTTCGTCCACTTTTCCACCTCTGGTACACTTCTCTTGGGTTTGAGCAGACTCAGAAGCTCATAGTTAAGCCAAGGGGTTCACTTGCTCCACCTACTTCCCTCACCTTTAAAGGGGATGAACTGTTTTTGTGCTTCCAGGAGAGTGCTCTTGAAAACTCCCAGCACTCGCTAGTTCCTTTATCATCCATGGAAGCTTCCCATGGAATCCCTCCCAGCTGAGCTCTGAGGGAACTGAAGTTTTCTCTTCTAAAATCTAAAACCTTTGTCCTAGTACTAATCTTCAGCGTGTTCAGCAGGATCCCAAACACCACAATATTGTGATCACTGCAGCCAAGGCTATCACTGAGATACTACAAAGCAGGTTTTCCTGGTTTGTGAGTAGCAAGTCCAGCAGTGCCTCATTCCTGGTTGGCGTCTAACATTTGTATGATGAAGCAGTCCTCTGCTCATTCGAGGAACTTCCGGCATGACATGTGAGTTGCTGTATTGTTCTTCCAACAAATATCAGAGTAGTTGAAGTCACCCATAAGAACCAGGGAACCAGGTTTTTTTGACGCAAAGCTTGCTTAAGTAACCCAAGTATTGCTTCGTTGGCCTTGTCATCTTGGTTTGGAGGCTGGTAGCAGATGCCTCCTGTAAGATCCCCCTTGGACATGACCCCTCTGATCTTGACCCAGAGGCATTCGATAGGGCTTCCACAATCACCATAGCTGACTTCTATAGAAGCATTCAAGGTTCTCCTTAATATAGAGCGAAACAACTCCTCCTGCTCTTCCCTGCCTATCTTTATGAAACAGCCTACTGCCATCCATCATGGTCCTCCAGTCATGTGAGCTGTCCCACCATGTTTCAGTTATTCCTATGATATCATAACTTTCTGATGGGTGCAGAGCTCCAGTTCCTCCTGTTTGTTCCTCAGGCTGCATGCATTGCTATACATACACTCGAGGTGGTTGGTCTTCTGGTTCTTACCGTGTGAGGCAGCTAAGGAACATTTGTCACTGCTCTGGTTGGCCTGGCTTATTCCCCAGTTGGTTGCAATGGCATAAGCATTGTCACTTTGGACACCACAAAGAGCGTGCAAAGAGTGGGGTTCACAGGGGCTGTTACACACCCTGGAGGGAAGGGGATGTCCCCTCTTGAGTGGGCAGTCCCCACCCCAGTGCCGTGCAGAGAGAGAACACTGTAGGGAGGGTTCCCATCTCCCTTAGGTAGCCAGGGGATGCCCGCCAGGCTCTTCTGGAGCACAGTGTCTCCTGGCTCCAGTCAAAGCCCCTACCCCATCCACTGGCATTTCTAGGCCAGCTCTGCCCCTCAAAGCTTTCCTTGTGCCAAAGCAGCTTTCCTTAGGCCCTGCACCTGTGGCAGTGGATGCTGCTGTCCCCCTGCCTCCTGGTCCCTCCTGCTTTCCTCCCCAGATCTGCCCATCCTGCAAAGGGAGCCTGGCCCTGAAACTCGGTTCTCCTGGCTTCCCTGGGAGCCTTTCCCTATGCCCCATTGCAGAACCCCAAGGAGCCTTGGGAGCGGTCATCTGCTCCCAGGGTGCACCAGCAATTTCTGCGCAGGTGCTACTGAACTTCACCAGCTCTGAGAGAGCAGCTGTGCAGGAGAGGACCGTGGGGATGATTGGGATGCTGAGCCGTTTGCTGGCCAGCTATTCCTCACTGGAAGAAAGGAGCCAGGCACCCTCCAGCCAGGCCATCTCCCCCTCCCTGAACACCAGAGCAGCCTGCAGCTCTCCCCGCACACGGCTGCTGCCCAACTAGCTGCTTTGGGAGACAGGGCCTGCAAGGCCCTGCAAAGCCCTGACTTACCTAGGATCCAGGCCTGGGTTCCAGGTCACTCTTGGGTTCAGGGCTTTGGCACCAGCTGCCTGCCCTCAACCCTTCTGCTCTTCTGCCTCCCTTGCGCAGACCTGGCTTCTCATTGGAATACAAGAGTACAGCCCTGCCTGCCATGGAGAGATCCGGATCCCAATCCTGGGACAGCTGCTGGGACAGCTGTCCCGATCCGATATCGGGGAGGTTCCACTGCGATCCCAAGAGACGAGATTAAGACGCTAAAATCTGTCAAATGTCGTACAACCTTTGACCTTATTTTTTAATCAACAGAGGTAGGAGTGAGGGAAGGGGAAAAGTAGGAGCCGGGGGGAAAGAGAAGAGAGAGATAGAAGGAGGTAGACTGAGTCGGGGAGGAGATCTAGCTACTGACACTCCAAGTCCAGCGATGTTCCGTCGGCTCCGCCCAAGCGCCACAGGCTTTGTTGAGGCAGGTTTCAAAACGGGTCCGCGAGGAAGGGGGACACCAAGGAGGGAGAAAGAAGAAGAGGCGCTCACCGCAGCACATGGGCTTTTTTCATATAGGTCCATGCTCATGCGCACACCGCAATTGTGTCATCCCCCTGGCAGGGGGGCTTCCGCTCTTTTCATGCCTTGGCCCCTGCACAGGCACACTGAGATGTTTTTTCTCCAAAACTTGAAGGCGGTGCTGGTGATATGGCGGCAATGTCAAGACAAACCGCATTTAATATCCGTTCTCTACACCACCCCGTGGCTCGACATTGCACTCTCCTTAAAGGCAAAGAGAGAGAGAAAAAGAGAGAGAGAAAGGAGAAGGAGAAGGTAAGGAAAGAAAGAGAGTGGGAAAAATAGGGACAGGGTAGAGGGAAGTCGTGGAAAGAGAGAGCAATACGGAGGGTGGTAAAGGGATGGGTAACAACAAACAAGCAGGAGTGTTGCTCAATGCAACTTTTCTTTTAACAATATGTAACT
>RSEF01000003.1:80766376-80780023 GCA_003993805.1 Himantopus leucocephalus | reverse complement strand
TATTAAAAAAAAAAAACACACAACAAAAAAAAAACACTAAAAAACCCCAAACAAACAAAAAAAAACCCCAGAGCTGTAAAAATTCACAGGTTTGAAGGCTCGAAAGCATCTTGATTCAATCATAACTCCACCCACCCCTAGCATAAAAAGGAAAGTAATTCATTCTAGAAGCTACACAGGATAAAAAGCTGTTCCTCAAAAGCTATTCAATCTCACATTGTTGTTCTCAACATAATTTGAGAACACCTGTACTAGGTTATCCACTTCATCTGCCTTTCCCTCCACAGCAGTCATTCATGAGTGCTTGCAGGGATAACAGGTCAGCACAGACTGATACTTTCCCTGATAGAAGCCCCCAGCTTCATGGCTTAGGGAACTTCATAAGTAGAGACTGAATCTTAGTATTTAATTGATTTTTCTTCTAATGTCTTTAGCACTTAGTTAATTCTTCTCCAATCTTAAAAAAATAATTATTTCAGTGTCTATCTAAGGGATGTTGTTATGCCTTTATCAGCAACGTCAAGTGCCTCTGTTCTGGCAGAGATCTCTTTCACGCTGAAATAATTTTTTAATTTTCTTTTAAATCAGATTAATAAATTGAACTTTGTCAGCATTGCACCACTACACTGTGGCCTTTCTGCCACCTTCCTTTGAGCTCTAGGGTTTTTTAAGCTTTCTGAAGCGTGTGTATTACAATTAAAAAACTTGTTCTAACAGTGGTATTAACAGTAGTAGATACAAAGGCAATTGGTTACTACTTCTTACATGTTAATGTGTATTTATACATTCAAGGATAACACTGCCCTTTTCACCAGCTTGCTTATGTGAAATGGTCCACTAAAGGAAAAGACTCTCTATAAAGCACTGTTATTACTAGCTATATGCTACTGGTAATGTTCACTGTGCCAGAAAGAAGGACTATCTGCATCAAGTTAACACTGAGATAGAAATATACCTGTAACAGGACTGGAAACATATATGAATACTAGCATTGGATACACTTTAAAGAATTTAACTAATCAACAAGAACAACCCACAGCATATATTTTCTTTAAGTATGATAAATGAATAAAGCATGAAAACTCTTACTAGAAATGCAAACTGTTCAAAGCCAGTATGAAACACAAGCTTACTTATAACCACATAAACCTGCTCTAAAATTGCCTGAAAGCTACCAATATGCCTCAGTAATATTTAAGATAGATATTGACAGAAAAAATTGAGGCTTTTGAAGGAATATTTCTTAATGGAAAACAATTTAGGAAACAAAAAATACAATCACAGCAAATTGCTGAGGAAAAACATACCAAAATGGCTGGAATATAAATGTAAAAAGTACATGAATATAAGAAAATTCAGGCTAGACAAAACCAACAAATAGGTATGCTGGACATAAAGCTCTTCATAACCTTGAGACAGCTGCAAATGTATTTCATATATGCAATACTACAGGATTTGCCAACTAACCTGATTGAAAAGGTTGTCGGAAAACAAAATAAAGCTGGTTCTGTCCTGACTAAGCGGAAACAGCTAACTACTACAAATTATTAAGAGTTCATTTTTAGGGAACATTTCTAAATACGTTACCTCTGAAAGGAAGGTTTTATTTTTCACTTGTTTTAAACCAAATTAGACTTTTTGACACTCGCTGTTTGTTATTGTAGGCCTTGACAATAAGCTATTTAAATAGGGACTGTCCCCTTGCTCAATGATTAACGTAACAGGTTCATTAGAATTCAATCTTTTTTACTTTTTATTCTTCATATTATGCAATATGATTTATCTATGCACCCAATCGTGTATGTCGCGTATCTGAATAAGTGTCAAAAGACCAGATGAAAAAAACCCTACTTTAAAAAATTAAGTTAACTTAGTTCTAACACCTAGAACTATAAACTGAACTACTGCTGAATCAAACTGAAATCTCAAGACTCCCCTTAAAGGGATCAAAACCTCAAGCTATTCTAACTCCTATTCCTAAATTATGGAAAATAAAAATGAAAAAACAGTGAGTAGCTTGTAGTTTCACCATATTCTTTTGCATACATATACTTGTCTACGATTAAAAAGTGGTTATTTTACAAGTTCAGACATTGTCCCTAATGCTAGCGAATTGCGTGGAACAACAGTTATAAAACAAATACTGACTTTTTGTCAGTTTTTATAAAAAGCTGTGTATCATAATTCTTCAACAGTTCATCACTTTTAAGGTAATTTGGTTGTTCATTAGATTTGCACAGGTTACAAACAGCAATACTCTTTATAACACTATACTTTTTGATGTCTTTCTAAAGCTTTACTACAGCACATCCTTAGCCTTACAGAAAGTGGTACACCGCAACAGCATTCTGCCTTAAAATAAAGTACACGTCTTATTTGGTTTCTTCCTCAAAAACCTCAAACCAAAAAGAGCTATTTAAACCAAGGAAGGAAAAGCATAATATACATGTTACACATCACTCAACAGAAATAGCTTTCTCTATTATTAGTTTTCCATGTCTTTAAAACTGCCACAGACAACCGAAGTTTGGCTCTGTTGGACTTTCTTCTTATACTTAGCTTGGGTGGATAAATGAAATTCTGAGTTACAACAAAAAAAACTATTACTGCTATAAGTCCTAATTCTTCTGACTTATATCAAAGGAATTCTTTTAAATAATTGCACTGTAGATGAAACATTTCCATAATACTTTTTCTAAACTACAAAAGCAGTCAGAACAGAAAAATAAACTCCATTCTGAAACAATTTTTTTAATGCTGTCATTTGTCTTCATCCATTTTGGCAACGGAACATTAGAATAGCCGTTGCAAATCTACCATAATCAGTAGTATTATCAGTGTACTTAGGGCAGATGTACAAAGCTAATTTTGAGATTATGATTTAACAAGAGATTCACTCAATGTGAATTCCATCCCTAAGAGCGTCTCAAAAAATTTTCAGCTAAGTTCATGAAAAATACATCAACAGAGAGGTTTTTGTTCAACACCATGTTGATGTGTCATGCAAGCATACAGCAGAGCTCTTGTAAAAGATATTAATTACATGAAAATAGAGGATGTCATAGATAAGTTTGTAAGCAAAAATAGTTCTACAGACAAGATGAAGATCCTGAGACAGTTCTCAGCTTGAGACATACCTACAGCAATAAGAAGAGAATAAAGTAATGGAAAGTACAGAATAACAAGTGCTACAAACTGTTAGATCGCAATATAGTTAAGTATCCAAGACAGACACCAACAGAAACTTAATAGAACAATGTCAGTATTCTGCTACTATAAAAAAATGACTCAAACAGCATCAATACTGTTCAGATATGACACCACAGAGCAATCTTTGCTCCTATGAAAGTACTATTAAGTGCATAAAAATAAAGATAATTCCTTGTTGTCCGCTGACGTACTGTTAACATAATTTGAAACTCTGGAAAAGATAGAATACTTCCCATCCCTGCATTCATCTTCTAATCAGAACCTTTCTGTAGACCATACATGACTACAAGGCAAGAAAGTATCAGCTCAACCACAACATCATAAAGGTAAATGAACATTGTACAAACTCATTAGACTATTTCAGTTGACAATGTACACTCTATAATTACTTTAAAGGCAGCTTTATAAGCAAACTCTAGCACTGAAGAAACAGCCAGACCCTTGTAATTCCAAAGCCTGTCCCTTGCACGCCTTGGACTAGTAATGTCACTTCAGTCTCTGCTCTGCCTTGATTTGTCCATCATTAGAAGCCATCTCTTCCTTTTTCTATTCTGTATCCAACATGTACAGGCTTGCTAGTCTAAGTCATTCCTCCCTCCTCCGTGTATTTTTTTTTTTTAATCTTCAGTGAACGTAAGATCCAGCAGAGTCCTCTCTCCACAGCTTTAAGATTACCAGAGACTGACTGATGGCTCAAGCTATCGTAAATTGGCTTATACAAATAGGCTATCCTATTATAAACATAATTTTGAGTGATATCAACACAGCAGTCATAGCAGCATCAACCGGCTCAGCCTAGGGTACCTACCCAAAGATCCATCTTGCTTCTTCCCATTTTTACATCCTGCACCAAATTCTGTACTTCTGCATTTAACATCAGCACCCAAACAAGCTGAAGAGGTTTGACTGAGTCTTCAGTACGTTGGAATCCCTTTACTGATAGCAGTATAGACAGCATAACAGACAGCAGTATAGACAGCATACAGAACGAGCTCCAGGCCTTCTAGCAGTTGTAGCCCAATCTTAGATGAATTTATCCTTCTTCTTCAGAACACGTTCATTCTAGTTCAAGCTAGGCTTTAAGTCCCCTTGAACACTGATTCTCCTCAACCAGGCATCTTTCAACAAAATCATTAAAAAATCCTTTACCTAGATAAACCATATGTAGATTTCAAAACTGTAGAAATTTGAAAATTACTTATGATAGTAAGGCACACTGCTTACAAGCTGGAGACTGTGAACCTATAAAAATAATCAGGGAGTTTAAATCTAGCAGAACTACATGGAGCATTTCAAAACCTCTCTGTGGCGAATCTAATTTTCTTTCCATGGGGTAGCGCCTGATCCACAGTAAAAATGTTTATACTAGTTCATCAGAAATGTAGAGCTACCTACCTGAGTGACAATCGTGACTTCATTACCATTCAGAGACAATCGAGAAACTTAGCATTTGCACTATCACTAGAACATAGGCAATACTTAACTTGCTGTACTCTGTTCCTCAAAAGTGATTCCATATTTTTATTGCATTCTCAGTACTGAGCCAAAAATTAGATGGAGTTACATGGATGTGATTAGCTAAAGCTGGCCCAGAGAACAGAACAGAAATTTCTGCATATCCACTCCAAGCACACTGCTAATAATTTTTCTATCAGTGCATTCGGGAAAAGTCTGGCAACTAATACATACAGCCTTTGTTCAAAGCACATTCACTCAGAGAAGCTCCAGCAGCTTGCAGGGCAATGATTTTTAGAGTGTGCTAATGCAACAAAGTCTGGGAAAAAGGAAGACTACCAAAACTAATTACATAGGCGTGGTTGGGGGCATCCTGCCACACAGCAGAAAATATTATGCTAAACCATTTATAGGAAGCCACTAGTCTAGACCTTTGGCAGGATGGAAACCAGCTAGCAGCTATGATTACTAACCAAGTTTTAGTTCTGTTGTACAGAAATAAATCAGATAAATTATAGCAGTAACATACTGCAAATATATTTATAAGTTTTGTTGTGGATATGGCCTTTCTTCCTTTTCTAGCTTGCTGAATATTGTAAATGATTAGTTTACAAGTCTCAGAAGATCACACAGATCTTTACAAACAAAATGTCCACTTTATCTGCCCTTACTCACACTGTATATGGGATAAAAGACTTGGTATTTGAGGTAGGTTGTAAAGAGTAGCAGTTCATTAGGATGACAGACCACACCTGGTACAAAAATAAGAATGTAAGAACTGCGACATGGGCTAGACCAAAGATTCCACTATCCCAGTACCCTGCCTTCATGATGATCTAAGAGAATGCCCAAGAAAGAATAACAACAGTGCAAGCGTAAAATGGCAATTACCCCATTACTCTCTCAACTTCAACTATTTTCAGCTCAGATTCTAAGACAGATGTGCTTCTGCATATTTAGCAACTCTCAATGTTTTTTTCTTCTGTGAACTTGCCCAGCCAACCTTTCAACCTATGCATATGTCCAGCTTCCATAAAGTGACTTGCCAAGGAGTTTCAACATCAGCTAACTCTTGCATAAAGGGCTGCCTCCCTTCTTGTTTAGAGCCCTTCCTCTGCTAAGTTTACTGGGCAGCCTCTAGTTCTTGTACGGAAAGACACAATGAATGACTGTTCCTTATTCATGCCCTCCATACAATCTGTAGCTCTGTAGATCACTGTAATATCCTCCCAAATTTGACTTTTCCAAAATTTGAATCTTCCAAGTAGGAGAGTCAGAAACTTAGTCATTTCTTGTAAAGGAACTCCCATGGGTTTTTTTGTAATCCTTGCTTCTCATTTCCAATTCTCCTAAAACCTTTTGAGATAAGAAGGCCAGAATGACACAAACTGTTCAAGACATAGGCGTGTCATACCCAGTTTATTCAACGGCCTAATAAGGTTCTTTATTCTTTTCCCAATAATTATTAATACTTAATTTGCTGGATTAACAACATATATCTTACATGTAGCCCAAATCTTTCAGTAAAATCGCAGTATTATCAAATAATAGAATCAAAAGAGGAAAGAGCAGCAGTGATTTTTTTTTGTTATTTCTGGTTGATATTTTTACAAAATTTCTGAGAAAAGGATTGAAACTCTTAAGCATGTACTATTACAACTTATTTTTCCTGAACATGATGAGAACAATATGCCCTGTGCTTGGGCCCAATTAAACAATCACAAAGTATTCAGGTAATCACAAAGTTGTATTTACACAGGGAGCTAAATTTCAGTAGCTGAACACGATAATTAAATGTTTCTCCAGCCAATGGAATAAAATCTATTTGCTGACTTCTTTTTAAAGTCAAAAAGGACAATCACTCCATTCAAATGATTATTAACCCTGATTAGTATCAAAAGGAATTTTTAACAGCAAACTCAAACCAATCTATTTTGCAAGTTCAGTGTTTGTTTCTGTAAGTGCGTATCACAGTAATTTACAATAAAGGATTTCTCCTCTTCAAGAAATGACAGCAACTAATTTGATTGCTAGTGCTTAAAGAACAATACAAAGCCCATGAAGTGCTGGACATCTGTGGTAGTTCTCCAGATGACATGCATGAATTCCATCAAACAGGCTGCTGCTGTGTTCTACAGCTAACAAATTTTGAGGCTAAAGAATTTTGTAGACTGCCTCTGAACTGAGAGGAAGATAGATGTACAGAGTGACAGAACGAAATGGCAGCAGAAGAAACAACTGTTGAAAAAAAGGTAAGTGTAAAAGAAGAGACAGTAAGTCTACAAGAAGTAAAGTAAAAGGACTGAGGTCTTGTCCAAGTTTGTGAGAGCACAAAGGTCCTGTCACGTTAAGACCACAAGGAACTTAATTTGGTTTTCTTTTTTAAAAAAAATGTGCTGGCAAATGGAATATTTGAACCTCAGACTGATCTCTGAAGACTGTCTGTATCAAAAAACGGAACCCATGCACCCAACCCAGAACTGCATATAAAACTTTGTTTCACCTTCTTGTCCATATAATACACAGCATTAAGAAGTATTGCTTCTTCAGTATTGCTATACACGACAAGTATTTGCTCTATTCCGGACAAAAAGTTCTGTGTGGCATACATTATCATTTTCTGTCTAGCTTATTTTTTACAAATCGCTTTAGTGAGAAGAGCAACTAACTGTTGTGAATGAATGGCTGAATACCATGAGAATAGTAACTTACTTTACAACAGTGGCTCTTCACAAACTGCATTATTGTATACAAGTTGGGATTAGTCAACAGTGTCTATCCAGACTACCTGCACGCACACATACTTAGTTCCCCATACCTTAAAGAATGTAAGAGTGGAGCAGCTGCCATTTATTTTAGTGCTTCTGCTGGTAAAGAACCACAGAAGAGTCAGTACTAGCTGGGAAAGAAAATGGGCTGCAGCAACAGCAATCTGTCTGGCAAAGGGATACACCTGTCAGATTCCTTTCCCTGTGTATGAACTCTTCAAACTAAGCTATTAATTCCATATTAAAACTGCCTGATTGTCGAAAGAAATTTCTCACTGGTTCCTTAGTTTTAACCTTCCATACATTATTCAAGTCTTAATTTTGTAAACTGGTCTTTCAAAGCTAACCTATCTTGAAGTAGGAAACTAATTCCTTTTCAGTGCTTTTCTTAAACCCACTAACAGAATCACAGAACCATCAGGGTTGGCAGGGACCTCTGGAGATCATCTAGTCCAAACCCCCTGCTAGAGCAGGGTCACCTACAGCAGGTTGCACAGGACGGTGTCCCGGTGGGTTTTGAATGTCTCCAGTGTGGGAGACTCCACAACCTCTCTGGGCAGCCTGTTCCAGTGCCATTCACCTACTTTAAAAAAAAAAAAAAACCAACACCAAAAAAACCACTTGCAGTTGTATTTCTGAAACTAGTTTGGTTTTGTCTACAAATGTTATGAAAGAATAATTCCCTTTGTTTTTTTTAATCAATAGACTACTCCTTTGTATTATAAGTGACCTGAACTGACGTTTTTTATTTTTACCACATACTGAATATTAGCATGAGACTATTAAAATAATTATTCCACCAAGTCTTATAAAATTTTAAATGCTGAGCAGAAATTTTGACTGGCTATAAGGAGAACCTTCTCTCCATGAGGGCAGTCAAGTAGTAAAATGGGTTACCCAAACAGTTTTTGCAAGACTTGAGCGGATAATGCCTTGTGCAACCTGGTTTGATCTCATAGCTCGCCCTGCTTAGAGGAGGACACTGGACTGAAGACCTCCAGAGGTCCCTTCCAACCTGAACCCCATAGATTGTAAGGTTTAATCTGAAAATCTTCAAAATGATTATTTAATAATCATGGAATAATGAAAATGATATTTTAATACAACTCTTCAGAATATTAATTGAAAAGAAAAGTAAATTACATACTCAAAATGGAAGCTTCATTACAACCACAGTTATTGTAGTCTAAATACTTTATCAACATAGAAAACGGGAAAAGTCTCCCTCCCCATCCCACTCTGGTTGGAACAGTCCTACATCTTACTAACAACTACACATGAAACCTCTTGAACCACATTACCCAATTAGTTGACTGTTAAATTTTAAGCACCTGACATTGCCCTGTAAAACTCGTTCTCCTCTGCAATTCCAACACAACTGCCTAAAACACTCACTGTAAGAAACCCAAGCAGTTCAAGCTGGAAGAAAAATAAGTATGCCTTATTTTTTCCAGCTCAGTAAGTTTGGGCATTAATGTAGTTAAACCGTTATAAGTAAGTATCATAAGGTCTGCAAACAAGAAAGTTAACATCCAATAAAACATTTCTCTCCATTGTGGCTGAAAAATAGGGAGAATTTCATTGTTTTAAAAATCACAAAATTATCTCATTACTTTGATCTATGTAAAGTTAGTGAATTGGACCATTTAACTTCCACCCAAATTATACAGAAATAAGGATCAACATAGAAGTTCAATAAAGCAAGGATGCTTGGAAAGAGGTTGGATAACATGCACAAAATACCAGTACTTGATTTTTTTTCTCAATGTATTAGCTGGAATTTCTGTTATGCGAAATAGTCTGATTCTTAATTTGCTCGGTTCTAGTTACTTTAGTGTTTCTATAATGTTAAGTGTGGTTTTATTCAATAAATACAAGTCATTTACAAATATAAATACTTTAATCAAATCCCCACTTTTGCTTAGAAGAACTTGTAAAAGCCTGAAGCAAAAAATCTGAAGTAAAAATATATTTTTGTTAGTTAAAAATGTAAAAATATTAACATGAATAAATGCATTTAAGTTCTAGAGATACTTAAAAGATTGTGCAGAAGTAGAGTTTCCTTCCAGTAATGCAGGGAGAGAGAAAATTCAGGAGTGCAAAGACTACAAAGAAGAGCCATGCGTTTCAGTGAAGTTACTACCCCTAGCATAGCACCATAGTACTTAAATGCCATTTTTAAAGAGTCACGTACAGGAACAAAGTTTTTTGGATTGCCAAACAATCCATTTGGTTGACTCATGACATAACCAAAAATAGAACTGCAAAACATCATAATTCTCCTAACCAACTGAATCTCTTACTATTGCTATTGTTTGCTGATATTTTTTTTAACCACTAAATAATTAACAATCTTAGCCAAAATATGACTAAGATGGAATAGCTTTAAAATGAATCTTGGTCAAAGACCCGTAAGCACTTCCATGGTTTAACAGATTGCATTTCACACATCTGAAAAATTCCTTGATTTTGCTAGTGTTTGGAGTACAGTTTCTTGTTCTTTAGTGTTTCCAAACGTATTGTTCAGAATTGCATAATGTATTTCACTCCACTTTGGCAGGTGGTTGAAAGAGCTCATAGGGTAGACAATGAATATTTGTCCGCATTACTTATGACCTTGCAATTTTTAAGCAGGGCTAACTGTCCTAAAATTACAATATAAGCAAACACTTTTCATTAAAGCTAAATTAATGTGCAAGCTAAGGAACTGCCTGTACCTCTTCCTCCCTATTTATCCAATCACTTAGCACTCCCTTTTTCAAGCTGCTGAGAGTAATAAATGAGAGATTTGCCACAGGTCTGGCTGAAGCAGTATGAAGGCCATCCAAATGCAACCTCAGTGCTATTCAAAGAGCCATCTTAAAAGGTCTGGAAAAGAATCATGCTCATCTGGAAGCTGAATGTGATTAGGTCTATAAAATACCAAGTTCCACAGTTTTCAGAACACAACCTGAACAAAATGTTCAGAAGTAACTAAAATAATGATAATGGTATGTTTAATAACGAACACCTGATGCCCTAACATGATATTACAAACACCTACAACAGAGATTTGACTCCAACAGCAGCATTGGATAGTCACGAAGTATCATCGCTTCAGCAACTCAGTACAAAGCTGATTTTATAACAGAGATTTGTAAGTAGCCATATGGGAAAGAAATAATGAATTCTGGCAGTTTCTATCCTTCTAGTTCTGACATTAAAGCATCTTTTCCTTCAAGATCATAACTGCATAACTCTGAGCTTATTGACAAAGAAAGATTAGCTGAGTCAGCTTTGTCTGTGACAATACAGGACGAAGCTAAGTCATACCATCTTGCTGGTACTTTGTAGTAAGTTGCTTGTAATGCTAAACTATTACACAGATTCTCACACTCCCCTGGCATCAGTGTTACTCTGTGTACCTCTAGACGTCTTCCCACAAAAATCATGTAGGTCAACATGCTCTTAAAACACCTCGACTTTGGAAAGAACCTAAACAATAAAACACATGAAAAAATACTTTAATTACGTGATCAGAGTATTCTTCCTTCTCCACAGACCAAGGCCATGATTTGATACTCAAGTTAGTCTTATACAGAACCTAAAGCCATTACTAAAAGAGCTCATAAGTTTCATCATTCTTGAATGAGTAACTGGCAAGGTTACATGAATTCCAGACTACCAAAATTTGATCTCACTGCAGACCAGAAAAATCTTACTGCCAATTTTTTGGAATTTTTTAAATGACAATAGATCAGAAGTTATCTCATTTTTTTTGCAAATCGCATCTTTCTGAGTTTTTTGATTTTTTCCTGTTTTTAATTCTGCCAAAGAAGTATTTGACTTGTAACAATGCAATATTTCTGCTTTTTTATTTTCTACACTTTTAAGTATTCCTAATTGAATCTGCTATTCATAAGAACTAATCATAACTTGGTTTTACAAGGGAAAAAAGTCTCCCCACTTATCCACAGACAAGCTTCAGTATCCATAATGCCAGAACAAGTTTTTTCATAACAACCCTCCAAAACTGATACAAGACTCAGTTATCAAATATCATTAAAACGTTTGTGCAGTCTGATTGCTAAAAAAAAAAGCCAGTCACTCTAACAACTTCTGTAGTATGGACATGTATCTTCTCTCTGGAGAAACACTAATGATAAAGTTCAAGTTACCCACAGAGAATTCTCCTGAACGGTAACGGCGTTCTCAGAGATAATACAAATGCTTTCAATTCCAAATTATGAAAAAAAGTCACAATGATTGCTCATCAACTGAAAAATATACCGCTAAGTGCACATCTGTAGAAGCATCCTTTTTCTGCAGTATGTAGAACACAGTGTATCTTCCTAGTAAGCTGCATACCACATGGACAAAGACTCAGACTGCAGAGCAGTGATAAACTGTCAAAACTCTGAAGATTCGTGTAGGTATCCATTCAAAACTATTATGGGCTTAAGCTGTGGGGGCATTTTCAGGATAATCTGTTGGACCAGTAAGGCTTGGGCAAAAGAACAAGTAATTAACTATTATTTATTTCAAGTCACATGAAGATTCCTTAACTTGTTTAGGAGAGAGGAAGAAAACAAGCAATTTTCTCCTAGAGAAAAAAAAAACATATATATATAAAAAATCTAGAAATAGAATCTAAAAATCTAGAGAAAGATAGGTCTTCTACTATCCAGCCTGGAGAACAACAGTTGTGACTGGTGGTGCATTAAAAGGACATTAAAACAGCAAAGGACACAACACAATGATTCTGCTTTCAAAGTCGCCACAGAAAGAAATTTGATTCTGGGAGGATCTACTCCTCTGTGCTCAACACAGTATCAAAGGTCACCAACCCTGAGGGCACTGATAACTGATGGCTTTTACTAAACCAGCTATTGGCTGCTGGTTGAGAATGTATCACAGGCATCAGGACCAAAGTGCCACAAAACATCAGAAGAAGACATCTCAGTTGTAAATCGCATTCTGTTTGGGAGGCTGAAGAGCATTTATCTTTTCACTTTACCAAACCCCAAGGAAAAGGAAAAACTCACATTTAATCTTAAAGAACAAAACAAAATGCAGGAGGAACAGCAGAAGATGCCTGTTCAGTGTAAGCTAGCATTCTTTTCTTCTTTGAGGAAGCTCTCACTGAATACTATAAAAAGCTTAAAATGGACTTCCCTGTTTTTCCTGTCTTCTCGAAAAAAAGAAAATAATACTTTGGATGTGTCCAATAACGCCACTTCTAATCCGTATCAGAAAATGAAATGAGCTGCATTAAAAGAAGGGCAGATTTCAAAACCTAATAGTTCTTACTTCCATTTGTAACTAGCTAAATTCTCTTTACTGTGGAAACTAGAGAAACCATATGAAGATGGTGTGGGTATTATTTTCAATGACCAAACCGCACAAAACCAGGAAACACAGGACTACCCTAACCTGCAGCTATGTAAAAGGCTAAAAGAAAAGGCATGTGGTGTACAAATCCATGGATAATATAAGAGTTTGGTGTCCCTGGCATAAGTAGTCAGATTAATGAAAGAGAGAGTGAAGCCTAGTTTCCCTTGCTGCCTTGCATTCAGCAGACACAGACATCCACAGCAGGGCATGAACAAAGATGCTGACAGTCAAAATTGTAAGCTTGTAACTTTATATGAACCAAGCATACCGGCAGTAAAATTAAATTCTCAAATTAATTTCAATAACCTACATGTAAAGAGCACAGAGGATGTCGCCCTCTATGTCAAGGACCAGCAGGAGCGCACGGAGTTCCACCTGGGGATGGATGAGGAGCTGACCAAGAGCTTATGGGTTAGGACTAAGGGAGGCCAGGGACAGGAGATGTTACAGTGTGGGTCTGCTACAGGGCACCTGACCAGGAAGACCAAGAGGATGAGGCCCTCTATAGACACATAGGAGCAGCCACACATACATAAGCCCTGGTCCTCATCGGAGATTTCAACCACCGCGGTATCACAACACAGCAGAGCATACACAATCCAGGAGGTTCCTGGAATGCATTGATGATAACTGCCTTCTCCAAGTGATAGAAGAGCCAACGAAGAGAGGTGCCAGGTTGGACCTTGTTCTCACCAACAAGGAGGGGCTGGTGGGGAATGTCATGCTCAAATGCAGCCTTGGTTGCAGTGATCATGAGATAGTGGAGTTCAAGATCCTTAGAGTTAATATTCAAGGACAACCTCCTCCAAGCTCAGGAGCCATGCATCCCAACAAAGAGGAA
>RSEF01000003.1:80723233-80765853 GCA_003993805.1 Himantopus leucocephalus | reverse complement strand
TCTCTTTCTCTCTCTCTCTCTCTTTCTCTCTTTCTCTCTCTCTCTCTTTCTCTCTCTTTCTCTCTCTCTCTCTCTTTCTCTTTTTCTTTCTGCTTTCATGATTGAAAGATGGGTACAAAGCAGAAAGAATGGAGGTTTACAAGAGACACTCAACAGTTCTTTTTTTTTCTAGAAACTTGATGTATGTTTCTCATTATCAACACACGGCAGTGCTGTACACTATTTTCTTGATTTTTAACTTTGATTTTCTTAAGTGTACTCCTCCCTTTTAGTAAATATCCATCAAAGTCACGACAAGACTTGTCGCCTATTATTGTTGAAATATTCTTTCTTCAGACGTCCTTTAAATTTACTTATTTTTCAAGGTAAAATCTCTTTACTTTCTGAAAAAGAACAAAGGAAAAGTATCCTTTAGACAACATTCACTGTCTCTGATGGTTTTGGTCAGTTGTGGGGCAATGTTTTATTGTTCTTAAAATCCTTCCATCTACAAGGTAGTGGAATGGAAAAGTAAGATATAAATGAGTGGTTTTGCGTAGCATAGTGCCCAAAACTTAACAGCAAAATAAAGCAGGTAATGCTTTTTCAGTATTTAATACTAAAAATTATAGCAGGGCATAACAACAGAGATGCTATTATTTGCGGTGAAATATAGGCAAGAACGTAAAAGACCACAGCAGGGAAGATTTCAACACATTGACAAGTATGTTATTGCAGTGTCAGGCAATCAGCAAATCCTTGGAGTTCCTGTAAGCTACAAGTTGTATTCACATCATTGTATTTTAAGTTCTTTGAAGCACCACTCTTCCATGCATGAATTTGTCTAACTCACCATTTTAATCCAAGTCATACTTCTGCTACACAAAACATCCCATGATGTCAAGCTCCGTGACTTAATCAGGAATTTACTCACTTTTTTTCCCTGTTTAATTTAAGCTTCATTGGTACATATTACTTCTTGACTTATGAGAAATAGGAAGCAACCATTTCATATTTGTTTTCATTACCTTTAGATAGCTCTGTCACATTCTCTGACCTGCATCCTTTGAAAGCTGAAGAACATTTGCCTGTAGAATTTCTCTTGTTTAATTTCTCCTCTGATGCAAGCTTTTCCCCATCACCAACCATTCTGTTTATCTGTCTCCGTAGTTTCATATTTATATTCTTTCTGAACTGACTAACTGAAAATGCAAGCATGGAGCTGTGCCATGCTGTGATGACAGTCGCCAAAAACACCAAGGAAGATTAATGACAATAGTAAGTAGAACATACAAAACCGTAAAGCTATAGGATCAGTGTAGGGGTAGGTGTCCAGGCAAAACCAACTGCTGCATTCTGAATTCAACCACTTGCTAAACAGAATGTGTAGTCCAGCCATCTTTCAGGCATGGCAAGGAAGCTTATAAAGACTATGAAAACTTATTCAACTGTGTAAGTACAAAGTACTTCATGATTAACATCAATATACAATATTGATAATATCAAACACAATACTACTATCAGTGGAAAGCTGCACATGGGATAGACTCAAAAAATGTCTAGTAGGACTTTAGCTGAAAATCTGTGTAAAATAGATTTCCTGAGCATTACTCCTAGTGCTCTTACTAATTTAAGTTCATCATTCTTTCCCTTTGTTAATCTAAAAAATCAATAACAGTGATGCATCTTTGAGCCAAGATTTGTCATGTGTCTAGCAATCTGACTTATTAGAACAACTATGAATTGATTTCAAACAGAGAACACATTGCAAGAGAAGATGACTACTTGTCTCCAGTTTACCAAGTAGCATGGAGAGGAGCAAGAATGGGCATACACCCCATTTCCATCTGATGCAAAATTAATCAACAGAAAGAAAATGTTATCTACTAAGTAACATGAAGAATAAAAACTCCTTGTACTTTCTTATCCACCTTTACCTTTCTTTGCATTTTGCTATTTCTGAACAGTTTATTCATGTGAGTGGGTGTATAAGTGCATATTCACTGTAGTTAAAAGTTAGGGATATTTCATCAGCAAAAATGGATAGCTATATTAAACAAAAGTTTGATTTGTAGAAGGAGGAGAACACAGATTGTTACATATCTAATTGCTTTTTTAACCTTGTACCTGTCTTAATAACCTAGCAAATTTTGTCTACCTATCAAATTTCAGTAGCAAGGATCATTGAATATCCAGTTTAAAGCAATGCATCATTGTAAGACAGGAAAATTATTTAGGGAAACACATTACATTCTTTGCCTTCATTTCTCTTCTTTGTTAGTAATATGATGTCCAACATCCAATTTTGAAATCATCCTGTCTGACCCCCTACATCATACATGTTATTTCTGCCTATGCGAAGGATTAACAACATTTTTTAGATAACATAAGTATTTAAAATAATTTAAACAAAATAACATCAATATTAAGTTGGAAAGAAGCTTTAACCATAAAAATAAAAGATAATACTGAAAAGCTCGATAAATAAGAAACATGAGCAATGAATTTGCAACAGCAGCATATAACAGGCTTAAGTAATACATTGCTAAGAGTATGAAGGAAAGTGAAAATAAAGAGCAGAGAAAGTGATGCAACATGTGTTGACATGTATTATTGCATTTGGCAAAACCAACTGACACTTAGCAAATGTCACATACGCATCATGATGGAAACGGGTATAGTGGGCACAGTATAGTCAAGCTTTATGGCAGCAGTAGACTGATATTTTGCATGAAATGGGAGGAAGAGCTTAGAGCTTACACTGAGTCTTAAATATGTTCTGACAGAGTACGGTGTATGTTGTTGGGGATTTTTCTTAATTTAATATCCACTGCATATTTTCCTGGTATGGTAGGACAGGGCACGCACTGATTCTTACTTAAGCATATTGTTAAGCATTTGCTGATAAAGTGGAGAAAGAAGTGTGCTGATGGTCTTTCCACATTTCCCGGTTAAATAAAAAAGACACATAGGAATAAGACAGTGTGTTAAATTGTAAAAATGATCCTTTTTTTTAATATTTGCAGGAGTCACAGCTACAATGAGTTTACTTTCATTCCTTCGTATGAGATTCGTCCCATTATATCCAAGTAACTCTGCTTTTCTGGAAGTGCTCACAATTATTATTGTCATCATTGTTGTTATTAATATAGAACCATATAATTATAGATTAATATAGATCCATATTAATATATGGATCTATTCAGGGATTTTATATATATATTTAAGGGAGGGTCATATTTGAAGTTAATTTTCAATACTAATCAATGCAAAAACAAATAAACAATGCATTTTATCCTGGTGCACTCTACATCTATTTTGAAATTATATCAGAGTTGAAATGTAGCTGTGTAGTTATAAATAGTGCAAGTAATAGTATGATATATTGAGAGTGACAGCTTGTGTTTGTATATGCAATAGGAATATTTTCTGACCTATTCCATCAAGAAGCTGAAAGATGGATGACATCTCAACAAGTAGGAATAATTCAGATACACACCTTCCTAATTTTCAGCTTGTTGTTTTTCATGGACCTAATCAATAGTCTGTTATTTTTGTTTAATAGATTTTAAACAAATTAAATGACTAGTATTTTCTGTTGTGCTTATTTAAAACAAAATAAAAAAAAATAGAAAAACCACCTAAAAAACAACAAAACCCCCCAAAATGCAGCATTCAGAACAAAAGAGAAACAGAAATAAAAACGTGTTCTTCCTCTTGAAAGAAAAGGGGATTTTTTTTCATCACTGTGATGAAAAAGTTCAACTGAATTCTTCTTCAGTGCCTGCTAGTGAATTTGCTACATGCTGATCCAGTGCCTTTGATCTGTGTTGCTTATCATGTTGCCATCTCATGATGTCTTTCAAACCACTTTTGCAGGTGTGGTACAACCGCTGACAGTGTGTCTCATTTAGTTGCCAATTTTGTTTGCAAAGTATGGTCTCATCTCTGTTGCCATGGCAATATGATTTTATAAAAAAAGATTTCAGTAACTATTAGCCTCACTACGTTTAGACCTGGATAACAGAAGTCTGAGGAAGCAATTCTTCAGGTATGGTTTTCTGCTTTTCACTGTGCATCAAGCAGGTATCTGCTGGAACCATAAACAGATTGCCAATTCCATATTTCTAAACACAATTCCCCAGTTACACCATACTGGTGGGAAAATTCAAACTACTGGAGTCCTTTTAAAATAATAATAAAAAAAAAAGTGAATAGAGAGAACACAATTGAACACATGGATTACTGTGAAGGAACTGTGTGAAAGTTCAATAAGAAAAGCATCCCCATTTTATTTAAAAGATTACAGTCTCTTGTTCCATGATTATTGTATTATCTGTGACTCATTGTCATTACATGTACTGTGCATATAAAGGAGTATTCATCCATGTGGTTTGACAAGCCCAATGTACATATACATATATATTGTAGTTTGCATTGGTTCATCAGTTACATGTGCTTATATTTGTGTCTATAGGAGCTAAATTGTCATAGAAATATTTGATTTGCAGAACTAAAGATACAGGAAATTCTTCACGTTTGCACAGCTCAAAATATGTAAATTCTCTAAAATCCTCCGTCTACTTCCCTCACACTGCCTGTTTCTCACACACCAAGTCAGCAAGGGGACATGACCTTTCCAGCAAAAACCTGGATCTGAATCCGAGATCAAAGAGAAAGATTCAAAATTTGGGATTCAATGACTAAGGAAAATGTGGGCTGGGAGCATTGTCTGAATCTGTGTTATTAATGCTCAAATGAGTTCACCAATACTGCTGAAGTTGTGTCCCATATGACTCCCAGTGATTTAACGGGAAACTTCTTTGATATCTCCATCTTTTCACTAAATGCAGCCCTTTATGAACAACATGATTTACTGCCCCTACCTACGAATATCTCCCACTACCATAGAAGTATAGAATCATTTCCACACTTAAAACTCAGCTTAGGCACTACTTCTACTGTCCCAAATACTGCCATTCTACCTTGTTTAAATGTGTTTCTACTGCTGATTTTTTGATGTTATGTTAGTGTCCAGCTCTAGGACATCATGAGATGTCTCTCTGTAAATTTCAAAACCAACATCTTGTAAAAAGTTGATTACCAAAGATTCCAAAGTTCTATTTTACATAAGATTTCTAAAATAGACTTTTGCTGTTTCCCTTGCTGTCCCTTGAAGTTAATTCACAACACTGTTGTCTGTTCTTGGGAGGAGCCATTGCCACATCTGTGGCAGGGCGAGGAGAGCCCTGGGATGTTGCTAGCCTGGCTGGAGTGAGCTTTCAGGTGTGGAGAGGCTCCTCTGACAGCTGAGGAAGACACAGCAGGTACTGAGCAAACCACTAAGTGATGCCATCTGTTCATGCATGGTCTTTTGCTGATGAATTTACAGTGAGTGGCAACATTTTACATTTCAGGCCCACTCTTCCGGGAAGGAGACTCAGAGACAGATTTTCCAACTTAGGCACTCAGTAATATTTCAATGAAATAAAAATGAAAGCTGTGTCGTTTATATTTATATGAAGAGTCATCCAAGAATTTTAAAAAAAAACCCAAACCAAAACATAATCAAGCAATCTATAATGTGAAAAGCTTTAGAAGGGCTAGCTCCTTATACTGGTAACCAAATCCCATTTTGACTACAAATTCCCAACTACATAACCTTTTAACTTTGTCTTCTTCTGTAAACTTTTTTTTAAATATATCACATATTTTACTGTTGACCCGCCCCATCAGATTCCCTGTCTCACTTGTCTCTTGACTCTTTCAAGAAGGCAAGCTTATCTAGATGTTTCATTAATGCCAGCATGCTTTCTTATTTTTTTCTGCTGTCTTCATATGCTTGCCTGTTTTTTGAATCTGTTAGCACCAGTTCTAATCCACCAACAACCCTTCTCTGTCATTTGGCATCTGCTGAAGCTAAACAGGAAATGAAATTAAACATTTTCTAAAGATCTTTTTAGCAAAAAAACAAACAAACAAACAAAAAACCAAATCCAAACAACCCAACTTCTCTTCCTCTCTTCTCTTTAAATAGGAAACGTTTCAGTGAGACTGTCAGTGATATCGGTACTGGGTGGCTTGCCTGCTTTCATAGGCGTTGAGTACACACAAATCTTTGATATCTCTATGACACTGTTGCATAAAAAAAAGATTTCCTAATACAAAAGAAATAGCATAACCTGATCTCAGTTTATGGATTTCTCTTTCAACTACAGTATCTTTCAGTGAATTTAGGTGTGTTGACCAAAGGAACTATTGTTAACTATATGATTTCTGTTCCTTCATGTATTTATTTTTAATGCAATATTGCCCCATGACAGAAAAAAACCTCATGCTTCCCTTCAAGTAGAAAAGTCCAACTGAAATAAATGTTTTGTTGGATCAGAGGATATAAACATAGTAAAGCCTACTCAAAAACCTTATTCAGGAGATGCACTTTACCACTTGCATAATTTCAAGTCAATGGGCTTAAAGTTAATCACGTATTTACATATATTCTTGAATCAGTATTGTAATTAAATAGTTTTCTGGGCCATAGTCCAAAGAACACTGAACTAACAGAATAGATGACTATTAATTCTGACAGTAGGTAAATTGCTTATCTTTCATGCTGCTTTAGTCTCATATTCTTTCATATTGTCACACAGTTCTGTTTTGTATTGAGAACCATCAGGTTCTCAATACAGGAAGATATTTGGGTTATTAAAAGTCTATATCATTCACCATTTTCAGAGAGATTCACAAGCAGAGAAAACATTTTAAAGTCACTAATAGGCCTATTGAAAATGTGGGACTGAATGGTAATTTTCTGTATTCCAACACATTTTGGCCAGATGACTCACTGAGGATATGTTCTTGTCAGAAGAAAACTCCACAACAAGGGGTAATATTGTTGATGTTACTAATAATAGAGAACACTTACTGTCTGATGCACTTGTACTTGTCAACAGCTCCAAATGGGCAACTGCATACCTGCAAAACTTGTTGACAGATGTAGCAAAGAGGCAAAGTCCCAAAGGGACAACACAACCATACTTCTTCTGAATTGATGAGGACTGAGGCATATTGACATGCCAGAATGGAGGTATATAATGGGATGAATGAGCTACAGCTGCTCTACAGACAACTAGGAGACTCCATTCTGTAGATCAAACCCTCTGGTAGCCCATAAAAAAACCCACTCAGGCCAAATAAACCTGAAAACTGACTGGAAAATCACATTTACATTAAACATAGTTTCTTCTCCTTCCTGCTGCCTGTTCTAGTAACATTCCAATAGCTTCTTTTTACACTTTCCATTTTTTTCATGTGTATTTACATTCTTCTTTTCCCTTATTATCAGTCATATCTTTCTTTTTTTTTTAACAAGTGCAACAGATGTCAGCTCAAACATCAGCTTTGGATGATAGAAATGACTAACAATCCTTCTTATGGAAAGCAAAAGTATGTAACAGAACTTTGCAACCACCCTGCCAGTCTATTTCAACGCTTCACCATCTTTACCACTGAAAAGTATTTCTTAATGTCATCTTGACTTTTCCTAGCTGTAGTTTGAGCTCATTAGTTCATTTGTCCTTGTTTTAGGTAAGTTCAACTCACTGGCATTTAAAGAATGTGCTCCACGTTAGCAGATTTTTTTTGAATCTCTCTGTTAATCTCATGAATCATACTTTCCTAAAAAAGTACTTTCTGTTGCAGTTAGCAATGGCAATAACATACCAAATTAATCAAATACATTGATTTCTGTACCCATATTGTTATTTCATTGTGTAATATTTTTGACTCTTGATGATATTTTAAAAAAAATCTATTCCTACTTTGGTACAGCTACAAATGTTCTTTTTGCATAGTTAACTAAATACATTTGAATACAATGTATGGACCCAAACTTCCACATAGATTTCTTCAAACTTTCTATAAAGTCTCATTCCCTGAAGGAGAGGTTTAACATCAGGACTGGTTGAAAGGATATGACCTTATTGGAAGTTTCCTTCATTTCCTATTCAACTGTGGCAAAGTCTTTCTATCATTTTCCCCTTCCTCCCAGACACCAACTCACCTAGAAAAGATACCACTCTTTTCATCTACTACATGGAAAAGTCCTTACTGGACCTATATTGTACTACAGCCAAAAAACCTACTTTCATCCATTTCCACTCCTTCTTTTACTCTTACCATTCTGAGATGAAAACAGATACTTAGAAATGAGAAAAACCACCCATGCTTCTCAACTTCCCTTTTTTTTCTTTACTTGCAGTTCCTGAAATTTATGCCAGCTTTTTTATGTATTGATGTTCTTGTACATGATTCTGGGAGTTGCCTTAAATTTGCAGTTTGTCTACAGTAAAGCCAACACGTAGTCTGTGGTAAATGAGCATCTAGGGCTCCAGCTGCCAGAATTTAGACTTGCTTTAATGAAAACCACATAATAGAGTTATGGCTTACACCATTTACATTTAATTGATTGACCATATTCAGTTTGATTTCTATTGACAAAAATGGACACAGGCGGGAGAAGTGTCAAAACTAAATATATTAGCTATAAAATAACATGTGAATTATGTACAAGGCCATAACTGGGATTTTTAGGTTTCTGTATTTTAGATACTTCATTATTTGCAATTGTGCTTGCTTTGCAGATGAACTAGTACATGCTTTGCTTTGATTTCAACTCAATTTTCTTTTAATCAGCCTTACTATGCTAAAAGATACTGACTTGCATCTTGGTTAAATTATGGTGAAGGCTGTGCTAACGAGATTTATTTCATGTCACTTGAATGATATAGTTTCCTTATGTTATATAGCTTTTCAGTTTAAAAGAGAGAATACCTTTCTAGCTCAGAAAATATACAGTCTGTAGTCTTTAAAGTGTATCAGAGGATTTTCAAATACCAACAAAAATGTCCCTTTCCAGATTTATTATTAGAATTCAGGCAGCATTTCACAGAAAGGGAGGTGGGAAAAAACAGGTTCCTGTTTAATATTATTTATAGACTAGCCTTGGCATATATTTCAAGCTCTGTAAACTTTGCCAATATGCCACTTGTGAAGCACATCAGACCTCGTGCAACAACAGTAGGCCAAAATACTTTATACTGTTCAGATATTCTGCCATAAAAAGGGCAGAAAGAAGAAAAAGGAAAAGTTTTTGTGAAAAGCCAGTCTCAATTCTTTTCTCTTTATAAGATAATTTTGTTGTTTCTCTGTTAGTATCACTCAAGTTCTATTAGTGATAAGGCAATTTTAGGTGTTTTCTTTTACAAAAATAGAAGAAAGATAAATGTTGTGAGGTACCCTGCAGGTTTACATAATGTATATTTGTCTCTGCAAATCTATCTTTTACCTATATAGTATCCCCCCCCCCATTAATACTTGACAGCATGATTAATAAATAAGGTGTAACAAGTTTATGAACTTTTGTAAGATGCCCCCTACTAGAGACTTTTCACCTGGTGATCTCAGATTTTTTTTGTCTTTTTATTGATATTTTATGGTTTTCGTTTATGAGAACAAAGGCAAAATATTTAATGTATTTATTCCTAGAACTCACCATAAAGTAAAAATGAAAGATGTGAAATGTAGTTTAAATATCTGTAAACATATTTTCATGAAGGTGTATGGAAGAACTTCTGTTGTGTTAGGCTAACTCCTAATCTTGACAGCACCTAGGATGTGAAGAACAGCACATTTAAATAATCTTTTCTGCTCTAGTAAAGCATGATATGCCTACTAGTGAAGAAACAGTGAACAGATATTTAATATTAAGATATACAATAAATAAAACCACTGAAAACCTTTGGAATTCAGTGTGTTCTTGCAATATGAAATATATTCCATGGGAAATGATTTCCTTTCAGAAGTGAACAAAGAAGCTTTATGGTGACTTTACTGGAAAGGCAGTTCAAGCTCATGGACTATGATCAAGCTATGAACTACTAACTACAGCTGGAGAATGATAGAAAAAAACCTCCTGAGTTTTCTGCTAGAGCTGCCATTTTGGGTGTTAGACAAACCATTAACCTTTAGATATCTCTGAGCTGAATTTAAATGCGTAGGAGAGGAGTTTTCAGGAGAGAAGCTGTGATTCCAGAAAGTACGCTTGTTAAATCAGATGTAAATCAGTTTAAAATTTAATATTTGCAGTAAGTCCTTTGTCTATATTGCACCAACAACTGTAACTGCCCCTTATTGTTTCAATAAATTCATTAAATACCCTTCTTTTTATGCTTGCAGAACACTGTAAGAGGGTTTTACCATAAATGCAACTAATCTGGGGGGTGAAGTCTGATACTGATGCAATGTCCTTCATCCATTGTCTGTCCTACACTTCGACAGGCTATATTATTTATATACCCGCTTTTCATTCACTTGTTCCTTCTAGTTCATCTAGCATTTCTGCAGTGAATAGTATCACTATTTGAAATTCAGTTCATTATACTAATGTCTTGCATTTGTGGCTTTTTTCATGCAAGTAGCTGTAATAATGCCATTTTTGGTAGTAGATCTAAAACCCACTGTTCAGTGTTTTCAAAGCGTGGTAAAAAAGGTTAAAGACCATCAGGTATACCATCATTCTTGTAAAATGCAAATAGATCTGCAATTTTACAAGGATGTCTGGAAGAAAATCTCTCCGTGGTAGTTTAGAAAACTCCAAGCATTTGGATCTTATAAAGTTACAGCAAAACAAATGATTAATACAACATCATGGTCTCTGTTCATTTCCTTCTAAAATTATCCATGGCTGTGCTGGTTTATCTGGAGCATCTTCTTTCTCATGGAAGCTGAAAGAATTTGTGTATTATTCCCCTCAACTTGAATAATTGTTCAGCATTTTTATTGATCTCTTCTCTGCAGATTAACTATTCCCTTACCTTTTCCCTTCAATTTATCTAACTATTACCACTGCTTGCAGATCCTAGTGTCACCTATTCTCCTGTTCTTCGATCTTGACAAATATTCTCTTTTAAAGTAGTGATGAAGCTAAAGTCTCTATTGCCGTGTGTATGCTGCAGTGCCCAGGAGTACTTCCCAACTCATTCTTCAGGTGTGTGCTTTGGCCACAGTCTATTTCTCTGCTGAGAGTAAGGTAAGGACTGAGGTCCAGGTGGTTTCCTACCCCACTATCCTCATACCTTTGTTTTGATGGGAAGGCGACCAGTGGGCAGAGCAAGAATAAAAGTACACATGCTATGTTACGTGCTCTAGGTTAGCCTGAAAGTGCTAGTCTACCCCCATAAACCCTGGGCTCCTGGGACTTCCGTCTGAAGCAGTTCTGTGCTATTC
The DNA here is from genome assembly GCA_003993805.1 of Himantopus leucocephalus. Classification (NCBI taxonomy): domain Eukaryota; kingdom Metazoa; phylum Chordata; class Aves; order Charadriiformes; family Recurvirostridae; genus Himantopus; species Himantopus leucocephalus. The sequence goes on along the minus strand of RSEF01000003.1, from coordinate 80,754,588 downwards.
TGCCACAGAGGGAACCATTATTTCTTTTATCATTCTTGGAGTTTGTTTTACTGTATCTGCTGCTGACAGTTTCTACTGCACATGAAATATCGAGAATTAACTATATACCTGCACATAAGACAACATCATACTGTGTCTTAATTCTAGCAGTCTTATTAGCTTAGCAATCCTAGAAAACAAAACCAAACAGGACACTGGTTATCTGTGTATTCAAGGTAGCTGAGAGAAGTTTAAAACAACAGTCTAGCAATTTGTCTCCTACAGAGCCTGTCTTCCTCCACAGAAGTATTCCTAACACAACTCCTTCTTCCATGAAGGAGGACATAAATTGATGGTCTCATAACATGTCCTGTTTGTTAATAACTTGACTTAGAAAATATTAACTGTGCTGTAACATATTTTGCGTATTTCTATATGTGTGAATTTGCATTGGCCTTTAATTAAATTTGTATACATGAAGATCCCCAAATAGGCCATTTATATAGATATTTATAGGGCTTGAAGGTGCCTTAATGTAAGCATACAATTGACTGTGCTTAGTTTCCAAATACGACTCCTAGGCCTTCCTGCAACAATTTTTTTTTAGGATATTACTAATTATGGAAGATCAGAATCTCTCTTCTTTCCATCCTGAAAGCACTGTTATAGTCCAGCACAGACTTCTTCCAGATACGATGATAAGAAGAATGTATTTATTAGTCCTGTGCTAAACCAGTATTTGTTAACATTGCTATATACACCTGCACTGCATAAAAATATATTATTAAAATCATGCCTTTTCTGGAAATGATATCAACTTTACTGGACACAAGTATTAAAGGTCAAATTCAACTCAATTTCAACATACGTCCCTTCTCTTTATGCTTTACTGGCTTATAAAACAATAGAACTCCAATATTGTCTGAGATTTGAAGAAGAATAGTACATTTCAACTTACGTTTCAGTTGACAGCTGTGAAAAAAGTGCACAGTCACCATTAAAAAGTGCCAAAATGCAATTATAATGAGTGATAAGCCAAGGAAAGTGTATTTTAAGAGGAGGTGTAGAGCCTCATATTCATTAAAAAGAATAATTTACAGAAGACACTACATCCAGTTACTGTAGAGGACAGTTAGGAAATCTCAAATCCTTTTTGAGAACCTCTGCCTGTATACCTCTGTCCTGACTTTAATAACTTTTAATTCCAATCATGATTGGTTGCTCAACAGAGGCAATTGTCAGTATGATAGTTCTTCCACCTGTGGCTAGAGCAATATGGTCAAATATCTTCTCACTTGTGATACTGCCCTATCTTGGAATACCTTCTATAGAGCTGAATCTCTGAAGATTAACACCAGGCTTCATCTACTTTACAACAACCAAAGAGGAAAGGAGAGTTTACTTTGTACTTAACTTCAACATGTGTGGGTATATTTATTTCAGTACTTTTTTCTGATTAGAAAATAGAGAAAGTGACATTAAGCACGATATTAAAGCCATCATTAGGCACAATAGAAAAGACATTTTGAAAGACAGAAAATCAGTGGAATTACAGATTATGAAGATTATTTTATCTCTTAGCACAGACTGTCCTATATTCTGATATAATTAAGCCAGATAGAAGAGGAGAATGGAATGAGTTTCAAAACTGGAGCCTACCAAAAAGATATGTGCATAAAAAAATTTCTCTTACTTAGGGCTCCTCAAATTCATTTTTCCTTTTCGTTCTTTCTGAAAGAATTAAAGTTTGAGAAAAATTAATCGGATATTACTTGTGTACTTCAATTCTGACTATCGTAAGTAGTTTTGGGATAGGATAAGAAATTCACTGTGAAGATGTCAGAAGGGGTCATTATATATTGATCAGCAAAGAATATAAGAATGTGAATAATTTCTTTATTGAACAGGGATAATGCATTCAATACCTTGCAGAAATGAATTCAACCGCACATAATGTCAGTATGTACAGCATGTGTTCACTGTCAAGCCGACCTAGAACCTAGAAAAAACAAATAATGGTGTAGGCTAAAGCCGAGTAAGTTTGCCTGTCTGGAGGTGTAAATAAAAAATAAAAAAATAATAAAAAAAGAAAAACCAAACAAAGGGAAATCTATTAGTTCAATTGCAAATTTAAATAAAAACCTACACAGCTGTTCATAATCTTTCATCTACAGAGAAAAAGAGGAAAAAAATCTAGGAAAAAAACCATTTTGGCAAATGCAAAAAGTTTTCAGGGATGGAAAGAAGTCAGTTTATTACAGTCATGCCAGATGGTTCTTGTCTCCATTGTGTTGGGTGCTGTAGAAAGCTTTGAAGAAAAGGATGGAGCATTTTCTCACTTAAACCGGACAATACTGTCCAGCTTCAGGACAGTCAGGATAACTAATATGTAGATTGGGGAGAAAGAGAGAAAAAGGCATGAACAAAGTTAAGCAGAAGAGCATAAGCTACTGTTAATTCTTTTAAGATATCTATCACATCAGGCAAACTTTTGGAGGATTTTTATAACACAGTTTGAAAATGCGTGACTTTCCTGCGGTAGGTAAGACAACCTATGTCTGTGTTAACACAAATTATCAACTCGCTTGTACCTGTCAAATAAGTCTACGGCTGTTGAATAATGATTAGTTAACTAAAAGGACAGAGCACAAAACATCAGCAGGGTGTTTGGCCAGTGTAGAAATACAGAATTGCAATTCCAAACTAAGAATGATTTGGCAGTTGTCGAAAATTATTATTAATTTCAGATGATCCGAACACATAATGCTGCCAATTTCAAGCTCCAGCTGTAAATGTAGTATGGCTTTAGCCTAACTAACATCCGTGCAAGAAAGTAAGCTTTTAGTTAAAACTTCCACAGAATATAAATTAAAAACCTGGACAGGATTTCACTCAGTATATCTGTAATCTCCATCAGCTCAAACATCTGAAGTGCTGGAGACAAGGGATGAAAAATTATTCCATTGATAAAACAGGGGGAGTTGAAAACTGGAAAGTAATGGGGCTGGGGAAGAGTAAAGATTGGGTCAAGCTGTCATTTGTGGAGCTGCATAATGAACAACAGTACGTTAATCCTCTATGGGCCTCCCACACTCCTTCTCTGCAATTCCTCATAAAATTTTTGCCAGCCCTTTCAACTGTGGCGGTTCTTCTGTGTTTCTGAGTAGGAAGGCTCAGATAAGTACTGCGTGTAAACTTCCTCCTTGAGGCTCCAGGTTTTAAGCTTATAATTAGGTCATCCCTGATTGGAATTTTTTTCCAATGTTCTTAAAACAGTCTATTTCCTGTCCTGTTTTGTCTTGGTTTTGTTTGGTTTTTATTATTCCATTAGGAGACTCACTACTTCTGAGAAGCATCCGTTTGCTTTTGGATTTCTGATGACTGATTGAGATGTTATGGGACAAAGCAGAAGACACCATTACATGGTATTGATCATCTTATATGAAGAGCAGCTCGAGCTGCTCAGGACCTTCCAGGAAACAGACATGGGGGGAAATGCCTTACCTTTCAAAAGGTCTAGATCAAATATATTGCTTTCTATAGATCATTAGCTCTACATAATACCAGCCTTTGCCTCAGAGGAAGTCTGTATTTTAATACTTATAGTAGAAGAGTTGCTTGAAAAGATAGTTTGCAGTCAGTAATAGCAGGAAACATACTGCTAGATAAAAAAAAACAGTGTTAGATAATTAGAAAAATCAATTACATTTAGGTTTTGTATTTAGATTGTAATTAATAAAATAACGGAAACACAAGAGAAGTCATCAAATAATAAGTATCAAGTTTACCCAAAGATATAACATCCTAGCAGAGTCATGAGTAGTTCTCAGCAAATAGGAAAAGTGAAGCCCCACAAAAAGACTTTTTTTTAGGATAACTTTTTACTAGAAGTAACAGGGGAAGAAAAGGTCAATTGTACAACTGATTGGTGGGTATAAGGATAGTTCTATAGAAGTTATTTCTATGTCAGTGAGAAGCAAGTCAGTTTCATCCTGGATGAAAGCAATGTATAAAGCAAGATGTCCCATTCCATCAGCTGAGTTGAATAGACTCTTTCTGAGGAAACCTTTGTATGCACTTTTTCTTCCTTCTTATCAGTTAAAGAAACGTATTTCAATCATGACAGCAATTTGTGGTGCACTTTCAACTTCTTGGTTTAAATGGTTTGTAATACATTGATTTTTCACTCCGGGCCTGTGCCTCCTGGGGTCAGGAGAGCTAGTGGTGTCTGCATTGCTATCTTTCTTAAAGTTTCTTTTCCTTTTGTGGAACAGGTCATTGCCAAGAAGAATTCAAGACCTAAAATGTCTTTCCAAGAAAAGTAACATCATGAAAAAAGAGGATGTGCACAAGTACACTCCTGCAGTCCTAAATGCTGCAGAGCATAGCACTACCACGGTATCAGATGGAGTTCTATAGGATGTGTCTGGAAACAAGGGTAGAAAGCAGTGCAAAGGCCCACAGGCATGTGGTTTTGAATGTGGGGAATCAGCAGGAGGCACTACTGAAAGTGCTGTTACAAAATGGCTGTAGTGGGCAGACAATGATCTTCAGGCTCATGGCATAAAGGACCTGACAGATCTCATAGCTTCAGACAGGTTGTTGTGCTGGATGAGCTCTTACAAACAGGAGATTGTTTTCTCCCTTGGAAGTCTGTGCTGCAAGTGGTGGCTGTTAGGATTGTTTTTATTTGCAGTACATGGTTGTCTAAAATAAACCTGTTGTTGATCATACATTTCTCCAACTACGGATTTTAAAATCCAGCATCAGGGGAAAGCATATGGATAAAAAGGAAGAAGAGTTCCCTGGGAAAACACTGCACAGTGAAGAACAAATTTTGCATCATTTTTAATGGGGGAAAAAAAAATAATTCTGCATGGACAGAAGAATTTTTGTCTGCAGGTAAAATACAAATTTCAGTCAAAAATTAGAGGTCAGAAAAGATTTCAATATGGGCAGTTCTTTTGGTATCCCATCAATGTACAAAGTCCTAAGAAACTCTGCTAGAAAACAAGTGTTATTGAAGAGTATTAGCTTTGTCTAGTTTACAAAATACCATAGAAATCATGCTGGCTTGGAAAGGTTTATCCAAAGCAATTTCTCTTGAAGGCTGATTGGATATTCATGTAGGTTTCAGCTGAACTCAGTGTTAGCTGTTGGTTTCAAGAAAGGCCCGAAGTAACGTGCATATTCATCAACAAGTCAAAAATGGAAGAGGTTATATAGACAGTGAAAAATGTGAAAATGAATAATAATACAGAATAATTTGAAAAATTGAATAACAACTTTCAGTAGAAGCTAAAATGCTAATGGCACTAGAATAAGACTGTGAAGAATTATAAGAGAGAGGGCAAAAAAAGATGAAAATGTGAATGTCAGGTCACAAACCACCCATAAACATATAGAAATTCATTACCATAACGGGTTGCTGTAAAATGACATTTTAAGCCAGAAAGATGTTAATTCCTGATTACAAAACAATCATAACACCAATTATGAATTGTAGGTTCCATGGTACTGAAAAGGCATTGTTGAAATAATGGGAATAATAAGGTCAATAATGGAATTTTTATAACTGGATTTTATAACAGTTTTATAACTGGATTTACAACTTCAGAGAGATTTAGTGATGGGAAATATTTAAAATAGTATATAAATTTGAAAAATCATTTGTTTTAAGAGGTTTTTTTGAAAGGACAGTAGGGACAAGATGAAAAGAACAGAGGATGAAACTAAAATCAAGGAAAATATCACAAATTCTTTGCAAATTTAAGTTTGATCTGGCAAGTTCTTTACACTTTTTTTAGTCCATTAAGCATTTTTTTACTAAAGAAAAAACAGGGCCTAAAGTTTGTATACATACAATGGCAAAAATTCACACTAGTTAGGTGTTTGATTCAATCCAATGACAAAAAAATGTTTTCCCTGCCTACAGTATCGAACTGGAAGACATTTTTATAAACAGTAGAATTGTATAGCAACTTACCTGGACACTCAGAATAAAACTGAGATTTTCGGTTGACTGAGTCAAGGTGTGTTTCTTTTTATGTTGTATGAGTAGCAGCCTGAAGTTTATAAATCATACAATTATAGGTATTAAATACGCATAATATACATGATATCAGATATATAGGGTAAATAAGTTGTAATATATCCAATAAATGTATTAGCTATGTGTATATGTGTGTATCTGTTTATATATTATATAAATATACATGTATCTATACAAGAATCACCATTACATAATCTATTAAATGGCTGCCAGGATCAAGGTTTTACTGCGTGTGCTGCCAGTCCCTGTCTATACATACAATCTCAGCTTCAAATCTGAGCAGGTAAGGCAGACAAGATCTCGATGGAAGCAGTAGTGCAAAGACATGATGACTGATATTAGATATGCAGTCCCACCATAAAGTTAATGGTAGATTTTCCTAGCTCAGTGAGTGTTCTATTCAGTAACCCACACTGCTGCTCTTGTAACCTATGTATAAAACCATATTCCATACAGTAATTATACCGTCTTACCTCAGAAGCTGGAATCCACTTGAAAAGTGATGCCATAGCTGCTGCAAAATATTAAACCAAGATTTGTTTCTTATCTTGATTCATTATCCTAATTCCAGTCCTTGTACAGGTCACCTCAACAAAGGCACAGATCTATATAGTTCAATATTTTTTGCTTAAGCTGCATTTATTTCACAAACCTGTCATACTTTTGGTCACCAAACTTTGCTCACCATGAGCAAGGGAGTAATTGCTTTAATGATAAAATTATCATTTATCTTGAAGCAACTTCAAAATTGATTTTGCTGTCTACAATAAATTAAATTCTGTGTTACATACTAGACATAATTCCTTTCTTTGCTTAATAAATAAATACGATTTCTATTCATTTTGTATTCCAATATTAGTTCACTTTGGAAACACGTGGTAAGATAGCATGCATATACTATATAACACATACGTTTCGATGGAATCAGCTTAGGCACTGTAGATTCCTATAATGAGAAAAGAGAATTTAAGCTTCATCTGAAAGAATAATGCTGAGTTGATTTATTGAGATTACTGAGAGATTTGTTAAAAGTTGACAACACTTCCACTTAGTTAAAAAGCAGCATTTTTTATTTCCTTCCACAAGTTTCAGTGCCTAAGGATGGTTTCACTGGTGCCTGTTTTTCCCATTGGCCAGGCTGCAGCAGGATCCTGTTGCCTCTTCTTGTGACTGAAAAATTTTAACATAGCTTTTTTGTCTTTTTGATCCATTTGGGTCAGAATAGCACATCTACACAGAGTGTTCTGTTCCCAAATTAAAGAAAAGACAAATCAGCTGAAGGACTACTTGATATACAGTCTAGTTTTTCTCCTTTAAATTTGCTAACAGCAGTTCTCACTTTGAAATCTGGTAGCATTTGGGAGAAAATAATGGTGCCTCCATAATAAGAATAATAGTCAGAGCACACCTGGAGTAAAATGGATGCTTAATCATTGTTTAGTCAATATTTCCACAAACCTGAGCTCTGCTCCCTTGATAGTTTTGGGGCTCATTCCTTAACTGGTCTCTCCAGTCTCACTTTCTTCTTTTAAAAAAAAAAAAAATCTCGTTTGTTTTTTTTTTTTTATTTATGAAGTGCTAAAAGAGCTATAAAGTTTCAGCAAGGCAGAAATACTAAAGCTCCAAATTTTGAAGTAGCCCATCTATCTCATTCAGGGATAATCCAGGTTAAAACAGCCAAACATAGCCATTTATTAATGGACAAACAGAAAAGGGAGGAACACTTATTATTGTAGGAGCTACACAATGTGTTGCAATGAATGTGTTTGGTGAGCACAATGCAAAATTGGTACTTTTTCTGATAGTTTTATTTTTCTGACAAGGACTTAGCTTTCAGTAATTGGGGAAAAGCTGCACCAAGGAGTTCAGGAGAATGAGGTGGCGAAATTTCCCAGTGTTTCTCACTTCCCTCTTTCCAGTAAGAGCTGCAGAGGGAAGTGAGAAGGCCTTAGGCATACTTATTAGAACTGTAGTGGGACTGCAATTTCTCATCTCCCTCTTCCCTTAACTAGATGTACCACATGTTCTTTTTCTGGCTGTAAATTCTGTGTTTCTGACACAAAAAGAATTGTCTATACTGTCTGGGATTCCTGGAGGTTTAAGAGCTTACCTGCGCTAGTACCAGCAGTTATGATGAACTTGTCTTGATGGACTTCAGGATATGCAGTAGATCTAACACTATTTATAAATCCTGAGTGGAAACATGGCCATCCTGTTCCTAACAGATGAATCCAGCATGTGGAAAACGTTGTGCGGATTCTGTAATCTTGGATCATATCAACTGCAGCTCCGCTTACTCCTTTGGGTTGTATGAGGTATTTGGATCAATGTCCTCTAAAGTTTTCATGGATTGTGCATGTCTTAGTAAGGTAAACCGCAGTGAAAACTGCAGTCTGACACAGCACCGGCACACTAATGTTCTTGTACAGTAGCCTAAATAAACGTTTGCATTGAAAACAGTATATGATTAACATAATTCTACAGGCTTCACAGCCTCATTCAAGGCCAGAGATTTGTAATGCAGACTTTCTACTGGGACTTACTTTCACTGGCCTATTGTTGGTTTGGCCATTAAACATTAAGAGGTAATGTGCACCACTTCAAATACCTGTCTACATGCATCTGAAAGATGACATACTTAGATACGATGCCATTTTCTTGTGTTTTATATTATTGTTTACCTTATAAAGATTCACTGGCAAGACTTGACCATGAAACACAATTCTGTGTGCTTTAATCCAAACAACTTCCTAAACAAGCATTGTCTCCCCTCTTCTACTCCCATTACCTCTGTACTGGGTACTGAGAGATTAGGCAAAGGTAAAGAGACTGCAGAACCCATGTGAATTTATAGTCCTGAAGTCTTGGGAATCTGTTGCAGAATTCCTGTTTCTCACAGCCTTCTCTTCCCTATGCAAAGACCAGTCTTTCCCATAAACGTAACTTTATAAACTAAAAGCTCTTAGACTTTCACAGACTTAGACATGAGACAACTACACATAATTCCTGAAAAGCTCAATGCTCCATTTCTATGTACCTAAATAATTTAATCATTCACTTAATAGCAGAACAAGTTAGTCATAATCTCAGATTTTGGTGCACATTATGCTGAGACATGCCCACACTAATATGCTTTTTGATAAAGCAAATGCTTACTCTGTCAGAGCACAAATCTTATTTTGTCACTAGTAAAATCACGGGAGACAGAGCTGAGTCTGCAGTAGGACTGCTTATTTGAGGAGATTTGGAGATTTATTAGCAGGTTTCATTAAATATATGGAGGGACCCCAGCATTCAAGGTTGGAAAATTAGGGTGCAAGAGAGGAGCAATACGTATGAAGCAAAACAGGAGAAGAAAGCATTATCATGGATATATAACAGTATCACAAAGATCCACACTTATGAAAACTACAGATTTGTGCTATTTTTAAGTATGTAGTTATTCTAGAATCATGCCTTTATCCATTTGTTTAATGGGGTCAGCTCTTTCCTAATGGCACTTTCAGCTTGACAGTGACCGGCAGCACAGTGGTTTGATCAGTGACACGGAGGGCTCATGTTGCGCTGAGTGTGACAAGCACTTAGCTTTGATTATAACTGGTAACTCTGTTAATGTGAAAGACATAATTACACTTCACTTTCACTTCTGGTCCATCATCTGTCACTCTAAATCTAGTGTCAGAGAAAAATACAGATTTCCTTTTCTCCACTTTTGATCAGATACTAGAACAGGTAGGAGTATTAACTGACCAAAAGGTGAAAAACAGCCTAAGGTTTTATTAAGAGAGAGAGGGAGAGAAGATTGTGAATGTTCCCCACATACTAGGTATTTGTTAAATATTTATTGAATATTTTAATAAATAATCTTCTAGTGCCAGATTCATTCTGACAAATACTTTTAATTGTGTTCTCAAAAGCGTTCTTTTATTCAGTGCTGTTTCACCTGTTACAGGTACTACAATTACAAACACCCTAAATTTTTGCATCATTATGTTTGCTTGAAAAATTAACTAAGAGTAAGTAAGGATTGTGAAGGAAATGAGCAAGGTTTTTGATAATGAGAGCCCGCTCCTGATTTACAGTCACAGATGATGTATAAACAGATGAATGAAGACAATACTGAATTATAATGCCACTACAAACAACTGTCAGGTAGTACAGCTGTTAAATCAGGAATGCATGTCTGTCTCCAGTTTGCCAGACAAAATAAAAAAAAAAAGTTACAGTATAGCACTGAATATGAAGAAAAATGACAAAAATATCCATTAATTACAGTAAAATACACAAGTCACAACGTTACTTTATGTTAAATCTGTTATCTTATGTTAACCAGTTTCTTAGAGGTGCAGTGGTAATGAATACTTTAGGTTTAGTACTACATTAATAAAAATCAGTGTCTCTTCTTAATATGGGGAAAATAAAATGGCAAATGACAGCATTCCCAAAAGCAATGCTCTCCCTAACTTTATAACATAAAAGGTCTCATAGTCTCCTGAGCGAAACAGAGGGTATCATCTAGTTCATTCTCCTTCCACCAGCACAGAGCAATGACAATGTTTTGGCATGTGACATTTCCAGGGCTGAGCTTGCTGCACAGCTTTGCCTGGTAGGTTGTGAAATCTCCTGTACTTAACTCCCTCTAACAGGTTTTTTTTTGTACACCCACTCCAACCTCATCTAGCGCAATTTAAGCCTATTGCCTTTTGTTGCACACCCTGCAGTCATATGGAACAGGTGATCCTTCCTGTTTTTGAGGCAGCTCACCTTCTGAGCTGAGAACTGGAATCACATCTTCCCTCCGTCTTCTCTGGTACAGGATTAGACAATGGTGACTTTTTCAGTCTTTTGCCATAAGCCTTGTTATCACGGTATCCAGTCATCTTCTTTGTTCTCTTCTGTCGTGTCTTCATTTGTTCATGCCTTTCAAGCATCAGATATGACAAGGCTGGGAAAGAAAATCTTTTATGTGAAAACATCTACTCATTTTAATAAAATAACTAGTTATGTCGTCTGCTCTACTGATACAGTTCTAGTGCCTAAGAATGTTAATTTTTTCAGAAACTATGTTTCTCATCTCTGTCAAATCCAACACTAACTTCTTTTGATCAGGATGGAAAACTGTTTGTAGCAAAAGTGTAGTTGAGTGCTACAGGAGAAAAATAAGCACTTTAAAAAAATCCATGTGAAGTATTATTTTCTTTTGAAAAATATATTTTGTTGCGTAGTCCATAATTAATTAGCTACTCATTAGAAAAACTTAACTGACATGAAAATGGTGAAGAATCTTTTATTTTTAGTAATATGTGTATTTCATTCACAGTATCTATAAACATTCACTTCAACATACCCTGAAGATTATTAGTGGATTATTAGTGCAGGACAGAGATCAAAAGACTGAAAAGTCCAACACAAATGAGCACCAAAAAAGACTGCACCTTTAACCAAAGCTTAATGCTAACTTTGCAGAAATGATCAAGAAAATAATGAGCATTAAGAATGTAATCTTGGATTAAAAATGGAGTATTTTTACTTTTCCACACAAGCTGAAAACATACTCTCTATTGTCACAGATCAGAAATTTAAGAACTGCTGGTAAAAAAATGTATTCTAAATGATAAAATAAAGCTTATAATAAATGATTTTTATTACCTCCATGCATCTCTGATTTTGTCTTCTGACTACAGTTTGGTGCAATTCATATGCATGTTAAATACCTGTGTGTAATTACAGCATGTAAAACACCCATGAGTACATGAGTTCAGTAATTTTCTTCTCTTTAAAAACATAGCTGAGTAAATCATTACTCAGAAATGAGAAGCTAACAAGTGAATTAAATATGTAGTGTTATGAATAAGAAGGTTATTTTATCAAAAATCTCATTGAGTATCAGAGTTTTATGAGAAGTCAAGAGGATAATATAATGTAAATTTTTTTACAGTAGAATAAATTCTGAATGTTTTAATGAATGCAATTTTCCAAAACCCATGATAGAAGCTGCCATAGATATAGCTGAATGCACTAATATGTCTTCCACTCTGTTATTTGGGATAATCTGTAATTAACAGCATGTTTTACAAAGACCTTAATCCGCTCTGATAAGTGGTGAGGAAAAGCAGTCATTGCCTTTGTCCTATCATGATGAGATAAACAAACAAACAAAACCCCTAATGAAGACAACAGCTAAATTCAGTGCTTTTAGATGTTTTCTTAAACATGCAAAAGAAAGTGGGAGTTGGTTTTTTTTCTTTATTTAATAGTATGTGGGGTGAGGGGATGGGGGCTTTACATGTCTGTTAGAACAGCTAGTCACTGTATAGTTGAAGACAGATAATTCATGAGGTAACTCCTGAATAACCCTTTAAAAAATACATAATTTGACATAAAGAGCAAAGCTAATATGGCAATCCCTTGCCAGTCATAAAGTGCCATTTTTATGAAGAATAATAATTCAGGCCTAAGACTGAAGCCTTTAGTTACTTCCCTGACCTTGTTAGGTAGAACTATAACAAAACCACTGAGACTTGCCCATGTCATAGCCTTAGCCAGCAGAGAAATTCTAGGGAATATATAACCAAGGGTTTGGTTACCTTTATCTTTTACATGATTTGGACTTGAGCCAAAGAGTCAACGGTTACTGACTATTACTGAATGTTGAAGTGATATGGACTGCACTAATGTAATCCAAGGCTGGTGGACTGTGCCACTATTATACAAAGTATTTTATTCAAATAAAAATTTGATTACTTTTAATAAAATGTAGGGCTACAGTTAAGAAAAGTAAATCTCACATTCCCTTAAACTCGTTTTGCTATGAACACTGAAATAGAATGACCTTATTGTGCTATTACTTTATTTAACCTATCAGAAAACTCAGTCCTTTTAAGTGAATTATTCTTATGATCCTCATGTTTATTCTCTAATTATAGGAAATCTGTCTGCCATTCTTTTACTGTAAACCTGCAACAACTTTCAGTGTTCATTACAGACTGTGAATGTTTGTGACGTTTCTAATACACTGCTGTGTTTTGTATAAATTCCTCTACCTAGTAGAAAGCTGAAAAAGTAAAATGGTGTAAATGTGAAATTTCTGTTAGTCAGAACCTGGCAAACCAGTGGTCAGATTAGTATTCTTGTTTCCTATTCTGCTTTAGAGGCTCCTATTTGAATGTCAACACCAAAACTTTGATGATTATATTCTTTTTCAAACACCCAACAAGTTAAGATCAATGCTACACCTTGCAAAAAAGCAATAAGGCTTTTTCTCATCTTGTTTTATGGTTGGAACTGACTTTGTCTATGCAATGTCATCTTTACACTTGTGTCCGATGTAGGATAACTTGAGGTTCAGTGTTCTTTTTGTGTTTAATCTCTGGGTAGAAAAAAAAATAGTAATTCACATCCTCACCAGAGTTGTTGCACACAGTGCCATTTTTGATGAAGTTTTCCATCAAAATCTTGATTAATTTGTGTTTCAGATGGCTTTCTTATGCATCTCTTTCTCATTACTCCTGAAACTAAAATTTTTCCTCATTGTCATCATCATGTAATTCATTATCTTGCAAGAATAGAACCATTACCTTTGAGTTATGGCCCAGGTACTTTGTAGATAACTACACTATGCCGACCAAAATTATTCCCTTAAATTTTTAACTGTGTGAAGTAGTTCTTCTCACTGTTAACCTGGGCATTGTGCTGATGCTTGCTAAACGGTTATTCTGTTTCATTCCAAGAGAGGTTTCCAATATTGTGTTAATTGACACTTTCCCTGTAAGGATATCCATAAATATTTTTTCAGCAATATGCAGTCAGACATACTTTGTAAATAGGGATATTAATCAAAGAGAACATCAGAACTGCAGCAGACTAGACACACACACTGGTCTCAGCACATAGGATTGGGAGAAATTTGTACCACATTGTACTCAAACCAGCTAATTGCACGTTGAACCCTAAATTGAAGGTAACTCTATACCTTACAAAGCCCAGTTCATTAAGAGAAAAAGTGAATACAACAGCAAAGAATATTCCTAGGTTTGTCTCTGTCTTGGTCCTTAAGTTTCCTATTTCACCTCTCAGGAAAAGAAGAGAGACAGAAGTACCGTGCTTGTTGCTGAGTATTTGACAACTTGACAAATGAAAAATAAAAGAACCCACTTACCAGCTTTGAGAGATGACTGTAGTATATTGCTCTGTCATTTGACAGATGACCTGACCATTGCCATGGGAACCAGCAGGAAGCAAAATGCCACAGGACAGAAAGCTGCTACAGGGTGGTAAAGGCTAATAACATGAAATAAATGAAGGGGTTAAAAGGTTAGGAAAATTCTGGTAGTTCCCGTGTGTAGTCTGACTGTGAAAATATGTTTCAGTCTTCAACAAGCTGAGGTAGAAAGAGCATGGAGATTAAAGGATGAAAAATAATATTTAGAACTCTCCACCCTTAAAACTTCCAGGTTTATCCTTCGTGAATTTACTTAGCATTTAGTGGTAGAACGGAGACTTAAAAATTGACATGAAATGCTTTAAAAATGCAATAGAAAAAGTAGAGTAAAATCAATAGTGGTGTGAGGAATGACTTGAGGAGCTTGTGTTTTCACAGTGGTAATCAAAAAGTAATTTTATACCCAATAATTTGTATTGATTGTTTGTGAAACTGTAATGCATTATACTATACACATTGTTGTCTGGTTATAAATATGTGTACCATTTTGATGGGCTTTTTCTTTTCTTATCGAGTTTCATTTTCTCCAAGACAATTTTTATTTTGTGTCTTTAATACATAGGAGCAAAATAGCAGGCTATGAATATTATTTGAGCAAACAGTTGCAGCTTGCTATCTGCTCTCAACTATGCCTGGAAGAGAACAAAGGGGCACATGGCATAACAGCGCCCTTAAACTAGCACCATTTACAGGTGATTCACCCAGCAGTTGTCAAGTGTTTTATTCTTTCAGATGCCCATCAATTGCTCAAAGAGTTGGTTCACAGAAAATTGTATTACCTTTTGAACGCAAAAACGTCCCATCGTGATCCCATATCAGAAAAATGCTGGGCATAAATAAATTCTGTTAAATACATTAAAGAGCATTGTAAAGACTGAAAAAAAAGTGACCTCTTTTTATCAATCCCTTCACTTTAAGTCAGTTCTTGAGTGCTATGAACCTGAAACATGTGGCAGACACTAAGAGGGTAAGTAAGTAGGTGTTGACTGTTTAAGTACATCATACAAGAACATGTAAGTTTCAAGCAGAACTCCCATTTTACTTTGTAAAATGCACTGGAACAGGCTGCCCAGAGAGGTTGTGGAGTCTCCCACTCTGGAGACATTCAAAGCCCACCTGGGTGCCATCCTGTGCAACCTGCTGTAGGTGAGCCTGCTCTGGCAGGGGGGATTGGACTAAATGATCTCCAGAGATCCCTTCCAATCCCTACCATTCTGTGATTCTGTGATTCCCTGAGCAGTTTATACTGAAAAGAATAACCAGTTACAGAATGTATTTTAGCCGTGTTGCCAGGCTGCTTTGCTAAGGTAGTAATTTTAAACTCAATCTAGTGAAACACATATCCCGCTGGCTGTCTAAACTCGGCATGCTAAAGGTGTAACAGAGCTTATAGATAGGGCTTCAGTGGTATCTTGCACGGAGAGTACAAACGAGCATTGCAGTTCTCTGCCCATAGCTAGCAGAAACTTGGAGTGTCTCTTGTGAAAAATCTGATTTTTCTGCATTTGTTTTTGTCCCTTATCAATGCAAGTTGAAATAATGATTTTTTTAACAGGTAAAAAAAATTCAAAATGTCTTACTTGGTAATGTCTAAACAAATTTATTTTTGGCTCAGTGAGGTGTTTATCTGTTACACTTCTATGCATTATTGGAACTGTAGTTTATATACAGAATCTGTAATCTCTCTTAGGCCACATTCACTTCCCCTTATAACTGAAATACATCTGCCAGGAGACAACATAATTACGAGAATCTTATGCTATGCCCCAGGCTCATTTTGCCCACACAGATGTCTTTCTAGAGAGCCTTAATCGCAAAGGAGATCATGACTCTGAAGTTTTCATACCACAAACCTCATTGGGCTCATTAGCAGTTCAGCAGGCAGTTTTAGGTCAAAACAATACGTAATTGAAGATTTCAGATTTACTCAGAAAACTAAAACACTTTGTTTCAATTTTTTGCACACGAAAAGTGAAATATACTGGTATGGTTTTCCTGGCAGAATGGAGGAAAGAAAGTTTTTTTGTATGCATGGACATTTCATTGCCCTGTCTTCATACTTTAAGACTCAAAATTGGTATGTTCTGATTTGTGTCTCCTACTCAGAAACAAAGGTTGTGGACTGGTACTGTAAGCTACAGGTCAAACATACAATTCATGTTGAAGTGTACATATTCAACCTATATACTCATTGTTACTTAACAGTTCTGAGTATGGTATATGAAGTAGAAGATAATTCTTTCCATCCATTTATATTATATTGGATTTGCTGTTATAAGGAAAGAAAAAAACCCCAATCTAAACATGTTTTTTTCATTAACTATCTCACTGCCATCCTCAGCACTTCTATAGTACTCAGCTAGTTATTACAGTGCCATTTTGCTTTAATTTTTAATTAAAGTAACCACAGATTTTATCTTTGGTTTACATTTCATGTGTAGTTATGTCATACTCATAAACTATTTACAAATAATTCTTATAGGTGATTATTTGTAAATAATCAAAAATATACATACATTTGTTGGCCTGACAATAAAAAAGAAGGAAGGAATCTGATGTATCTTGCTTCTGGTCAGATGGAAAACTACAGTAAGATAGCAGTCTTGCTGCTGTTATTTCCTTCCAGCAAGTTTCAGAATTATCTTTCTTCCTCTTGGAATCAGAAGATTCAGATGAAGGCTGAAAACAGAAATTATTCTGTATGTCTACTAACAGTCTGAGTAAATTAAGTTTGAGCTAATCCCAGCTTTGTTTTCTGTCAATGATTGTTTCATGTTTCATCTGTCCTGTTTCATCTCTGTGGTGAAGAAAAGTAGCAACTTTTCCATTCAAAGTACAGTCCTGGAAAGAAGATGAGTTCCTCAACTTTACCACTCAGACACTTGCATTTATCAGTCAGGCCTTGTCGTTTTTCCAGGTATGCTTAACATGTTCAAGATTTAAACACTTTTCAGATTATGCTTGTATGTATTTTAGAAGACTCGTGTTAATATGGGTATGGCATATGCTGATGAAAGCGACTTCTACAAAATCTTGTTCCTTGTTGGAGTAATATGCAATAATTTTTTGGTTTTCATTGGGTTTTTTGGTACTGAAAGAAACTCCTATTAAAAAACCAGTACAGATCAGAATAGTAGCACAACTTTGTGTGGTACTAATAAAGCAGTTTCAGGACCATAATGGAATTGCTTTGGGAATAACTTTTTGAAACATTAAAATTGGGGGAACCAATGCATTCATTCAACCCCGCAGAATGAGTTTCATCTGTATCACATTTACATACATAAATATATGATATACATTTTTGTAACATTCAAAGGTTTTAAGGCCAGAAGAGTCTATTATAAGCGATTTGTTTGAATTCATGCTTAATATAGGTCATAAAACTGCCTCTTATGCTTTGTGTATCGTGGCAATCTTGTATAATTGGGCTGCAGAATAATTTTTACAAAGTTACCACAGTTTGAGACGCTTCAGTGAGTGAAAACTCCATCCACATGTTGATCGAATGGGTAATTGCCATCTCTCTCTTTTTTAAGCTCCTCATCACATTTTATTACGTAAACTATCTTTGAAGCTACCTTTTATATACACAGAAAAAAGAAAATGCTGCTTGCAATTACATTTCAAAATCACAAAATAATTTGCAAGTATGTGTTAAAACGATCTTTTTCATACCCAGAGCCATTTCAGAACAAAACACCTCCATTGGCATAAATGACAACTGAAAGCTACCCTATAAAACTTTGTAAATTCCAAGGTAAGTGCTTGAAAAATGCTAGGTCTGTTACTTTTCACTGCTTAGATGGCCTTATTTACTTCTATCACAATTGGTCATGAGCAGCACCTGATTTAACATGGTGTCCTCCACACTGCTGCAGGGTGATTTGCACAGTAAGGTTCCAAACGTAGAACTGCACATGAAGGAATATCAGTATCTATGCCCAAACTTTACTTCTGCTTAGCAGATAAAGCTGCCATAAATGCACCCAAACTTCAGTTTAGTCCACACAGTGTTTTAAGGCCAGATAACAATATTTTCTCTGTTAAAAAGTTATATAGAGACATGGTAATCTACTGCTATAAAACATAAACTGGTTTGACACAATTTAAGTATCTTGATTTTTTTTTCTTAGAATAGAAATGTCTGGGCAGTGTGGGTTTTTCGCTTGTTTTATTTTTTTGTTTTTTGGGGGTTTTCTGGGTTACTTTGGGACTTAAATGCTGAATGTTATTTGAGGACTCAAAAGCATATATAAAATATATCTAGGTATAATAAAGAACAATTGGAATTCAAGTGACACGTAAAATTATTTTTCACTGAAATTAATGATGTTTGGCCTCAGTGATTTCTCCTTGCAAACATATCCTTCCTTGACAAGACAAGCTGTGCCACAAACACTGAAATGTCTAGGAGACTCCTCCAGAGCACAATTCAGAACACCTCAGGCTTCTTTTCTTATTGTTCCTGCAGAAGTCATCTCTGCTGACCACAGAATAAACCCAGCCTCCTGAGGCACCAGTTGCTTCAGTTACTCTGTGCCAAATAACTTCAGAAACTAGAATATATGTTCTTATGAAGAGTAAGAACTTATCTTAATAAATTAGCCTGTGGATCCCATTCCAAAAATATGCAGGATATAAATTCTTCCGTGGAAATTATTCCAAAGCTATGAAACAAAAGTATCCTAAACTTCCTTTGTTTGATTTGGCAAACATTGTTCTTATAATACTTAGCTTCAAATATAAGAAAACTATGTTACTACAGTGATAATTTTGCTGTTTTTCTGGGAAATGGAGACAGGCCTTTGCTGACTCCTTCATTCTCCTGCTGAAATGCAACAGCACACATAAAGACGAAATAAAAATAAAACCAAAAAAGATACACAGACAGTATTTTTTTTCTGCTTGGGTCTGTTAATTCTTAACACTTCTTGTTGCTATGTTAAACTTGTCCATGCCAGAGCTCCTTATAATAATGAGAGGGCTTTATTATTCTCATTCTACTGGTGGGGAGATCGGATCATGGAGAAAGATTTGATTTGGCTAGGGTCTCCTAATGATGAAACTTTGGAATAACATTTTCCCTACGTGGGGGAGGTTTGGCATCTTGTCATACTGAATCTTATCATGTTAGCAACAATATTTTTAGTCGTCCATGTTGCGTGAATTGGGTTTTACCCTTTGCTAGGTCTTAATGAGACTGCAGGATGATATTCCAAAAGATACTATATTTTTCACTCAAGAACTTCAGGCATGCTCAAATACAACATTTCAGAAAGATCAACATTTTCACTGCTCAAGTAGAACGTACGTAAAGAATGTCTTTTGCCTGATGCTGACATATTCAGGCTTCAGATTATGTTCATGGCATTTTGAGGTGCCTGTTCCAATAAAAATTGACACAGGTATCTTAAGGAACAGGTTTAGGAGAGAATAAAACATCCCTGAAGTTAAACTTAAAAGTCTAATATTTATTTTCAGCACCCTGTGTTAAATTGAACAAGAATGTTGCTGAAGACAAAAATGATGGGAACCAACACAGATTTAACTTTTTGTTACCTCTGATGATTCATTAAAACATACACATGTTGTGAATTCAGATAGAGTATGTGTAGTTGTTGACTCAAATACCTCTTTGGAATGGTCTTGTTTATGTTTTAGTCTGTGGTCCTATTGCAAAAGGGGTCTCTATTGATAAGCCTCCAAACAGCAGCTGAGGTTGTTAAGCTAGTTAAGGAGAAAGGTAATTATGAAACGCGTGCCTAATCCATGACTAACAGAAGTCTTCAGATCCGAAATTTTCCTTGATGTTTCACTTACCTCTTTAGAGACAACTTTCAATGATTTGTAAGTAACCAGTTACAATTCATTACTCTTGTTTCCTCTCGTGACCGTGTACAAAGTCTTCCCAGAAATGAAACAAGCATATTGATTCCTTCTCTCTTATGTTTAGGGAACAAGATTAGAATAAACTGTTCAGTGCATATACTACATTGATAATTGTATTTATACCTGAGTTACAGCTGATAAAAGATGTGAAGCCTAGCAAACACGGCACAACATAAACAAGGCCAATGAGCTTTAAGATCAATGGTTCCATCACCCATTTAGATATTTGCTTTTTTTTCAAGAGGCTTTGATTTCATCTCTTTTCTGAATATTTCTGGAGAAAAAAATAATTTTCTTTTGTGAAACCAAGATTCAGCACAAAGCCAGACATGCAATAATCAGCCTTTACTTTCTTTATTGCTAAAATTCTTTGCTATTTTTGTATATTTATATCACGTGTATTATTAATATTAGTTTTCACATATTGACAAATCCTTTCTTACATGGGATTTTTAATTTTATATACATTAAACATTTATATTTTTTTATGTCATCATAATGTTGTGTTGTGGTTTAACCTCAGTTGGCAGATAGGACCATGCAGCTTCTCACTCACTCTCCCCAGTTGGGGTTGGGGAGAGAATAGGAAAAGTGAAAGTGAGAAAACATGTGGGGTGAGATAAAGACAGTAAAGCAAAAGCTGCACATGCAAGCAAAGCAAAACAAGGAATTCATTCACAGCTTCCTATCGGCAGGCAGGTGTTCATCCATCTCCAGGAAAGCAGGGATCCATCACACATAACAGTTATATGGGAAGACAAAATGCTGTAACTCTGAATGTCCCCCCCTTCTTCTTCCCCCAGCTTTATATACTCAGCGTGACGTCATATGGCATGAAATATTCCTCTGGTCAGTTGGGGTCAGCTGTCTTGGCTGTGTCTCCTCTTCTTAACTTTTTGTGCACCCCCAGCCTACTCACTGTCGGGGTGGTGTGAGGAGCAGGAAGGGTTTTGGGAGCTTAGCAAAAACAAACGGAAAGACCATCCCAAATCCAAAACATATAATTACACCAGGTGTTACCAGCTGAATCCATGACATATTTTGATTTTGCAGTAACTTTGAAAACAGTAAGAAAGTTTCTGTAAGAAACAGAGATAAAAACAAGATCACAAAAAATAATGTGTCCTTGAAAATAGAAAATATAAAACAAATTGTTATTAAGCCATTTTAGTTTCATGTATTTGGTAATAAGCAACATATTAAATATGGAAACAATTACCTGTTTACAGTACTGAAATATCCTCCTTTTTTTTTTATGTGAAGGTCAAAAGGACTATATTTTGAAAAATTCCTGCTCTTTGAAGTTTACTCATTGAAAATAATGCAGCTATAAACCACCAATTACAGCTCATATAGATTTGAAAAACCTAAATGTTGCTTTTTATTCCCATTAATTTGGCTTATGTTTTTGTCTGAACAGAATAAACAATGTCTGTATTTAATAGATCAGAAAAGTAAAGAAAAGCAAAGGGCCAGCACTAGGACTAAATGATAAATCATAGAAACATAGAATGGCTTGGGTTGAAAGAGACCTTTAAAGATTGCCTCATCCAACCCTCCTGTCATGGGCAGGGACGTCTTCCACTAGATCATCTTGCCTAAACCCAGTCCAACCTGACCTCAAACACTTCCAGGGATGAGGCACCCACAACTACTCTGGGCAACATGTTATGGTGTCTCTGCACATTCCTAGTAAACAATTTCTTCCTGATGTCTAACCTAAATCTATCCTCTTTTATTTTAAAACCATTGTTCCTTCTCCTGTCACTATAGGACCCCATAAAAAGTCTCCCTCCATCTTTCTCATAAGCCTCCATTAAGTATTGAGGCCACGATAAGATGTCCTTGGAGCCTTCTCTTCTCCAGGGTAAACAACCCCAACTCTCTCAGCCTTTCATAGTTCTATTCCTCAGATCATTTTTGTGGCACTCTTCTGGACCTGATCCAACAGGTTCATGATTTTCCTGTGCTGAGGGCTCCAGGGCTGGATGCAGTACTCCAGGTGGTGTCTCTTGAGAGTGGAGTAGAGGAGGAGAATCACCTGCGTTGACCTGCTGTCCATGCTTCTTTTTATGCAAGCCAAAATAAGATTGGCTTTCTGGGTTACAAGCACACTTTGCCAGCTCATATCCAAATTTTCATCCACCAGTATCCCCAAGTATTTCTCCGCGGGGATGCCCTCAATTCATTCATTGCCTAGTTTGTACTGATACTGGGGATTGTCAAAACCCAGGTGCAGGACCTTGAACTTGGCCTTGTTGAACTTCATGAGGTTCACATGGGCCTACTCCTCAAGTCTATCAAGGTCCTTCTGGATGGCATCCCTTCCCTCAAGCATGGGCATTGCACCACTCAACTTGGGGCACTCAGTCCCACTTCCTATGTCACTAACAAAGATATTGAATAGTATCAGTCCCAATAAGCATCCCTGAGGGACACCAGTTGTTACTGGCTTCCACTTGGACATTGAACCATTGACTGCAACTCTTTGGGTGTGGCCATCCAGCCAATTCCTTACCTATTGAATATTCCATCCATCCAACCCATACCTCTCCAATTTAGTGACGTGCATGTTATGTGGGACCATTCCAAAGGCCTTAGAGAAGGCAAGGTAGATGACAATATTTACTCTTCACTTATCCACCAATGCCGTCCATTGTAGAAGGCCACCAGACTAGCCAGGCATGATTTGCCCTTTGTGGAGTCATGCTGGCTGTCTCTAATCATGTTTCTCTCATCCATATATGCCTTGACATAGCTTCCAGGAGGATCTGTTCCTGGTCAGAGAGGTGAAGCTGAATGGCCAGTAGTTCTCAGGGTTCTCTGTTTTACCTTTTTAAACAAAAATGGGTGTGATGTTTTCCTTATTCCAGTCACTGGGGTCTTTGCCTGACTGCCATAATTTTTGAAATGTGTGACTTAGCAACTACACCTGCCAGTTCCCTCAGGACTCTGGGGCGCATCTCATTGGGTCCAACAGACTTGTGTGGACATGTTCCAGCATTGCATGAACCAAGACAGACAAGAATGAAAAACATTTATTTTTTTTTTTGGTATAGCCTCCACTCATTGCTGCTGCAGTCAATGGAATGAAAACAGGGACAGCATATTCATATTTCCCTCCTATTTGTACAGTAATTATTAGAGAATGAATGTGTACAGCCACCAAGTTAATGGCTTGGCAGAGCTGAGCAACATTATGGTAATGATGAGGCAAGCATCAGACTAGAATCATGTAAGAAAATAAGGCATTGGGATGCCCTTGTGCACCTCTTCTTCAAAGGCCCAGAGCACGCAGAGATATATTCCACCCTCTTCACGAGAAGATGTTCAAATTGGACACTGGAGTTCCTGCACGAAGTCCACAGAGCTTTACTATACATAATATTTGATACATTGAGTAAGTTCTCAGCATATACATTTAATTTATTTTGTGGATTTTCCTTGTTTTGTTTTGTTATGTTTCCACATGTATTACAATATTTGGGGTTTCATTCATATTGAAGAGCCACACTCTAAATTACAAGGTTTGGACTCATTTCTTCAGTTTTGTTTCATTTTCAAATATTTCTTTCTTCTTTCTTCCTCTCTTTATTTTTTTGATGTAAATTTTCTGTTAGACAGAAATCTCAGAAAGACTACCTCTTTTATCCAATTCCCTATGTAATACAGATCTATTAATAAGAACTTATATCCTGGCTGTAATGAAGGAAGTGAGAATGTTATTATTGGTCTCAATAGAATCAAGACTGGGCCAAGATACCCAAATCTGTACCTGGCTAATCACAGTATTTTATTTATGTTTTTAATTAAAGTGGAAGGTTCTTTATAATTTTTTTTTCCAATGTATGATCAAACTTTGGCTGGAAAGAATTCTTATGTTGTTTACTCTTCCTGTTTAAAGACTATTCCTAATCATCTTTCTTGGAAGGAATGTAACCTTGCATATTAATGGGAATCAACTGTCAAATACTTGGGAACTGAAATTAAACTCAAGAATATCAAGGCATGGAGACAAGAATTTCAGAACAGTGGTGCTTCCTGCACTTTTTAGTATACTGCTACTGGCAGGTTTTTTGTTATGACTTCCCTCTTTTGGTTTCTAAATCTTTTCTTACTGTATTTATCTTGCACGGTTTTCAGGATATAGTTAAACTACAGTAATGGATATTATAAAAAAGTTCTAAGATAGATCAGTAAATCCTTCTCATCCCATATTTCTTTACGTGATTTCTAGAGTTCTTCAGACTTGTTTGACGAAGACTGAAATACGCATGATCCTGTATCCTATTTTCCTTCTATTCTAAAACAGAAAATTATGTCATTATGAAAGGAAGTGTTAAAACACTACATTTGAAAGGTTTCTAAAAGACACTACTTCAGATTTTTTCCTTTCTTTTTGAAACCAATACCATTCATTCTTTGGTACATTAAACATTTAAGAAGGTCTGAAGGATATGTCTTATGGAGGCACTGTCCCAGAATAGCTTGATAGGGCTAGAAAAGACTCAGGAGATAATCTTTTCTGTTCTTCTGCCCCAGAGCAGAAACAACTACAGTTTTATTACTCCTGACAGGGGTGGTCAAGGCTGCTTTTAAAGACCTCCAGTGCTGGAGGCCCCAATAAGTCTATTCCACTTCACTCACTATGGGATAGTTTTCTTATTTCTAACCTGAATCTACAGCTTTCAATGGCTGAACCACTTTTTGAAAGTGCAGGAGAAAACAAAAAATTACAGTGTTGTATAGAATTTACAGTATAGTTCTAAATTAATTTCACTGTTTTTATATCACAGTAAAGGCTATTAAATACCTTCCTTATAAATATATCTTACCACTATTAAATGAAAGAAACAAAACTTTTTCAGAACTCTTATTTTTATGCACTTTGACCTAGGGATATAGAGTGTAACTGGACATATTGACATTCTTTCACATCTTTTTGACATATGCCATCATGGTGTTGAAAATGACTTGAAAATGAATCTTACATTGGAAATTTGTAGGTTCACATTTATAATTTAATGTTTATGCTCATATAGTGTTGCTATCAGAAATCAGTAAACACTTCCTTTTACAGTACCTGTGATATCCTAAATTTCTTAATATCTGCCTAAATAGGATAATTCCTTCTCCCTGTTTTACTATTCATTTAACTCAGCTTCTCTACTCCCTTTAGTTAATGAGGATTTGAATGCAGTTTCTAGGTTGTGCAGAGAAGAGCTGGAAGAGCATCTCTGACTTTGCAAAATCCAAAGCTGCAGTTAAACAGACATCTCCATACTCCTTTAACAATTGAACAAAAAGGCTATTCTTCATGAAAATTAGAACCACACATCATGCTTTATAAAAAGAAGACAAAACACCAACCTTGACAAAACAAACTCTGAGAGTTTCTGATTATGTGGGAAGATAAAGAAGACACAATAATGCATTTCCTAGAATGGCAGCTAGTGATATCTTCAAATGGCCTTCGCTAAAAGAAAGAAAGCACACTGCTTTAATCAATACACTGATAGTCTGCAATGTAAAGATTAAGATCAGAATATTTAAAAATTTAATACCTTGCCTCTCCATATAGCACTTTGGAAGTCAATATCTTTAGAAACCTGGTCTATTTCCCTGCTTTGAAAGCATTATATATTTAAGGTTTCTAAATAATTCATCCAGTCCATGTGATTAAAAATGTAAAAAGTAAGTCTATCCATTATCTTCTGCAGCTGCTGCCTGGATATTACTGGTGGGTTTTTTTCTTTCTTTTTCTTTTTCTTTTTNTTTCTTTTTTCTTTTTTCTTTTTTCTTTTTCTTTTTCTTTTTCTTTTTCTTTTTCTTTTTCTTTTTTCTTTTTCTTTTTCTTTTTCTTTTTTCTTTTTCTTTTTTCTTTTTCTTTTTTTTCTTAACTGCTCAGTATTCTTTTCCTTCTTACTGAATTGAGACTTTAGTGGCTACACTTAAGGGAAGGGGAAGGGGAAGGGGAAGGGGAAGGGGAAGGGGAGAAGCGGGGGGAGGGGAGGGGAGGGGAGGGGAAGGGAGAGGAAGTCATGTCACATCACGTCACATCACGTCACATTACATCACTCTAATGGTGAGTAAATATGGTTTAGAAAATAGGGAAAGATGTGCATTTTTACACAATGGGTTTGCACAGGTAATAGTGTAATTTAACAATGGTTAATAAAGGAGTGTTATAATGATGTTTATTAAAAACAATTTTCTATGCTTGTCTGCTATTTCCTATACTTTTAATGAGCACTTTACAATGTAATTGCAAAACTGTTACGGAAATTTAAATATTTTATGCATTTATGGATTGCAAATGTATACTTGAACCAACCACTTTTACGTTAAAAAAAGATTCATTTTCCCCTTCTTAATTTCCCCACTAAATCCACAGCTCCACTGCTGCTTTTTATAAATGAAAAATTCCTCCTGTTATTAAAAACTGTAGTGAAGAAAAAATGGGAAAATTTCCTAGCTCTGCACATGATAGCTATTATTTATCTAGCTTAGATGAGGCACATGGAATTAGGTGACATTCAGTTTATGTTTCTCGTGTTAAAGTACAAAGCTTAAAATTGGATGGAGAAAATAACTTCTAAAGTTACTTTTTTTAAATTAAAGCCATAGTTTTTGTTTTGGGAAGCATATAAAACAGTTATTCTTTTCAACAAGTATGGCAGTAATTATGTAGTAATTTTAATCTATGATACGGATGCATTAATTTTATACTTCATAGCCCTCATGTCAGTCTAGTACTCCTTGCAGCAAAAATCCCAGAGTGAGACTGAAGTCCACTAACAAAGCATGTCTTCTAATTAAAAAACATTTCCTTCAAGGAACATGCTGGTCCATACATTCTTTGGAATGCTTTTCATTAATTCCAGAAGTTGCTTAAAATTTTATTTAAGGCTTTGTAACTGTCCAATGAAAAAAAGGAAGGTCCATAAACTTAAAATTGTGTAGGATCCTGAGATTCCTTTCCCACTGATTCCTGGAGTTTGAATGTTTTATAACTAGCTACCTAAGAAAAGTTCTTTTTTTCTCTACAGCCCTCCGGCATTTTAACTCACTTCACAGAAACTGAGCTCAGAGTTTGTTTGAATGGAAGAGGGCTGGCAGGAGGGGTTATTGGTAAAGGCTTCTTGACTTTGTAATGCTTTTGTCTCCATCCTCAAGCCCGTACAGGCCATTGGTTTCACAAAAAGTAAAATGGAGCTTTTAAGCATTACATCACAAGTGTAAATGTTAAAAAATGTATAGTATGTACTTTACCGCCAAACATCCAGAAACAGGTAAGCATCCTATGGCATGTAATCCTTAGTGAGGAAAATGGAAATGCACACCCCATTTTTTACTGTCTCAGGTAAAATTAAAAATGTTCATTTAAGTTATTTCTCTTTTAACTTTTAAGAATTATTTACATTTTACCTGGAACATCTTTTGTTGTGTTTTTCTCATGCACTGTGCTGGGCCCTGGAGAGGTGTATGAACTACCTTTAAACAAACTAGTTATGGAAACATTGAAATGCTTTGGATCAGTTCACTAAAAAATTAAAAAACCACATACTTTAAATCAACAAATGTTGTCAAGGAAATGTTTGGTTCAGTAATTTCAAAGGGAAAAATCTATTGAGCAGAGAGTATTTTCTGTGAATTACTTGCTTCATTCCAATAAATAACATACTAAACACCCTTTGCTCTAGCCATAATTCATTTGCTGGTTTTGTTGTCTTCTCTACCTAATCTTAATCATGTGATGTAAGAAGTCTGATTTGCTGCCCTTTGGGAGTTGAGTTAAGGCTACAAAGCCATGAATGCTTTGCCAAACAGCTTAAAAATTTAATTCTTCCCATCATTGCAATTGTCACAAATGCCTCTCCTTCTTTGTACTGGCTAAATACTTTTGACTTTAAAATTAACTTTTACAGTAATGAAATGAAAATGTTAGTTCTACTGGTAGAGAATATTGTAAGGAGACTTCTGATTTGTCCTTCAAAATCATGACGAAATAGAATCTGACTCATTCTGCAGCTATGACACGTATTTTAAATCAATTAGTCTCTGTAAAACAAGATCAAAGCTCTGAACTGTCTCAAGGATCTTTTACCCTTAACCTGCCTGCGCTTGATGTATGCAGTCACTGAGTTAAGTCAAACAGTATATATACTTTTAACATTTTCAGCTTTGTCCTCTGGAGAAATGTGGTTATTTTTGGTATTGCCTGGTTCTCGTTTGACAGGGGAAAAAAATCAGAATTTTCTTTCAATCTATCCAAGCCCCTGATGTTAAACTATCAACAGCAGGGAACTGCCTTAAAAAAATCTGCCTTAGCACTTTGTGTTTTTCCACTAAAACATAATCAGTCACCCTCCTGCTCCACTAAGGCAGCTTTTCTTTTCTGTGCATGCCTGAATGCATAAATAGTTTTGAAGATTTTGACTTATACCAACCCATGCTTCAGTTTCCCTGTTTATACATTCATACATCTTAAAGCCAAATAGAACTATTAAATCATGCAGTCTGTTCCCCTGCTTAGCTCAGGCCAGCTACTTTCATCCAGTTACTTCATCCTACAGGGAGCCCAGTAACTAGTCTGTCTGCGTAAAGGTGATAATAATGTATGTTTTTTTCACTGAAATTTAGAGCATTAATTACATGACATTGAAATATCATCAGAGAAGTGTATGCCATGCCAAAAATCAATATTTGGTCACTCTGGGTAGTAGCTAATGTTAGAATCACATTGAATAATTATTACCTGTCTGTTTTCAAAATTACTAATGTAAAATGTTGATTTATTTTGATTAGAGGCAGGAAAGGCACTTGAAAAAAGAATATTATCACACCAATTAAAAACGTAGTAATAATTTTACCATCTTCTCTCTGAACTGAACTTAATTCACACTCATTCTCGCATTGTTAGATCTGCAGGTCTCCATAAACCCACATACAGATTATTTCTGGGTGAATCCTCTTTTGATAAAGAAAGGTTTATCAAGCCTCAAGATAGATGAGGTTTGTTAGGCACTGCTGCCGTGGGCCAACCACTGTTTGCTCTAATGGCACAGGGATAAGATGGGAATCAGAAAATTAGATGATTTGAAAGATGAAAAGAAGAAAGATGAAAATGTTGAACTAAACCCAGAATATTTCAACAGAAATGAAGTATTTTCTTCCCACACACTGTTTGCTATGGATTGTTGTTGTTTCTTTTTGACTTTATCTGATATAGCAGTGGACAGTGTCATGTCTCCTGTACTTGTCCTAACCTAGTCTGAAGCATGATTAGGACTAATACAGTGTAGCAGTATTTTGTAAATACCATAATGATTTGGCAAAATGTATGTCAGTATTAATTGAAAATATTTGTCCTTTCAGAGGATATACACTTTCTCTTAACAACTAACTATTCAAAGAACCCAGTTTACTTTCACTGTATGTAGGTATGATATGCTGCCCTCTGTGAGAATGTTTTTATGGTGCCCACAAAACATCCAGAAATACTCCTTCTGTTAAGTTTTTCCATATTTTGAGATGGCAAACAAGTTTTATGGTTATTAATGAAAACTTTATATTTTTCTAAAATGATAAAACAATATTTTGTTCTTCGAAAATAGAAGGTGTTCAAAATATGTACCTTCTTTTAAAAAATGCAGGACATGGTTAGAAGTGAGGGTTTTGTCTCAAAAGCACATGCCGGAACAGAACTAAAGTAGTAGCACAGATAAACTCGTAGGTTCATGTCTTTCCATGATTTTATGTTCTGAATGGTCCCAGTTACAATAAACAGTAAACTGTCTCTGCTTTGTGGAAGGAAAAAGAGAGACATTTAGAGAGAAGTTTAAAAATACAGATGAGAAAGGTGAGTGAGCAAGGAAGGACTAGAATAAGGCAAAGGAGGACTCCCCTTCAAATAATTGTGGGTTTTTTTCCAAACAATAAAAATAAATAAAAATTAGTGATAAAACAATAGTGACTAAAGTGAAAGTCTTTTGGAAAATAAAAGGAAAGAGCTCACTATTTCAGCTGGTATGCTGGAAGAAATTTCTCTGACGGGTCATTTTGTGTACAGGAATATGCTTTTCTTGTGATCCTGCTAAGCCTCCCATATAAAAATTTTGGGCTGTCAAATAAGTGAAGACAAATTCTTAAACATTGTTGGCTTCATTTTACAGGAATCTAAGAGGGCACAGTAATACATCATTCGTGTGTGAAGAGAAAATGATGTAATAAAACCTTTCTGAACTGGGTTCCGTGTCTGTCTAATGCCTATCTAGGGAATAAAAAGCAAAACTACGTTCTCCAGGGTCATGATAATCAGCAAGACAGTTTACCTTAGCCTTCTCCTAAGTTAAAGTGCTCCCCTTTAGTATCTTTAAAGTCTCTCACTTTCTGTCATTCGTTCCGGAAGCACAAGCCAGAGAGAATACGGTTTTTTGCATCCATTTCAGGTTTCTTTCCAATGTAGTTCACCATCAAAATTCAGCGTAATGAAAAGTAAAAGTTTGTGAGATGTTAATCTGTTAAATACCTCGCTCCCTTGTTCTTCACTGAACCCTGCCCTGCTCAGTACTCCTAAGGTCAAGGCATTTAAAAGAAGTTCTGTTTTCAACAGCTTGATTATCAGGACACGTAACACTTATTCATACAGGCTTAAGGGTGTTTTCCTGTTACACTTAAGGCTGTTTATGCTGGGAGATCCTTTATGATTTTTTTTAATGCAGCATAGTCATACTACCTCTTCCTTCTAAGGGAAAAACAGGTAATATAATCTCTACTGTTAGAATCTTTTGATGCCATCATTTCCACACATATCTGAAAGTTTACATCAATTTTCACTGCTGCCTACAATATTATTGAATAGTTGCTGTAAAAAATTGTGGTTTGCGGAAATGTTTGATACAGGATTTTCAAACACCTATGATTTTCACAAATGATTGCAAGGGAAAAAAAAAATGAATTATCTCTGCAAAATATTGAAAAAAGCCCCAAACACTATGCTGAAAATGTGACGTACATAGCACCCAGAGTTCAAGTGTATGGAAGATGCAGTGTAGGACACAATTATACTTCCAGGGTGAAAGCTAGAGTAATTTTGAGAGTACATACATTCTCCTTCCTCTGCAGGACCTTCTCAATAACAAAAAATGACTGGAGATGTAACATCATCCCATCCACAAGAAGGGCCGGAAGGAGGACCTGGGGAACTAC
>RSEF01000003.1:80700506-80715607 GCA_003993805.1 Himantopus leucocephalus | reverse complement strand
CTTTTGATGCAGCCCAGGATACGGTTGGCTTTCTGGGCTGTGACCGCGCACATTGCTGGCTCATGTTGAGCTTCTCATCCACCAGCATGCCCAAGTCCTCCTCCTCAGGGCTGCTCTCCATCCATTCTCCGCCCAGCCTTGATTTGTGCTTGGGATTGCCCCGACCCAGGTGCAGGACCTTGCATTTGGCCTTGTTGAACTTCATGAGGTTTGCACAGGCCCACCTCTCAAGCCTGTCCAGGTCCCTCTGGATGGCATCCCNTCTCCACACAGCTTGGTGTCATCGGCAAACTTGTGGAGGGTGCACTCCATCCCAACACCCATGTCGCCAACAAAGATGTTAAATGTTTTGAAGTCCAAGGTGTTGCATGGATTTCTGATTTTTAGTGACATTAACATATGATCCACCTCTGTCACTGGTATGCAGGGTCACTTGTTTGTGTATAGCCCTCTGTCTTGGGAATTTGTGTTTGGAGCCTGTAGCGTTGCCTGCCTCCAGAGCTCAGGACATGGACCTCTCAGCTGAGTTGAACTCTGTCTCTGCCCACCTCCTAATGACATTATGCTCGAATATTGCCACTTTGCTCTTTCTGATGTTATCCTTATTCAAAAGCTAATTGATATTTTCTGTGGTGGTATTTTTCAAGCATTCTTTATCCTTGATTAGAAACAGTAGCTTAATTTTTAGGTGTGTGAAGCATCAGGAAAAACACCACACTGTATTTTAGCCTTTTTTCCCTTTGCTGTCCCTTGGTGGATGTTTACAGCTTGGTTTCCAGGAGCGTCTTGCTTCTCAACACTGAACATGTGCTCTATATCACATGTATGTGATTGTGGAGCACCTAAGGATTTTGTAAATACTGTAATGCAAAAAAATCCCCAAGACCAAAAATACTAACCCCATTGTTTAGACTCTGCTCAATGTCCGTTTTCACCAACTCAGAAATCTGTGTGCTCCAAGGACTGCAAGCAAGCAGGAGCTGCGCGCAGGGAAAAAATGGGTGATTTACTTGAATTTTACCTTATCCCCCTTTTTCTTTGCCCTTGAACCGTTTTCATTTTAAGGAAAGAGAACTGGTGCACAGTGTGAAAATTTGGCAGCATAAGTGTCATTCACTGGAAGAGGTGTTACTGTCCCTGTTCATCAGGGCATCTGTCCTTCTCTCTATTTGCAGGTGGAGAGAAAAATTTTAGAAACACTCAAAACTTGTGTATATTGAAGAAAGGTTTGACATTCTTGACATGCCGAGGAAGAGAGGTGTGATAACCTCCCTCAACGTGGCACAAAAGGAGCGTGTATGGAAAGAGAAAGCTTTGTCTCGCCAGCTCCAGCCTTAACCTGCCCAGGAAATAGTGGGGTGATGCATGGAGTGTCCCTGGCTCCCTCCTGGGACCTGTTTTTCAGTCAAGTGATGTAACTTGAGCACAGTGTTAAAGCCACTTAAGGTTGAAAATATCCTTGGCTGGCATTCATAAGTGTTAAAAACAATGGACTGTTTTACGTGGGGTTTCTTATGTGCACTTGTTAGGACTTTTGTAGACTAAGAAGGATGTATTCAGATTTGCTGTGCTTTCACTTCATGAGCATATGTAAATGCAAATTTTAAGTAATTACAGAGTAGATGTTAAAAATCGCTAATAGTTTTAATGCTTTTGTCCCCTGCTGCTGCCGAGATGGCTGTTTAGTAACTCAGGACCCACTGGGGTGAGCAATCAGTACGTGAAAGTTTTATTTTTTTTTTTTCGAAGAATAAGCTGTGTGCTTATTTCAGTTGTGATGAAACAGCAGAGAGCTTGTTTCAAGAAGGACAAAATGATCCTTCATGGTCCTGTGTATGAATAGGCGTTAGCAAGCTCAGTGGGGTTGTCTCAGAAGGATAACCAGTGCCCAGTACTTGGCTCTAGGCTATGTATAAACTGGTTAAGCAAGTACCTGCATCTCTTTGAAAATCTGACCTTGGTTTCTGATGCACATTTTAGAATATGTTGGGTTTTTCTTTTGTTAATTCTCAGCTGTTTCTATCTTAGAAACCAAAGAATGTGAGATAAGCTGACCAAAGAGGGGGGAGGTAGATTTTTCCTTAAAAAAGATCATTTTGGCTTCCGTTCACGCTAAAGAATTACACCAGCAAAACATTTTTGTGGGGAAAAAAAGAAAAAAGAAGTTTTTCATGTTTGTTACAAGCAGAAGTCTTTTTTCTTTTTTTTTCATTCTGAAGGAATCAAATTTTGCTTGTTACTAGGATGACATACACTGTCCAGAAGTTGGTTTTGTATTGTGGAGCCCTGAGCTCCTTCAAGATTTTCCTTCCTCTTTCTTAATCCTTGAAAACCTTGTCTTTCTCAGCTCCCCTGGTTCTTTAAATGGAAAACATTTTAGCTCAGTTTTGGATGACAAATGAATTTGTAAGCAAGTTATCTTACGAAACCCCTTCACTGAGATATTTTTGTTGTTTTCTGCTTTCTTGGGTGTGTTCTTTCATGGCACAGAAACCTCGACATAATTTTGACTGAGTAAGAGGGAGATCTTATTTCTGCTGTTTGTTCCTCTGTAACATCTGCAACACCCCATCCCTGGAGGTGTTCAAGGCCAGGCTGGACAGGGCTTGGAGCAACCTGGTCTAGTGGGAGGTGTCCCTGCCCAGGGCAGGGGGTGGAACTGGATGGTCTTCAAGGTCCCTTCCAACCCATACCATTCTGTGATTCTATGATCTTGGGGGGGTGAGGTGTCGGTGTATCTGCTTTAAGCAACGCTGAGGCTTTTTCTTTGCCTTTCCATTCTTGCCTGTGGTTCAGCGTGTGCCTGGACTTGCACACCGGGTAAGAAGATAGGCAGAGACGGAAGCGTGGTGCCCAGGGAGGCACCAAAGCCTGTAATAGTCCCTGCGCAGCACGTGGACTAGTGTCAGATCTCAGCAGACCTTTAGGGACAACAACTCTTTGCAGAACTCGGTAGAGGATTTGCTCTTGCTCAAAGACCTCTCCTCAGCATCGCTTTTTTCTTTTTTTTTTAATAGTGGCATCCTAGTATTTTCTGCTGTGCTAAACTGACCAGGCTCCAGGTACTCCATGAACTTCTTGTTTTCAGCAGTCTAGTTCAAGAAGTCCTGGAAAATCTGGACGTATAAGCAGCATACTTTGGGGGGAATTTCATTATTTTTAGGACATGCTTCTGGCTAAGTAGGGGTCTGGAGTGACAGATGAAAGAAAGAAGAAAACTAAGCAGCACTGTTCTGAATTATCACAAGGCCTACAGTCTGCCCCGCTTTTGAGCATGACTGAGATCAGTCTGTGCATCTCCCGTATCACAGCGGCTATTCTGAGAGAAGCACAGCATTTGAAACTCTCCAAGAAGCATGTTTCAGAGATCCTTCACGTTTCATGTGATCAGTGAACATCTGCATGTGAAGGAACTTTTTGAAAAAGGTTAGCTAAAAGGTTAGATTTAAAACCTTGTTAAGAAATACTTGATACCTTAACAAGCGTGCTAATCTTCAAGGAATCAGGGATACTTTCTTCTCAAAGCTTGGAGTTTTATATGGAAGTCTCTTTCGGTGTGATGGGTTTCATGCAAAAACTTATCTGCTTGTCTATAAGGTGATTGAGATCAGATTCTTCCTGCAAAATACACAGGTGAATCTGTGTAATCATCAAACATAGAAGAAACTTCACCTTTTGCTGAAGCTGTCTTTTGAAAATTGGAACTTTAAACCTGTTTGATCCAAAGCTTAATTTGAAGTGAGCCGGTTTTGACCATTTTATGTAACATCTCAGTTATTGGGTGAGTCTGCCTCATCTGTTTGCTGTCCAAATTCCTTTTCCCATTTATAATTACTGTGGAGAGTTTTGAGTTCTTGAGTTTTAAGATATCATCAGCTGAAGATTAAATTTGTAGAAATCTCCTTGATTTTTAGCAATTAGATTTGCTGGGCTATTTATGATAGCATGTGTTTCCCAATTGATTTGAGTCTGCTGATGTAAGGAATGCTGCAAACAAGAAAGGTGATTTAATAGCATTTTGATTTACTCCAAAGAGTATCATTCTGATATAACTGTGAACCCTTTTATTCCCTATTTTGGTACCTTAGTAGATAGAAGTAAAGGCTTTGGAAGAGGAGGAAGAACAGAGTGACTTTGACTTCTGTTTCTGTGTTTTATATAGTGTTAAAGCAAAAGTGGATGGGTTGATGCTGGACTTCTGGGTGTGTGAAGGTGTACGGGTTTCATGCACATCAGTAAAAAGTCAGTTTTCCTTTCAATACCCTGATTTAAAACAGGCCTGGGCTGTAGCCATGGAAGGTAATTGC
Organism: Himantopus leucocephalus; assembly: GCA_003993805.1. NCBI lineage: Eukaryota > Metazoa > Chordata > Aves > Charadriiformes > Recurvirostridae > Himantopus > Himantopus leucocephalus. Next base: position 80,711,300 of record RSEF01000003.1, on the reverse strand, counting down.
ATTGCCCTGTAATTTTGCACAATTTTGTTAAATGTCCTGTTCCACACAGGCTCTTACGATTGTGAAAATGGCTTGTAATGTGAATGTATGAGATTGTTTCTATGTATGTTCAAGAGAGATAATGAAGCTTGGTTAGAATAGAGGTGCTTTTTAAGTGTTCCCTTAGAAATCCACCCAGATGGAATTGTTCCAGGTTGCCTGTCCTGATGTCCGTGGCTGTAAGCAAGGTTTCTTGTGCTCCGTGTAGTGTCAGAGACCGTTTACTCATGGTTCTGTACCCATCTTCCAGACCCTGGACAGTAATACTGTCAAGCTAATGGCAGGGTGTCTGCCGAAACCCTGCTTGCTGGCTGAGAGCAAATAACAAGCAGCTTGCTGGTTGAGAGCAAATAACAGTCTTGCTGTGCAGAAATAACTGGGGCCCACAAAGAATAGCAGCATCCTTTGGTGTAGGGGTGATCCATGAGGTGGTCTGCATGAGCTGATGTCTGCCATTCCCATTTGGTTGGGTCAGACTTGCCATTTGGGACAAGCCCTAATAAAAGGCAGTTTCTAAAAAGGGAGTCCGACTGTCTTTAGGGCATGGAAGAAAACCTCTCAAACATAAGTGATGATAACTTACTGAACTTCACCTCGCTTTCACCAGGGAATAGAGAGGTGTGATGGAAGTCTCTAAAAAAAAAAAATGAACAATGGACAGGGGATCATGCAATAGCAACACACCTTCAAGTCTCTGTACGAAAATATGTTCTCTCTTATGAAAACATGGGAAACTTGTAAATTGACCAAAAACTGTCATGAAAGAGTATGATTTAAAATCAGAAGTTATCGCTGTAGGATTTTATTGAGGCAAAAAATGCATAAACCCATGAAAAATAAGGGTATTTTACATGGGTAACTAAATGTTAATAGCTCTTCCAAATTTACATTAAGCATTCTGCTTCAATGCTTAAGGCAATCCCCAACTCTGGGAGATTATGGGGTTTCTTGCACCTTTCTCTGAAGCATCTGGCATTAGCCTCTGTAGAAGACAGGATATTGGATTAAAAAAAAAAAAAAAAAAGCCCCGTCTCATCTGCTNTGCTCTGCCAGTTTCTGTGTTCAAATTCTCCTTGCCAATAGCAGCATCTGCAAAATGATGGCATTCTCTTTTTGGTTGTTAAAGAAACCCAAGGCCTAGCATCTGCATTGAAAGTTTTAAGAGCAAATTAGTTGTTATTCTCAAGAATTTCTCCCTTAGTGGTATTCCTGAGCTCCTGAGTTGAATCCTGCTTGGACTCTGCTGTCTGGCTGATCAGCTGTGGCTTTGAGTATCCGGAGCTTCCGTGTGCTCTGCGTTGGCATCCCGCTACTGAGACAACGGTGCTGTTTCACCAGGCAAACGGCTGCCCGGCGTCCCTTTCTCGGTGTCAGAGATTTGTAATAAATGCAGGTCTATAAAAGGTGGATCTTCATTCTTTATGGAAAAAAGAGAGTGTATTTGAGAAGCGTGCGTGTTTTAACATTTATGGAGATCTTAGGTATTAGGCTTTTAAGCTGCTTTGTTGAAACTCATTTGATGAGGACTTGCACAGATGGTGCTTTACTTTCTGTCTGAAATGTGACGCTTTTTAATTTCCCTTGGGTCATCTCGGTGAATCTGGCTAGATTTTTTTCAATGGGTATTTGTCTCCTGTATCTCTGACTTGCTTATCTGAAATAAAATTTAATCTGATAGGAGCAATATGTGGGTGTCTTTAACTGTAGGCAGAGCTAGCACATTCAATCATCTGTTTCAATAATTCTGTACTAATTTCAGTAATTACTGTACTATTAATGCATCTGGTGTAATATACAGAAGTAATAAAATACTGAAGTTTTTTTTCTGCGCTGACGGTATATTTCTGAAGAGCTAGAAAAAGATGATGAATAGAAGATGTAATGTATGACTAGACAACAAGTTTTATGAGATGCTGATCTGTCCTTGACCTGGCTTAATGCCTGATATTAATGTTGGCTATGAAAACCTGCCGTATGGACACTGGCATCCCGAAAGATGCTGTTGCACCTGAAAGCTCCAAATACATCTTGGGTTGGATTGTGGTGCCCGCACATGCAGCAGTTAAAAAGATGGCATTCATTAATCTCGTTGACTTTGCTCCATCTGCTAGGCCGCATGTTACAAATGTGTACCTACTTTAAATGTTAAACTCTTTGCTTTATAACATCTATTAGTGAAAGCCACTGAAGGCTTTCTTAAACGCTGTGGTCCAGATGCTGGGGTGTCTGTATGGGCTGCTTGCTGGTGTGTTGGAGGGCACTGCTGCTAGGAGCAGCACCTGGTAGAGTGTCAAGCGAAATGAACCCTCCCCCCCTGCCCAAAGAAGCAGGAGGAGATAAAAAATGAGAATATCAGGTCTAAACAGAGGCATGCTATGCTGAAGAGGTTAGATCTCTGTGACCTGCCTTTAAGTCCCTCCGCTGGCGTGCTGCTAGGGATGACGTCCGCAGCCAGAGTGACCTACTTCAGGCAGAGTGACCCACGTTAGCTTAACCTGGTTGAGGAGTCGCCCCGCTAACCTCGCTCGCTTACAGCTGCAGCGGGTTAGCAGGTTTGAGGGGGCAGTAATCTCCAGCAGTGAGCAGGCGGTGATACGTTTCTTCAGTACAGCTGGATCAGGAAGAGCGAGCGCGCTCCCAGCCTGAGAAATGGAACAAGCTTGCTAATGCTAAATCTGTGTGCAGTGATTCAGTTTTGGCAGAAGTGAGTCTGACCCAACTGTAGAGAATACATGCGTGCAAAGGTGTCTGGTCGTCTTGCAGCGGGCTTGTTGAAAAAACAGTCTTGCTTTAATAGCAGACTCCAAGAAATAAATTGTTGCTCACTCCCACGAGGGTCTATATGTGATTCTACATAAGTATCCTCTGCACTCTCACAAGACACTCTTTGGGTGCTGCATGTTGCTTTCAAAAGCCCTGTGTGGCCACTTGATAGCAGTTAAAGGTCTGATCCCAGAAGAGGGGAGTGTAGGAAAAGGTTGCATTGTTTTGCATCAAAGAAATATGAGTGTAATAGTTTCAGCTATTTAAAATGAAAGTTACTTAGGCAAAATGCTGAGTTTACTAATAAAAGATTTGTTTTCTGACTATCCTAGGCTTTTGGGCAGGCCCATACCAACCACAAGAAGGTAGCAGCAGATGGAGAGAGCAGAGAGGAGACCTTGATTCAGGAATCGGCTACCAAGGAAGAGTACTACATGAAGAAGGTTATGGAGTTGCAAACAGAACTGAAGCAGCTCAGAAATGTCCTTGCCAACACCCAGTCTGAAAATGAACGCCTTAATTCTGTTGCACAGGAACTGAAAGAGGTGAGTGAAGGTGCACAGTGTGCACGACAGCTTGTATTGTGGCTATGTTGTCTTGTGCTGCATAACCAAAATAAGGAATGTTCTTCAGGTGATCGCTATCTGCTTAATACTGGCAGCTGCTAAGACGGGTTGCCTCTCCAAGACTTCAGCAAGGTGTTACATCCGTGATTCAACAGTACAGTAAATCCAGCTTTCTGGTTCCATCCATTGACCCAGCCTGTTGTGGCCACAACGGTTCTGCCCTGGTACAAATTCACTCTGCCTTGTTCAAATACCTACTAGTTCTGCAGTAACCACTGACTTGTGTCCCAGCTCGTTGGACAGACACATGACTGCGTGTCCAGGCCACATGGGTGCTGTGGGTACTGCACATCAGTACTCTCAGTCCGAGAACTGCTGCCTTAAAAAGCAGAGGAAGCTCTTTAGTCCAAGCACAGAGGTGCTTGGGATGTACTTTTTCTGCCTTGCTCCCAGTACAGATTTTCTTGCTGCAAAGTATTTGGGAGATAATTTCCCCTTTTAACACTTTTTCCACCCTGCACGTCTAAGGATGTGGGAGCATAACAAAACACTGAATTGCACAAGAGGAGCAGTAGTGAAGTTTATAGCCTTGTGCTTTCTCTTGTGAAAGTGATGGCTTTTACTTTTTGATAGGTTGCTTAACTTGCTACCTCAAAGTACCTTTCACCTGGTATTGTTTTAGTATTAAAACTGCCTGTTTCTGGGGGGAAATAATTGCTGAGAAATTGACTGAAAAAGCTTAGTTACTCAGGAAATCTGTAGCTCAGCAGGAGTCTCTGTGGCACTGATAGGGAAAAGATTGTTTTGAGAGCTCAAACCATTGCTTAAATTTAGACTGGGTGAAAGTTAGAGACTGTAAAAGTGGTTAGAGATGTGGATGTGGAGTGGATGTCGTTAGCAATCGGCAATTATTCCTCGTGAGCTTTCTTGCACCTTCCTTTGAAGCACTGTGTACTCGTCTCATCTAGCCCTGAGATAATCGACTGGCCGCCCCTGCCAGGAGCGGAGACTAGCTAAGATCCCACGGCTTGGTCTCGACATACTCTGCATGATCACAGCTGAAAATCAGAAGTGTCTCGTTTAATTTCTTTAGGACATAATAACAGATACGGGGATAATATTTGGTGGTAAAATTCATGAGGAAGTGTGGGTTACTTCTGTGGAGATGTGGGGGTTCAACAGTACCTCTCCGTCAGGTAGGACAGAGGGGATTTGTGGGGCAAATTGTCACAGGTGGTTGAACAGGCCAGTCAAGCTCTCCTTTAATTTCATGGGTCCTGGCTGTGGGATAACAGAGCTGGAATCAGTCCACGTGCTCTGCGTAGGCAAGGAACCAGTCCCTGCAAGCGCACATGCAACTCATGTTTTTATTTCCTAACCTTTAAGAGCAGCTTAAAAGCGAAAGCTCCCCGCCCCAGGAGCAGCATCGTGTCCGTAACGGATTCCAAACACCGCTCAAAAGTGTGCTGGTCGGCAGATTTCCATCAGCTCCCTGTGTCACTGGAGCTGAAGGGGATTTTTTTTTCCTTGTAGGTACCGCCACGTTTCAGCCACCTTTGCTTGGAGCTGCATTTTGCTTTATGGGATGCCCTGGGATGAGCTGTCAGTTTGCCAGGTTGTAGGGTGGGTTTTTTCCTTGTGCTTTGTCCTTCCACCTCGCCCACGCAGCCTTTTGCACAAACACGCTTGTGTGAAATGGACCCCAGGGCGAACTGGAGAGTGCAGGAGGAGGGAAAGTGGGCGATGTTGGGTTTCTTGTGAAGGTTTTAATTTTTTCAAAGTTTTGGGTTTTTTTTAATTTTAAGCTCTCTTCTGCTGAACGAGGGAAGATGCATTTAGTTACTTGACTAAAGGCTGATGATAATTAACTGGATGTGACTGATTTTCAACTTTGAATGGGAACTGAAATCAGTTAAAGAAAAATAAAAATCAAAACCTAATGTGATAAATAACTGAAACCTTGCAGTTAGGGGGTTCTCTGCCTGTCACTTTGTGTCATCTCAATGTGTGCATTCTTCTTTCCTTGCCTTTTTTTTTTTTTCACCATACCTGGTTTTTCTGCTGCTGGTATAATGTGGTGGGGTGAAGAGGTGAGGAGGAGAAAAAGAAGTGGCATGAAAGCTTTAGTGTTAAAATGAAAACATCTGGTCCAATTGACTATGTGTGGTTTGGGATTCTTTTCCTCTGAAGATGCCTATTTGTGTATTGCATTTTGGTTTGAATTGCCTTATAATTACTGGTAGGGAATGGTGAGGCAAGATGTGTGAACAGAGATACCGGCCTTCTCCCGGCCCACAAAAAAGCCAAGTCAACATGACCATCTTGAGAGACTTGTCTTTTCTCTTGTACGATGCATCAGAAAGTGGCCCAAGTTCAAATTGTTGCTGTTTCACCGTTGTTGTCCAGGTAAGTGGAAACAGGAGGATATGCACAGGAAACAGCAGGATATCCTGTGATGGTTTGTAGCTCTAATAGCAAATCAAAGTCGAAAGCGTCATGTGAGAGAAATCAAGGAGAAGATGCTGTGGCCCTTGTAAGCTAGTGAGCAAGATAAGCAGCGTGCTTTTCCACAGTCTCTGTTGCTGTCCTTAGTCTTAGCCTGTCTCATGGTAAAAGTTTTTATGTTGATAATAGGCCAAGGAGACTCTGTGCTGTGAAGAATGCTGCTGTAGGCTGAAAGTGTGGGGGATGAAGGTGGAATATGATCTACTGTTTCAGACTGCAGAGACGGAGTGGAAATTCCTTCCTTTTTTCTGAGTGCTGGTGAAAGAAAAGCTGCTGTGGCTCTTCTCCATCTTGTTGTAGAGAATGTTTGTAGGCAGATTTAGTCTTTAGAGTGTGTATTTTGGAAGCCCTGTATTATTGCCTGTCATGAGAACTGACTTGCAAGATGTCTGGGGCAATAGGAAACTTCGCTTCCATTGCAACCATTCTGGATTTGATCCGGTTAAGAGGGAGAATGTGGAAAATGCTTGACTGTGTGTCCTCTGGCCAGGCAGAGGCCGCCTCCTGTCAAAACTAAAAGGAAGTTTAAAAGCAAAAAGGAAAGAAAAAAGTCGGGAAATCGACTGAGGCTGAATCTCTGCTTTATTTTTAAGGGAGACTTGCTTGCTTGGGCTGGCTGCAAAAGTTTCAATCTGCTGTTTTGTGGCTATCTGATAGGATACAGAGCTTTACTGTTGCTGGGTTGTTTTTTTTTTTTGAAAATATCTGTTCAGTCCTTAATAGTGGCACAAGGAAGATGGTCGAGTGTATCTGGCAGTGGCTCCTCTTGAGATGCTGCTGGCAGTAGTGGTGGTGGTGGGTTGAGGCCAGATGTTGACCCGCATTGGTTGGAAGCACATTCAAGACTGCGCATTTTAAGATGCTGTCATTCCTTTCGTGTCTTCTCAGGACACTTGCAGAGAAGCGGTGAGTTGTTTTTGGAAGGATAAGAGTGACATTTGGTACACCTGGAGTTGCTGTAGCAGACACAAGTGGTTTTGACGCTTTCTGTTAAATTATCTAACCTTGGCCTGTTCAGGCAGGCGGACAGGGTGGTTACAGATTATGTGTTTTACTGCTGTCATTAGCTAGCTCAGCAACTCCTGTGTCCTGGAAGAGTCACTGAAAGGAGTAATTGCTCGTGAGTAATTGCTAATTGCCATTCCTTTTTAATCTTCTTTCATCTCTCCTGTGTTTTAGTAGCACCAAAACAGATTTCATGGGGTGATTTGGCTGTGAAGTCATGAGGCAGCCATGCCCAGTATGGCGAAGCTGAACAATAAACAAGCGATTCTTTCCCAGGAAAGTAAACGGCGTTCTGATTATGTAACCTAAAGAAGGAAATATATTTTAATGTGTGTGCTCTTATACATTCATTAAGAAAAATAGCTGACCTGGCACGGTGCAACATAATATGTACTAAATAACCTGTGGGTTTTTTAAAACATGCTATCAGCAACATGTGAGTAATTTCAGTCCTCCAAGACTTCCTCCATGGAAGCTGTTTTTCTGAGGTTTGTTCTGAAGAAACTTTCTTGTTCTGCATTATGGACTCACAGGCTTTACCAAGAAAGCATGTGTCAATCTGAAGGATAAAGAACACCGTGCAGTTACCTGGCCCTGCTGCACGCAGGGGACTCTCTTTTCTTCTGTTTATAATGCTGTTTTTTTCAGGCCTGTGTCAGACACGCAATTGTTTATCCTGGGTTTTTTTGTTGTTTGTTTTTAACCTTAGAGAGAGGGAATACCCATCACGTAGACATCGATAAAGATCCATCAGTTTTATCCCTCCATCATATTCCCTTGCCTCGCATTGGAGGAATGGCCACCAGTTTGTGTTTCCAGAGTCTCAAGTGACTCTAACAACCCTCATGCTCTAGTCCAATCCTGTAGATAATTTCCATAACTAAGTGTGCATCTTATGAAGTTCACCCATACTCTCAGAGTAAACCTAAAAAACTAACCAATCAGCCCTGCTGCCTTCTTCAGTGAAGACCTAGACCTTGGTCTCTGGCTGTGGGTAGCCAAATGCTTCACTGAAGGACGTGCAGAAATTGCCTGCACTCTGATTAGAACAGCTTCAGGTGGAAGTTGATCTTCTGTCACTGGAAATGTAAGATGCGCTGCATGAGGTCAGGCCACTTCAACCATGGCTGCCTTACATGTGCTGTAATGTAGTTGCTCATGGTCATGTCGACGTAGCAATATTACAGCTGCTCGTATCAGCTTTCTGGGCCCTGCAGTTAATAATATGTGAACCGAGGTGGAAGAGACATTGCTGGGAGGCCCAGGACACAGGCTGTTTGCAATATTTGACTGTTTTAATTGCTAGCAAGTGTTTATTTTTCAGAGCCAGTGTTATCACCATGGTAGGCCAGGTTTGTCAGACATGACCCTATCTGCTCTGAGTGATGATGGCTGATAATTCTTCTATAAATACACAGTAATCTGATTGCTGAAGTTCTCCAGGTTTCCTTAACATCATCAGTGAAGGAAGAGTGTTCCTAAAGTTAGGATTACACTTCCCTTTCCCACTAGGATTTATAGCTAAGCTGCTGAATAGTCCTTTGTGTTGCTTTGTGTTGCTCTTGAATGCACTGGTAAACCCTACAGGAAAATGCACAACGGATCTCCCTGCAGCCAAGGAAGGAAAGCCTCCATGTTCTCCTAAAACAGGTTTTTTTGGAATGGATTTTTATTATGTTTCAAATGGATTCAAACACTATGCAGTACTGCCTTGCCTTTTCTTTCCTAAAAGCTGTATCAGGAGCCATGCTTAAAGAAGGCATGGGTTCCATTATGGGAAAGAGTTAAGTGGAAACAAGATTTTATTGTGCTCTAAATTACAGACTGTGCACTACTGGTAAGTGGCCAAAAGTGTGCGTGCAAGTAGTTTATTACGATGCATTCTAGATTTGAAGACCTGTGGGTCATGTAGTCTGACCTGTATTTCTGTATCAAATCAAGAGGGCTCTTTCTTCCCTTTTTAAATAAAATGGAATTTTAATGCAGTGAAATTGTATGAAATTGTCAACGTTATGGCCTTAATACTTCTGGATATATTGCAAAGGTCAAAGAAACTTGAAGTAATGTTAATCATATAGCAAAAATATGCTCATAAAACACTTATTTTCTGTACACGCTTGCATGGTGTAGAGTAAACCACCTTCCCCATTCTGAATAATGTCTAACCTGTAATGCTGCATGTATGGGTGAACAGCTTAGAGAAGGGAAAGTGCTGAAAGATTTATTGCTCTTTCCTCAGAAGAATCTTGGAAAAGAAAGGAAGAAAAAATGCCTTGATCTCTAGAGGAGTTCTTTCCAAGCAGAAAGGACAGTAGCAGAGGAGGGTTTGCAGCTTTTGGAAGCAGAAGTGTGAAGAATGGAAAAAGAGGTCAGAGATGTTGATGGCATTAAAATGGTGTCAAATGCAGAGGGCGGGGAAAAAGGCACATTTTTCATGGAGAATATGACTTGGGAAGGAAGATGACTTTGGTGCAAATATTTGGATGAATTGGGGTGAAGGAGGCTGAAAAGCTCTGGAAGTTGAGGGTAGAATTGGTTGCTGTGGAGCAACAGAGCTTGGAGTTTTGGCAGTGTAAGATTTCTGGTCGCACTGAAGGATGGTGTAAATGAAGGCTTTTCTAGAAAGCTTGTCTCCAGGAGGTACAGAGGGTTGGAGAACCCATGGAGGCAGAATGAGTAGAGAGAGAAGCTCGTCATGGTCACCAAAGGAGCAGGAGCAAGGTTGTTGATCTAGAGAAGGAAGCAAGAAGAAAATGGAGGGTTGGGGTAGGATGTTACCAAAGAGCGAGGAGCAAGCTCCTTTTGTTTCAGGAGCTAAGACAAAAAAAAAGAGTCATCTCTTCATTGCAGAATATGGTGAGCTTCGCTAGAAAGCCTCTGTAGCAGGGATTTGTGGGTGGCTTTATGCTTCAGCCTTGTGAACTAATTGAAGGTGCCTGAGTGCTGGTGTAACTCCCAGAGGTGGACGCAGAGACAGGTGGACCAGTTACACAGTCAATTTGCTGGAAAAAAATAAAAATACAAGAAAGCAGAATTGTGTAAGAGAGCTGAGTGCTTTGCATAAACTTTTATAAAACCAGATTGCAGGCCCATGAGTCATGGGGAAAAGGATATTTTGTTTAAAAAAAAAAAAAAAGAAAGGTAAAAAAGCACAGTTTCCCCTGCTCTGCTTGGTGAGTTGCTAAGTGTGACCTTCTGAGGGTGGCTCTGCTGGGTGGTGGTGTGACTGTCCACTCACGGGAGTGGCTGCAGAGTTGGTACCGCACATCACTTGCTGCCATTCCTGTAGCATGCATGGGGAGCACTGCAGGAGGTAGCTGCATTTGCACGTGGTCTTCTTCTTCACCCTGAAAGCCAGTAGAAAATGAATGTGTTTATTGGCACTGAATCTGGGAGTAAGGCAGCAGTGTGACACGGTTTTCAGTGTCACGCTCTGGGATGAAGATGGTTTTCCCCTGTTTCTCCTTGTTCAAGGATCCCGTGGCAACCCTTACCTTCTAATGGAAAAGCCTCCAAGCACAAAGGCTTTTGTAGGACTGATTACCTGTGGATTTTTAGGTCCTTTCTGTGCCCAGTTGTAATCATGGAATCATAGAATGGGTTAGGTTGGAAGGGACCTTAAAGGTCACGGAGTTCCACCCCCCATGCCATGGGCAGGGACACCTCCCACCAGCCCAGGTTGCTCCAAGCCCCGTCCAACCTGGCCTTGAACACCTCCAGGGATGGGGCAGCCACAGCTTCTCGGGGCAATGTGGGCCAGGGGCTCACCACCCTCAGAGAGAAAAATTTCTTCCTAATCATAAAATTGTTAAGGTTGGAAGGGACCCTTAATGTAAATCTGCCCTCTTCCAGTTTGAAGCCATTACCCTTTGCCCTATCACTACATGCTCTTGTAAAAAGTCCCTCTCCAGCTTTC
>RSEF01000003.1:80588596-80682884 GCA_003993805.1 Himantopus leucocephalus | reverse complement strand
ACAGGTCTTTTCCAATCTAGGAGATTCTGTGATTCTGTGAACTGCCGAGGAGCCTCACTAACAGCCTGTGGAGGCTGGCAGGCACAGAGATTTGCAAGCCTTATCCCAGAAGCAGAGGAAAACTGAAGGAAAAGTGGGGCCCTCTCAAAGATGTGGACATTTCTGGAGACCTTGCCATAATTGCAGGACCAGTAATATTCACATCATAGTACCCTGAATCCCAGTGTGCTCCTATAGCAAGCTAATGGCTGGCTAAATGGCAAACACCTTCCATTCCGGCTGGAGCTGATCAGAGACAGGCACTGGCAGGGGCAGGATGAAGGGGATACAAGGCAGCAGGTATCATGGGGGAAAAAGACACAGTATGGTACAAAAAACTGCAGGTATGGTCATTAAAGACTTTATAGACTGGAGTCTAATCACCCCTAACGACTTTCTCCACACTGCAGAGGTTTGCTCACAGTTTAGCATGTGGACATTTCTTCGCCCACAAAGCAAACCACTGACTGTTTCCAGCACAAACCCAAAACATTGCCCCATACTAGCTACTATGAAGAAAATTAACTCTATCCCAGCCAAACCCAGTGAATTTTGGTACAGCGGTCTCCTCCCTATGCCTTCCAGAGCATGCTTAAAAGTTTGGAGGGGAGGTTGAGGGCCCCTCTGCATGCCACAACACATAGAGAACTGACACTTTCATTTAAAAATGAACTTTGTAATGGGACTGATCTAATCTACATAAACCATAAAGCCTTCCACTGCCTAAGGAGAGTGTCAGTAGGAGGATGCCACAGTACGTCTGAGGACAGTTTGGAGTGATCTTGCAATTCAGGACCTTATCTATTCCAGGCTTCCCTTGTGCTAGTCTAGATACAGGCAAAAGATGCCGCGGGCTGTTGTGAGCAGCAAGGTTATCCTGGCTTTGCTGCTTGCTTTGCCTGTGTTGCAGCCCGAGAGAAGCCAGCAGGCTGCTGCTGAGTGTGAGATCAAATAGCGATGGCCACGGCGGGGGACGGCAGCAGCCAGCCCAGCTCTGCAGATCTTCCCCCAGGCTCCTTGTCCCAGCTCCATCCCTTCTTCCTTCCCTCCCTGTCCTGGGGCAAGAGCTGCCCCAGATGTCCTTTGCCTGGTAGGGGAACTCCACCGTGCGACACTTTGGGCTGACTTTGGCTCTGGCTCTGGGTTTCTCTATATTTTGCTGGCTAGAAGGCTCCCAAAAAGCAGTCTGAAGATCCTGTAAACATCCTTGAAACAAACAAATCTGCTTTACTGGTTAGCACTGTTTTTTTGTCTCCTGTTTCTCTGTTCAGTGTTATAAGGAAATAAAATGTGAATTAATCTTGTAAGGCAGCATTAATATGAACTCCGTTATCTGTTTCAGTCACTCAGACTACTAAGGTTGGCTTTTAGGCTGATTCTTGTGTCAGAGACGAGAAAGTTACACAATAGACATTAGAGAATCACTTTAAAAAACCTCCACAATCCTGCATTGAAATCCCATCCAGCAAGGGAGAGAACCAGCCCTGGCCTGGCTGAGAGGCAGTCACATGAGTGTCCAAAACAATGAACACACAGTGTCGAAAGCTGAGGCCATTGAACTTTATGTCACTTCCCAACTGCAGCATTACTCATAATTTATGGCTATACTCGCCTTTCAACCTTTAAAACCTTTTCCCAAGTATTTGCGGCATTCTCACATAAATATTGCTACAATAAGTAACATCAACATTTAGTAGCTGTTTTTCAAGAATAACCGTGTGACACTATTATGGCATTCCATTAAACCAGCTGCAATGTGGGGAAGGTGTAAATCAAATCATTCCGGCTAAAGGTAACATTTACACATATACAAGAGAACAATGGATGGGAAAAGTTTATTCTGTGTTTCAAGACTTAAATGACATTTTTGTCTCCTTTCATGCTTATGCAAGATGTCTCTCTCTGGTGAAATGACCCAGAGTGGACACAGACTGCAGCTTACATTCCAGTGTTATTTGTTACCTTCTCAAAAAAAAAAAGTGACGTTACAAAACCCACTGTTTGCTTTATTTATTTTTTTAGGGAGAAAACCTTATTTCAAAGGAACAAGGAGTGTTGTCTTTTCATTAAAGCTATCAAATGTTGTGAAATGATTAGTAAAAAATTCCTTGCCAGAATTGTTCACTGTCCAAAATGCATTACAATGACTAAATGTAAATGACAGATAGTTAGCTTGCATATAGATACGTGCTTAATTGCCCTCATCCCTCCTGTCTGAAGAATGCACTTAAGCATATGCTCATTTAAACACATATGCTTCATTTCTGTTTAGGTCAACAGGATTTGAGCATGTGCTTAAACATAAGCAAATGCTTAAGTGCTCCTCTTGAATAGGGATGCTTTTTTGAGACAAAGCCAAAGAAATATACTCTGGGAATACTACTTCTTATCCCGGCCCACCTCTTGCACCAGTTGCACTGATGGAGCACTCCTCCTCCTCCCCAAAACCCAGCTTACCCCCTCTCCTCATCTCCTCTGGGGCTGTCAGACACATACCCCATCGCCCTGCCAGCTAACCTCGTTTCGCCTTACAATGAGATTTTCAAAACTGCCCGTAGTGAAGGAGAGATGGAGAAGAGGGAGGAAGAGGAGCTATGCCGAGGAATTCGCAGCCTGCCCTGAGCAGGGCAAACATCAGCAGCGTGTGAGTCTGCTGGGAGGGAGAGAGAAGCCAGCAGCACCCCACTTGCACCCAGCCTGCCGACGCAGGGAAGGGGGGTGCTGTGCCCTCCTGCCTCCCCAGTGCCCCCGGGCAGAGTGCTGTGCTGCAGCCTGCCCCTCCGCACCCACCACAGCTGGTGGGTGCCGAATCGTTCTGCTATAACTTTTGCCTACGCCGTGCCCCAATTCCTCCTCCCCGCTCAGCCCCGTCCCCATGCCAGCCTTCCCGGCTCTCCCAGCACTGCGTTGGCGCCCAGTTTCGCTGGAGTTGCCCTGCTTGCAGGTGTAGGTGGGTGCTTCGCTGCGGACACCCCAGGCTCGGCTGCGCGGCTGCGTGGGCTCCCTGTGGGAGAAACATCAAACCTCACGGCAGTGTTGAAAGCTTCCCGGCAAACTGCAGAGCAGCGCAGGGCTCAGTTTCTGCTCTCCGGTCGGGCTGCAGAGCCTGCTCGCCTGCCTGGCTGCTGCTGCAGGTGACCTCCGAGCTGGGTGGTAAAATCCCTGCATGAACGCGGGCTTGCGAGACAGCCGGCGGTGTTCAGTGAGGTTTTCAGATGCACTTGGGAGCTGTATCTGTTGTGCGTTTTCAGTTTAATTAAGAGAAGGATATGGAGTTTATGCTATATTCCCATAAATGACAGGGCAGGGATGTGAATGATTTATATGGTATTAATTGCGAAGCACAGGTCTGTCAATATGCATAAATAAAACCATCCTATGAACCCAAGTAAGGGAATGAAAACACAAGTTCTTTTTTCCTTAACAACTTTCCAGAATTCCCACTGTTTGAAAATAACATGTGCTGGGCAAAAAGTTTGAAGGGGGCAGAGGCTGGACCACCTGGGCGGTAATTAATAAATGCACGTCCAAAGGCAACTTTGGGGAGCGAAACTGATTCTGTGAAGGAAGACTGGCTCCTCTCCCTGCCCTGCAGGTAATGTGTTTGCCTGTGACGGCAGCAGATTATTTGTTCTTTTTTTTTTTTTTCTTCCCTGACACCGAACTAAAGAATGCATTGTGGGAAAACCGTCCTGACACATGACACTGTGCAAAGGAGGATCACAGCGTGAGGCAGCATCAAGGGGCTTACTTGGCCTTGATGCACTCTTGCACAGCATGGGGCTCCAGAGATGAGTGTCTCTTCCAACTGAAGCACTGGTGCAATTTGCACAACTCTCATGAGAGCGCACGGTGAAGCTGCTCTCAAAGCCCTCATGTAAACAGGGCTGGGGAAAGAAAAGGGAGAGTAAAAGAGCCTGCACCATGCACGGGAAAAGCACAAAAGGAGATGGTTCAAAAGAGGCTGAGCTAAGGAGGAGGGGAGTCGGGAGGGAAGCCGGGTGGAAAGGGGCAGAACATGAAATCCAAATATTAGAAGCAGAAAGGAAAGCCTTAGCCATGTAACGGGACGGTGAGCACCACTGCGACAGGAGCGGTCAGAAGAAATGAAGTATGGCAGGACACTGGATGGCAATGCGCAACTAGAGATTTAGCTTTCAAGGCAAAACTGTAGCTGAGATCCGCGCTGAAGGCTCTGTGCCTCAGATATTCAGCCCTTAAACTTCTTCAAAACCTCCTAAGTTCAGATAATAAGTTTGCATAAAGAGAGAGAGGGAGGGGAAGGGAAAAAAATAAAGCCGGCTGCAAGTGTTCCTCGCTAGCCTGTCTCTGAGCAACAGGCCCTCCTGTACTCACTCTCCCTTGTTGCTCCTGCTTATCATAATATGCCACTTTTGCGCATCAAATTTACATTTCAAAAAATGCTGTATCGCTGCTCTAAAATTAATTATTAATCTTTCATCAGTCCCTTCCATAGATACATTTTTAACTTTGATTTTGCTACCCGTTCGGGGGAGGGATGGGAGAGGGGGGCGGGGGAGAGAAGATCCTTTAATCTTGTCACTTTTCTGTGGGGTTCTCCTCTTGTGTGCTGCTACTTCCAGCCCTGCGCGTCCCCTAAGCGCTCTGGAGGTACAACTTCAACTTTTCTGCTCGCTCTGAAAAGAAGTTTCCCACACTTTTGAGAGCAGGAATTTTTCACCCTGCAGGATGCAACGCAGACGAGCGACTGCTCCTCTTGTTTGACCTGGCATTTTAGCCTCACTAAAACGAAGCCGGTACTGATAAATCGAGCCCCAGACAAAATAGTTAGGTGGATTATATGACTGTGCGGGGGAAAGAGATCTGGATGGGATTTATATGGCCCACCCAGAGTGCAGTGTGGGCTTCCTCATCAATCAGCTCATCACAGTGACTTGTAGAGAATGGTCCGAATATTGGCTATTTACCATTAAATGCAAGTAAGTGCTGGAAGCGCAGCCGTTTGCTATTAGTCTATGAGAAGAATAAGTCACGGAATCACGGAATCACGGAATNCCAGTGCTCTGTCACCCTGACCGTAAAGAAGTTTTTCCGTATATTTGAACGGAACCTCCTATGTTCCAGCTTGTGCCCATTGCCCCTCATCCTGTCATTGGGAACCACTGAAAAGAGTCTGGCTCCAAGTCCTTCTCTTGCCTGCAATGGAAAAAAAAAAAAGAGGAGCAAGGAGGCAACTGTGTGTCAGATGGATGCTGGAGAGATGGGAGCTGCTGGCAAACTCTGTAGCTGTCCCACCCCTGGCGTCGGGTTGTGCTAAACGGCATAGCCTACCTGAAGGAGGGGGAAAGGGACCAGACAAGATGCAGTTGTGATAAGAGATGCTTTTATGGATTACAGAAAAAGCGCATTCCTTTTTACTTCTGTGTTGCAAATTACCCATCACTGGATTCGTAGCCAAATGCACGTGTGTGAAGGTGTCCATGTGCATGTGCACACACACACACACACACACATGCGTGTGTACTCCCCCTGCTTCCCCCAGAAATGTACAATCTGGACGTTTGTGAAACTGAAGTGCTGTGTGTAAGCTGCTTCCTTGAATTAAGGTGGAAAAACTTTCTGGACTCCATCATAACCACTGTATTCTGCTCAAAAGGGACAAAAAATTATCTCATTGGAAGGCAGATGTCAACAGAACGTGCCATCTAGTTAAAGGCCAGAGTCTCCCAATTATAAGGAACCATACTTTACATTGCACTTTCTATCTTTCTATTTACATATATAGTCTAAGAAATATGCACTCTTTTCAGTAGCTCCTTTGCTGTTATTTGCTGGGTGTATGTGTGGGTCAATGTCTCTCAGGATGTTGGACTTAATCAGAGGTGAATTTGGATCAATAGACTATCACATACTAGAAAATCAGATAAAGTAGAAGGGAAAAACAAAGATGAAAATGCAAAGCAAAACAAATCATGCTTGTTTTCCAAGCCACGCCCCCTGCACGTTTCTTTCCAAAATTGTACTTGCCCATGTTTTAAATTTATCTGTGTGGTCACTCCCTCCAGACTGTGCCCAGGTTATGCAGCCCTCAATCTTTTATCTGTAGCGCCAATCAGCAGATGCACTGCAAATGGCAAATGCCATAGTACCTTCATCTGGGCTGTACTTCACCACCAATAAATTAGCATTTGCATGGACACAGCCAATAGCTCTCACAGCACACCTATACATAAACATTATCGTGTCTGCCTTTCACAGCTGGAGGAACTGAGCCAGCAAAGTTGCTGGAGGTGACAGGGAGTCAGCAGCAGCCCCAGATCAAAACTGAAGCCTTGCTCAGTCACAGCTTTCTCCATCTTCCAGCCAGCAACCTGAATACAGCCGCACATCTACTCCCTGTGATTTATTCTGTGTAACAACACTGATTTTTTTTCAAAGCAGACTTTGATTTCAGTTTGTTGTCACTAGTGGTGTACGTATGTGTAATTAGGTAGGATCATCAGTGTGCTACAGAAGGCCCCCTTTGTATATTGTGCCTCCACAAACCACTGGAAATGAAGTGCCATGATTCTCCTTGCACATTCTCATTTGGAGGATGCAAAGGAAGAGCGAGTAACTGTAAGTGTAGGTCTTGTTTCATAAAAATAAACAATGCTTATGTGGATGTGTCACAGATGTTACACCCTGTTGAGTGCACTGAATTCCTGATAGCCAAATAAAAATAGCTAGATCACGTAGGCTTCAGAGTAAGTGTGGTTTCAGCAGGAATGCAGCTCATGCAAAAATCCAATATTGGCCTTGGGAAACGTCCCTTTTTGTCCACATAAGAGCTGAATAATGTTTGTGGCTGAAAATGCTATGGATTCTTAATCATGCACAGACTCTCCTCAATCAAAGTACAGGCTCCACTTTTCAATGAGTTACCCTCTCTGCCTGCCCAGCTCACCAGCCTAGCTGAGCTGCGTGTGTCAGAAGAAGGAGGTAGAAAGACTTTTCTTGCCTCTCAGAGCATTTTCTTTCCTTTTGCAATGCTGCAGTAGGTTTTTTTTTTTCATCCCAGAACTTTTCTAAGGATTAGTCTTAGGCAATTTTTTTCAACAGACCTAGGATGTTCCCTTGATTTTTCTTTTGCTGTCTTGCTTGGGGCGGGTCTTTTCAGTAGAGGAGGGCCATAAAAACACATCCTGATGAAAAGAGGTATGGCTGGGGTGGACAGGAGAAATGAGTGAAGGCATTAGCTCTTCAGCATTTGAGACATGATTGTCCTGAGGAAACATAAACGGCGCAGCAGCACTTATCCCATAGGTCCTAGCTGCACAACACCCCTCTCTCTAGCTAGAGGTGTGCTTGCTGGTCTAGGACCAGCCCTTATCCTTCTCCACCCACATTCCCCTTCATGCCCCATAGGCCTGTGAAGACTTTTAACCAGCGCTAGGTTTCCCCACCCACTGCTCTTCTCTCCAAGATGTGCTGCAAAGAGATCTTTTAACAACTCGTTCCTGCTCCTGTCTTTGCTGTGGGGCAAGGACCAGGGCTGCAAATGGCTTTTCTCAG
Organism: Himantopus leucocephalus; assembly: GCA_003993805.1. Taxonomy (NCBI): domain Eukaryota; kingdom Metazoa; phylum Chordata; class Aves; order Charadriiformes; family Recurvirostridae; genus Himantopus; species Himantopus leucocephalus. Next base: position 80,675,309 of record RSEF01000003.1, on the reverse strand, counting down.
CTATGGGAGGGTCTACGGCCAGCCCTGAGCCCCACTCCTTGGCCGGGGGAGACATTGCTCTCATGCTCATATACCCTGGACTCCACTGATGTCTGTTAACCAGTCCCACAGCCGCTGAAGAATTTTCATCAAGAATTTGGTATTGGGGGGAGCTACCCTATTTTCACATGTGGGGAAAGGACAGTTGCCCAAAGCTGGTTGCCTGAAGCACTGAAATGTGCCGCCCTGCTCTGCGCCCCGCTGCGTGGGGAGCTCGGCAGCTGGAGGACACCTCGTGGTGTCAGTGGCTGCCTCTCTGCAGACCAGCGGGTAGTGAAAGGCAGCATCCTTCTGCAGCTCCTTGCTGTTTCATCCTCCCCATCCTTCATCACACACTGAGCTATGCTCCGCAGCATTTCTAATTACAAAGTGAAGTAATCGCAAAAACCTGGACCGAAATAGAGCTGCGGAAGTTGCAGCAGCTGGATGCACAAGGGCAAGTAGTTTAGGAAAGGCAAAAGCACAGGGGCAAGCGCTTGGAAGTTGGAGTGCAAACTTGCAGTGTGTCTCTCTTCTCGGTGACTACAAATGTGCACTCCCAGCCAAGTGTTACCTCTCCGAGGGACAGTGGATAGCTTAAATGAAAGCCCAGTAAGGTACCTAGGAGGTTTCTGTGTGGAAATATTTTCAATATAGCTGACACATTGCAAGCTCACATCCTAGCTGATAAGGTCAGCATCTTCTTTGGCTCACACACTTGCCAAGCTATTTGTAAAGGCAAGCCCACACACTGAGGTTAAAAGGATGTATTAATTAGAGGGCCAAATCTTAAAGCCTGGGGACGAAAGAGCATTGTCAATCTCACATGCCCCCTTTGGTGCAATCAGCCTTGGCAAATGACATCCAACTGGATTTAAAGGGACCCAGAAGTGCAGGCAGACTCCTTGCATCTGACTTTCCTTCCAGGCTTGGGACTGAGGTCATAATTACAAGCCAGCATCACTGGAAAAGGCCTATGGTCTTTGCCCTCATCCTACAAACACCTTTTGGATTAGGGATTTTTTTGCCTCCATGAAGGAGTAGGAAGAGGAAATGTTCCTTAATTTTGAATTTTATATCTGTAAGTGAGCTTCTGGATGCTTGGAGAAAAGCAGAAAAAGCAAGATATTTCACATCTGTACATCCCAACACAGTGACAGTTTCATCTCTCTGCATGCCAATCCTCTCTCCCATTTGCCCCATACTGCGGGAAATGCTGCTGCGAGTCCAAACAGTTGTGAAAGCTCTCCCAAGTGCTGCTGTGCCATTATGGGCTGCCTTCCCTGGGTAAGGGATTGCCTGCCACATTGATGAGCTTGGTCCTACGTGTGCACTGTGGGGCTGGGCATGGGCTGCCTCTGGGGCCGAGCAGTACCCGCAGACACGGAGCTGAGATAAGGGTTACAGGAGTGGTCTGTCCTCTGGCTCATCTCGCTGCAGGGGTCAGGATGGGGCCACGAAGGACCTGCAAAATTGCAGACCTGCTCCAACACATGTGACGTTAGAGTTCTAGTATTAGAAAAGATGGATCTTTTTTTTGTTATGACTGACAATTTGTGTGTTGATCACTCCTTTTCTTTTAAAAATATGATTTCTATTAGATTAAAAGATTCTCCAAAGTAGTATAGAATTTGAAAGCTGAAGAAAACTATCAGAGCATGTGAAAGAAAAACATTTAATACACAACAGTGAAATAAACCAAAATGAAGAAAGGGACAGGACAGAAAGAGAGGGAGAGGGAAAGACTGAAAATAGACTGATTGCAAAGTGTATCTAAACATTTTGTTAAGTGCTGCATTTCCCTCATGCCCACACAGGCCTGAAGAAGATGGTTTTGTAATTCAGGCACAGCCGTACCCTGTGGGCTGGGAAGCAATGTGCTTTGGTGAATGGGAACTAGGTGGGAAGGTGGGCACTCCTCCGTGCTAAGAGCTTCTCTGCTTAGACTCTGCTGATTGAGTTTAAGACCTGAGGCAACTTCCTTCCACCAGTCGCCCTTTCTGAAAGCAAAAGAAGGGCGGTAGCAAACTACTCAACTATTTATCCCTCTGCTTCCACCAGGAACAAATCAGGTAGAGTGGGATTCACCTTTGAGGATGGGCTGAATCTCCACCTGGAGATGCCTCTGCTCTTTGTAGGAAGAGGTCAGAAGCCAAATCTTGAGAAAGCTAAAATCAGGTGAGATAAAGCCTCTTCCCCTTAACGTCAGTAAAAGACAACACCTGACGCACAAGAAATGAGTATAAGCCTGCTGTAGCCAGAGGAGGATGGCCACATGTACCTTTGTTCTGGCAGTGGTGCATGGTGGCAGAAGGAGGAGCAGACAGGCAGGCTTGCGGGGGCTCAAGGAAAGACCCCCTGGACAGAGGTAACTGTCTACAACCCTCCAATGGGTGTTAATAGTACAAGGATGGTAATAAAGACATGCACAACAGGGTACCAGTTCCACAGCTCCTCTAAGAGTAGTCTGAACATCCTTGCCAGAGCGTCTAAAAGAGGATCTTGAACTCCTCAGGGAAAAATTTGCACGGTATTCACCAGTGGCATCAGACCTATGTGCTGGTAACTGTGGAAAGCACTTTGTGAACTGGTGTCTGCACATTTACAGATATCGATGAGACACCTAAGTAGGTGTGATCAAGCTGTTCTAGCACGCTGGCCATTAGGGAGTAGAGAAGAAACTAGCAGCAAAGGCAGAGCAGTTGGTCTTAGCATTGTATTGCAGCTGGGAACATCAGCAAGGAATGAAGAAAGAGGTGCCTGCTCTGTGTGCCAGCTCTGGCAAGGGAAGAGCAAAATGTTATCTAACAAGAACATCTCACTTCTCCTGAGCAGTCCAGCAGGACTATGCTGGCAATTAGGAAATAAAATACAATTGTAGATGTCCAAAATTGAAAGCAAACCAAATAATGTCTGAGACGAGCTGGAACTTATCTAGACGCAGGACAACATCTCTCTATGTAGGCCACCACCACCTCCAGACTGTTTTGCTTTCTCCTGAAACATGAAGACAATCTGTCTGTTTGCTTTTTTTTTTTAATGTGTGTTGAATGGCTTGGCCGATAGCTGTGAAACAATATTTAACTATTGGCAAAAGCAGCTTTTATTTACTCTGGTAACTGTATTTTCATATACTGCATTTTTCTGCCTTTGTATTTTGAGCAAGTAATCTCCATGGGGGGGGGTCACAATTCTCACCCGCTCGAACTCTCAAGTCCACTGCACCTGCACGTGGCATGGAGACAGTCGCCCTGTGAGCTGTTGGATCAAAGTACGCTAGCATTTTCTTCTGCAGAATGAACTTGTCTTACTCTCCTTTGGAACATGCTCTACCATGCCACGTTTGTGCTAATTACATTATTTCAGTGGTCTCAGGAGTGCTTTGGAAAACAAGAAGTGCCGATGTTAGTGGGACAAAGGCATTTAGGCTTTATTGGCCACTGTTTTCCATGGGCATAACGCTAAAGCTGAACAAACAGGCCAGCCCTAAACGCACACAAATCCTACCGTCAGCAGCTTAGAGCTGCCAGACTCGGTTCTGCCTCGAGCAGGCGGCAGGGGGAGGTTTGCAGGGTCCCCCCGGGCGCCACAGGAGGGCTGTTCCCCTGCATCCTGTTGCAAGCCCAGATGTCTCAGAAGGGCCCTCAGTTACGAACAAGCACAACATTTGCACGCCGCATGGATCAAGGGCTTTACATTGGAAATGGAGTGATCCCAGGCAGACTGTTCCACTCCCTGTGCCCCATGAACCCTTCTTGTGAGATGGACCCTCCTGGGGGCTTTGAAACCAGAAGGTGAACACTTACAGTGTAAGTGTTCCCATCCAGAAGAGCGTACGAGGAACACAGTCTGGCATAAGGCTTCCTTTGCACTATGTTAGGAGATCAATACGAAGAACCCACATTTTCCTTCAGCACTCCACCTGATAAGAAATGATACTTAATTCCTATATAACACTTCTCAGGCTCCCGAGTGCTTTGCAAAAGCGATCAGTGTCAGATGAGGAAATAGAAACAAAAAGCATGGAATGCCATCCCCTGCGTCACTGAGCTCCCTTGTTTCAGCTCTAGCCACTAGGTCCCAGTGCTTAAGCCGGGTAGGAGGAGTCCTGCAAGACTATGGGGGACCTGATGCTCTTTCAGGTGTGCTTTTGGCTGCCCTGATAGCCCTAGCCTGTGCCCGGTACATGGAACTGAGAAACGACAGGGACACCACTGGTGTTGAGTGTAAGGGCATAGAAACTTTACAGGAACATCTGAGTGTTTACTTATCTTTAGCATCTGATAATCATGTATATATTTATTTCCTGACTATCCTTATCCAGAGAACGTCATTCTTACTGTTCTATGGATGAGAAACGGCAGCTTTCTCGCCTCCAGAAGGGCTAGTGATGCAGGCACAGTCTGTAGGGGAAAGAGGCTTGTGCTCACTCCCCCACAGCCCAGGCAAGCAGCCGTCCTCTCTCCAGCCCTTCCTGCCTCACATTGTAAGCAAACCCATACACGGCTGCCTGCAGAAGAGCTCTCAGCGGCTATAGAACAGGCATCACTATTTGTCCCTTAAAGTAGTAATAGAAAGCTAATTAGATAGCAAGTAAAGTGCACAAAAAGGGAGGAAAAAAAAAAAAGAAAGGAGTGAAAATGGAGTTTCGTTTGACCATACAAATAGACAAAGAGGTAAAACTTGGGTAACAGCAGAGGGGTTTGAAACAGCTTTTGGTGCATTCAGTCTATTGCCTCTTCACTCCTGGTGGAAAAGATCGCATATATCATCTTACAATGTTTATTGTTCTAAATAAAGACCTACACCAATGGAGCTCTCACACTGACTTCATACTCCATTGTATTGGCTTCTTGCTAACACTTATCAGCTGAAACAACATTATAACAGCACACAGTCCAGAAAAGTGTATTTTACGATGCCACTAGAAGACTCTGTGTGTGTGTGTATAGGGGGAGATACACCTTTTTTTCTTAATAAAAATCTAGAAAAAAGAAGATGATAGTGTTGTGCTTTAAACCGAGCAGGCAGCTAGGACCACACAGCCGCTCGCTCACCCCTCTTCCCCCCACCTGAAGGGTAGGGAGAAGAGGGACATAAGGAGGGGAAAGGAAAAAAAACCTCATGGGCTGAGATAAAGACAGTTTAATAGAACAATATCAGAAAAAGAAAATAACAATAATAATAGCAATAATAACAATAATAATGATGGCACAAGTTGCTCTCACCACCTGGTGGTATCGTCCCAAGCAGTGGTCATGAGTACCCGCCACCTGGCTGACCCCATTTATATATTGAGCATGACACCTATGGTATGGAATATTCCACTGGCCATTCCACTGTTCTGTCTAGGCTTCTTCTCAGCCTCTATGGGAAGCTGAAAAACAGTCCTTGAAAACTATAAACATCACCTGGCAACAACTAAAACAATATGTATTATTGACATTCCTTTCATACCAAATCTGAAACAAAACAACCACTAGAAAGAAAACTAAATGTGTCCCAGCTGAAACCAGGACAGGTAGTACAAAAGCCAGCAACCTCTGATAATCGGAGCCAGACCTGCTGGTTGAGCAGAGGTAGATACTGACACGCAATGGTTTTGCAAAGGCTACAAGTTAGTAAGTTCGGACTTTTCTAGTTACAGCAAGTGGAGTCCTTTCGGGACATGCAAAGGAAAAAAACACAGGAAGGGTGAAAGACCTACTTCTGCATATTTTCCTTACAATTTCTCAGGTGTATGCCCTGTGAGCAAGGGTGTGTGATTGCCTGAGCATGAGAGGATGGCACCCTGGAGACAAGTGATGGAATAGAGTCTTTGCCGTTGTTTTATCACATTCCAGTAATAAAGGTAGAGCTGCACAGAAAAGCATGGAGAAATTCTGCTACTGTTCAGTCCACAAAACAATCATGACCCATCTGCTGTCAATATGAGAAGTGGTGTTCCAGTTTTCTCTGACTCTGTAACCTCAGTTACCACTTACAAGTTATGAGAGTTCAAATATCCACTGTTGGCAGTGCCCGAGCAGTCAGGCTGTTTGCTGCAGCTTTGTGAACTAAGGGTGCAAAGGTTTTCATGTAAACACCAGTCAGAGAAAAAAGTCTGGATCCTTTGCAGTTGGAGCGGTGATGCAGGAATCCACTTGTGTCATGCAGCACCTTTAGCGGTCTGCATCACAGTGTACATGATGCCATGATGCCTTAGGAAGACACAGTCGGCAAACTGACCCCTCAGAGCCTGTGAGGGTGATGGACTGAATGCAGAAGTGTAAGATGGAGCACAGAAAAAGCAAATAACAGTTTATTTGCACATTTCTTTCATGTGGCATGGGATCCATGTCAATTGCGTAGCCTACACACAAACTCAAAACATAAACACCTCTTCTTAAGATGGAGTAGTTGCAGCCTAGCTGAGTTTTATTAATGCTAACCAATAAACAAAAGCAGTTGGTCTAAGGCTACAAATGTATATATCCCATAAATCAGTTAGCTTGTGCTTAACTTAAAGCATATTGTTAGTCACTCATATGATAAAGCGCTTTCTTGGATGAGGGTCAAGATGTCATTCTGAGACAACAATGAGGCACCCTATAGATCTGGAGAAGATCTACAGAATAAAGTGGATTTACCCAAAAAGTGCCCTAAGGATCAGGATGCCTATGAGAGACCATTCCCTGTCATCCCTCCTTTCCGACTTCAGACACTCAGCTTGCCCATATTAGAATAAATAGTGTGGTCAGCTGAGAAAAGCAGCTATCTGAGAGCCTCTGTGTACATCACACATTACCAGCAGCAGGGAGAACAAAGGGTGAGTTTAGAAAACTGCAAATTTGGTTCAGTTCAGAGTAAAAAGAGATGTGCTACTGAGCTTTCCTAGATTCCTTTCTCTTCCAAATGTTCCCCAATTATACATAATATTTCCCAATTATATATAATTTTCCTGTTAAGTACCACAAGTGTTTTATTATGGGCTCTGGAAACTGACCCTAAAGGAATTACTTGACATTTTTTCCTTAAATGAAATGAAACGAATTTTCTTTTCTGAAATGAAACATAGGTTTTTGATGGATTCTACTCTTCCATAAACAAATCTAGGCTGATTTAATTGCTCTTGAATAAGATAATACAAACTCCGTTTCTGGCTTAGCTGTAATCAGAGTTAATAAACAAAATAAGAAGGCAGAACAGGAATGGGTCTGTGGGTCACTGATCCGAGTCCTTTGCCACCAACTTCGATGTTGTGTTTTCCCTTTCATTAACTCATCAGGCTCTGACAACCGCAATGTCTTAGATAGACTTTGATGGCTTTCACCTCCAAATGAAAGTTGCTTCCTCAAGGCGATTCCAAGACAATGGCAGGATAAAATTCAAGTAGCCTGAGTCTCAGTCACTTGTTCTGTTATAGTACCAAAAAACCAACATGTCCAAAATAATGTTGAAGGTGGATCATGCTCGTAGGCTATAGAGGGGAAGAAAATTATATTTTCTTTTTCCAATTCACTGGAATTCTCATGAGAGAACAGTGACCAAGATAAAAGCTCAGCAAAGACAAATAAAGCAAGAACTCCACCTCTTCCTCAAAAGATGTGAAAATAATGTTAACTGGAAAGGGCTTTGTTTTACTTTTGCTTTCTCTACAACACAGAGAATGTTAATGAATTACACTGTTAACTGGGACATAATCTTGTCTGTAAGGGATCAGGGGAAATTTAGATGTGCGACTATTTCAGATAATGAGAGGCAATTGGGAGTTTTTGGAAGAGTTGAGAAATTGGCATGTAGCAATAATAATTATAGATTGTACAGTATTTACCAAGAAATGTTATGGAAGAAACCTCTTTGGTTTCTGTGAACCTTGGTAGAAAGGGAATTAGAATACCTGGTGTTAAAATCTCCTCAAATCCCTCAAAGCTTTAGTGAAGATCTAATGCTTCGGCTGGTACACTGGAGTTTGCTTAGCTGATACAAATCATATTTCCAGGAAAATTTGCTCATCACACTCCCAGATGTCAGCCAGATGATACAAGGATTTTTTTTGGCTTGGAAGCTTCTTTTCTCCTTTTTTGTTTTCCTTAAGAAGAAAAGAATTGCTTGTGTGCTGTTTACAAAGATTTCAGCATGATGTCTACTATTTTAGCCACTAACACAAACAACCTTGACAATCAGAATGTATTTTTTTCATCCTTCTTCATCCAGACAAGTAAGCAGTCATCAATTACAATCCCACACATGAAATACAAATTTAGCACTACGGAAATGAAAACTAAAGCAATTTGTACCTTTACTATTCCAAAGGGATTCATTCTTGCTCTGTTTACTATAAAATATTTCCCCTCTTGAAGTCAAAGTTATATCAATGTCACCAACCTTAAGTTGAATCATAGTAAGAAGATGATATCCTGGCATTCCTGGCATCGTCTCCTCATTACTGAGCTTGCTAGTTAGTATGTCTTTTAAAACAATGCTCAAGCATTTGTTTTCCTTAGGTTGCATTCAAGCTTGATTTATTTGAGTTGATAACACCAAATTTAACAGTAAGAAATACATTTTAGAAAACCTGATTTTTAACTGATGTCCCGTAAACAAATTAACTTTATCAGCAAAATAGTTTAAAATGTTTCTTTACCCACTGCATAATCTTTCTTAATAATAGCTGAGTCATTATACTAACAAAAAAAAGCTAAAATGCAAGAGCATATAATGTCTATAGGAGCACAGGCTTCTGTGCACCTTATCATGAATAGCTTGAAACCAGAAAGACAGTTCCAATCAAAAATGGTTATTTCACTTCCAATTGCCACAGAAACAACCAGAATATTAATATGGGTATTTGTTCTTCTACTGCACTGGTCTGCCATTTTCCCTATTTATGTAGGTATTGGTCCCCAGTAGCATAGCATTTCCCACACACATATGAACACGCTCACGTATGTACACATATGCACGGATCCCGGTGTGTTATAAACTGGCAGGGTAAGTAGAGGAGGGGAGCTGTATGTCATGCTGTCTCTCACAGGAAACCACGCCACGTATGATGTAATAGAAACGTTATAAATGGTGCACCTCAATCCCCAACACACCCAAAGGGACTCCGTATTTTCACTGCTGGAGTGTACATTGAGCGTACAGGCACAGTTATGCCTCTCCACGCTTCCTTGTGTCCAACATCAGAAATGTTATCACCCTACTGCCTGACCCCCATGTCTGAATAGACCTCTGCTACTCCAAACCAGCTCCAGTACGGTGGACGATGCCACTCCAGATTTATGCTCGTTTAAATGAAGGAGGCNAAGCTCCAGCGCGGTGGACGATGCCACTCCAGATTTATGCTCATTTAAATGAAGGAGGTTTTCGTTGAAGAGGTGCCTGTGCCACATGGGGCTCCTGCACCCTCTCCCCCGCAAACCTCTGCAACGCTGTTCCACTGCTCTCCTCCTCCTCCTCTTTTAGAACTCTCCTCCTAGTGATGACAACGTAGGCAGCTAGCACCAATGCTACTCATCATTGTTGCTCCTTATTTCCCTTCTTCTCTCTGATCTGCCCCATCTATTGCCTCTTGTCTTCCACTCATACTGCTTGCAACAAGGATCACCTTTGAGCTGGTCCTGCACAAGCCAAATTCAGTGGGGCCCTGAAACACCATCAGGGTGCCTGGGCACTAAGGACCATGCTTATCCTCCTTTATTTTAGGGAGTTAATGGAGATGCCTAATTTGGGAGCGTGTCCACACTGCAATGATTCTATCCCCATTGAGGTGAAAAAGGCATTTTGTCAAGACGATTAAGCCTCGCTAAGGTCTGGAGAGGTTTCAAAGTGCTTATCTCGCTCTGTGGTCTAGAGAAGAAGCCTAGAGCATATATGCCTCACAGAGCATCATAAATTAGGTGGGATACTCTGGGGCTTATGTAACAAATATAAAATCCTCCATGTACCACATCACCAATCCACAATAACTACCCTCCCTGTGGAGGTCTCTGTTACAGTAGCACAGTGACACTGATTTCGTGTGATGGGCTGGCATGGAACTATCATCCTCATTTTCCTTGAACAAGAGGCCAGAATTTTAATCCAAACCCTGGTGGGCTTTTCCATATAGTATTTCAGATTGGTATATTTAGATGGGCAAATCAGAGCCACTGCATTAGTGGCCAGGATATTTGGCTGAACCTGATGTCTCTATTTTTGAGCATACGGTTTATTGAATTGTAATACTTTTCAAGATAATTCTGACTGCCCTATTCTGAAGGATTTGTATTCTCAAGTAGAACATGCACAAGAATAAAGATTTTGATTGCAGCTTTAATATCAAAGTAATGTGTTTCAATTGACTAAGCAGGCCACTAACAATTTAGATAAAGGGATGCAATATAACAATTAATGAGCTATACACAAATTCCTCATTGGTCATTAACCCTTCAGAAACTGCATATCTGCATATATCCTATGTTTTCCCTGCGTTTTGCCAGCACTCTAAAAGATGGCAGAGTTCTCAAAATATGCTGCTAAGAGGTTGCTTTAATGTATGGTAAGTGATATGCATACACATTATGAAATAATATGTACAAAGCTCTGGTAATGGTCCTAACAGAGGTAATGGAATTTACTGTAATTTCTACAGGGTGAAATTTTAGTTAATATCCATTATAAAATCAGCTATCTCAAGCAGAGCTGGGTTTGCAAGATCAGTCAGCCTGGGGCAAAACTCTACTTGAAAGAGCAGCAGGATAGGAAAGATTTCAGGGAATGGGTTACCCACTCCCTTAGTCTTGACTTCAGCCCCAGCAAAAACGAAAACAACCCAAGGCCTGCTCTGTTTGCGCGTGCAAGATTTTTCTTTAGCAGCATGGTAAACACCTTTGTTGCAACATCTGGTACGCTCTGGAGAGGTCCAGATTTGGTAGTCGGGCAATTTCATGAGAACCATCGTTTTTCTCATTTAGTTCTTAGCCCTTGTGGGTTGTGGTAAAAAGGCTGGAATTACGAACCCTAGAAAGTGTGAAGATGTTTTTGTCATAAAAATCCTAATTTTTTGTTCCCTTTTCTTTTCCTGGCTCTGCCAAGCCTTCTCCGTGAGGTCCTTGGGGTGGGAGCATTAGAGTGGGTTGCCGCGGCCGTTTCTCTCTTGGGGTGTTCTCATTCCTCCTTATTCTTTTGGCTCTATTTGCATATTTGCTTGATTATTTGACAGAGCTTTTTAGGTTGGAAATGGTAAATATACATAGCTGCATATTAACTGGGGTAAATAAAAGTATTTCTACTGACAATAGGGGAAATATAACTTTTTAACAACTCAGAACTTTTCATCACTGAATTTGACATTCAGGTGACCTACATACAAATGACAAAATTATCATCCCTGTTTTACAAATGGAGAGCAGAGAGATGGGGCATATTAAAACGATTTTTCCAAGGACACATCGTAAGCCTTTAACCAAGCCAGAGCTCAAGCGAAGGGCTCCTGGAGGCCACCCAGCATCCCATTCTCCTGGCAACTGAAGACACTAAAAGGCCATAAAAGTGTATGAGACAACTGAGTGAATCATGTCCATAATTCATTCACTTGAGCTTTGTTTTCATTCATAAACTCATCAAAGATCAGAGCCCCTGAAGTGAATTATAGTCCCGTGCTCACTGAAAAGCTGTTTGTTAATCTCAAACGGACCTTTGCCTTTATGGCTATGCAGTGGGTGCAGTTAATATACTTTCATTTACCTTTTTATTGCTAGCTCAGATATTGATGATGTCAGCTGTATTCCCAGCTCTACGACCACAGAATACCTGGACAGACCAGTATCCCACCTGCACGGCGAATGGATTACCTTTTCCACAGTGCTTGTGCAAATGTAATTCCAAACCCGCGGAAGTCAGTAGTTAGAAGCCATCAAATTAAATGGATTTTGGATCATGTCCACTCTTTCTAGTCCTAAAACACCCACCTATGTATTGACCAGACCAACATTACTCGATATTCACATACAGATATGAAATTGCCTCCTTTAGCTCTTCATTTGAGCCAAAGTAAGTTGGGTGTAGAGGAGCCCGCAGGGCAGAAGCTAGTTTTCTCTTCCCTGTGGAACAGAGGGGCCCAAGAAGAGCCGCTCTGTGGCCTTGACATCCGCATAGCTCATGGAGCAATCCTTTTGCAAACTAAAGGTTCAGCCTAGGCAAATTCTTTCCCTAGACATAGAAGAAAAGTTCTGTGTTCACAAAGGACCAGACTCCCTTGCCCTGAATAGCACTTTATTCAGTGACCAGTCCTGGCTACAGTAAAGGTACAAAATATTTCCTTAAAAAAAAGTACTTTCTCATAAAATAGAAAATGCTTGGCATCTTGGTTTGAAAGCATTTCTAGTTGCTTTTGAAGGAAATTAATACAGTAAGACTGCATTATCACAAGAGATTGTGGCTATGCAGATGCCTGTGGCTTTCTGATATGTGTGCATGGTACCTATTTCAGTCATTTCATGTAACATTTGTATGTATGGCACATATTTCATTGTTCTTGAGGCTCACCAGTACCTTGAAATTATAAATTTTTATTTCAAAATGTTTGATACAACTAAACAAATTCAAGGTGGATGGTAACAGTATTCAAGGTGGATGCAGGCGCAAGCAAATAAAAAAGGAGACAGACAAAAAATAACTCATCATTTTAGAGTTGGGGTTCTTGACTACTTTGGAAAAAAGGATTTCAGAAAAAATCCTACTCTGCATTTTTTCCCCTGGTACATCAAAGTTAAAAATCAAATCAATACCATCTTAGTATTAGACGGTGGTGACAGCATGCGGACATCAGTGCTGTAATTAAAAAGCCATTCAGCTCAGTTGGTAAAATGTAATTTTAGCTGTAGTCACTGGCTGTTTCCAAGCAATCTATTTACCCCAAAATGTCCTCAGGCATGGACTGAAGAGTGTGAAATGATCGAGTTTTAGTTATCCTCATACATAACAAATTTCAATTATAATTCCTACTGTAAAAAATGTTATAATAATATTACACTGAAGTCCCTGTGCTCACTGGCACCGGGGATAGAAGAGCAGAAAGAAACTTTCTCTGCTTTACTGCTCCCATTAGTCTCATTTTACATGGGACTTCCTCCCTGAGCCTGCATGGGGATTAGCCCCAGGTACTGACTGAGGGACCATCCTGTGCTGCCCCAGTCCTTGGCCCATGTCAGAGGCCGTCCTGGAAAATGACACTGCGAGATTTCCCTGTGCTCTCATAGGGACCGCCAGAAGAATGTCCCTCATCACTTAAAGACAGGCAGAGCTCTGGCTTTAGATACTGCTCACAGAAAAAAGCTTAGGGCCACTCATTAAAGTAGCAGCTAAATTAATGGTAAGCAAAGTTAAGTAAAATGCACATAGCATTTAACTTTCTAAGCTAAAACTATCAACCAATTAAATCAAATAGCATGGCTGAATTAAATATTAAACTTATTTACAGATAAGAAAACTGAGGCAGAAAATCAAAAGGCCAGTTTTGAGGGTGGTCCCTCAGGACTGCTCTACAACTGGCACTTCTTTTGGGTTAACTTCTTTCGGGTTAACTTCTTTCGGGTAAACTTCTTTCGGGTAAACTTCTTTCTAAAATGCTGTGTGCCCACAAGCAACCTTGTCACAGTTGTAAATCATCTGATATTCTACTGTACATTATGAAACCCATGGAGATGGACCAGCCCTCAGCGTTGCAGGGGTGCCTGCATCCTCATCCCCATCCCCCTGCACTGACTGCACATCTGCTGGCTCCTCCTGCCGCTTGGCTGGCTCCTGGGGTCCTTCCTGCCCTTCCATTTTATTGTCCTTCCATGGACTTATCCTGGTGGGAGTCACCTTGCTGGTTAAAAGTGAGTGCTGCTTTGGGACCCCTGGGCTGTCCTTCTTCTGTTTACTCAGCAGTCAAATTCGCTGTGTCCCCAACCCCCTCACTCACAGCAAAACCAGTTATCCTAACACGTGAAAGAGAGGGTGTACAGGCTTTTGGAGTCATTTATAAGCATATTCCAGAGGCTGACAAGACTTCTGCCGGTCCTCAGAAGGTCTGTTGCTGTGTTAGGTAGGTAGCCGCTCTAGCTGCCAAGGGTTTCACCGCTCACCCCTGTGCATCCTGGTGGGGCTGAACATGATGCAGGCCAGGAGACTGGTTTTGAAGCCAGAGCTTATTGGTTTGAGGAATCCAAAAGCTGGCAGAGACTTGGAGATCCAGCAGGTCTCCAAACCACAGCTTGGACTGGTTGGCACGGGAAATGTAAATGCGGTAGTAAAAGCAATCATTTGTGGTAAATATGGAATACAAGTTTCTTTTTTTCAGGAAGGGCAGAAATGAAAGTAGAAGCAGTGAGATACTATATTTGCCTAATTCTGTGCTAGACCTTACAGGGAAAAAAGGAGATTTTCAGATAAAAAGACAAATCACACTGCAATATGCAGTGCAAATGCATATGCAACTTGGCATTACCTACGCTCTACTCTTGTCATGGTAGCTATTATGTTCTCACCTCTGCCCAGTGAGCCTGGCACTATCAAAAGTAGTGGTGGGCGGCTAGGAATACCGTGTATGTTACAAGGCAGATGGTTTAAAGGATGGCCACTTTGACTGTAGAGTCAGATAAAAAGTCTAGGACCATTTTGCTGCCTCTCAGTTTCATCAGCGCCCTCAGCCTCGAGCCGCTGCGTGGTGCAATGAGGTAAACGGGCCAAGTCTTACAGTGCAGAGGTTTCCAGAGAGGTTTTAAGGCCCTTCCTTTTGGGCTGCTGTAGAATGCAGTTTATTGTACGCTGCATCTTACACTGACCTGTGCTTGTTAAAAAGTGAGAAGGTAAGTTAGAGAACGTGCCCTAATCTGGCATGCAGCTGACTCCTGTTCCCGTAGCAGAGAGGGGGCACCAGGCAAGAAACAGCAAGGCAAATTTTCTTAGTTTCTCACTGCAGAACTCTCCCCTCCTTTGGGGAGGTTGCACTGTAGCATCCTTCAAAGGAAGGCCAGCTTGCAGAAACACACATACAATTACTGGCCAGTCTCTGCTGCTTCTCTTTAGCTAGCAAAGTCCCTAACAACCCTATTACACCTGGCATTTTTTTCCATCCTCAAAAGTTGCCATGGCTGCTCTGTTCCCTTTCTATGTACATTTCTTTCTTATGACAGCTCAGAGGGTCAGCCAAAATGGGGCATCTTTTGACATCTCTGTCACAGTTTACCATGGCCAAGCTCACTGAAACCCGAGAAGAACAAGCATTCCCACATGCATGAAAAAGTCACAATTTTATCATTGTTTGCATGGCCAGGTTAAAATTTAGGGGCAAAGCTGCTTGGATTTTAGTATAGCTGCTGACAGAGAGCAGTGACCACGGACTGGGGTGCTCACAGTCTTGCTTTGCATCAGAGGGAAAATGAACCCAGAGGGGTTCAGACAACTCTCACACATATCCCAAGGGAAGGGTGAAATGATGGAGGAATACAAGGATGTCTTCTGAAGGACAGTGAACGGGAAGGAAAAGGACAGGGAAGGTTTAGAGAAGGCTCATAAGGATGGCTGAGAGGCAAACAGACCACCCTGGTGGCTTTTAGGGAGGGCACAAAGCCTCAGCCTCTGGGTGTAGTGCAGTGTCCAGACTGCGACACTGCCATATTTTGGGGCACACACCATTCCTGCAACTGGGCAGCAAGGAGAAGGGATGCTCCAAGTGGACACAAGCCCTTTTACTGTCCTCTAAGCAGAGAACATCCATTAACTTCCCACCTGCATTGCTTTGTGTGGTCTCAAAGGCACAAACTTATCAGCACATCATTTATTTTTAGATTTTTAAAAGATTCTTGCTTAATGTATTGACATACAGTGCTCACTATTTCTCCCTGCTGTCAATAGTTAAAGGAACATTAATTGACATTGGATTTATATTCGTGATATGTCTCTTGAGCAATTCATTAAAACGTTCAGGCTTACTGCCATAAAATCCAAGCATGGACTGAAATAGATCTCACATACAGTCTTGCAGGAGCCCCATGTGATGCATAGGAAGAGCTCCTCACCACAAAATGACCAGTACCTTACTCATTAACCACATGTGCCTATTTATTAAAAATTAAGAGCAAAATGTGTTCCTCACTCTTTCCTAGAAGCCCTCTTCATTGCTGTGTACAACATTCAGCCGAACAAGCTGTCAAGTGGGAAAAGGAGTAGGAGGTGACCAGCTTTCCCTTCATCCTTTCAACTAGCGTGCAAACCAGCACACAGTAACTATCAGGGGGAGCACAAATTTTTTAGTAGCCTGCAGGCTAAACATCCCTCCTCCATCTACCTGTCTATCTTCCTAAAGCACGTTGCACTGTCACTCTGAAAGTGCTCAGAATATGCAGAAAGAGCTCCCAGGAAAGCCCGAGGAGCAGAACTCAACCTGGCTCTTCCAGAATAGTTAGATGAATACCAGTACTTCCTTTGCCCATAAATATGGGCAAAAGGTCCTTTTATCAGTGCAGTAGACAGCGTAGTGTTTCTCCAGACTGAAAGATCCCAAGGTATCAAATACCTAAACTGCAAATTGCTGATATTCAGGAGAGTATAACAGGGATTTTATACTGTTTTTATACTGCTCCCTAGACATCCCCTTCTGTTGGGCACAGGCTACTCAATCAGGTGGCTCTTTGGTCCGTCTTGATGCTAAGTGTTTTGCTCATATCTTGAATGATTTCCAGACTACTGAAATATTTCAGTATTGCTGAGTCTTCTATGATGAGCCTTGCAGCATGATGAAGATACATCCTAACCTGCTGATGGAGTCTCAAGTCTGGTGCCTGGGACACAGAATAAATGTATTAATAACCTCAGTACACTTTGGCTACATCTATATGGGTGAATTAAACATGCCCAGGACTGTTTTCTGGCCAGCTGGCCTGGAACAGCTTGAGTCCATATATACACAGACTGTCTAATGGGAATGGTCTCTGGACCGACCTAACTTCTGTAGCATGTCCAGGAATTGCTTGGGAGAGCGCTAGTTGGCCTGGGTCAAAACTGTGCCAAGGACCCTTCTAGCAATTTAATGGTTCAGACAATCAAGTTTCAGTGCCAGAGGATTTTCATCTAAGTTGTTTAATTTACTTGGGTAGCATTAGCCTTTGGGAATCCAAGAGTCTAAGCTCATTGATAGTCTTCTATATATCACCCGCTCTTATTAGCAAGAGTAATAGCACTTTCTTGATAGCAGCACATATCTCCATTGCAGCAGCTTTGAAACGGTCTGCTCTGAAGCAGCAATCAGGAGTGGCAAGCTTCCAGGTAGTCTGGCTAAGCACCTGCCTGTACTACAGGGCACTGTGCATTTCTGTTCCAGGATGACGTTATCCACATCTCCAGCAAAGTGGGCATGAGTTTCCCCAAGTCCTGAGTCTACTGCCAGTGACTCTAGGTCTGAAGCACTATTGTCCCACAGTCCCTGCCAGTTGGACAGGCCTAAAAGCACCAAATGAAATTGTTCATAGAAAGAAATAGGTCAGCAGCCTTCACAGCTGTAGCCTCTTCCTCCTTAATACTTTGGTTCAGAGCATGGGCATCCATGTGTTTGCAGTGACCTGTTTATGGCTGGTATCCCGGGGACCTTTCCTCCAGGGTGTCTGATCCTGCCCTGGAAGCGGAGCTAGCTGCAGAGAGCAGAGGGATGCTGGGATGAACTAGGACAGCTACGGAAGCTGGATTTTTTGACACTAGAATTCCTTTGGCTTCAGATGAAAATCTCACTAAAAGCAGCGTGAAACACCCTATGAAACGGGAACTCTTACCATGGAGTTAGCAAGGAGGCGGCTTTGCGCTGTGTGCGTAGCTCTGCTCTTTAACAGCTGCCCATGTGCTGTTTTACCATTCTTTTACCAGATGGCAAAGGCTCTTAATCTGAAATAGCAGGATTTCACTCTAAAAGCACAAATACAAAAATTTCCTCCAGAATGCAACATGATGTAAAACCGTTGGCTGGCGTGGTTTTCTGGTGACGTCTTTCCAGGCCCTCCAGCTAAGCAGCGTTTGCGGGCAAGCAGCCCCGAGGTCTCAGACTGCGTCGAGGAGGGGGAGCCCCCACGGCAGGGTGACGGTGTGGCAAGCACGCTGCTGCTCTGGCAGCCCCACTGTGGGTCCCACCTGAAGCACCTCATCAGCTATGCCTCGATTCTGCATTTCAGACTGATACAGTTCTCACAGAGGTAAGGTGGGAATCTTTTCAGTTGACTTTGGGGGAATAGGGTCAGGCACGCTCTCAGCCCCAGGTGTGCATGAGCAGAGGGTCTCTGAGTCATGGCAAGAGCTCAGAAGATCAGTGGACCCTCTCTTTTTCTTTATAAATGAGACAAATTAGAGACAGTGCACCCCGTTCTTGGTGAGTGCTTGTTTTCATCTTTCTCCCGTCTTTGGCTGAGCAGAGGCGGCATCCGTCTCAGCGGCAGCAGCCGGACTCGCACTCTGATGTAGGATAGTTGCATAATGTCATGCGATCTCTTCTGTTCTCCTCCCTCACCCCACTGGGGATCTCTTATGATAAAAACAGTAAAAGGCTCTTGCTGACTAGAACATTTCATTATATTGATTCAGCTCATGAAAGCCCCACAAGGAAATGGAAAATAGCCCATTATTTTTAATTTCCAATTGGAAAAGTTGAAACACATTTCTATTTATGATGTGCATGTTTTTTTTATCTAAATCATCAAATTCAGCACTTATTTTTAGAACAGTCTATTTCCATCGTTAAGGAAAGACTAAGGCTTGAACTCATGGTTCTCTATATCGCAAGCTGCTGAGGTTCAAAGAGATTATTCATATATATTTTGCACGGAGTTGGTGAGGAGGTGAAACTGCCAAATATCCTGAACTTCTCTATTTTGGGAAAAATGGTGGGCTAGGATGATCTTATAAAATGTATTCACGGCTTAAATTGAACAATTTAACACTCTGAAGCTTAAGTAAAAAATTAATAGAAGGCAAATCTTTGAAGTAGTGGCATGTGTGTAAGCCTCTTGTCCCCTGCAGCCAAAAAAAAAAAGTCATCAAGGCTTCAGACAAGCAGCATTAAGCATTTGAATTCTCCATAAAAATATTCGTGATGTAGAGCAATTACTTGTTTTTGATATTAGAGAAAAGTTGCTAAAATGTGTTTATTTTGCCTCTCTCGGTATAAAATCATCTGGAATATGTGCTTTGCATGACTTCTGCCTCATGGTAGAGTCATCCTTTGTGGTGCAATCATATACCCCCTTGCACGTATACACACATACATATATATTTATACACACACACACATACAAAGAACAAATAGACTAGATGGTTAGAAATTCTTGGCACGTACTCTGTTATTTCTGTGTTGCTCTTGCTTGAAGCACATGTTTAACATTTTACTTGACTTGAAAACTCAGTAAGGTAGATGGATTAAGGAAAAAAAGCCAAAGGTTGAAAGGATGAATGGCTTAGAGAATAAAGCATCGGGCACTTACAGTACTGCTGGCATTGAATGTAAGGAATCAGTCCTACAGACCTCAAAAGGGTGAGGAATGAAACTCAAACACACCCGGTTTGGTCAGCCCCAAAAACCTAACCGAACAAAGACATCCCAAACCTGCAGCTTGGGTTAAAGAGCTAAGACACTAATCCAGTACAAAAGGCTTTATACAGACTGTTTACCCTTTTGTATGTATGTATATACAATCAAAACTAATTTTTTTTCAGACCCTGATGTGAACCAGTGCTCTATACAAATCTGGGGGGAAAAAGTCCAGCAAGTTATTTCACTGACAAAAGTGGCCTTTATGTTGCCTCAAAAGTGGCCTTTACTCTTTGCAAAGTTCCTTTAGAATAAGGTCTGCGAGGAATTTTGTGGAAAACAGAGCTACTTTACAGTATTTTCTCCGCATTGACTCTTTAAACATACTAAATCTGTGCTTTGTTAACTAAGCATTCAAATGTAGAGAAATCCAAAGAGCAGGTCAACTTTCTGTCCCTAACGACAGCTTTCCCTCTCCACCGGCCAATGGCCTGGTCACACAACCTAACCTTCTGCCCTGGAAGATTTATCATCAGCTTTGCATACATCCTTCTCGCTTTGAACTAAATGGGGCTGCTCAACATGCCTTAAAATTTAGCGCCTGTGTACGTCTCTCCTCGACTGAAGCCCAAGCATTTTTAGTGCCAAAAGTTAATTGTAGACATTTTGCTCATGTTGGTGAGTTCAAAATTTATCATAGCATGTGCCTTGCTGCCTTGACTAAACTGTAAGCTCTTCAGGGAACGGGCCATCTTCTGTTCTCCGTAGCTTTCAGCATACCAGGACTCTAACTTCAGCTGGGGTCTTTAGGTGTTACCACGATACAGATAAATAAAAGATGATATAAAACAGTGCCGCTAAAGAAAGTGGAAGCATCAGGACCTGTCTACAGAAACCTTCTCTGAAAGACATGAAAAGTAATATATAAAGGTGATCTAACCCATCTGAAAACAACTGATTGAACCAGCAATTAGATCAGAAATAAGGTAAAAAATGGAAATATTTCCATAAACATTTCCTACCCTTTTCAGAGAAGCAGTGCAAAGTCAGTGTATCGCTCATCCCTACCCAAGCCTTGCTTTGATTTATTCCTTCTTAAATAAAAGAAAGACGACCTATGTGATTTTTGCTGCAAAGTGTTTTTGCAACACTTCTCAAGAGAAATCCATGCCTATACTAACAAAACTTACATATATCTCCTTAGCCGGTAAAAAGACAAACTTTCAAGAATTTCTAGAAGCTAGAAATGGATCAAATAAAAGTACACATGGGTCCCAACCTTCTGTTTCTTGTCTGCGGATATTAAGTATATTGCTGTGAATATAGAGCTGAAAGACTATTCAGATGCAAGAAGGCAATACTGAATTTCTCCTCCCAGAGACAGTTTCTTTGTCAGAATTAGAGGAATTCTAAAGGGCTTTTCACTCACACAAAAAGCCGCCTGCCAGCAATGATCATGGTTAAACAAAAAGCACGTCCAATAGAGCAAGCCACTCATGTGACTATCATTTGCAACGCAGGTACTGGGAGCAAACGCTGGCTGCATACTTTGATCTAAATACACCCCAATTAAGGTTTGACTGATTATCAGTACTCACAGAGTGGAGGTAGGCAAATTTAACAAATGGCAATGAGGAAACTTGGGTTTATGGAGTAATTTAACAAAGGCAACATAATGGCAATAACATAGGAGCAGCAGACCACCTGCTCCTCTGCTGGGTTCACTTTCTCATGGACCTGTCACACTGGAGAGCTCCTCACACAAATAAAACAAGAAATAAGTAATTCTCCTGGAGAGCAATTGTTAAACGACCAGTCCTGAAATACACTGCAATGGAAACTGATATTAAGTGACATTTTTAAACCTTTTTGAGGAAGTCAAAGGTCTCTTATTACAGTAGAGGTTTTAACCAAAAGATGCATGAAAACAATTAACGTTTCTCACTTTGTGAATTACATGTGGATTTTGCCATGACATTATCCAAAAAACCCATATGTGCAGGAGAAAACCTTCCTGAAAACAGCCTACAGAACATAATGAAAAACATTAGCCTTTCTTCAGGTTCTTTTATATCACAATTTAACATTTGTCAGAAATTCAGAGCTTTGCTATTTGGATAAATTATAATTATAAATTAGGTTTTTTGCTTTGTGTTGGGTGTTTTGTTTTTATTAGCATGTTTGTTTAATCGCTACTGAGTGACATGGAGTGAAACTTTGAAATAATAAATACAATAATAGATCTTAAAAAAATGCAGGTTGTGTCATGAGATCAATACCAATGGATCCGGAAGATAAAATGGCAATATGAAGTACTTTTCTTGTTTTGGTGGATGAGAGAAAAGAGGCTAAAACCATAATGGACCAGTGGTAGGATGCATAATTAGACAGAAGGCTGTGAAAACAGTATTTGTACAAGGCTATGTCACACTTGTGTGCAAAGAAATGGAGAAATGAGTTAAAAAACCAGAATTACTAAGGGTTACTCCAAATATCGTTGAGAAGGGATATTTTCCCAGAACATTTGGCCTGGATCCTAAGGGACTAATTTTACTTTCAGGTGACCTATGGACGTGAGTCAGCACCTTGGGTAAGCATTTGAAAACAGATGCCCATGCACCATTTGTTCCCTTCCTCTTGCCACTGATATAAATGACAATTAATATGCACATCTGAACATGCATATTCACTGCGGGACTGCAGACACTAGAGACCTTTGCTTCATTGTCATAATGTGTTTTTTCCCATGAGTAAATTTACTGCTAATTCTTTCAGCTATCACAACTGAGCATTGTTAAAAATAGAAAAGCAAAAAAAAAAAGAAAGAAAAAAAATTATTCAGACACAGTTGGTGAGAAATCTTAAAGTTTTGATTAAAAAAGATGTTGACACAGATGTTGTGAGAGTTCATGTCTGACAGCCTCCTCTGCAGACTGGGTTTCCTGGACAGAGCAAGCGTGGGATTCACCTCACTTCAGAAGTCTTAAACATAGATGTCCGAACCACTCTGGTCTTTCTTCACTGTGGACAGAGAAAAAAAATAAAAGATCTTTTCAAAGAACCATTCATTTTAGGTTTTTAGACAGCTACGCTGCTCAAATTGCCTCTAGAGGGGCCTATTTTCCTCCATTACAGTGAAAGACTAAATTGAGGAGCTTAAGTTGAGACGACTAGCTCCTAGGCATCTGCTTTAGGGCAGATCTTCTCTTGCAGATATCCATGGAGTTTCTTTTTCGTGCCAGGCAGCTCTTCGTGCTTGCTGGGGTACTGAATGCATCGGAGAATTTTGGACCACGAAGGGAAAGGAGATGGCTCCCAAACTCATAAACAAGTAATGACTAAAAAAAGGGATCTGCTTGGAATGGAGCAGGCTGTGAGAGGTTCAGATCTGGATCTGGACCTGGACTTTGGGATATGACAGCCAGTGGAAAAGAGAGGGGGCCAAAATTTGGATCAGGGCTGGTACTCCTTGCTGAGCTTGCACTGTTCTGCCTGTGTTCACAAAATGTCTCAGGTCAGTGCTTGGCACTAAGTGCCATATACAACGAAACGCCTACGCACTGTGGAATCAGCTCGAGGTCACATGTCAGCTTAAACTCGCAATTTCTTCCATTTATCAGCTCCTGTCACAACTGGAACATTACTTTAAGGCAGCAGAGATTTGGAGGGTGTGTGTGTTAATCTTACTTTACTGTGAAAATGTTCATGATAGTCCTTTTACTATCAAGATGTAATGCCGCTGATTAAATTACAAATGACACACTACATCAATTCTTATTAGAGATGCTCAGGTCTCTGAGTATGTACGCTCATGTGGCTGATACCCCGCTTGCCCATTTCTCATAACATTCAACCCAGTAATTATCAGCAAAGATTTCAGACCAGAGTTGAGGTAGTCACGCATTTCACTGTCAATCAAGGGTTTTATTTTTTTTGGCAATGTTTATGTGATATCAGGGGTCAGAGGTTTTTAACCCTACTTCCCCTGGTGAACTATTACAATCCTCTGTTGGATTTTGCTGGGGAAGGAACATACCCTATTATGCTGCCATCAATTCTTCATCTTGTAGCATCACTTCGCAATTCACAGATACGATATCATTAAGGCTGAAATTCTACAGTATGTTGAACACTTTGTTTATTTCAATAAGAGCTGAAAGATCTTGGGACTAGTCTTCAGATATGATGAGACCTGTCAAGCATGACTTTGCCAGTTTTGGTATACTAACAGTATTTTATTATTTAACAATAGTTTAAGACTACACTAGATACAACTTGTTCATAACTGGTCTGAAAAAGGGGATTATCTTTTGAAAACGGTTGTCTTTCCTCCTTTTCTACCCGAAACAAATACATTTGGCTGAAAACTGAAAATATTTCATTTTTAACGCAATAGTTAAATTTGCTATTATGAGAGGGGAGAACGTTTTGTGAAAAAAAAGAAGTGATGAAATAATCAGGTTGTTCAGTGCAAAAAAAATGTTTTGGTGGAAAATGCTTGGCAGGGCTATTTCTTTGCAGCCCCCTGAGCCCTGTACATGTACTCTGTGAAAACTTCATAAGTCTTGGATAACCTCTATAAATGGATAAAGTGAGAAATGTAACATGATACTTCCTGAAAGCGGCACCTCAGCTATTCTGGTTTTATAGTGGCACTTATGCTCCTTTAATAATAATAATGACAATAAAACCTTTTCTTTTTTTTCTACCAAGTCACAATATGATAAGAACACAAAGTACCCCTCAGTATAATTCTGCAGCACAGACTTGGCAAAAATTTGGAGGCAGTGCCGTGACAACGGAGCTGAGAAAATGAAACAGAGAAAACTGTTGACAAAAGTAATGTAACTCTTACTAGAAATGCGATAAATAGAAGCCACCAAAGTATTTTGACCCATAAAAAGGTGTTCCTTTTGCATAAAATCTGCTTACATACGTATAGGGCAGACTGGATTTTTGATATGACGCTGCGGAGACACAAGGGCACTGACACAGTCCTAGAGTCGCCTTTTAATAAGTGAAGTGTTAGGGGGCCAGGCAACCCATGGGGGTGACACAGAGCCTCTTGCTTCCAGGTCACTGCTCTGAATCTGGTCCCGGCTGATGCCAGCTGAGAGACGTAACTCTTTGATGACTGCTTGGTGGCCTTAAAAAATTCCCCCTTGGTTGGGTTTGGCATGAGCAGGTGTTTGCTGCACTGGCAAGTGCTTTCATGGTGGCAGGTTTGGCATGGGGACGGTGGGGCTGGGGCTTGTGGTCCGTGCAAAACGGGGTGGTGTGAGTAGGGCACATTGCTCCTGCAACTCAGGATATCGACTGCCGTGCTGGTGTAACCACGTTGGCAAAGAAACTCCCCGTAGTACATCAGTCTCGAGGACAGAGAGTGCTTTATTCTGCATGGCTGTTCCCCAGTGTCATTGCCAAAAAGTTTTTAGTAAGTGTGCTAATCCTAAAAATGTTTCATTTTATGAGTAGGTCAGTCTTATGCCACTTTACACCTATCCCCCCACCTCCCATACCATGTACCACCTGGGAGCCCAAAAGCAAGCTCACAAAACAGCATAGCATTTTCTAGCTATTTATTTATTTGCTACACTTATTTTCTAATGGAGTGTGTGCAACATCATATTTAAAACATGACCTTAGAAACTTAAAAACACATCCGTTTCTCCTAAAGAATATACAGCTGCCAGAGAAAAGGGGACATTCAGTAAACTGAATGTCACTATCAGCTATTGATAGCCAGTGATTTGTTCTGAATCCAAAGGCTAAACCAAACCTCATGCTGCTGTATGTCAGATGCAATTGGTCCAAAGTCAAAGTTTTACAGCTCAGACAGGGCGCACTTTATCCTTCAGGCTGCTACTTAAGATAGCCATGACCCTGAGGAGAACCAGTCAACAAAACAGACAGACAAGAGGATGTGATTTGTATGCATCCCTGAGCCTGCTCAAATCACCTCTGACCCGCAGGTCAGGCTGCAAATGACAGCAGAGTGCATGCACCTGATCAGACAGCACATTCTCATTAGAAAGCCTGGGAAAAGGGGGCAGCTACACTGTGTTTACTCATAGACCAAATGCAATCTACCCAGGAAATGAGAAGAAAAAAGATCAATTTAGCTCAACAGAAGGATGTGAGCGACATGTAAGTATGTTATGAAATTCCAAATCAAACTGCTTATTCTTATAAACCCAGACGGGAGCTCTCTGCCTGGGCGAGGTACCAAGAAGACAGGTTAGCAACCAAAAAGTGGTATTTATTTGCTGCAGAATGACATGCCGGGAGTCTTCACTGGGGTGCATAACCTCTACTCTAATAGACTGAGATCCACGATCAAAGGCATTTATAGGCTTGATTTGCTGCTAGTGCTAGTTGAACTTCAGTGCATTTTCCTGATTTCATAGTCATATAGTCATCGTTGCTAATTTACATCAGCAATATGTAAATTTATCCAGTGGAGAAGGCTGGATTTATCCAGCAGAAGGGCAGTGTTCATGTAGAAATCCAGGCTTTCCTACATGTGGTTGGTTGGCTACAGGAGCTTGTCAAGTTATCAGGGAGTTCAAAACCATGGTTTTGCTACAAGGCTTCTGCAAATTTTGGAGACAGATGGTGCTGAGGTTTTGGTTTAGGACAATTTCCAGCACATTTGGAATAAGTCTGGGATTTGAAGGGTGTCCGTGTTTGGTGACTGTATTACTCTGTGCAGAGACTAAGGGCCGCTCTTCATTGGTTCTCAAAGTTTGTGTTACATTCCTTACAAATTTCATGTGGCATTAGACTGAAAGTTGCAGCGCTGCCACGATCCATCTATGCTAAACAGGCCTGCCGATGGCAGCGAGGGACCTGTGGCCCGGGTACACGGCGCCGCTCGTGCAGACACTAAGGAAAAGTGATTTGTGCCTCCACTTGTCAGGGGCTGCAGACTGCTTCTGCCTCGGCATCGGGTCAGACCTGGGGCTACATGGCCATCGTGCTGCCCACCTTAGTCCTAACAGAGATCAGCTTAGCACGCAACTCATCTGCCCCGGCTGTTTCTGTTTCCAGCCCTCGCTGTGCCACCTCCCTGCTTACTCCCACTTCTCTGCCCAGGCACAAGACGTGGCACTGACCACACCGGGCAGGAATTCCTGCGCAGCCCTACCACAAACTGAGCGTAGCACAGAGGTTAAATCCCACTGTGCAGTCCTGGAGAACAGCAAATTTAGATAGAGTCCTTCTGGAGCTCATCTATCTCCAGCACACACTAGAAGCACACGACTGATATGCTTCTTGAGTGCTCTGCGAAGTTGCTAGCGGGGAGGTCAGCATCGTGTCCTATAACCATTCCCTTCTGAGAATAAAACCGGATGGTTTTATCCTGTAATGAATGATGCTCCCTGCTAGACGTGGGCCGTAAACGTGAGATGGGAAACAAGGCTGAAACACAATTTAAGCCCAGTCCTTTGCTTGGATTGAGTGGGGACTCAGTGTGTGAAGGTTAGTTATTTTGCATTTTCCAGAACAGATCCTCACATTTATGACAGATTTTAACCATGACTTCCAGACTCATATTTTCCTCCAGTGATATCCACGTCAGCAGTATGGAAAGGAATCCTACACACTGGGGTTATTTTAAGAGGCATCATTCCTGTGAATTAAACAAGTGCATCTTTTAAAGCTCTCAATATAAGGTATCTGGTGACGGATGTGTTCTGGTGAGGAGCCATCCTTAATTTTTACATAGGTGTCGAACTACCACATGTTATGACATTAATGTTGTTTTGATGCCTACTGGACAAGCACCGAGGCCCATGAGTATATTGCATCTTGGTTGTAATGAGTTTCAGCATCTTGAGCTGGGGAAGACAGAGAATGTCTCGGACAGAGCTTCTCTGTGCAGAAGAAGACAGAAAAGAAGTGTCGTTGTGAGTACCACAAACGGGGTCACAGCAGTCTGGATTCCTAGTAAAATCCTTTCCAGTGTGCTGGCCACAGTTCTAGGGAGAAGAATAAAAATAGACTCTGTTGCTGGAATAAAATAAGAACAGAGGAACAAGAGAACAGCTGTACGGAGTCAGACCAAAGGTCCTTCTTTCTGCTCCTGTCCCTGACAGTGTCTAGTAATAACTGCTTAGGGAAAGATTATGAGGAGGACAGCACAGAGTGACCCTTCCCATGGTAGAGTCTCTCCACGTTCAGCTATCTATAATTTAGGAATTTCCTGATATAGACGTGGTATCCACTGGACATTTCTTTCTTGGCTTTGCATAGTTGTTTTTTGAGCCCATTTAGCTTCTGCATCCTCTTCTAGGGAGGAGTTACGTGGTGCGAAGAGCCCAAGTATGCCATGTGTGAAGGAGTACTTCTGTTTGTCTTATAATTCTGCCTAGTAATTTCATTTGTGGCTTCTCAATTACCAGGCCAAGAGAAGTTGCAAGATTCTGATTGGACTAGGGAGAAAACTCATGAAGCCAGAAAATCTCCCCATCGTTTATCTTTGTCGTTGTTTCTCCTACGTTACAAGCCACACAGTTGTTGGTAAGCTGCATCGTGCTAATAGGAGCATATGGAAAGTACAAGAAATGACAGCGGAGTCTGGAAGGAAATGCATTTTGGTATCGTACGCACACCTGTAGGTACAGACGAGAGATTTCAAAAGCTACTGCGACGTGTCTGCAGGCTCTCACAAACCGCACAGCCACTGTCAAAGGCAATGAAAAGCCAGGTATTTTATAGGGATCTTTTCCCAAAAAGAAGATGATCGTGGCCAAATACTGTGATTTCACCTGTGGTTATAATTTCATTGTGGTTTATTTCTTTGCTTTTTCACTTACAAAATCTAACTAATTACATCCCATAACATGTATAATGGATAGGACATAGATCACTGAGAGTTAGGCAAAGCAGCGCGATAGCCGTTTTCTTCAAGTTTCAGCAATGACTCCAACTAGCGTGGTTTATGTTTTTTTTGTGAACCACTGAGCTTTCCACGTTTGCTGGACAAACCAATCGATTCATATGTAAATAAAATATATCGCACCCTATAAGAAAAGAGCAGCTGATAAAGAGGATCTAGCGCTGTGGGTCTTTATGATCGAGAGAGGGAAGAATTTCTTTGTGTCACTACAAAATGTTACTCTGTCCCTGAAAGGAGGGAGACAGAAGGCTAGCTCTATGCAAAAGCCTGACTGCATGTGACTGACCCAGCAGGAGAAGGGCTGGCTCTCTTTCTCGGGCTCCTTCTGTTGCAAGACACAGATCCTAAGTACGTGCCGGATGCCTCCACCGGATTTCTTGGGGGCATTCAGGCCGAGTGATACATTTTAAAACAAAAAGGGGAATGAGCAGAGCAAAAGCGTAAACCACAAGCTGTTTCTTTTGAACTTCATTGCTCTGCTGGAAACGGAGCGCAGCAAATACGTGTGCACTTTACTCCTTTTTACTTTACACACTGGTAATGACTCTTCTTCATGTCACAAGAAAAGATTTCATCCTTTTTCTTTTTCCTTTCAAACAGCAGTCCTTATTTAAAATTGTCTTGTCCCTTCTGAAATGTGCTTTTTCAGGGTGAGTGAGCCTAGAACGGCTTGAGAAAAAAATATGGTCCTTCCAAGTTGGACTGCATCTCATCAAAGTGTTTTTCCCCTTAGGATTTTATGGAATGTTACCTCACTTTATGACAGTTCACATCACAGTGTAAATGCTGAACATTTCTGTAAGTGAGGCAATGCACTGTGAAATGTCAGGCAAACGATAAAATCAATAATCTGCAAGTTACCAAAGAGAAATGAAACTCCTGGATGTCAGTAGTTTTGGGGTCAAAGGCAGACGCTCCAGAGTGACGATGGCCAAATACTTGTGGGTTGTTTTTGTTTAACTTTCATACACAGCACCGAAAAATGGGCCTTCTCTGAGCAATGAGGAGCATCTTTAAACATGCTTCTTCCATGTTTTAGTCTTTTAGCTGAGATGGTGAGGTTGAAAAATTACTTGTTTTCTTTTTAACATCTTTCTATGCCCTGGATGTATATTCTGTAACAAAGTTAACTTGTATTCTTAACAAGCGCAGAAAGAAACCTTTGAACAATACCTACCTGAGATCAAATGGTGTATTTCTTTTGCACTCAGATCTAACTGCAAAATCAAAAAATGAGGATTGGGATTCTGCTTGAACTAAAAAAAGGTGAAAAAAAGATTTTAGCCAAAAAAGAAAAACGTTCATAGAAGTGTTCTCTGCAAGTCTGAAAACGGAAAATGTTGGGGTAAGCATCTTTTTGCATTTCTTTTTACAGAAATTAAATATTTGAAATCAAATTTGATTTTTAAAGTATCAGCACTGAAAGAGTTTTAGCACAATTGTTCAGTTTTGACTCTCAGTTTTTAATTGAAAAAACACAACATTTTTCCGAGAGCCTCCTCCTCCCCCAATTTCCCCTGAACAATTATAGTTACTTTATAGCCAGCTCTATTTAATTCCTCAGATGGCCATGTCCAGGAAAGAAATGCTATTGGAGATTCCCATATTCACTTTAAACTTTAAAATATATGAGCGGAGATGTACTTAACACCGGGATTAAAGCAGTCACAGAACAAGTAAAATAAAAATTGACGGTTAATATTTATACGGAGCCTATTTATGTGCTGGCTTTTGAAAAATACCACTGGGGAACCTGTAGGATAGGTGTAGTGGGTCTTGAAATATCTGCAGATACACTGACAGACTAAAGAAATGTACCGCCGGAAACAGAGTGCTTCAGCTGCAAAGGACGGATATGGACGCTTTCATAAACCCACAACAAAAAATACCCTGGCGGAGTGAAAACATCCTGATACAGTGATGTACGGTGGAGGCTAAAAGGTCAATGACTGCGGCTAAAAGTTATCAAGATAATTATTGCTAATGCCTTGATTGGGGAAAATAAGCGCCACCACGGAAGCTTTTCAGCTTTGCATCCCTTGCAGCCTTGAAAGAGCTCCTCCGGCCAGGCATTATTTTATTAATATAAAAGGCTTCGGGCTTTATAAGCATCGCACCTGCGGTACCGCCGCTCCTCGGGGCATCATTCAGCGCGCTAGCGCATACGGCCCCGCTGACATCAAAAGTTTCCCCTTTTCCCTCAGCCCCTTTCAGCGGCGGGTCCCTCCCCTCTCCCCGGGCGGCTGGCCGCCGCGGTCTGGGGGACCTCTCACTTTTTGTCCTCTCCCGACCCTTCTGGACCGCATTCTATGTTTTTATTCAGGCCATCTGCTCGCCCGGGGAAGGGAGAAGGGCGGCCGCCGCCGCAGCCCCACCGGGCAGTTTGCTGCTCGGCGACGTTACCTTTTCAGCCGGCCACGGCCGCGGCCGAGGCGGGTTTTTATTTCCGCTTAAATATAGCTGGCGATGGGTAGGTTTGTGGCGGCGGCCTCCCCCTGCTCCCCCAGAGTGGTACGGCCGCCTTGTTCCTGACAGAAGTCTTTCTAAAGACCTGCTCAAGCCTCACTAAGCAGCTGTGAGTTAGGTCATTTTCCCAGGAGTTTTACATGTGGAAAACCGGGCATTAGGAAGGCCTCAAAAAAGGACACCATCTGGCCCCAGTGAAAAAAAGGATCATGACACTTTCTGTGGTACCAACAGGCCCTGATGAACCATAAAGGAATTCAGGCTTCGACTGTGATCCGATGGTGACTGGCCCAACAATCCCCCCCCCCCCCCNCCCCCCCGTGACAGCCTCCCCCATTCAGCCCCGCAGTTATCTCATAGCACAATGGACTTTTGTGCCGCCCTGTTTACTGGGGGCGTCCTCAGATCCAGTCAGATTTCTGGGCTCGGCTTCAGCGCCCCTGCTCTTTGCTGCAACATGTAGCACGCATCGGGAGAGATAAGGACACAAAGAAGGCGGCTTTTTTTTTTTTTCCTTTGCTTTTTTTTTTTCTTCTTTCCCCCCAGCGTTCAAACCCCTCGCATTTCTTTCACTGTACGGAGGAATAAAGAGTAAGGCTCTGTAGTGGATGCAAGAAAGATCTTTGCTGGGATTCAAGAAATTTTCCCCCACGCACACATTAAGTCAGACAGTGTGGATTAAGGGGAATTTGCACAACTGTTTTCTAAAAGTGAAATTTAATTAATGCGGATCAGCATTTGCAGCTTACACACAATTTTTGTGAGGAAAAAAATGGATTTGTTTATTTTTCTTAAGCCAACACATCGCTATTTCCTCATTTTGATTTCGGAATAACTTCTGCCTAGGTAAAAAAAGTATTTTACTATGAGCAATATTGGATTTATCCCACTTTTTATTTTGTGGCCTGATTTCAATGTATGAGTGTTTATTATTTAACACAGGGAGAGTCTTAATCAGTTTGTACACTGGGGTGCAAGCCATGTACAGCCACAAGCAGAAGTAGCCCCCCCTGCCTCCCCCCACCAAGGATGCTACTTTCTCGCCTCCCCCCACCAAGGATGCTACCTTATCCCTGCTGTTGTCACCCCCCTGCCCCACTCCCACTGCAAGAGAGAGCCTGGGAAAATAAACAGACCTTGTAGCCTGCCCTCAAGGTCACTGCATTGACCTTGAAAGGGTAGGGGGTACCAAAATCCAGAATCAAGGAGCCTGTAGGGAAAGCGACTGGCTGCCTGCCCCCTGACACCCCAGTTTAACCTGGCATTTTGTGGTGCTTCCACTCGCCAGGGTCCGGTGGCACCACTGGTAGGGCGGACACCTCTGCTGCTGGAACCCCAAACCAGACACAGCTCCTGAGGTCAAACCCAGCAACTTTGACATCAGGAAACTAGCTGGAGGCTGGGGCAGCATGGACGTATGGACCGCTGTGGCACATGGCTCACTGTGAGGGCTTAAACGGGCTAATTTTGGCCAGAGGTTTTGGCCATGCTGTGACTCCCCCAGAAAGATCTAGCGCCGACTTCACGGGGATGTGATTGGGTTATGACTGACTTTCATTTGAAGTGGTGACAGGCAGATATCAGCTGTGAATCAGGCTGTTTGTCCTTCCAGTTTTGTGTTGGTGTTCCCTCCAAGAGGGCATTTCTTTTGCTCAGCTCTGTGCCCTCACGCTCTCGTGCCGCAGCTCCCGCAGAGCCCGGGTCCCCTGGGTGCAGAGGTGAGCACGCACGCACAGCCAGAGCGTGCCCACCCCACATGGGCTGCGTGTGACAAGTCACAGGGGTGGCCCAGGGAGCCGGAACACCATTTGCCCTCCCTTTGGGAAGGAGAGAGGAAGAACTGATGTGTCCGGGGGCTCTCAGTAAGTTAATGGCAGAGATGGATAACAAACCACATCTCCTGGAGTATCAACCCAATGCTTTAAAGTATTTGTGCAAGTTTCTGTTAAGACCGATTCCCAAACCCTTACCGGCTCACTCGAGTGCCTAATTGAGCTTTGTACACCCAAACAGAGGTAGGGTGGGTCGGGGAAACATTTCATTGCAAAGTTTCATACATTGTCTTAATTGGTGACCCCAGACA
Organism: Himantopus leucocephalus; assembly: GCA_003993805.1. NCBI lineage: Eukaryota > Metazoa > Chordata > Aves > Charadriiformes > Recurvirostridae > Himantopus > Himantopus leucocephalus. Next base: position 80,642,321 of record RSEF01000003.1, on the reverse strand, counting down.
TTAAATATTGGGCAGCTTATTACTCGTGGTTTCATTACACTCAGCTTATTACGGAGGCCTCCCCAGCACAAAAGACGGACCTCTTCAAAAGGCGCCGTATTATCCAACGCATACCCGGTAGCACATCTGCTGGCAATCAACAGTTTTTAACGAGATCACTCATTCTCTCGTTTTCAGCACTCTTTTACTACCCCAGGAAATGTTTTACTCTCCATTTCAAGAAGAAAAAGCGGAAAGAAGAAAACCTGCAGAGTAACCGCATCCACTGTAATCCATTGTAAAACTTCCACAGAAAGAGGACACCGCTTTACCGCTGAACCAGCACTTTGTTTGACAAAATGACGTATTAAAGACCAAATACTGAAGTGATTTTAAGAAAAGGCTAGTTCTTAGAGGAACTGCTTTATTATTTTATCTTTGAGACAACGATGCCATTTCCCATGGGTCACGATCTGTACGTACAGCTATCGATATCTCCCAGAAAGTGGGAGATATACAGTTTATGCGTGCCAGCTTCTCTGTCTACTACATTGAGAGATGTCAGAAAGGAAGAGCTTGACTGCGAGAGAAGGAATTGTGTGTGCGTGTGTGTTTTGAAAGGTCTACAGATGAGGTCCGTGGCAGCTCGTATCCACTTACTGAAGTGTTTTCGCAATTATGCACACAGTTATTTATCCTATTATGAGGTACGGCCTTTCAGAGGTTGCCTCTAACGGCTTAAATGAGAAAACCGCCAATGACACTCTGAGCCAAGACGGAAGGAGAGACATGGGCGTGCAATGACTATCAGCTGAGTGGAGCGCGGGGTGAACCCCCTCCGGCAGAGCTCTGCCTTCCTGGCGAAGGGCAGCCAGCGCCCATGCGTGGGAAAGGGCTTTCTGGGCTACAAAGAGCCCCGGCTAAAAACAAGGAGGAGCAGGAAGAGGAGAGGGGGACACCTTGTTTTGCGCTGGGCTCTGCCACCGCGAAAGATATTTATCTAGTCTACCGGCAACTGTTTCGAACGGGAGGAAAAATGGGACGAGGACTTTATCATGCAAATAGTTAAATGTTCCGTAACCTGGGGTACACGCTCACTTTTTATTCAGAAAGCCCTGCTCGCTGTAATGAAAAATGTCAGGCGCTTTTAATAAAAGAACAATTTGAAAACTTGATATATCACAAAACCATTAATTTTAGCTATTATCTGTTTGACACTTTTCATAGCAACGATTTCACTCTGTAACATGCTTCCCGAGGATTAAAATGATTTTAAAGGATTAAAATGTTAATTAAAAATATAATAGAAATATCAATCGCTGAGAAGACCAACATAAGTATTTGTCTCTTTAACTGTATAATCATGCTGCCGCGGTTTCCTCCTGGCTCTTTACAGTTTGAAGCTCCAGTTCCTGAGGAGGTAAATGACAGATCCAGGAGCAATTCTGTTCTTTAACTATTTGACAATGCATCTGTTTACACTTCACAAAGGCAGCGTTATGTCCTTGAAATTTCTAAAGGTCATTGTTAATGGGATCAATTTTTTTTTTTTTTTTTTTTTTTGCCAACTGTGTCTNCCAACTGTGTCTTTCTTAGCTTGTAAGAGCACTATTCCCGGAGAGGGGCTGGAGGGGGTGGGAGCAGGCAGGTCCAGCAAATTCCATGTGACCAGTTCAGCTGCAATAATCTCTTTTCTCCTTCTGGTCCAAGCTACACATGAGAGCACTCTAGTGTCTTTCATCATTATTTGTCACCCTTTTGTGTCGAGCAACTTATATCCACAGCCATTCCAGCAATTAAAATAAAAAAGGACCAAACATTATTCACAGTGAATAGCTCTGAGACCAGTGACATCAAGTACCAACCAACCCATTGAAGACTGGGTACCTGATATCCCTGGAGTATTTTATGGAGGGAAAAGAAAATGCAAACCAAAATCAAACCCAGCAAACACACGGTTATATGGAGAGTTCAGAGCCTGATTAAAAGATAGGCTCTCGACAGCGATTTGTCTTACAACATGTTCTTAGTGAGGAGAGGAGAGGGGAGCGGGGCAGAGGGGTGAGAGGACGAGCTCTCAGTTACTGCACAGCTAACTTTAAAAGACTGAAAGATTCAGAGTTTATTTGCATGTTCAGGAACCTAAAAGGACCACAGGGCTGCATCAGGAACCATTCCCCACATCCGCCTTCCCAAATGCTGTAATTTAGAAAACCTTCATCATCAGTACTCTGACGAAGTTAAGCTTTTCCGTGGCACTTGTCAAGTGACTTGAGGATGCTTAAGTTACACAGAGACCCCTCTCATTTTTTCCTCTCTGTGTAATTGCCTTTCCCGTGCATCTACTGTCAGGGGGGATGTGAACACCTGGGGAGATACAGCTCCTTCCCCACCTGACCAGGTAAATAACCATTCATCTTCTAGAAACTCATTATTCTCTAGTCAATATTTTTTTTTTTTTTTCAGAAAGACATAACCCTCCCTGAACAAATCCTTGGCTTCAGTTTCTCCTAAAATATTAAGAAAAAGCGTATTCTTGTATTTTCAAAGGGTCTTCAGACTGAAATGATATTGAAATAAAAAACCAACCAACCAAACAAACAACCCAACAGCAATGCATTTATGTTGTACCTCTTAGCGCCTGGATTAATACACTAAGGTATGCACAATGGCACAAAGAGAAATGACTGTTTTGGCAACAAGAGGAGACAAAAGATTCATCTATCAGTGGAAGTGGTCTGATTGTCTAACCTCAGAGTTGTGTGGGGCTATCTGGAAGTATTCATTAGTAATTTCTGCAATGAACAGATAAATACTCCATGGTGTTCAAAAGTCTACCACATCCTTTTTTAATTGTTCAATTAGTTAATTACTGGCACTGTTAAAGAAATGTCCTTTATTTCTAATCAGCATCTGTGAAGATTAAGTTTTCAGGTTCCGATTGTTATGCCTCTGCTGCATTAGAGACCCACCTGTTACCAGCAAGGTTTCCTTCTTTTCAACAGTTAGAGCTTTATAAGGCATCATAAATTTGCCCTTACCCTTCTTTGAAGAAACTGAACGCACTGAATTATCTTATTTCTTACCACAGTGTGGAATATTCCATAATTCTGAATGAATCGTAATAGTTTTCTGGATTCTTTTCACATTTTTCCTACATCTTTTTTGAAGTGGCTGAAAGAATGGGGACAATATTCCAGTAACGTTCTCAGTGGTGCTGTTTAGATGCAATTCACTTCCCGGTTTGATATTCCTCTGCTTTTAAATTTACTATTCCTCACAGCCGAAGCACTGGACTGGGAGATTTGCAATGGTATATAATATGGGCATTAAGTGGGTTTTTAGGGTCAGTGCAGGCCGGGCCAAGGGATTTCCATCTTGTGAATCTAAAATTCTTCTTTCTCCCCCCCTCCCCCCAAGATGTATTACATCATGCTTGGAAATATCAATAACATCTGATGTTCAGAGGAGACTAGTTTATCAAGCAACCTACGTTGCTCTGTTCACCTGACCTGCCTCTATCATTAATTTAGGACTTCACCAACTTTGAATCTCTAGTAAACTTTACTGCAAATGATTTATATTTTCTTCCAGAGCACTGCTAAAGGTATTGAATGACAATGAACAGAAAACAGATCCTGGCAACACTGTGCCAGAAATGCTCTTACTGAGGTTGTCTCGTCCATTACATTGTATTATGCACTAGAAAGCGCCGCTCCAGGGTCTGGGCACTAGACTTTAAGAAACTAGGGGTCAGGCAAATGGATGGTGACTCTCTGTTCAAAATGTTCCCCCAACATTTGGCTACTTTAGCGACCCCTCTAGTATGTGCTGCAGCGATTTGGCACAGTGCTGCTTTTTAGGTGCTGGTGTTTGTGGGTGGCAGAGGTGCTGCCCCGGCCCTGAGCTGGGGGAGCTCAGGGCTCTCAGCCTCTGGTGGGAGATTTCTCTCCCCCATGGACAGTCCCCCGTCCAGGGGGGAGAGAAAAATGCTGATGTGAGACTGGGAGAGTTCCCAACTCTTCTTCCACTGGACAGGCTCTGTGCCTCTGGAAAGACGGGACACAGAGTATATTCCCTGGGGCTCAGTCCATACAACCTGTCCTTGGTGAGCCTTGGGTGTGAAAACTCTGTGCCTCGTGTTGCCTCAGAGGGTCTCTGCCGTTCAGTTCGAGCTCACAGATGCAGAGGGAAGCTTAATTTCTAAGCATTTTTTAAAGGGCAAAAGAGCAGAAAAAATACTGACATTGCCAAGGATATTTTTCTGTTTACAAATGACATGAATAAAATAGTGATATATTAAATGCACTGCTCTGTTTGGACCAGATGCTTTCGATTTGTGAAAAATGACCATGCTTCTCTCGCTAGGAAAACCAATCTTTTGCTTTAATGCGATTTATGAAAGAAATCACCATTTGTACATTACTTTTAAAACTTGAGGGACTGAAGACCGATGCGGTTAGAAGTTTCCTCAACTTTGGCGAATGCTGAGCTGTTTGTAGAGATGTCAGCGGCAAGATTGGTGGCTGGACCTAGCAAGTTGCATTCAGAATGGCTCTGTGTCTGTTTTCAATTTGAAAGGAACTGGCTAAAGTGTTGCAAACACTTGAAGCTATGCATTCTGCATTACAATGAAAGTGGTGTCATTATACACATTACACTCAACAACAGCTTCCTTTTTAATACAAGAAGGACATCATAATCAAAACCTGCTGAGTATAAAGCACAGGAAGAGAAAAAACCACCCCGACAACCCTGGATATACCCAAACTGGTACCGCCAGTGCTGTGGACGTGGCTTTTTCCCAGCGATGCTGCCATAGCTTGTACATCAGAAAAATATTTGGATTTAAAATAATGCATTAGTGATACCTGTCAAAACGAACATTCAGGAAAGTTTGTAGCATAAAGCCTCTTTCTCTTCTGTTCTCTTTTCTTCTTTTTGCTTTACTTTTCAATAACACAGTATACGAAGCATATATAATGACCAAACACATGCAATGCACGCACCACCGTGTCACCACTGTACAGATACAAAATACCGGTTATCTTGAAACAACCCCATCTGAATCACCGTGACTGTTAATGTGCAGAACTAGAGGCCAAAGTCGTACTGACACAGAAGGGTATGGACCCTTCATGTTCGTTCTGCAGAAGATGAGAAGTCCAGAGCTGGAACTAGCAAACAAATTGGGCACACCGGCTGCCTGGACCCTCATGATAGGTGACCCAATCTTGTTTAGTTTGGGAAGTCTCCTTCTTTTGAAATCCCATGTCTCCCCCAGCACCTATTCCCCTGATGAGATACTTAATCAGAAGTACCTATTTCAGTTCTTCCTTCATTGTAGACAAATGCCTAAACAAGCAGGGGTTTGTATTCCTGGGATTTACTTGGATTTCAGTTCCATTTTTATTATTTTCAAGAGGAACAAAAAGGGACAAAGAAAAAGCTTTCCTTGAATGGCATAGTTGCACTAACTGTGTTGGCACAGGGTAGAGCATCTGAGACCTCATTTCTTGGTGTCAGACTCCCAGGGCCACCGTTGACGGTTGACGGCCATCCTTGACAGAGCAATGTCTGAACCAAGACTGTGACCGAGACTCTTGCCTCTGGACAAGGTGAACAAAAAATATTTTCCCAGCTGAGTCTTAATCAACCCTTTACTGAAGTGTCATCAGCTGACTTTCCCTGTAATGAGCAGAACCTTAACCCCAGAAGTCCTCAGGGGTGCTAAGAATAAAATGCCCGTTTTCACTGTGCAGAAATGCCAACATCAGGTGGGACAGGGGACACACTGACCACACATGTTTATTTTGTTTAATTCTTGGAAGTAGTTTGCTTTTTCTTACAAAGAGATCTGCCACTGCTTTGCTTTCTAGAACACCAGTATTTACAAGCATCTCCCTAGAAACATCATAATAAATTGCAGAAGGGAGAATGAAATGCTGGGGAGCAGATAAGCCTTCTGCATGTGTGTTTCAGGCTTGTGAGAACCACCTTTCACTTAGCTTTCCACCATGTACTATGATGGGAGCAGAGATAGGAGATGCTGTTTACCTGATATAAAGTTACAGCTTTTCTTAAATGCTCGATTTTGCCACTGGCTATTATGTTGTACTGGGTGTGCAATGAACATGTGATAACATTTGCTCTGACTTTAAAACTGTACAGCAAAGAGACAAAGACTGAACACTTCTAGAAATCCTGCTTTATGTTCATAAAGCTATTGTGGTGCATCTGGAAAACTTTGGATACAAGTTATTTTATGGAATACAAATGCGTTTCTTTTAAAAATGCCATTTCTGAAAAGACAGAATACCACATAGTAGTAACATTTAAGTATGTTTTGGAGAACACAGTTCAAAATTAATTGAACTTATAAATTGCAACCATACCTGGTCATTTTGGATCAGAATGTGATGACGTGCATTTATATTATATTCTTTTGATATCCTCAGTCAATCAAACTCTAGAGTATTCATGTTGTCGATTAGTTCACTGATTGATTCTTTTTTTTTTTGTGGACCCTTCCCCAAACCCTCATCTTAACATATTTCTGTGGCTGATATGCTGATATATGGATTAAAAAAACTACTGCAAAACTTTGACAATACTGGGGATTGCACAGAAGTGTAATGGGGAAGAAAACTCTGAAATCAGGTGGAAATCAAAATGATACAGACTATTTTAACATGGATTCAAGGCTCCTTTTTTCATACTATCTTTACCATGTGCTGGTTATTTTCATAGAAACTGGATGAAAGACATATATTTCAGACATGAAAAACTTTAATGAGAACATAAACTTTCTAAATGACCAGATTAAGTATTTTTCTGAATGCTCTGTTGTGGACCATGTTCCCCTATAGCTCTTTAGTAAAGGGTCCATGAGCCAGCACAGAAAGGGCATCGCTGCACCAAAATGAGGGAAGGCAGCAGGCAGGGGGAAAAACGGGGCTCACAAGGGAAACTCCAACAGGTTGAACGGAGCTCTAGGATCAAGAAGAACAGCACACATAAACATATCATTCACTGACTTCGTCTTCCTGGAAACACCACCACACTCTCAGGGCAGGTTTAGTTCTGCCTGATTGATATTGCAGTTAATAGATTTGGCAAATGACATACATAAGGGAAATAGCAGTCGATCTCAGCTGCTTGCATGTACCTGGCTTTCATCCCAGCAAAGGGACATGGTGATATTTGGAAAACACATAGAGTGGGATTTGAAGGGATGGTGTTGTACTCTTAAATCCCTGTGACTGCAGCAGCCTGTGGGAACAGAGTGCTCTTTGGTGCCAGCTGTTTTGGGAAAGAGAAGTGGAAGATGAGACATGAGGGATTTATCGCTGACTTGCAATGGGAAGCCAGGGAGCCTGTTGTGTTTGAAAGACTCAGACATGGTACTTGGGCATTTCCTGATATTGAGAAGACACAACATTGGAAACTGACTAAAACCTTTTGCCTTTATTTATAATAGGACCTTTGTCAACTGCCAGTGCCCACATTCATGGGCCGTCCTTGGAGCAAAGACAGCCATGACAGAGAGGCATAAAACATATCAGATGCAGATCCTTGTCTAATGTATCTCAGTGTTGATCTACTTCGTGATGGTATGGCTAAGCTATAAGAGCAAAGGTCCTGATCCCCAGAGAGCTTCCAATGAGGTGTCTTTGAGGTGTCTTACTTGGTCCTTCTCTGACAACCTGGAAAATACCTGTGTGGGTAAAAGGAGCACAGAGACTTCCAGTCATAGAGACCTGGCTGTCGTTCAGTTCCCTTTCTTGACTGCTCACTATGAATTTCCAGAATACATTTTCTTCTCCCTTAAGTGATGCAGCAGGCAACAGCACCAGCAATAGGACTTCCCTGCTCCCTTGGGTGGGTGGAGAAAAATTCCACTGGCTCTACTTCAAGATGCTACTGAGGCCAAGAACTTGGGAGGATCCAAAGAAAGGATTTATTGTTCACGCAAACACCCTGGTATTAGTCAGTATAAATTAACTATACTGATAGTAACTTTTATTTTCTGTGGCAGGACAGGAAAAAATCACTCATTTTCTAGTTTTCAGAAGACACTTTGCATCTGAGAAGGATATTTAGTCATTACCCAAGATAGGACAAATTTGTATTTCTGTTCTTTTCCTGAAGTCCACCCTGGTGGTTGGTCCTGCAGAAAACAAAACTGGGCTAGATGAACCGTTTACCTAATTCAGTTTCATACATCTCACGTTTGTGGCTGGTGTTGAGCAGGGCCTTGCAGTGGGTGTGGGGAGAGATCTGCCTCTTGAGTGGAGCCCAACAAGCCCCCACGAGCCCTGGGTCCAGCTAATAACCAGAAATGGAAGTGTGAAGAGATGGACCAACCTTCCAGTATAGCTGACAAAAAGGGGAGAAATTTGGGCTGGTGTAATGCTTTCATGAACGCTAAGCTTTGGAGGGATGCAGAGAGCAAACCTTCCCAGCAGTGAAAGAACGTGGCCCCAAACTCTACCAGGGAGCGTTGTGTAAATTACTCAACCTAGTCACACACATGCACAAATCCACTGTGCCTGCAATGTGTTATTTGATGTTTCATGGAAGAGCTGATCCCTCCTCTTGGGGATCAGGGATAATACCAAAGGGGTACAGCGCTTTTTCTTTTGGCCTGGTGGGTAACAGGAGCTCGTGTACTAAATAAGTTATCTGCTAGGAAATGTAGGTGTGCTGCTCCTTCGGAGTGTCTGTGGGATGTTAATTCAGAAGTGGTGGGAGCTGATGGCTAGCGGCACTGCACAGGGCTTCTGGGGACAGGCAGAATCCTTTGCAGTGTACTTCAAAGGGGGTTCTCAGTTAAGGGAAAAAAAGGATAGATTTTGAAGTTTCTTTCTGCCAGAAGGCTTTACCGTGAGCCCCTGAAGTTCTTCTTTTATAATCAGGGATGAGATAGGTACTTTTTCTTTCTTTTCTGCTTAATTTGGGCCAATGTATTTTGAACCCTGTGTAAATTCTCATGTGAGGAGAATGTGCTACTTATTTCCCTGCTTTCTGTGTTGATCTGGCTTCTTTTTTATTTATTTATTTTTAATTAAAGACTGAGCCTCGAAGGATATTTACAAGGAGACCTTAACCACTGGTTTGTCATTCATTCAGCATTCATTCCTGAAGCCAGTGAAATTACTTTTTGGCATTAAACATTGTATGAACATAATGCTTTGCTATGTCGGACTGAATTAGTCACCACCCTCCAGGACTGAGCTTCAACCTTTTGATACTTTCACCTTCACTCTTCTTGAAGGCACATCAGATGTAAGGCCTGATCTGGGAATGAATTTGCACCTATTTTCGTCTCTTTCCCACCTCCTCATCATTGGTTTCTGCCCAAGACCTCCTGAACGAAAAACAGCTCTACCAAGTGAGAGACCTTCAGTTCTTGTGTTTTGAAAACAATGTTTGTACAGAATCAGGACTGGAATTGGATGTTTCTCTTGCACCTGCATCCAGTAATACGGTACTCTCCCAGGGCACCATTAAAATGCCTGTTGCGCATACAGCTGTAGTGGGAATATTCTCTGAGACCACAGGGACTGGACAGGACATGTGCAGCAATCCAGGCCCCTTGGTTCTGTGACCTTAGCAAGAACCTGTGAGGAGGTGATTAATTTTCCTGCTAACCACCTTGAATGGAGTGGTTTGCTAATGACACACAGGAAGGCAGTGGGATCTCTTGTGATGCCTCCAAGCAACGTCTTCCCAATGACATTGTGTTGTGTGGCTCAATTTTCTTGTGCTCACACTTGGAGAGTCTCATGACAAGGAAGCAGACAACCTAATGCAAACCCCAGGTACAACCTTGAGTATAAATTAATCCAACAGATCATTTCAGAGTGAAAGTCCTTCTTGATTAGAACCTGCTGAGATATGTTTTGGGTATTTTAAAGATCATTGTCTCAAGCCACATCTGTTTCAGAGCTGGGAATATCCCAGCTTGTGCTCACAAATGTTGCTTTCTCAAGAGGTCTTACAACCCTTTTTCACATTGGCATACTATTTATTAACCACTTGTGCTAATCATGGTGAGGTCTGCAGGTTCATGCAATGAATTACAGCTTGATATAGTAGGAAAGAGTTTTCTCCAGATGCATGTAGAGAGCTTCCTTGACCTAAAAATGCACCCTGGGTAAAATTCAGCCCTAAATTTTCATGGTTGGAATGGTTTTTGTATAAAAAATAGCTGACTGTAAACGGTGATGCTAGACGGTACTTTAAATGGCATCTTACCTATCTGTACGCTGTGGTTCTATTTTGGATGTATTATAAAACCAGAAGACTTTGAACTTTGCTCCATTCATGATAGGACTAAACATTTTCTCGTAGAGAGCAAAGTAAGTGTCATGTTTGCTGACTGCTATTTTGCAGACTATAGCAGTAAAATATAATCAGATTCTAAAGAGGAGCAATGGTTCCATGTGAATTACTGGTGGTGCAGTTTGTGTTAAGCTATGATTTTATGTAGCTACAGTAACTACTATCTGATCCATTTTTAATTTTTAATTTATTTCACAGTCAACAAGGTTTAATCACGCAAGAAGATTAAAAAAATACATTTTTTTAAGGCCACCAGAGGACCAACAGCCTTCCATTTAATCCACCCATAAGCTGAATGCCTTGAAAAGACGTGTGACTTGTTTGGCGCTGACCCTAGCAGAGTATGATATTAATAGGTTATTGACTTGGTAGGTCTTAAACAGCCAGAGGGAACATCACTTGCAGTAGCTGCAATGCACTGGAGGTTTGTTTCATTGATTGGGCTGTTTAACCCATCATCTCCAGGCATTTAAACAATGATATACGCTTGACAAACCTAATATTTCATTCTCTATCTGGGGACCATGAAATAGAAATTAAAGGAAAGAAAAAGACAACTGGACAGATACATAGCAGAAAATGATGATAAATGAGAGGGAAAACCCCAGACAGATAATGGCACAAATTTTGGACTTTGCCATAACTAAGAAATATATAAAAAATAACAGAATTTTCTATGAGAAAGGTGGGGAAATGATAGCAAATACACCTGAGCTCTGAAAGACTCAGAGTTCAAACGAATTCTGAAATCTTTGTAAGTTAGGAGTTCTTTTGCTCTATGCTGTCAGGGAATTTGATGGGGTAAAGAATGTGCTGGAAGACACATTTACAAAAAGTAATGGCAAAGATCAGCAACGTGCTAAGCACATACAGCATGGACTGAAGGAAAAAACTTAATTTTGAAGACATGCTAACTTAGCAGTAAAGATAAATATAGCAACAACAATAATAATAATGGTGGGCATCTGGGTATGATTAGACAGAATATTACACTGAGGGTCCGTCTAAGCTATCTTTTTAGAGTACTGGTTGTATCATGGGCTGTTGCTTGTTTCTGTAGCTGAAGAAGGGGAAAAATTGGAAATCCAATTTTATTTTGCCACTTTTGTATCATAGTTTCATTAGAAGAACACAACTACAGTATAGGCGATCCTTGATATTTTTTCACAAAAATTGTAGGCAATATAGCTCTAGGAAAAGAGCAGGGTGGATTTTGTTCTAATAAAATTAAAAAAAACCTTTTTAAGTCAGAACCACGCTTCTAGCATGTGTTAATAAAAAGAGCAAATACAGCAGATAAATAGGTCCTGACAGTGAAACTGGGATTCATTTAGTTATTACCACATTTAGTGTTCAGTGTATAGTAGCAGAGAGATTCATTTCACATCTCTCCAGACCCCAGAAATTCCTGCTGAACTGGGCATTGGGATGATGGGGTGGGAGGGGTGTGCCTCATTTAACCACAGACCTTTAAAGATGAAGCATTCACTTTGAGCTAGGCATCAACAGGGAGAGCCTGTGACTTTTTGAGGTTCATTGACACCTCTGACAGCAACCTTAGCAAGGCACAAGTCACCGCCTGGAGATTTTGCTCTCTTGCCGTTGACCACTGAGACAGTCTAATCTTTAGACAGCTAAAATTAGTCTGGTCAAACACGGCTATTTTGGGATCTCTTACTATATGAGCAGAAAGGCCTAGGCCTCACTTCTGCAAATGAAAGTGCCATAGCCACATGGAGTCCTAAAAAAGGTGAGGATATTTCCATACTGGATCAGATCGAGAGAGAGCCACTGGCGCTCGGTCAGTGCAGAGGAAAAGCTCCATGATCTTCAGAGATAGGTCTGATTAAAGTCACTGAGATGGAAAATGAACCAACCGTGTGAGACTTACACAGCCACTTGCACACTGTGGAAAGCAGAGAGAAAACAGTTGAAGATGTTTTTGAATAATCCAGAACAACCCATGGGAAGAAATAATCGAAAAATTATGCAAGGATTGTTACAATTGTGATTACTTTTTAATTAGCCATTTCCAAAAGGTCTGAACAGAAAATAAAATCACTTTGAACGCAATATGCATGACCTAAATTTAGCCATCTAAGGGTTGGTACCTGCTTTAGCGTAGTTATCTAAGCTCTCTTTTTAATCAGTGAAGATAGAAAGGCACTTTGAGAAGGCTGCTCCTCTCACCGATACTAGACGCCCACATCAGAATGGGGTGAATGATTGCCCGAAGAGACATCTCTTTCCTTTTTCACTACAAGAAACTAACCGGCCTGGACTATAAGACCAACTCTTAGATGTTTAAAATTGGGCTAGAGAAAATCCATGCTTTGTGAACATTTTCCATATGACTTCATAGCATCTGGTCATCTCTTTTTAGCTTTTAAGTAATTTAGAAAAAATTGAAAATGAACAGAATTAAATTCAACAAATAAGAATAATAGTTTTGATATGTATGATTTTGCACAGTGGATCAACTGGATGAGTTGATGTGGGAATCTTTTACATGTTTAATGTCAAAGATTATATGTCAAATTGCAGTTGTGAGGGATACCTCATCTCCAATACATATTTTATTAATATTTATTAGCACACTTGTCACATTCTGTATCACTGAATATATTGTATAGCTTTTCATTTGCTTTCCTAGAAGACAGAAAATGAAACCCCTAGATTTTACTAGCTAAAGTACTTTAAATTCTTTAAAAATTCTTGCCTTATTTTAGAATATGCAACCATAAGAAATACAGGATTATGATAAACATGGAGCAAAGATCTGTATCCAAAAATGTGGTTTTCACTGGAAATACCAGAGGCATTAGTGTTGTGTCTGCAAGCAAAAGCATCTGAAATGTCAAGTTGCACCAATGAAGTGTGGTGTCACATGACTTGGAAGATAACAGTTTTTATTTCCCATGTATCAAATCCTGACTGTGATTTTTACTTAATTGAATAGGCTTTTTGCACTAGCTTCAGGTGGGAGAAGATTCCACCTCCAAAGGACACAGAAGCTGTTTTCATAGGAACATAGTAAGAATTAAATATACCTATGTGAATTTGTAAGGAAGAATTTTCTTAATTCATTCTGCATAGGTCCATGTAGTTAAGGCTTATTTTCCCTTCTACCCTTTTTCAGTGATGTAGGCACCACTGTGAAAGCAGCCAGACTAACTATGGGTGATGGGTACCTTTATTTCCTCCAAAACACATGTCCTGCTCCTGAAACACCACTGCTCAATGTAACAGTGATCTCCACACAAGAAGATGTCCTGCTTAAGTTGCAGGTATATAGTCCTGATCTGCCCCACCGCTCCTTAGCAGATCAGGGCTGAGTTGTTACCAGAGAGTGTATATAGATATACAGTATTTATTTAAAAGCTGAAAGCAGAAGTTGAGTATACATTGAGAGGGAATTGTGAAAATGAATGTATTATTTTAGTAATATCACATAAGGAGGGTCAAAGGGGAAGGAAGGCCCTCTTTTTAAAAAATATTTACTAATGGATTTCTGAGCAGATGCCGTGAAAGCAGTATAAACGCTTCTGAACATTTACACTTTTTAATTTTACTGATTAAAGTTCCTTTACTAGCACCAGCTGATATTTATGTATATACTTCCCTCCTCAGTAACTGGATAGTTGATTAGGGCATATTGTGCAAACCTCTCGCTGTTCTGAGTGACTGCATTAGCTTTCCTGTTGGTCAGTACAGCAAAGGTACAACTTCAAAAACATTGCAATGATCAGCTCATGCATAATCTTTACCCACTGCATGCAGATGTGTAAGACCTGAGAATCTACACAGAGATTAATCATTTTAAAAAATTTCATGTCATAGCAGAAAGGAAGGTGATCAGAATCCCTAGTAAAAATGCAGTAAGTAACGAAATGGGTCAACTGACAAACTATGAGATACAATGTAACTCACACTCTTTTTATTATGGATTATGCAGATTGTCTCTTACATGCGCCTATTTCCACAGAGAAGGAGCTCTCGACAAGAGCTCCAGACTGGCATCCACTCTCTTTCTGGTAAATAACACAGTCTACTTATTTTTCTCTAGCTCCCCTTATTATTTGAGCACCAGCTTCATCAGGATGCTCGATGCGTAAATCTGCTATGTGAAGTACATCACACCACCCCGATAAGTGACTGTTGTAACTGGTGTTCTGCATAAGGCTATTGGAAGCTGTTTTCTGCTATGTAAACCTAGCATGGGACTAGACGGCACACATGTAGGTGACCGTGGGTGGCATATTTCCTACAAAGCAGCTTCCCTGAAATCAGCTGGAGATACGTATAGCCATATGTGAAACTTTGAACAAATTTATGCATGAGCTATCCAATAGCACACTCTGTGGAATAAATCCTCTGTTTTACTCAGGAAATGTTTAAATTAAGAAAGATGTGTTGGAGATGTAGCATATCTCTAAGACTGCAAGCAAATATATCCCACATGGCATCCATTTAAAATACAAAAAACATGTTTTGCAAGATCAAGCTCCCACAATTATGTATCTATATGTAACTCCATGCATACACAGTCTTAGTTATGCATGCTCCCGAACTACGAATGCTCCTGAGCTTTCTGCATCTGAGGAAATACCTTCCTTTTTGCTTCACATTTCTTGTTTTATGTTATTTTACACTTCATCATCAGTGTAAATGTTAAAAGTCCAGGTAACCAAACACTTAGGCTCTGTTAAGAGTCACTCAAGAGAAACAGACTTTTCCAGAGTGATAGGAGAGCAGAGAGACACTGCATGGGACACTCCTGTCCTGTCTGCCCAAGCTGATGCCTACCATAACATGTGCTGGCAGGAGAGCTCTTTACCCCACTGCCTCTGGGGTGAGAAGGGGTGGAAGGGTGAAACCATTTTGCTGTTTTGCTTGGGGCTTGAATTGCCTCCTAACCTCTCTTTGACTTTCTTAAGAGAGAAAATGTAGAGCAGTAGTGAAAGCAGGGAAATGTAGAGTATCAGTCTCTGGCAGCTCCAGAGACTGAAGTGAGAATCAGATATGTGAAGGGAAAATGTGCCTTCAACCACACAAACCCTTTAACCTTGATGGGGTAAAGGGGATAGTTCACCCCAGAGGGTAGAAAGCTCTCTGCTTCCCCTTAGCTCCTTCGCTGAGTCTCCAGTGCGAGAGACTTCTCTCAGGTGGAGGGAGTCCTGTTCAGCAAAGAATGGAATGATGCTACTCATTTGTTCCCACTACATTGATAAATGGTTATTTAGAGGAAACATTATTTTGGTTGAAATCTGATCTGAGTCACACTGGAAGGAACAAGCTGAACTGCTTTTCAGCCATCCCTCTATTTGTTTCTAAATGTATATATAAAAGTGTCCGATTTACAGTCTTCTTCAAGAGTCACTTTGGCTTGGTGTCCCTGCTAGAGGTCACTAAAGTTAAAAAAGAAACTTTCCCACTGAATCATTTAATGACTGGAAATTGGAGGTAATAGACTTGAAAACGTATTCTCATTTCTGCAATTCAAAACCCTTTATCTGTGCCATGTAGTCCTGCTAGAAAGAGCAAAATGGCCTTTTACAAAGTCTATTTGCAGAATAGTAAGAAGTGTTAAGATGCCAGATGCATCTCATTATGAATTTTAATGAGTAGATTCACACCTTGTCTTCCATTAAATAAATTACATGGTCTTTTCCAAACTCTTATCTGGCAAATTTGAAATTTGTTTCTAAAAAGTAGATTCTAGGAGAGTTTAGGACTGTTTCGCCAGGGCCCAAGCCCTGTGGTCTGAAGTCTGCCGAAGAGGGGGAAAGGGTCATACTCACTCATGTGGCAACACCCCACAGCTCCTCTGTGCCATCGACACAGAGACCACTGCCTGGAACATGATTAAAAGTGAGAGTCAGAAATCAAGATACTCTGGATTGCAATTAAAAGGGAAATCAATCATGTAATTTTCTTTTTATCTCAGGAAGTAAAGAGCTAAATTCACCTGCATCATGCAGAAACATCCAGAAAGAGAAAACAAATATTACAGTGGATAGTGAAGCATACTCTGGTCCCATTATCGCAGCAAATGCAATCTCTTTCATAACCAGACCCTTTTGGATAACGGTCAGAGATATTTTTTCTACAACCGGCAAGTATCTGTGTGTCTGAGCCTGAACTCTTCCATGCCACTTCACCTCTGAACAGGTTTGAAGCTTACAGGCTCCTTGAAGTTATAAGAAGGCATTGATTTCAGCGAGGGATGTTTGCAACACTGTACTCTGCAGGAGTGAAACTGAGGGGAGGAAAGAAGCTTCCCTTTCTCTGCATCCTGAAAGGAAGGATGTTGAAAGCACTCGTTCAAACTACTAGTAATTGCAAAGACGAGTCTTAAAGTTGAAAATATGAGACATTAAGCCGCTTTGAATCAATGTAGTTTCACGGAAATCAGTGACTTCACAGTGCTTCAGAGAAGCAGAGGTCTTGGTCCTTCTCTGTTGCATAACCGTGTTTCATTTTTTCTCTATTTACGGATAGTCAGAATCTATTTCTGTAGAAATACATAACAGACAACCTCCCTGAGATAAGTTCCTTGGGCCTATGGTCAGAATTCCTCTCGTAAGAAAACCTGTGAAATTAATGGGATATGCCATTTTACCCTAACCCTTCCCCACTAGAAAGATGGGCAGTTCGCAAGTTCTAAATGCAACAATACAAATTGCAAAATTTCACTAACTATTATGATCAACAGTTTACAGCATATATCCAGGCGGAAAACACAAGCATGGCCTTTTCATCCTGGAACAACCTGAATACAGTCTTTTGCCTAACTTTCATTCCTTCAGTCTACCCAACTTCTTAATTTTGTACATTACATACAGCAGGTATTTATATAATTTTATTCTTCCTGATGCAGCAATGGTGTTTAAAGAAAGCAACCATCACACACTTGCACATATGGAAGAGTGCCCTAAAAGCACAGTTTAAAAAACAGTACACACAGTGTCAATAGACTAATGAATGATGCTGAAGAAAACCCATGTCTTTGGCAGGAAAGTCTGTATTAGGTCAAGGTGAAGAATTCAGGTATCACATCAAAATCCCATGCATTTGTATATATGTGCAATATCTGTGTGTATATACAAAGGACATTAACTAATAATACAGCCCATTGCCAGACTTTATCCACACATTATACATTTCCAGTTCTGTGTATTTTGCCAAAGCACCTGACAAAATCTGGTACCTACTTTCTAGTTCAAAAGACAGAGCAAAAAATGTTGGGTTTGCTTGCTTATTTCAAAGGGGAACTATTAGAAATCAATTACTATGTTTTTCTGGGTCAAGCAAACACAGGTGAATTAGATGAACGGGAAACCAAGTGCAAGCACCAACTATCATTAAAGCACCACTAGTTAAGATACGGCAGATTTATGAGCTTTATTTTCTACCTTAGGCCTGTCATATTTTTTCACCTTTATGTTAGTTAATTGCAGAGTAACATAAATTAACTTTGGAACACAGCAAAAATGGGAACTTTATTTATGAATTTCTTGGATTTCTTTACCCCAAGCCAAACAACTAAATTGCTACTTAGCATAAATTATTTATTGGCCCTGGCTCAATACCATCCAACACCAGCCCCTGGAGGTCTGGGAGATATAAAAGATTTAAAGCATCTGTGCGACAGCATTGGTGCAGCCACAAAGCTATGTTTCTTTCCAGAAGGGTCCACTTTATTTTGTTGTAAATAAATAGAGCCTAAATTTCAGGGGAGGGCTGGGTAGCTTCTAGCAGGACTGTAGTGTTTTGCATATGTTAATTACCCACAGTTGCATGACAGAGAGACATACACTGTTTGCACAACTATTCTGGGGAGACCTGTTGACAAAAGGATGCATTTTAATTTACACAGAATACATGAAGGCTATCATTTTCTATCGCTTTGTTTTATGTATGTGTATGTATAAATACATTGCAAAGTGATCATATAGACATGTAGCCACTTCATAATCTATCTTTATCATTAACAAACACCTTTACCTTTATCCTTATCTATGTATCTCTACATACCTGTAAGGAAATGATGAATAAAGGCAGGGTTAACTTGCGAATAGGCATACGCCATTCAATATAGATTCACATGTGAAGCTGATGTCTAAGTTTAGTCTGGCAAATATATCCAGATAATACCTCCATCTAGGCTGTTGCCTGCAAACTGTACCTGATGTCGTCCTGCATGGTTCCCATGAGCTTGCTCACCCCCTGTGCACCATCTTCGTTAGTGTATTGTCTTGGCTCTTCCCCTTTTAGGGTCATTCTCCATCCTGCTCTCCTCAAATTCAGCCCCCGCTTTGGTAACAGCAGAGGCTTTCACAGGACAAGATGCAGGATCCTGGTAGGCTGCTGCTTCTTTCCAAAGAGAGAGTCCCTAAATGTCAGAGCTGCAAATGAATATGTAGGTGATAACTCAAGCTCTGAGGAACCCCACACACTGAAGAACGATTATCTGCATGCTGATTCTTGACCATAGAGCTGAGCACTTCTGAAAGTACGTATGCAGCATATATTTTATTGTTCTGTAGAAGAATTGGCTTCTACAATACTTAAGTGAACAATTTACTCTGTCTCCTGTTATTTTTTTGCAAAAAAAGTCTTAGTTTTCTGTCAAAATGCCAAAATGAGGTAGAGTAAAAATTTATTTAAAGTTTAGAAGGACTTGGAAAGACTTCTAGAATTATAAAAGCCCTTTTGCCTCATTAAAAATGTCCTATTTTTTTGTTGTTGCTTTTGTGGTTACTGTGTCCTAGGTAGTTGGTTTAGGCAGTGGGAAATCCTGCTATCTAACAAGAAAAGAGCAGCTGCAGCATCAGTACAACAGCCTGTAATGACAGCCGTTAACTCATACACGTACACGTATGCTTAGTTCTACTTTCCTTGGCCAGTCTTGTTGGTTTGACAGGGAGTCCTGTTTTCAGGATTGGAGTTCAGGTAGCATGTGCATAGTAAAGTCTTTATATCACTGGCCATGAACTGACAAGGCTATTTTAATACTTAAGAACAACAAAGGAAATGTTTAAATTGCCTTCTTAATTATTTTGTATGAGCTTTAAATATATATTAATTTTCAGTTTCATTGGCGCTTAGAGAAACTGAAAAAGATAAGTGCTCCGAACAGCCTACAAGCAAGCAGAAAAATATTTACTTCTCTCAACATTCTAAAGCCAACACATACAAAACTGATGAAGGATGGAGGAATGATGGAAACGGTACTGTGAGGGGATTCACGACTTGTTGCAGAGCAGAGCAGGAAAGCTGGAACGAGCAGATAGTTTCCTCTCTGCCAGTCCATTGCCCTGTCCAGTAGAACAAGTAACCCATCAAAAAGATAGTTAAAATCCTGAAATATTGTAATAATTTTTAAATACAAACCCACTGCCGCCTTCTCTCCATGGACTTGTTCCAGGAACTGGAAAGGATCACGGGTAATTATTGTGCAGAGAGTTATTTTCAAATAGCTAACAGACACGAAGCATGAGAGGTTCCAGTGGTCTGAAAGCACAGACGTATTTACCTGGAAATGGGCCTGGAACCTGATTCTGTGGTTGTCATCGTGGAGACCAAGGGGACAGTCATGACATGCAGTGAGCAGTCATCATCTGGGCACACAAACAATATTTGGGGAGGCTGACTCCCAGGTACCATTAACAGAGGCATGCACCACTTAAACTTATACATCCTCTTCTGAGGCCTTGTTTGGCATTTGCAATATTAGTAATGGGAAAGAAAGAGAAGTACAAAAATCCAGAGAATTTAAATGCAAATTGAAATATCAGATGATTTTTACTTTCTTTCTAATACTTTTTTATTGATGCAACTATTGCATTTCTCAATAAATAGCTTATACTACAGGAGCTATAGAGATAATCAAATTATAAAAATGGTCGGGAGAAAAAAAGCAATTATGCAGGGGTGAAAATGCTGTTTTTGAGGCATATCCAGAAAATCCATAATCATCAATAAGGTTTGGCCGATGTGCATTCAATAAACCCTTTGTATGAACTCACAATGATTTCATGCAAATAATGATTTCTTTCATACAAATTTTTCTTCTTCATCTTTCTCCTCTTGCTTTGACAGTATGTTTTTTAATCACATCCACTTTAGTGAGTTTAATTAATCAACCTGTGTCTCTGAAGAGTCGATTTTATAAAAGCTCTGCAGTACTGTAGAGGCACTGCTTATTTTTTCTCGGTGCTCATTCAGAAAGGAAGACCTCTAAACCCTATCTGGGGCTATTCACACTTACTGATTCCCCATTGGTAATTCAGCTCAGAGTTTGGCATCACTGCTCATGAGGTCTGCCAAGGAACCACATCTCCCGCTTCTGTGTTCAACACAATTTGCTCCTTGCTGGGTGTTCGGGATCTGAAAGTCCCGCTCTCAGTATGCCAAGTGTTTTGTTGCTAGTCATGTTCAACTCAATCCTTTATGACAGCAAAGTCAAGGAAAATCTTCCCTGCGTTTTAAGTACACTCTTTAAACAACCTTAAAGGTTTTCCCGTATGTCCTTAAAGACCTTGCTTTTGATCCACATCAAAACTAATCTGTCTCGGCTCTGCTTCCTTGTTTATGAAGAAGGAATATAGAAGGCCATTCATGATTTGGCATCATTCAGTACCGAACTATTAAAAAAATGGGCTCAGATGAAGCCATCCTAGCGGTGACCTAAATAAAGGAAACGAGCTATGAATCAGGAAACTTCCTCCCTTGCTGACTACGCTCTTACTATGTATTTGTTTAGAGGCATTCAATTTATCTTGTTGCTTACATTTTTAACAATAACCTTTGCTCACATATAATTAAAATTACGATTTGCAAGTGAAAAATTGAAATAGCACCAAGTCTGAAATAAACTAAGATGTATAAAACCATCTCTGAGCTCTGTTTTGTGTTCCTGTTGACAGTTTTTCTCTCTCTGTACCGACATGAAAAATACCCCGATACTTCAATGCAAGCTGTCATGCAGAATCCTCAGCTGCCAGTATCCAGCCTATTTGAAGAGTATGAGAAAAAACTGTCAGTGCCAACAGATTCCCTAATAAAAATAATAATGAAGTCTTGAGAACTGTCAGTCCTTCAATTATGCAGCTATGACAGTGGTGGCACATTTGCAAGAATCCAACCTTGCTACTGGAGGGCATGAAAAGGCCAATCAAGCTTCGTCAGGGCCAGACGTGGTCAGGCACAGTATTTTTGTTCTCTCCTGTACCGGCCAGTCATGTCTTCAGAAAGTTTAGCTTTAACTCTAGGATCAGCTTTGCTGACATAAAGAACCGAGTAAGTTAAACATAAATGAATCCTAATCCTGACACACACACACAAAAAAGCATAGTGAAATGCTCAGTATTAGTCTTGTGGTGCTCCTTGGGTGAGGGCTCTCAGTGACATTAAATTAAGCAGCCAGCTAGAAACCAGGTAGAGCCAGCAGAAAAATATGATCTGTCCTTCTACGCTGTGTCTAAAGACTGCAGGTCAGGTACCAGTTTTGTTAGGAAAATAACATTAGGAGGACATTTGTATAGAGCCTATCATTGCCTTGATAAGACTGACACTGAAACTAGTAATCAGTGAAATTGGAGGCATCATATTTCTTGTTTGAAAAAGAGCAATGTATTACCACAAAAGAAGAATCTGTCTCAATTTGTTCTGGTATTTCCTGATTGAGATCTATCAAAATGGTATCTCTTAGTCATAACTTAGGTGTAGGTTTCAGAGAAAGCCACTGTCATAGCAAGAGATAGGGCATAATTATCCACGACTGGTAGAGCTCAATCTTTCTCTTTACGCTTAACAAATAAAAATAGATTCACCTTCTCATTGGTTAAACAAATGGCAACTGTTAAAGTGTGAAACCTAAAATACTGTCTTGTGATGTTATATTTTCCACCTGAGCACTAACCCAGCATATTCAGTGAAAGAGGGATCAAATACATTCTCATTTTGCCCATTGTTCATAGAAAACCAAGAGCTGTCAATCCCCCTCAGGCCCAAGATTTCCCCTCAATGTCCCCTAGAGAATGGGTTTGTGAGTTTCCCAAAACAATCACCCTGAAGGGAAAAGGGCTGAGGGAGCCAACAATAACACGTTTCTCCCTTCACGTGCATGGAGCTACTGGACCTGATCAGGTCTCTCCATTCAGTGTAATGTACGCCTGTGCCAAGGGACGAATTAACTGATGGCATCTTTGAGCTACCTAGAGTCAAAGAAAGGCCACGGCATACTGGTCCTTCAAATCATGGTACGCAGGAAGGCAGCTTGGCTCTTTTTCTTGTAGCATCCTGAACCACATATAAGATACTAAAAAGAAGTGAGAAATTGCTCCAGCCAGCCACACCTTCCTTTAAGAAAACCACAACTACTTTTCACGGTGATACAATGGGACAGAGTTTCTGATTGTTCCTTCTCCCTCTCCTCAATAAGGTACACACCTGTGGTACGTGGTACACAATAAGGATTTCTCTGGAGGGAAAATGTAGCACTGACGGGAGTGCTTCAATTTAATCCTCCTTTCTTTCTTTCCCTTCTCCCTTCCCCAGCCTCCTCCCGCCTCTTTGCCCACCCTCCAGGCTCTTACGGGAGTTTCCAGGTAACTAAAGGCTTGCAAAGCCAGTGCATCAGACGACAAACCAGACAACTGCAACATTTAGGAGTGAGTGACATATCTTTTCTTTAACTCTCCCTCCTCCTGAGTCTCTCACAATAAGGCTCCAAGCCATTCTTCACATTATATATAGTTCTATTACTTTTTTTGGTTAGGAATTGGTGATATTGTATATTGTAGCGGGGATGTGTCAATGAATCACTGTGTATCAGTGTATCTCCTGGCTGTAGAATTATGACTTACTCAGAAACACTGAGCAGAGGAGCAGTAATCATGGGTTTTTCTTTTTTTTTTTGACTTGGGACAAGAAGAGTAGGCGTGCCATCCTTATGTACAGCAGAAATTTCACTGCACCAGATGTTTCAATTTATAAAGTGTATATTCAGCGAGACGTGACTTTTGTTAAAGTAAAAATGTGTACCTTTTTTTCTTTTTGCTTTGGTGTAACACCTGCGGGCAATGCAGTTGTGCTAGCAGACAGCAGACATGACCGTCATGCCTTAGAAGGTCTCTGACAAGCCCATGATATCTAAAGCTACACGCTCCCTGGGAGGAACTAAGTGCGGTATGGTGGAACCCCATCTTGTCAGGCATTTCTGGAAGCTCCTCACACGGGATGAACATTTCAGCCTCAGTGGTGAAGCAAGTGCCTGACAGCTCAGATGGACTGGGGGCTGTGTTGGGAGAAATTGTCTCTACTCTAGCTGATCTCTTGGGTGCCGAGGTGGAAGATGAGGCTCAAGCACCAACCCACCAACCCCCCTCCTCCCGTCCAGGGCTGAGACACATTGTGGGAGGGTTTGGGCCCATCAGCGACAGGATTTGAGCAATTCATTTTGAGAATTCTGAATAATTTCAGGGAAGGTCCAAATCTGAGAGGTTTGACTAAGAGCAATGACTGGCCAGCCAACTCTGCTGCGGTGGGGACAGACCCACCCTAGTGCCAGATGGATGAGCTCAGGCAAGAGAAGAGGGCTAGGCAGGCTGGTGAGGAGCTCTATGTGGCTGGGTTAGTTTACCATCCTGGCACAGAGCTCCTCACTGGCTAATTCACACTGGGTTACACAGTGCTCTGGGCGACCTCAGGGAGCCTCCTTCCCCCTACTCCTCCCCACCTTGCATTAACCCAACAAATTTTGTTTTCTCTCACTGTCCCCAGTGCACACAGTTGCCCTGTGGCCATTGTGTTCCCCACCCTGACAACATCAATGGTCTTCCCTCGTGCTGCCTGCAGACCTGAGAGACGTTTCAGCATAAGTTAGAGAATGGTTGTAGGTGAAAAAACATCTGTATCTCAGTAATGCAGAAGGAACTGAAAGTGCCTGCTATCACTCATGAAGCACTGGGGAAGGGGACCATTTATTTAGCAGATGCCCTGACACAGCCCCTCTCAAGAAAGGATGTTCACATCCACCCTAGGGGTGACTTTGCCGACAGATCTCTCCATCCTCAGGGGAGTAGAGGAGGACTCAAGCACCTGCTCTCTATATTTTCTCTACTATCACAATGATCAAGAAGGAAATCATTAGACAGACCAGACTTCCAGCTCCCATTATTTTTAACAGGCGTTGCACATCTAATTTGAAATGCACAATGCAAATATTTACCTTCAAGTGTCAAAGGAGACTATAAAGATCTTTATGGATCTTCACACTTCAAGGACTTAATTCATTAAAAATAATTATACATATGTGGGGATTACTTCCACAGTGGAGCTGAGATGTGCAATCAGTTGCCAAGTAGGAAAGTACAACGTGCACGCTATATGTCTGTGTGTCAGCTTTTATGTGAGAGAGGAGCGCTCTCGTACATTGGAACATATGTGTGTAAACAGGGCTGAGAGGAGATCTCACTGGAATTCACCACTGAATAAATTAGAGAAAGTCACTGTGTGGCAACGGAGACTCCCAATGCTGCAGACAAGCTCTTTTGTGCTTGCCCACCTCCTTCACCTCAGCCTGAATACTCCACATGCCTCTTCATTTTAGAATGAGAGCAGTTTTAAGAAGAAAAATATTAGAAATTGGCTTTCATTTGCTTTGCCCCTCAGAGATTTCAAGGTGTCCAGCAATTTGTTTCCAGCAGTGCCAGTTTTACAAGATTGAGGCTTTTAGCCTCAAATTTTGATTTATTCTGTGAGAACAGACACACAGAACTTTCCCATCCTTGATCCATGCTGGGTGTTTAAGGGGCAGATGCTGCTATTTTGAGCAGGTAACTGGAAAAAAATTTACTGCTGAAGTCAATGGCCGAGAGGAGGCAGTCAATTAAGTTCTCAGACACTAATAATCTCTTCTTACTTGTAAATCATGGGGACTCTGTTTTAAGTGCTTGGAAAACTTCAAGAATGAATCATGTAATAACAAGCGCCTTCTTTTTCAGAAAATAATGTTAATAATTTAGCTGTCTGGTTACCGTGAGGAGCATCTATTGAATTGACCTACTTCTATGCCACCCCCACCCCAAACTGCGAGAGTATCTCAGCGCTCATCACACGCACAAAAAAGTAGCGGGGCAGAACGGCTCTCCTTTCTCTCTGCCTGTGCTTGAGGTGCTGCGGTTTTGAAGAACAGCTGTCATAAACAGGCATTTATTTCTCCTTGTGAAGAATCCCATGGCCATTTACCTTGTCTTGCCTCAGAGAATGTTCACGCCTAGGCTCAGCCCCTGCGAAAGTCCTGCTGCCTATGCTCACCAGCTTTCCGGCATCGTCACAGTCCCTGCATCCCGATGGCTCAGTTGCCCTTGGGGACCACGCTCAGGCAGGGAGGAAAGAGTCTTGGGGGATCAGGACAGAGACAGGGAGATCTTGCAGTATTATACCATATATTCTTAACGCTTTGTATTAACGCTAACTTGTGCTCAAGGGGGAAACAACTCCGAGAGCAGAGTCCGAGGGTGAAACGGGCACAGCAGCACGTGCTACTTAGTGGATTTTCAGCTCAATTTGCAACAGTTGGTGAAGCCCTGAGACTTTGGCAATTTAGTCCCCTTTTTAGATAATGGATCTTACCTGTCTTCGTAGAACAAGTTTGCACTTCATAAAATGTTACAGAATTTCACTGGCTATAGTGACACAACCCAGCTGCTGTTGCTGGTAATGAAAATTTTATGGCATATGAAGTGCATTAGGGCATTATTGGGAATCTGTTGCTACATCAGACATTTGCTTTTGACATCAGAAAGGTGGTAAACTAATGACAACATGTGCTCTGAGGGTACATCTGGTTTAATAGTGCCTATTACATTTGACACAGACAGGCATGAACCATGTTATCTTGCATTTTTGCAAATAATATTTATTCCACAAAGAAGTTCATGCATGCAGAATAAATAGCACCTTCCTGGTGAAAGCATATAATTAGCTGAAATCCAAGAAGTGACAAATATTTGCTTTGCCTGAAAGTTACTGGATAAGACTCTCAAGTTTGAAGTATTTCAGAGACAGAAGCGACAGTCTTCATGGTTTCATAAGTACTTGGTGCTGCTAAGTACTGTGACACAGGTTGCAGGTAGCAAATTTCTAACTAATGTGGAAATTATGCACCCTGTTTCACCTCTCCACTCTGTTGTCCGTTCTATTTTGCCCTCCTGAAGCCTTGCATGCCTCCATCCTTATGGGTAATTTCGGGAAGCGGTAGCACCTTCCAAGTATCATGGACTAAATAAAGCCCATCAGCTGTTTTTGAAGCTGCCTGAAAACATTTCTGTTTTGGGAAAAAAAAAAAAGGTTTTCCAATTGAAAAATTCTGTTGCAACTGAATTAACTTGTATTTTGTTAAGTTCTGTCTATATTGTTGGTTTTGTTTATCTGGGGAAAAACAATGGCAGCTTCCCATTTCAACACTCGCAACAGTTTGAGTTTTTCATTTTGAAATAACTTTCATTATGAAATGTTTAAATGTATCAAAGTAAAATGCATCCAGTGACCCCAAATATTTATGAAAAATCCATTGCCTACTGATATGATCTGAGAAACCACAGGAGATTAATTAGTCCTGGTCATGTGACTTTTCAAGCACTAAACATGGCTGAAGGGGTTTTTCTTTTTGTAGTGTAAGCCTGTATTTTCATGTATTTTTATAAAATATATAACATATAGGGGAATTTGTTACATGGTAGCGTTTACCACTGGTACGAGTATTTTACCCAAAGTATGAAAATCTCCATTTCACCAAGAGCTATAAGGCTATTATCATAATGAGAATAATTCAATGTAATTTTTCATCCATTAATTCAAAACTGCCCCTTTTCAATTGCTTTAAAGTAATTTGTACAGTAATTCAAAAAATAGTATGAAAATAACCTTTATTTCCCTTTTAAGTCAGAGGGTACCACATACACACTGAGTAATCTAGACCAAAATTTCTTTAAGATATGGACTACAATGTCTTAAAATAGACCATACGCTTTCTCTTCTCTTGTACAAAAATGAAAAAAAAGAGGACTTTCCCCCAAAGATACTCAGCATTGACTGAATTGCTCTGGTGCCCTGCTGCATCTTGAGGAGGTCTGACATATGTCAACAGGGTTTCTTGTTCCAGACAAATGTCCAGACAACTGAATCATTTAATTCTAGTGTTAAAATGAGAAGAAATTAAACTTCCATAAAAACCCCTAACCGTATCAAACTCGAATATCTTTCCTCCCCCTGTTCCATTTATGCAAATACATTTATAATGTTTCATAAACCAGCAGCGTAGCAGCTTAAATGTTTAAAAATAAAACTTCTGCAGAGACATTAGCTTTAATTCATTTCGAAGTGCCCTTTTTTTTTTTTTTCCCTATGGATTTTGTGAATATAGGTTATATTGTGTTGGGGTTGGGATTTTTCTTTAGTTGTGAGTTTCTGTCCTCATTTGGCTCGCAGACAGCCCTTTCACAGTGCGGTGCTGATGCAGGTGAGGAGCACCCGTGCCTCTGCCAGGCAGGAGCGTGTGTTTGATAAGGATGTTGACGGGTGAGAGGCTGTCACCATTCATCCTAAAAAGCTACTTCTGATTAACCGTCACAATAGAAACGCACTGTAATATGGCTACCAGGTTCAGTATTGATTTCCCATCTAATATAATATCATGATTGTATATTACTTGTTTTTGCACTTTATTATTCCCTAGGATGTTAACTTTGAAGTTTTAAAAGCATTTAGTTCTACGGCTGCAATCCTTAACGCCTCTGCAGACTCCTATGCATCACTTTGTCACCCTCTTCTCCCCTGTGGGCTCAGCTGACCTGCTGCAGGGGAAAAACCCTTCCTGCACACTTCATCAGGAGGTACCAACTGCTGAAACACCAAGACATGGTTTTAAAAGATGTAGCACTGTTAAAAAAGGGCTTCTTAAAAAAAAAAAAAGAGCATAAACAAAAAACTCCCCCAAAACAGCTGTTTCCCCCCGGAACACCTTTACAGGGTAAGAAGAGGAAGGTTCATCGGAGTGCCCCGCGCTGGTGGGGACATCAGGGGACTTGACTTTGGTGTTGACTCTCAGAAGGGGCCAAATGCTCCCCGCTGGTCCCTCTCCCCTTCTGCCGTCTTGTGTCCGCCTTGCCCCTCTGAACTTTGAGGTCTTTGGGACATTCTTCTGCTGAATGCTCTTATCCACCCATCAGCTGGCTTCTCCTACACGCTACTGTAGATATCTATAGCAATCCAAGTCAATTAGAATATAAAAATGTTTAATTGAATTGTCCTTTGTTCCCTGATGATATTCAGGAGGGCAGCACATGGTACCTGCAGATGGATGGCAGCTAAACAGCCATTTAAAGCTGCAAGCAGAAGTGGAAGTTTGTTTTCATTCATTTTCTATCTCTTGTTCAGATACGGCAAAACATTTATTAATCCTCCTCCAAACCATATGCCATATGTCTAATGAGTGGTAGGTTAAGTTAATCATATAAAAACCAACCAAGTATAGCAAAAAAACCATTGCAGAGTAGGTGAAAAAGCTAATACTGTAGATCTGAGTTACTTAAATAAATGAGGGAGATGAAGAATATGCAGCGTCAGGCCCTCCAGGAAGTTCAAATAAATACTGAGTCAGCTCAAATTTTTCTGGGTACCTGAGGTGCTCTCTTGATAACTTTTGAACTGCTGGCTGGGACATCTTCACAGCTTTTGTGAAGGCTCATGCTGCAAGTATTGCTGGCCCTGCTTTTTAAGGTTTAGGAATTATTCTCAAGGCTTAGCAGATACAGATATTTATACAGGACTTTATCACACGATTGCTTTAGGCTGTAAGGAACCAGCGGGAAACTGAACCCAGAGGTTTCCCAGACTCACCTGTGGGGTATCTGAATTACTGAATGAGCCCACGCTTGAGTTTTCCAGACATCTTTTATTGAAGAAGTGACATGACTGCTCATAAACTGTGATAACACAGAACATCTGCAAACTTAGCAAGGAAGTGCTGGAAGAATTTGGGTTTTTTTCACCATTTTACCAGTTTTGCCAGGTTGTGGTATCTGTTACGATCTTCTTGCTGGGACAGCAAATGCTGACTGTGAAAAATGAGTGTTGACAAATTCTGTGCAAATTTCTGTGCGTCGTTCAGTGCCAAGTCGTAACTTGCAACAGCTCTTCTATTCTCCAGAAATTAGCCTGCAATGCTTGCCAAACTAGAGCAGTTTTGTGGCTTGTGCAAACAGGACAAAGAAGACACCATCATATTCCTTTCACTTGAGCCCTAATTTGACCCAAAGATTCGATTTCCAGCTTCCATAAATTCAATATACTACTAACCCACTCCTCCAGCTAGGCCCTTGAGTCCTTTACTCACTGGAAATTATGCTCCTATTTAATTATAAATATTTATAAAACCTCTGTGATCTTTAAAAATGTGAGAATTATCTGAGTGTTTGTAATTGTTATAAAAAATATCCCAAGCCCACTAATTGAATGAATCTTTCAAATGTGAGTAATTTTTTATTTGAATTCTACATCCTTATGTATTATGTAACAATTAGTAATGATGTGATGGATAATTTTTTTGGAACAGTTCCTGATTCCATTACTCAACTACTCGATCGACCAGTAATTATGAATCATATCTTTAATTAGCTGCCGCTCTTCAGAAACATATGAAAGCCAAGGGCATAAAGTAATTGGCATAAAAGTTTTCCTAATTAATTTATCTGTCCATGTGAGTAACCGGGACTGGAGTCAGGGGAACATTTATAACTCCAGGAAGGCCAGCCCTAAAACCCAATGTCAAACGAGATTTATTTTTCTGAATTATAAAAAGAACAACAACAAGCCACAAAATTACATTATCCCCAACTCCAACAATGCAGCACATAATGCGTTGTTCAGAGATGAGCAAAAACTTCTTATTGATCCAATTCATTTTCATCGTATCCTCTAGTGGGTCTTTCAAATCTCTCTGGCTATTTCCCTCATTCCACATAGTAACAGTAATCAAGCACATTAAGCAATTCATTAAACAACAGCCCCACTGACCACAGGGAGTATTACAGCTAACATTCATTAGGCAACTAGCAACTTTATTTAAGCAGAAGAGAGCTCGGGAGTGCAAGGCTCAACTCTTTGTCTTTCAGGAGGAGCCTGTGGCCCACCTAGGCAGTACTGTATCTGCTTTTCGCAAGCTATAAAACCTTTAAGCTGGCTGGCACAGACAGTGCCTTTTTCAAGGAGCCACCTGGGAGAGAAGACAAAACGGAGCGTGTGCTGGTTTAATTCTCAGCCTGCCAAAGATTAAGTTAAAATCTGAGCTCATTGTTAAGTATGGGTTGTTAAGATTTATGCCTGATATAAAACTAAAACCTTACAGTATTGATATTTAGGTCCTATATTTTTCAGATCTGATTTCACGAGGGCAAAAGTTGTAAAGCATCCAGGTTTGTTCATTTGAATATCCTGGCTTGCCTGGCACTTTGCAGTAAAAATGATATATATTGTCCTTCATAATAACAGAGGAAAGGCTAAAACAACAGTGGGAAAAAAAGCCTTTCTACAAACAACAATTTAAAAAGTGTTACAGAAGTTTCACTAACATTTGGCCAATGCGCCTGTATGGTGTTTCTGTCCTAATTAACGAAGGATCTAAGCTGCAAAGTCGCTGATAAGGAGATAATACTTACGAGCAAATATACTGCTGTTCTCTTGCTTGTTAGTTGTTTATTTCTTTTTTAAAGTCAGACCATATTACAGAAATGAGGAGACAAAATTAGACAATATTACTCAGCGTTACTGTTTGTAGAAGGATTCCTACAGAAATCCCAGCTATTTTCTTAAAAAGCTGACACTCCTAAAGCATTAAATCAATGTTTAAGTAGCTATTTCCATAGTCTAATCAGTGATTCCACAAAATGAATATATATGCACAAGGCTAAATAGACCCACCTTCCCCTTCCATAGTGTTATTATTTTCTATTACTCCGATGAAAGCATAACCAAGTTTGGCAAAGTTACTATTAAATCATACAACGCCTGAAATGACTTGGCTTCTTGTGTGGTGTAACTTAGCATAACTCCCTTGATTTCAGAGGAACTAGATAAACTGAGAAGCTGATTCATTTTGTCACGGCCCTATTCTGGCTTCAAAAGCCTCCACTACCGCATTCATGTTATTCCCTGTTGCTGGTGCAGAAATTATTAAGAGTATTAAAAAGAATTAATGGCATTACTGATTACTGACACTTATAACTGGAGGGTAGAGTCAACTCTGCTATAATCTGAAAATACATTTCTGGGGTGTTTAATTATTTGAAACCTGATGATTAAACCTGCAAACTGACTTCTCCAGAGTAACTTTTCCTGCTAGGACATCAGCTTTCTTTCTAAACCTTGTACCTCACTGGCACAATGCCAGATTCATTCTTCCTAGCTCATATGCATTGATTAAGCATTTGATATGGTGCCATCAGTAAATAAAAAAAATAAAAGTAAAAAAAATCCCCATTATACTCAGTATTCTGTAGCAGCAAATATAAAACCAGAGCACATGCCAAATCTGATAAAGTGGTGCACTGCGAGGCCTTGTGGAAATCTGGGCTCAAGGCTCACTTGAGTCTTGGTTTCTGGGCTGCCGTGGCCAGAAATGTGGGAAGAAGTAGGAGGGTCCTTGCCAGAAATGTGAGGTTTGACCCCTCTGGATGGACCTATCCCTTGGGGGCTGGAGTCTCCCACTGAGGAGAAACTACAGGGCAAAATTATTGCCCTATGTTAAGGAAGATGAAGCCTGACAAGGCATGGGGCTTAATCCCAGGAGCAAGCTGGGGAGGTTGCTTGAACCCTGCTTGTAGGAAAGGGTGGCAAGAGGCAGATAGGTGGTGGGCCAAAACGCTGGTATGAAACTGAGCTCCAGCAAGTGGTGTGGGCTGACAGGAGAGCACCAAAATCAAAATATACAATCATAGAATCGTCTAGGTTGGAAGGGACCTTTAAGATCATCGAGTCCAACCATCAACATAACACTGCCAAAACCACCACATCCCTACACACCACGTCCATTGGGCCCCGTTGCCTCCCGTGCCCTGCTGCTCACAAACACTACCGTTCATAAGAAACTATCAGAAAATAAGACATTTATCTCACCCTGACATCTTGACAGCTTTGTGAGCAGAGTGCGTTTGGTTGTATGACTAAATATTTTGGGATAACACGAACCCTGGGTCCATGTTTCTGGCCAGGCAATTCAGATCTCATACAATAGCTGAAGCTCTGACATTGTTACCAGATTTAAAGGGCAAAGAGGGTATTGTGCTCTTTCACGACACAGAGCCTGTGATTTCAACTCTGTCAAACTACCGTTGGAAAACAGAGGTAGTGACTTATTTTATTAGCAACAGAAAGTATTACAAAAAGTGTATCTAACATATACAGTTGACTGCTTGTATTTTCTGTACTCGGTTCTGATACTGGCATATAAATGCATTTGTACTAAGGCAGAGAGTTTATTACATATGATGAATCGCACCGAAATATCAGTTTTATCCTTCCTGTAAAAACAGGGGCCATAACTCATGACAGGTGCAGCCTCCAGATGCCAACAGTGCTATTGGTTTCAGGGCCAGGTCCAGGAAGAAACAGATAATTTTGCTAATTCCTTCCATTATATTATTATATTCTTAGCTGCAGTGTAAGACAGCTTATCATGGAATCATTAGAGTGAAAATGTGTGTTTAATGCTATATTACCAAAACTTAAATGTGTGCTGCAACTCTGGCTCCCTTCAAACATTATGCATTATACACTGAACTCTGGAGGAACACGAAGTGTTTGTTTTATTTTTATTTATTTTTTGTATCTGGAATGTTTGAAGACCATCTTTTTATGCTGGGAACCTTTAAAGGTCTCCATCATCATAATACCAGGGCATGGAGGTCCTTATTATATATATGCTTTCATGATAAAGGACCACTGAGCACTGCCATGGGCCCTGGAATAAACTTTTGCGGTTCCTTCTTTCCTTTCTAGCTCCTGCTGAGTTTACCCCCTAGGTGGGGACTACTTAGCTGTTACTACATAGTAACAACCGCTGTAGTAATGGAGGGGAGTTGTTGCTTCATTTACTAATACTGCAGTATCACTGGGGAACTCGTTCTGCACTCCTCTACAACGTTGATGACATGTCCCGGAATTAGGATAATACTCTAATTCTTACTTTATAGGTGAGATGAGGCACAGAAAGGAATTTACTTGTCCCGAATTCCCATAGGGAAACTGTAACAGTGCAGAGATGCAACCCGGGGTCACCCAAGCTCCAGGTAAATGCTGTAATCACTGGACCAGTGGGCATTTAATAGCTTTCAAATTGTCTTTTCTCTTTTTTCTTATTCTGTTTTTCCACCACTTTTAATTACCTCATTGATTTCAAAGAGCTCCCACTGCCTCTTGGAAAACCTTGAAAAGCATTCATTTTTAGAAACAATTCTGCTGATATGTAGTTTACTTTATATAGCTTTCTTCCTTTATTATTATGCAAATGCTTTTGGAAGAGAATAAGTCTACTTAAGAATTTCCCTGCTAATACTGCTTATTTGTGTCTGAAGCCATTCTCATCTTGCTCTTGTGAACACAAGCACCAAGTATGGAACTTGCAGGAGAGAAGACCATGAATCAAGTTCACATTTTCCTCAAATATTTTGTGAAGACACCTTGAGAGTACTGAGAATTTGCAGTTCCACCTTATCTGAGGCTCGGTTTTTACTTTCACTGAGTTTTTACAAAAATGGCCTCTATAAGAAAAGATTTTGCTGCATTAGAATGGCACTCTCCTGCTGATCTCTGGTATGGCAGATGGGATCAGCTGAGCTGCTTTAAATGACAGTCACAGCAGGAGCACAGAAAGGGAAGGGGACTTGCTATTGCTTACAACCCATCAAAATACAAGTCTGACTTTATTAAGATCTTCATGGTGTCCAACATAACATTCACATAAGCTATCCAACAAAACACAGTCTAAATCACTATGCGGCGAGTACAAACTGGTTGAAGACTTCTGTTTTGAGAATGGTCATCAGTATCTTCCTGCCAGGTGGGCCTTGCAACACATAGTGTGGAGACCACACAAGGCTTGAGAGGAGGCTGGTCTCTTCCATCAAGCCCACGATGGAGAAGAACATAAAAGTTAGAAGGAGGATGAGCATGGGAAGGGTAGCAAACATCAGAAGAGGAAAGGGTTCAGGAAGATATTAGAAATTGCCTGCTTGCTTCTACACCTATCTTCTGCCTCTCTTAGAGATTCTTGACCTTAGTTTCCTTTGAATTGCTCTTCATCCCTTTCCTCTCCGCTCTCCCCAAACCCAGCCAGTTAATAGAAATTAGCTACATACGTAAGGTGGGTAATCTAGGTTGCCTTGGTTGCGTCCCAGTGCAAGAGTTGAGATAGCAACTCTCTAGAAGATTTTAATGTTCCCACGGTGTTTTCAAGCCATCGCTACATTCACTCTGATTACATCACCCATTTCAGATCCCCTCTCCTTACTCTATCATGTCCATTGAGATTATACTCTCGAGCCATAAGCTGTCACTGTGTTTGTACAGGGCCCAGTACAGCAGGGTCTTGTGCTTGGCTGATCTCCAGGTACAAGTCTATAAATTGAATTAATAATAATGTACAGTTCAGCTGCAGCTGATATGCATATAGGCAGCATCATCCAATTTTTTTCTTAGCATTTAAAAATGCTTAAAACTATACTATAAACAATTGCATTGTCAGGCTCCACACCACTAAGTCTCCTCACAAACTCTCACAGCTTCAAAGGCACTTACGTGCCCGATTCCCCTTTCATTTCACCAGAAACCTTTGAGGAAATTAAGCTAAATTTCTAGGATCTACAATACATATCCAAGATCCAATACCTACGTCACACCTAGATTTCGCCTGAGACCTTCCCCTGACATGCCTAATTTTTTCCTTGCAGCAGACTTCCAGCTTTGGATTTGCAAGTGGGCCACAAAAGTGAACACACACGAATGCAGTTATTCTACAGGACAGAAGCCAAGTTAAGTATTTTTCTTTAAAAATACATTCTAATGTCATGGATAGGAACTCAGGCTGTTCTCCCACAGATGTGGCCTCCATTCAGTCTTGAGTCACATGTCCAAATCATCAGCTGCTCAATGTGTGATCAGTGGACTAGGACATCTGCTTCTTTCCAGTGATATCTGGGGCCTTGCTGAATGTGGTTGCAAGGTGCTGTCAGAGAAGATGCCGAGTTAGAACCTGTGCACACAAATCCGGCACAGAGATCATGGTGAAATCCCCACTCTGACACATTATACCCCACCAGGCCACATCCGTGGCTTATAGACTACCTTCTAAATTTTAGGTCTCCACCATCTTTCAGTAAAATATGGGTTATAATCAGCTAGAAATGAAACATTTTGCAACTTTAAGTTCATCACAGCAAGCTTCTTTCTGTCTACTAAGATGCTACATTTGCCTTGTACCTATTGGAAAAGAAGATCCAAATGGATGGGAATTATAGGAAGTGACTGACTTAATTAAGTTAGAATAATAGTTTATCAGCACTATTTAGTCCTCTGCAACACTCCATTAATAATAAGCATATCTAATACACTGTTCTATATTCTCCAGTAGTAAGCAAATGTGAAAAAAAATTGTAAATATGTCATCACTGAAATGCAAGTACAGAATGGCAGCTTATTATCTTCATTTTCTTTACCCCATTAGAAAAGGCTTAATGAGTGTAAATGTGGTTTTGCCAATTTTCCTTATACTTTTCTTTAAATTTACTTAAGTATATTGTTGTGGTACTTTTTACTATCTGTTTGAAAAACACTGGAGCAAGAGAACTACTTACTCTAGCACTATATTTCTTTATCATCCAATATTAACACATATTTTCTGCACATTTCCTTGTACTGGACTGACAAGCACTCACACAAATCAACCCAGACAGTTCCATATAAATAACCTGATACAAAACTCCTCCTAATTAGGAAGTGATTCACCATTTTCTGCAAAGGTATGTAATTAAAGTTTTTTTGCTGCACGAAAGCTTGGAAAGTTTGAGGTTTTTTTCAAAGCTTTACCAGTAGGATCTAGGAATAATTTCCTCCTGACTGCAGTAGGAATGGTGCGCAAGGAGAGAATAGATGCATAAAAAACTTCTTGTCCGAGGTCGTCCTGGACTTTTATCCAGGAGCTCAGTGAACTGGCAGACGTATGCTATTTTGAGGGCTCCTGCTCCAGCGCAGTGTGGGAGCCAGCGGGTTCAGGGAGATGGTACCCGAGCAGAAGCTCATGTTCCTGCACCCCCTGCTCACCCCTGGGAAACCTGGAACAGAGAAGAGGACAGATTCGGCGGTGCTCTCAGCTGAGCCATTCGAACCCAACCCCAGCCCTGAGACTCAATGCTAAACATCCACGTAAAAAAGAAAATAATCTGGGGTGAGACACATGCCCAGTGCTGCAATTCAATAAAGACTTCCTCTCTGAAAGCTTTACTTTCCTTTGCAGCCGCTCCACACATCATTATTTGGCAAATGCTTTAGATCTTTAAAGTGTGTACGTGTCGGTTTTGTTCCTTTCAGCCAGTTCTTATTCTTCTCCTGCCCTTAACACTTCCCCCCAGCCGCTCTTCTCCCTCTCCCACCCACATCCACCAACTCCTCCTCCCCCCCACCTCTGGCATTACAGAACCACTGCCTCAAACTATATAAAACCCTTGGCCTCAAACCAGAGAAGACCTAAATGCACGAAAGTAAGGATAAATTAAAGTGACAGGGTCTCAGCAGTGGAAATTAGTGCAACTCTTCTAATTGCATGTCTAGCCTGAATGATGGGATACTTAATTCTTACACATCCCAGACAATTGCTTTATACTAACATGAGCTCTGGGAAAAAGGCAGATTCCAGAGACATATGGAGCAGTAGATGGAGTGGAAAAATAAATCAGTTGTCCCAGCCACAGTGGAAAAAATGCTTTATCTGCACTGTTAATATAAGGTGTTGCCACCATTAAACAAAACTGATAATGTCTCCTTCATCCATTCTTACTATAAAAATAGAACATTAAATAATTAAGTGGCAAAGTGGGCTTTAGGCTCTATTTACTGTTACTTGAACAAGAAATGAGCTTTGGGTGAGGAGGTTACATTCCTCTAGTTAGTGGACACAGTCCTAAATACAGGATCCCGAGAGACATAGTCGGGGGAGCAGAATGCTCTACTCTACTTCTATAAGGACTGCTAATAAAAGGCTTCAAAACTAGCATGGGTTCTTATATCTGTTTAACCTTTTGCCCCAAGAAGCAAAGAGCATCTGGTTAAGTGGAGAGTAAAAGCACAGCTACTTTTCATTATCAAGGCTTAGAGCCAGACTATGTGGAAGCCTGAGCTGCCAAGCCTGGGTTAAATGCTTGTTGCCTTCACTGCCTGAGGCCATCTAGCGTGTTTAGAAATGATTAAGTACTGCAGCCTAGAAAGGACCTGTCCTGAGCGTTCATCTCTGACTTCCAGCAGAAAAGAGAGCCTGGCAATGACAGAGGCAGATGGATGAGTCTCATTAGTATGGCGAAGCAGCGAACCAGACTGCCTTCACAGAGCTGTCCAAAAAAAAAGAGAGCAAATTAAAATAGGAGCTGAGAAAACCAATGAGCAAGTGTTTTAACTCTCTGATACCTGGATTCGTCTCCAGCAGGTTAGGCAGCTGGCTGTCCTTCCCCAGAACCTCTGAGCCATAAGCAGGTGACGAGCGCTTGGTAGGCACGGCAATTTCCACCTGTCGGTATTTTATTTTGGCATCTGTTTTTTGGCAAGCTTTGGAAAAATGTAGGATGCTTATACATACTATACCTCACACACACATACTTGGAATACTCTATAGTATGGCAAGAGCAAGCTAAAGCATCCTGCACTTACAGTATTCTATTAATGCTTAAATCATTACCAAAATGCACAAATTATGATACTTAGATTATGACAGAGAATTATGGCACACAACAATGGCATGGGGATGTCAAATCTCTCACACAAATAAATATTACCCCCACAAGAATGATGGAGATGTGCAGTAAGGAGGATTATTGCCGCTCTGAAGAGGAACATCTTGCTGACCGAGGCGTTATCTGAAACACCCTTGCACAAAAAAGAAGCAACTCTGTCGCTGAAGTGCAAGAAGCCCCAGTACAAGAGTTTGGTAGCTCAGTGGCATCAGACACACCACCCTGGAAGTCTTCATAGTGTTATGACTGGCAAACCTGCAGCTATTTTGAATGAGGCTTTCTGCAAGACTGATGGGAAATTATATCAATTTATTACCCGCTTTGATTTGTTTGAGTTGATTCAGGCACCATCTAACCATGAGAAGAGAAAGAAAAAGCACTTGAATAATTCAGAGTGCAAATTGCTGCATGCGGGGCAGCCATTTTGCTTTGTCTTTTCAGGCAAGATGAATAGTGTAGCACAGTAGAAATGTACCTAATGCCCTTCATTTTTCTTTTGATGAGGTAAGTAGGCTCAGAAGCCACAATTTAAAAGGAGAACTTTGAAAGCAGTCAGAGATCTAGGACCTTCTCACTGTAAGAGAGGCCATAGAATTGCCCCAACAAAAAGCACACCGCAACAGATCTTTAAAAAATTGGGATTTTGTTATAAATAAAACCATATGTTACAGTGTTGGTATCTGAATACTTGGGAGTATATTGGAGAAGATGTTGAAGAAAAAGTTTCGTTCTCCACTACAGGTC
Source organism: Himantopus leucocephalus (assembly GCA_003993805.1). Classification (NCBI taxonomy): domain Eukaryota; kingdom Metazoa; phylum Chordata; class Aves; order Charadriiformes; family Recurvirostridae; genus Himantopus; species Himantopus leucocephalus. The sequence goes on along the minus strand of RSEF01000003.1, from coordinate 80,603,190 downwards.
TCTGCTGTCAGCAAGGGGATGGATTAAGTCACATAAGAAAAGGAATCTCATGGAGGTTTTGTTTTTCATGAGTCACAGAAAAAGACTTCCATAATTGCTGTAGAAAGTAGGATTCCTGGGCACTCTTTAATGTCCCTGAGGTCTACAAGGACATGATTTTCAGATGTGTTAACATCTCTGTGCTGTCCCACTTCTTGTTTCCTACTCAGCACTCTGGGCTTGCGATACTTCCATGTTTGCTCAGAGACTTCATTCCACCATTGTGATCGTGCCCAGGAGAGTTTGGAAATAGAGATGTTATTTTTTTTTTTTTTTTTAATTTGACTTTTTCCATTCAAAATGAATAAGAGATCTGTGCTCAAGGGGCATTAGGAGCTTAAATGTTTCTGGGGAGGAGGAACAAAATTACTTTTCTCCTCCAGTGAAAATGAGCCATTACAACAAGGACTGGGAAACTGTGGGAGCTGCTCCCTCCTCCCCAGTTCCCAAGTTATTTAAGTGTTCAAAGCAGGAAAGATGACCTGACAGAGCATCTTTGTTACCCCTTAATTTTCACTTACCACCTTCTCCTCTGTGCTCTCTTCTACCTGCCAGTGCCAGGCAGCTGACCTCTATCCACTGCTCATTCACTTGTTCTGGGCCAGGCTGGCGCTCTTAAGGCCACAATTACCCAGGAGGAGAATATTCTTCTTTCTTAATCATCTCACAAATATGATTATGGGACCTAAAAGCCTACGGAATTATTTCCTGTTCCCTTTTTTTTTGTTTAGCTAATAGAGATCAATGCCATTTTCCCCCAACTGCTTCAATTTAAGGTTATGTTAAGTTAGCGATTAACTTTCAGGTTTCGGGGGAGACCACGGTGGGCAACTAATCTGAGCTGTGATACAGCAAGAGTACAGACGGTACTGATTTCTTATATTTAATACCTGTTTGAACTGGAGCATTTCCTTTTCTGAAAATCTAATCTTGAATCAAAAGCTACTTGAGATAGTGAATTAAAAGCAGTTCTTAATAAGTTCTTCCAGTGGTCAGATGCTTTTGATATTAGATAATTATAATTCCTCACTAATCTGAATTTATCGAGTTTTAACACTCAGCCATTCATCTGAGCACCTAAGACATTTTGAAAGAATGGTGGCTATAGTAAATGGTTTAGGCTTCAAACTGCGATTTTTCAGATGGGCGCCCGGAAGATGTAAGGCTTGCTAATAAAAGAAAGACTTTTAAATAAATTGCTTTAAAACCCAACAGCTAGTCACAGAAAAGGACTTAGGTATTTAAAGAACAGTTAAGCTTACATCTCTGAAAATCTCAGCTGAGACATCACCTAACACTGGAAATAACTGGAAACCACAGTCCCTGCCATTTTTCACCTTTACGTTTCTCACAAATGCCTCAATATTGCCAAGGCTGAATGATCGGATGCCTTGTTCATGCCTAAAGCCTACCATCATCCACAAGTGAGATGTCCTTCCTCTTAGCTTCATGCAAGGTTTGAGATAAACATACCCAGTTGCACTCCGGCCACTTTCTTTAAGAGTCCAGATTAAGGTAAGGTTCCAGGTAAGTTGCTTCTTAGAGGACTGTTCCCAGATGGAGGAAGTCTCCATGAATTCTGTTCTTAGCCTCCTGAGATTCAATCTTACCCTATCTCTATCTAACGCTATGCTTTTCCAGAGGGTAGGGTATTCTCCTTCTAGCTTTTGAGACCATGCCATTATGCAGATAGGGCAATCACGTTACTATTTCATTGCTTGCAGTCCATCATAGGATACTGCATTGTTTTTTCCTGGAGCATCCTCATTTTCTGCTCTTATGGTCCTGTCATAGTAAATTTCTGCTGATTGCAGACAGTATTCAGGAGGTTTTTTTGGTCCTTGTCAGTGCAGAAGTTTTGTCTTTTATTTTTTGGTAAACACCAGTGAGGGAGTGGGTAGAGCCACAGTGCCAGAAGCAGAAGCTACCGTCCACACATTTCATGAAATGTCGTCTCTGCAGGGACAGCAGTGGCAGGTGGCAGAAGGGAGGCTGGATACCTGCAAGCACATACCTGGTCCCCACAACCCAGCAGCTGGGTCAGAAAGGAGAAGCTTTGGTGCAGAAAGGGTGAGAAGATGAGAGCGCTGTTTGCAAAGCTCCTGTGCTGGAAAGCTGAAGGAGCATTAGAGAGACCATGGTGCATCACCTGCCCAGGCATCTCTTCTGGGATCCTCCTCTGAAGGCAAGAGAAGCAAACAAGATTACTGACCTCTCTCAGGAATTCGGGGAACATGGCAGCCCTGCATTTGTCTTATTGAGAGACGTATCTGGCAGTGAGGAGAAGGTGAAGGAGGAAACTGGGAGATAGGAAAGAGGTTGGTGAAGTCAGACTCCGGATACAGCTCTCACCATGGCCTCAGGACTTCTACCCACGGGGCACCCTGTGGCACAGCGCAGGTAATGACACCTGCAGCCACTCCAACATATGTCTGAGTGCACGTTGTGGGAGCGCAGAGCTATCACTAAGCTGGGCAGATCTACCTGGAAAATACTATTTAGACCCCCCAAATCCAGGCAGGCTCATGACCGGCCACCTGTAGACAGCTGAGTGATGAAAGAGCAGCAGAGCCAGCGCCGAACTCCTGGTGGGGGGTGGCTGTGATGGGAAGGGGCCTGGGCTCCTGCCACGACTTACATTTGGGGATGAGGATCTGCGTGCCTCATTTGCCAGATCACATACAGAAGCAAGCTGCTGACTGAAGGCTAGAGAAAAGAGATATCTCCTCCAAAATAATATTTGGTGCCAGTTATAAGAAAATGCTCATGGACAGGGGTCAGGAATTATACTGCTGTGCTGACCTTTGAAGAAGAGAGAAATAGCAGTAGGTTTACAATCAGATTTAATTACATATTCCAAATTGACCATGAAATTTTATCATTAGGTAACTAACCTCTTCTAAGTAGGAAAGGTGAATGATGGAGTGAGACTGCCTCATTGACTATTATTGCTTTACCTGGATTCCTGTCTCTCCCTAATGCATCTACTAATCCTTTAGTTTAACTTAATATGAGGAAGAAGTCAGCTTTGTTCAATCCATTTGCAAAATGAGAAGACGCCAACTTTTCCCTTATACACTGGTATTTATTTTAACTAACAACATGAAAAAGAGCACTAGAGTTAATCACTTTCAATCAATGTCAACTACATTATTAGTTAATGGGAGTTTATTCTGCATAATATTATTTGTTTGTGAGTCATTTTCTGATGTGTTACATCTAGTTAAATGCCTTATCCTTGTGTATCTTAAATAGAGAAAAAATGACGGCTAGAATCAGTGAATTTGTAAACATTGGCATACAGAATTAATTTTACTTAATCATAATGAGGACATAAGTTAGTAATGTAAGAGTATGACTTATTTCTGCAAACCACGTGTAGTAAGCTCTACACAGAGCCGTATTTTGCTTTTTAGGTCTTTTGCAAGCTGATTCTGAGCAGATAATTATTTCTACAACCTGATCTTTAAAATTACTACGTATACATAAAAATATTATTTATATATAAATCTAGTAATTTCTATGTTTTGTGTAGCTCTGCAAGCTTCTTAAACCCCGTATTTACACCCCATACTCCAGCCTCTTCCATGCACACCACCGTATTGCGTCTTCTTGATGTAATCTCATTTTTGCCATTTGAGGATCTGGGAGAACATTTAAAACCTGCAGATTTGCCTTGAATGAAGCAAACTCAAATCAGAAGATAAGTGCATCATAATGAACTCGTCTATAGCTGAGCTGCGCAGGAGTTTTACATTTACCAACATTTCCCACTCCTACTTTGACCTCGTATTCCCTCTTCGCTCCTATACATCTCCTTCTCCTTTGCATCATCCCAATCATTAACTAAATGGCTATGAGTAATAGTAGAGTAACAAGTAGATGGAGCTTGAATGAGAAAGGAATGAACTATATATGACATAACTCTTTTTCTTAAAAAGGACTTCCTGTTCCATTATTACTTTATAGTACAACAAAAGCATGACCTGAAAGTTAATAAAGAGAGCATGTTTGCTAATTAGGCTTTATTCTCATTGGTCCATGTTAATTGCAAAATATCAATCTATCTCACTTATGAATATGCAAATGTATGTCAGAGTGGCACAAGTTTCCGGTACACAGTACTCTGCTAGCTTTAATTAGATCAAAAGTGGGTCCAGCTCAATTCAACAAGATGGGCCCTACTCTTTAATCAGGAAAATAAGTTTGTCTCCTAACAGTATCTTCTTTTGACAGTCAGCAAACACTAATTAACAGACATAGCTATATTAATTGCATTACTCCACTGTATTCTTATCAGCTGGCTGATGTTGCCTGTTTGCTAATGCAAATAGTTGCTGCTTTGGTAAAGTCAACTTGCAAAAGTCTTTCTAATGCTAACTAGCAATCAATGCATATAAGATTTCTAAGATTTCTGTAGGGAATTCTGCATAATAGATGTATTCTGTCTTTTGAGGTATCCACGGCCATTTAGTATAATTATTCCTTAGAGCTGCACCTATCATATTATCAGCTTTTTCAGAGGATAAAGAACACAACTTATTTGTTTAAGAACAAAGGACTATAATCATTTCCTTTAGGAATCACTAAATCACTAAGTTAAATGAAGATGTATGACCCAATGGGAAACTTGCATTTATAGTAATTATGGGTTTTTTCCTTAAAATTCCTTTAACATCTTTTAAAAGGCAACTTACTGGTTTTACAAAGTAGTGACTTGACAGCCCTGGAGACTGTAATCCCACGGAATGGGTTTTATACGGACTGTGCTAGGCAAAGCCTCCCAGGCTGCCCTGTCCATGGGTTTTGCCTTCAGCCCTATTCTTTGGGGGCCACTGGGAGGGCCAAGAGGGTAATCCAGTCTCTATGTTCATTCAGCTCCTAAACTCTCTGAGATTGCCAACTTGGGTGTTGATTAATGCCACTTGCAAGGGAGTTTTCATCATGTAGACAATAGGCTGCCATGAGCAAGGCTGAGACCACCCACCCCTTTCACATAGACTGCCGAGCAGCCGTCCGCAGGTTGTTAATGTTTTGTCCATACTGGCTTGCACTGGTATCCTAAAAGAGAGCGGCGCAGTCATCTGTGTGACGACATCTCTCTCTGCAGCCAGCCTGAGCTCTCTCGCCTTTGCCCGTATGCAAAGCGGACCATGATAAATGGATCATGATAAACATATATGGTGCATACATAAGCATCCATGTGCTGCTAAAGCTGGCTAAAGCTAGATTTGAGGCAACACCATAACTGAGGTGGCCTGCACGAACTTAAACTGTACTTTCTTAATAACAGTGCCTTCTTGGCTTTGGGAGGATCTGAAGTGAGAGTTTATCCACCTAGTCCAAACATCCAGGGTTAGATCAGCTGGAGACAACCGTTACGTCAAGTTGAGCTGGTGTTATTTTAAGATCACGACTATTAACCTTGTGATGCGGAAGGCGACAGAGTCAACAGGGCTCACATACCACAGTGTGTCAGCTGGGTGTGACGATACTGTAGGAAAAGCCACGTGCCCACGTTGTATTGCAGCACTGACATTATTACTACCAGTGGAGCCGTACCAGAACAGAATAATGCTTATGATTTTTCCTGGTATAAGCAAGACTAACATGGTTTGGGGCTAGTATTCCCGAGTGGAATCTGCAAATGAAATTATTATGTATTATTTATATATTTACGGGTATACCTTCACACGGTTGACATTTTAATGAATGCCTACGGGGAGGGAGTGGAAGTGATAATGAAACCTCCATGTCAAAGCCTCTCCAGCTTTCCAGTGTAGCTGGGATCCCCCTTTATCCTCCCCCCACGATTTGTTTGCCTTTCGCTTTCTTTTCCTGGATAGGAAAAGAAGTTGCAAAGGGATGCTCAAATACATTTAAAGTGTAAGATTAATAAGTTTATGTACAACAATGATGTGCTTTTCAGATCCTACCCATTTTTAAAATAACGTTTTAAATCTGGGTGCACAGACATAAGAAAAAATCTCAGTATTAGTTCTGATTATCTTTTTGTCCTTTTTCGCTTCTGATATGATATTTGGGGTATGGAACCTGGTCATGCTTTGTTCATAATTTCTATAGTCAGTATGAAACCTGAGGACTGTCTCATGGCAGAATGAATTTTGTATAGGAATGCCAGATAAGCCTCAACTTTTGCAAAATACATTGTAAGATTCAAGTGAGTTTTTGCTTTACCACCAGCCTTTTATGCATGCAGAGGCAATTTTTTGGGGGTACAAAAATGTACCTACTGTTCTCCCTGTGAAAAATTTTCTTGAATTTGGACAAGTTAGAGCCTTTGAAGAAAACCTACGTGCAGGTTGCATGTGTTCTCTAGATGCTTCTTGGAGGAGTCTTTGCAGCTAAATGTGTTGTACTTTAATCCTCATTAAGACATAGCAAGAAAGCCATCAAAAACTTCTAGCTCCACGGTTGGCTCAGCCACCAGGCTACAAGACAAGCAAGAATTACACTCTGGGTTTCAGTGTAAAAGCTCAAAGAACTTGAACAGTTAGGCACTTCCTTAGGATCCTACTTCAAACCCCTAAGAGGCAAAGAAGGAAGGAGAATCCAGGTGCTTCCCCTCTCAAACAACCTGGTATCATCTGAACTAGACTCCCCTGCCCATCCTTTTGTATTCAATACTGAAACAGATACCATTGCTGATTATGCTTCTCTGGCCTGGTGACAGGAATCAGTTCTTGCTTCGCTTAATGTCACCTCAGCCAGTTTGGGGTGAAAGCACTGACACGCTGGACTGGGGAATCCCTACCTAAAACAACTGGTGTTCTCCCGAGAGGCTGAGGCTCAGTTCCCGGTGCAGAGGAAAGCATTGCACCTCCTACCTCCCCGAAGGTTAATCCAGTGACTACACCCTGGGGTAAAGGAGCACAGATGCCTTCTTCTGCAGCTGATTTGGGATTCAGCCTCTCACGTCTTTTGTTTGTGACACAGAGGAGTAAAGCAAAATACTGTATTAGCCTTGAAGAGAATGATTTAAGTGAAATATTTCAGGCCAGTTTGCTATGGAAATGACGCTTCTGTCCTTTTGGCTTTCCACTTCTCTGCCAGTCAGTCTTCTTCAGAACTTTTTAGCCTGTTGGGCAATGTAACCCAAATTTGAAAGAGGAGCAGAAGCCTTAGAAACAATTAACTGCATTTTTTCAAATCTGCAGCTGGGAAGTGGAGAGAGACCCAGCATGAAAACCCCATTGAAAAGAGGGCAGGAAGAACTCGGATGTGATATGTTATGTGGCTTGGTAGTAGCCAGCTGCCCAATCTGCATATGCATGGCTCCAGATTAGCCAGGGTACGTGTTATTTCTTGCCTGACAGATGTCAGAGGGTTTACAGGGGGAGACAGAACTATTGTGGTGGGAGTGAGGGAAGGAAATGGGATACAATTCTGTAGGAAACCAGGCTCCATGCGCTGTGATACTCACAGGGCAACTTGTTTTCTTTTTCATTTTTGGTAAGAAATAATTATAAGCATTGTAGGGTGGTACCTAACCAAATGCTTTTCTTTGGCTCTGTCTCCTCTGACAGCTAATTAAAAAATCCTCTGTTGTGTAGCCTAACATTTAAAAAAATCAAATTGTGGAAATATACTTAGTAAAAATGGCACAAATAGTGATTTCCAATCTCCAGAGGGCTAGCAGGCAGCATCGGTGTCACCAAAAGAGAGAGAAGGGGCAGGATGAGGTAGAAAAGAAATTTGGTGTATACGGTCACTTTTTCAGGGAACTGTGGGAACGGTGGCAGGGAAACAAGACACCTCTGTGTTAATGGCCTGGCACCAGGAGCAAACGGGAAGGCTAGGAGATGGCAGCATGCTGTGGTGAGCTCTCAACACGTGGAAATGCACCTCCAAGAAATGGCAGTGACCACTTCGGCAAATTTCCTTTTTCATCTTACAGCAATTAATCCAGGCTTTCTACACCCAGGTGTTCCACTAGCCAAATCAGACACCAGGTTTTATTCAGATTTTTTTTGGTACACTATTTGGAGAAAAAATAAATACCTCCACCTCCTCCTCATCCCAACCCAGGGTCCTAACACAAAAACTAGCAACTGGGTGAATAGGGAATGACCAGGAAATCCATCCTACTCCCTGGCTGCGATCTCTTTTCCCTGCCTAGATCTTCTGCCCCCACTTATATGAATGCCAGGATCTAAATATTACTATGAACTGGTAAGGCTGCTCTCGCAGCACTTAGACCTGTCCCTCCAAACCAGTGTTGATGCGCATCCCTCAGCATGCCTGGCAGAGTCTGAACTGGCTTCTCCAAAATATTTCCCAAGCTGTGTATAATTTGGTCCCAGCTCATGGTCTTTCCTGCTAACCAACCTTTTCCATCGCTTTCTCGCGTGCTCACTTAAGGCAGGTTTCACTGTATAATAAATACCAGCGCCCCATGACCCTGCTGTCAGAGCTAGCTGTGCTCCTCCAGGCTCGGAAGACATTACAGCCACACAGTCTCTGATAGAGCAGACTCCACTAACTGTAATTCACTGTTTGTCCCAGCCTTTATATATGTGATTTTTCTTTGTCTGCCTTAATCCAGCACAATGCAGAGTTCTAACAGATTCTTCGCTGAGCTTGTTCTCCTTTGGATTTAAATCAGGACTTTACCAGACCTGCCTAAACATTAATTATCATACAGAACAGTGCTTAGAACATGACTGACCATCCCAGCAGGTATCAGGTTATTGTTTAACTCTACTCCCTTGTCTTTGTGTATCTATTATTAGCTCCTATTTCATGCTTGGCATATGGTTACACTTAACACTTTCTCTAGTAAAAGAGAAAGCTTGCACTGTAGCTCCATGGAAAATCACATTGGCACAACGATAGAGTATCTTGAGCTAGCAGCTCATCAGAGGAGAAGGCAGCAAGTACCTTATTGCTCAGGTTGTACCATCTTTGAGGCAGGAGCGTTTGGGGATTGTTTTAATTAGTATTATTTTCAATTCAGTGTTTGTCCAGGACCTATTCCAGTTGTCCTGGTCCATCGTTGCAGCTCCAGGACCAGACTGGGACCAGAGTCATGGTGGGAACTTACGGCAATCAGAGCAGCAGAAATGTGAAGGTAAGAGCAGAAGGAAGCCAAACACAATGTGAAACACTTTCTTGTGTTGGTTTTTTTTTTTTAAAATTTCTCATTGTTTCTTGTGGGGAGCCACATAAGCAAACTGTCACGATTTCCTTCATTTTCTAGACAGTCCTTGGGTTTCATACTGACTATAGAAATTATGGACTCAGCATGACCAGGTTCCATACCCCAAATATCATATCGGAAGGGAGAAAGGGCAAAAAGATAATCAAAACTAATACTAAGATCTTCCCTTATGTCTGTGCATCTAGATTTAAAACATTGTTTAACTAACTAGGACATACCACATCACGGACTTCAGAAACAAGTACTTTTTCCCTTTAAAGGGCCTGTAACCAATGACATCAACCAGTTCATCTCGGGGACTTCCAGCCATCTTCATCTGGCTAGAGAACACAACCAAACCAGTGGCCCTGGGTGAAGATCAAATCTTTGTCTTGTGGGACACACAGGCTTGTTTTTCTCTCTGAGAAAACTGCTGTTAGGGGCTGCCCACAGAGATTTGGGGCCAGGCAGAGACACCTACTTGCCTGGCTGAAAATCTTCTGTGACCCTGTCATCGCCGCAGCGTGCAGCAGCCCTCTGCGTAGGGCGGACCCAGACATTTGGGATGTCATCGGTGGTCCTGAAATTTCAGAGAGGGGGTCTTGCAAACACTAGAAGCTGAGCAATTAAGTGCATTTAGAAAAAACACTTATCGAGCTTACTCATGATGTTGCCGACTTTCAAAGATAGGTGCGCGCAGCATGTCAGAAAGCAAATTCTGGTTCCACACAAACAACAAACGCCTTAAATCCCACTGCGTACTTTGTGAGCAAAGCTGAACGTGGAGCATTTGTGCTGTGGTTTGGTGACTTGACAAGCACAAACAGCAATGGTTGTGAGGAGCAGGTCTGGCTTCTCTGTGGACAAAAACGCAGCCTTCATTTACAGGACAAATATTTGAAGGCAATTCTCAACAACCTCTTCAGCACAAGAAAAATTGTTACCTCTAGCCATCCTCGTTGCCAAAACTTTAATCCTTATCAAATGGAAATCACCATCTGTCCATTAGATCAATGACTGGCACTTGGGTCTCATTGATTTAGCTATTATGGAAAAGATATCATATGAGATACATGATAAATTAGACTCTGTCATGGATATTTGGTCAGATTTTGCTCAGTCTTTCCAAATGAGATAATTAGCCATAGCTTTCTAATTTTAAACTAGTGTAAGTGTTACAGATTAAGTGACTGTAATCTCTATTTCTTATCCACTTTTCTTTTCACATACACGCATAATGAGGCTTTTGTCTATAATTTTGGTGTCACACTAAAAACATTAAAAGATGTAAGGAGGAGATTTCCGCCCCTCCCCCAAGTTTGAGATGTAAAACTTGTTTATTAGTCAGGATCAATCACTATACACCAATTCAAAATTATTCTGTGTGTTGTAAGTAAATAACAAAATGCCCCAAATAAGCTTCAGTCATTTGATCAAAAATTGCAAAATATTTTTACATCTTAAACACCTTTTCTTGAAACAATCGCAATGCCACCCCAGACGTCTATCATGGCTGTCATAATTTTAAAATGTATGTGCGTTTCGTTAAAATTTCTGTCATACCAGAAAGACAAAGTAATAACTGCAGAAACATGGCAACTGCCTGTGTTCAAACATGTAATCTGTTTTTTTTTTTTTTTTCCAAGCTGGCATTTTTAAAGGTCTCGCAGGCACACACTTGAAAGCAGCTGCCATTGTCACCAGCTCTTTGAAAGTCAGTCCTCCCTGTGGCAATTGCAGAACCTGGCTTTGTTACAGCGGATGCACGCGGAAAGGCAGTGCTTCTTATTACGGGCTACGTGGATACATGGATTTAATCCATATCATTGCCTATTATCTTTCTTCCATCCGTGTCCCATCCAGCAGACTCAGAAGGCACTTTTCTCCTTTTCTCTGCACTGGACCCATCAGCCCTCGCAAGTTTTGGGCACGTTTATGGTGGCCTAGAGCTGACCCTTGCTACCTCCCCCCTCTGCGCTCTGCTTTGCACCCCAATGTCACACTTGAGAGGCTTTTAGGGGTGCCTAGCTCTTTACGTTGTGCAGGCAGAGGGGACAGCACCGGCTGCGTTGCCAAAAGTCGCAGGCTCCTTTATCCCCCCGTTTTCATCCCCGGCTCCTCAGGGGCAGCCCCGCAGGCAGCCGGTTTAGGGGACCGATACTGTGGTCAGTGAGGGCGGTGACTTCCATTTCCATTTTATGTTCATGCGTGGGGTAGGTTACACGGGTCAGCCCCCAGAAGCATTTGACCTCTGCCTGCAGGTATGATGGTGAGGGCTGACGGCAAAGAGAAGGACGGGTGGAAATGTGCACTCAGGGCTGGGGGCCGGCCGGCCTGCTGCTTCTGGTGGTTTTAGCAAACATACAGTGTCGATGGAGCTACGTGTTTAAGTGGTAATAAAAGTGTACATATCTGGCCTTACTTCCCCAGTGGCAGGTGCGTTATCCCCCAGTCTGCTCCAGACTGAAGCACCACAGCTGATGCTGAAGAGTTTCTTATCGATGAAGGTTGGGGGAAGAAGTAGAGAGGAGAGCGCTGGGCAGTCTGAAGGGCTTGAGCCTTAGGCTCCAGCTGATATTAGAAGAAGCCACATGTGTGTATCTAGCACAGCACCAAACCAGCAGTCAGCTCTACCTGGTTAGTTCAGGAGCAACACCTCCCCCAACTCCCCCCTTCCTCCTTTCCCACCCCACAGGCTTTTACTAACTGTTTTAAAGTACTTTTCTCTGTGAGCAATTACCATGTCCTACTTGTTTAGATTAAGTTGCTGTCAGTTCATTTTCATCCAGATTCCTACTTCAGTCAGACACTGAGGAACTGCTAATGAGACAGCGTAATCTGAGTTCAAAGAAAATAGCGGAGCATAAAACATTTTTCCTGGTTAAAACATTCTTAAAATTACCTTATTTGCTGGGCTACATGTCTCTTGCAACAAAAGTTGTGGCCACTGAATTTGCCACAGAACCCACGCTAGCTTGTAAAATTACGATCCTACAAAGTTTTCTTGAAAATACTAAAATAAAATGGGATTTTTAAGCCTTCCAGAAGAATTTAAACTGAAGCAGGTTTGTCCTCTTGGACCTGCAAATAGCATGGAGCAACATTTCTCAGGGAGGTGAGGACTGTCCCACTCATTTCCAGATGTTACTCCTAACTCCAGGTACATCACTAACAGCGATGATGCACATTTCAACACAATTATTTCAGCTGTTAATCCTCCTAATAAAACCATGGCTGTATGGTTTATTTGGATGGTTATTTTGCACTACACAACTTCCACTCACTCATCAGGAAAGCCTTATGTGCAATTTCTCCTCAAATCCTTCATTGCAGTTGTGAATAGGTATTATACTGCTGCTTGAAAATCAACACTAGAATATAGTCAGCAAATAACACAACCACGGATGGCCTTTGAAATGATTATTATGTTTAAGTTAATTACAAATGTTCTTTTTTTTTTTTTTGGTTATCTGAACCTGCCTCAGGATTTCCAAGGAGCTGTTACAGACTGCCATAGAAATGAATAAATCCAGCTAGGGGAGGTAGATGTGGATAACCTTGCCATAGAATACTCAAGCCCTTGATTTTATAAGGATGGCAAAGATGCACAACATCAGGGGGTACAATAATGCAAAGGACCGGGCAGCTAGAAATACAGACATACACGTACCCCTGGCACTAGCACTTTCCTACGCTAGCCTTGACTACAAAACCCGGAGCTTTCAGCCTCTAAACGTGGGCAAAATCTGGCCGCCTTTTGTCTGATGCTGCTCCAGCGAAGCCAATGGCGTCTTTGACATTTCACAGGGTTTATGCTAGTGCAGGATTTGCTGCTGCTGTTTTCTCGCCAACTCCCATTTCCTTAAAGTTGGCTGTACTAGAACTTTGAAAGCCAAGCAAACTGAATCTGTATTAGCTTCCCATTATTTTTTCATGATACCTCCAAGCCACCGTAACTTCCTTGGTACTGTAGGATTTACAGTTTATGTCCTGAAAGAAAAGTACTCTCATGACCCTGAGGACAAGTATCATATATTTCCAGTTTTGCTGTGTTACTAAAAAAAAATCCACAACAAAACCCAACAGAAAAACCCCAGTAAGACCCGAACCCAGAAAAACTACTAAATGAGGGTATCTCATAATGAGATAATTCACAAGATCCTGTTTCACAGGAATCTGAAGAGCATACCAGCATTACTGCACAGCACAAAATGATGTAAAATGAAATAACAACCACAGAGCATGTGCTACCACTGAAACTTGCTGCTGTCAACTTCTAAGTGAGAACTAATTGCTCATATGATTCACTTTTGGGTTCTCTCCTACCTTCTCATGTAACTTCCCCTCTATTTGCAGTACTATTTTCGATAAATCTAATTTATTGCCCAGTTACTGTTTCCTAATGTGTCTTTGTTTGAATAAGGCAAGAGTCGGCATGGGAATCTTTTGTTATTCAGCAGAACTCTTGCTCCAGTAAAGTCACTCACACTTGTTCTCGTCTTTTTTTTTTTTTCTTTAATAAATGCCATATATGTTGTCACTAATTTGAGGGCTTTTAAGCTCATATAAAGTGCGCAGAATCACATCAGAAAACGCATAAAATCGGAATCTATTGCACTTCTATTGCACACATACTATAAGATCCACTCAGGTGGAGTCCTCTTTGTTTTAATCCTCCGCATCAAAGATATTTGTGCTGAGGCCATCACAAAAAATAAACCCGGGATGTTAAAACCCTGCGCCTTATTGCGCCGTACTAATGACACCACGTGAAAAAAAACCAACCCCAAAACTCAACTCCAAAATAAACCAGAGCATCTCCCCCCCACCCCCTCCAGTTTAGGCCAAGCTGCCAAATCCTATTACAAATTCAATCCTATTAAAACGTTCCCAGGTTTAAGCCTGCTTTGGAGTTTTTCATAAGAGTGCGTGACCCCAACCCAAACCCCTCCATGTGTGGTCAAGGGACCTGCGGATAATTGTAAACCTCACGGGCTCCCATTAATCTCGGCACAGTCAGATATTAGCGCTTGTAAATCAGCACCTAAACAAGGACAATGGTTAAAGCCATCAATAGTCTTTTAATGAGGCAGATCAAAAACAAATGAAAGCAGCGGGACACTGGGATCTGCCAAGGCGGGGCAGGGAAGCCGGGGGGGGCTTTGTCTTACACCCCCCCCCCCCCCCCCCCCAGCACACAAGCCCATGGAAGGAGTCCAGGACTTCTCCTGCGGCCGCCGGACCCGCCGCCCACCTCACACGCGTGGGCACCCCACGCGGGGATGCACCGCTGCCGCCCCGCCCCGGGGCTGGCGGGGCCGGGGAGGCTGAGGGCCGCCTGGGAACAGCCGGCTGTTACCGACGGCCTCCCCGCAGGGGGGGGGGGGGGGGGGGC
>RSEF01000003.1:80528609-80585072 GCA_003993805.1 Himantopus leucocephalus | reverse complement strand
TTTGTGAGGGAGGTTCGTCAACCAAAAAGAAATTGAACAATGTATGATTTTTCAATATCTTTCTGAAGACTGAACCTCAAAGCATGTTGTGAGTTAGACAAATGTGTGTGATGTTGTATGGCATAGAAAATTAGAATAAAGACTTCATGAAAATAAAAAAAACTTACTCCATAAGTTTTGAAATTATTCTTATGCTGTAGAACGGTGAAAGATACTGTTAAAATACTGTAAATAAACCTTTCAATCAAGATTTGCAGCTTTATTTTTCAGTTTTAAGAGGTTTGGGAAAATGGAGTGATATTATATGACCCAAGCTCTCATCTTGTTCTAGAATGTGGTGAGTTTAGGGTAGAGAAGAGGTTCAAGTGTAAGCGTGTGGCGTGTGCATCTCTTGGAAACAGTCTGTTGGAGGCAGGACCTTATAAGTGCCTTAGAGTGAAAAGCTTACTAGGATGTTCTGAAAATTTGCATGATAAGTGTCCATAAAGTCACAGGGTGCAGTCCTAGTCCTATTTAAATCAGTAGGGTTACTGATTTAATAGACCTTTCGTCTGACTTTAGTGCTGCCACTCTTGTTCTTATTAAATCTGTTTTGTGGTCAAAATATTGAAATTCTTCAGAGGCATTAATTGTCCCAGGAGATAATCGAATAAGAACACAAATTTTATATCTTATTTAAACCATGCTTTTACTACAGGTAAATCAGGAAAGGAAGAAACAAAATGAAGGCTACAGTTTGAGGTTTTTTTTTGTGTGTGGAGAGCTTATTAGTTATATCTCAAATGGTTTGGTTAGATTCTGTTGCCTGAACTGTAAAATATTAAAGATCCAAGATAAAAAAGTGCTCCCATGCTTCAAATCTGACCAATTCTATTACGTGCACTATTGAAGGATGAAACTTTTCTCTTGGATCAAAATCCTGGCAGGGAATATTTATATTTTATATAAAGCTATCTTCAAGGAAACAAGTAGACAGAGTGAAGCAAGCAGCCACAAAATGACTTTTTTTATTTTGAAGTAGGTCAACACTGGGTATATTATTCTTATTGTAACAGTCATGTTAAGCTTTTCCATTAGGAAAGGATGTGTCTATGAAGTTCTTCCATTTTTTATTGATCCCTGTGTCATTTTTAGGGTGATGAATATCTGTATCTTATGCAACTGAGCTAAGGAAGTGTTTCTTTCCTGACTTCATCTATTGCTGAAGGGAATGGCTTTGGCTGTTTCGATGCCCATCCATTTTACCATCAAAGGACTTTACCTTAAAGGAAGCTTAATTTATTTTTAACATCTGTTACAATGCTCCAAGCTATAAACCCCTTCTCAGTAGACACTGGCCTGCTGCAAAAGTTCTGGTCCGTGTATTTCGAAGCCCCCAAAACATGATTGCAAACCTGGGTCTCTGAGAAATTATCCCAAGTGCTAGATACACTTTTGAATCGGTGGAACTCTCTATTCCATCCTTTCAAGGCAATGAATGTATTGCTTCAGCATCCCCAGATCAGACACATGCTTATGACTTCACTGTGGAACTGCGGAACCATCATTTACTTTGGGAAAAGGTTAGGCAAGGCAGAATTACTAGTTCACTACAAGAATTACATATCCAAAGCAAATTTTCTCTTAAACAGCCTGCTCTGCTACTGAGTGCTGAAAAACCACACGCAGCCTCCTTGGTCTAATTCCTTTATAGCTGCGACTGTAAGGCTAGGCAGAGTCCAAAAGCTGAGGCAACTTGGCTCTTTAATACTTAAGCATGGGAGACTCCTCCTTCACAGAGAGGCTGTTCCTTAAGGGGAGAGTAAGAATTTCTCTTTATTTTTGTCAGGCTGACAGAAGGAGCATTTTCAGTTTTCTAGGCACCCATGTCCTATGGGAAGTTCCTGTGCTCTCTATTTTTGGCAGGTCATTATATGGAGATGAGCTACTGAGATCATTTGCTCAAATTTGCTATGCGGAGAGTTCCAGAAATGGGGGAGATTTCAATCCTGATGACCACAGTGCTCTTCTACCCAGTTGTGTAGGTATCCAGTGCCTAACAGGAACAAGGTCTATTCATCCCCAGATAGAATAAGAACAGAAAGTATAGGTGACAGTGAGGGTTGTGATCCAATCAGAGTTAGAAATGGAAGGGTTTGTGCAACCGAAATTGGGTTCATCACAAGACAGAGATATACTCTTTTTCCTCAACATATCACAGTACATAATTTTCTTGAGTATTTTTAGACTGTGCTACAAAAGAATAACTCTATAGAAAATGTTAATATTTGTTCAAAGTAATTCCATTTTATCATGCTTCAAAAAGTAACAAAATTGCAGTCTTGGATTTGTTTTATGTGGTCCTTGGACACACCTGCAAGTAAAATTTAAAAAGCAAGAAATAAAAATGCTAAGAAATCATGTGATCCTCATACACCACCTTACAAGACAGACTGAATAGATGGACTAAATTTTTTACTCTGTGGCCACCTGATATTCTGATGATCTATTTAGAAATGAGTAATTCTTCCTCATCTTGTGACTATGAAGGTTCTCTTCTCAGGATTTCTTTCCTTAGTTTCACAATGCTATGCCAGCAAAGGAGATATCCAGAGGTGTCTCCTTACTTCCCATTATCTCAGTCCCATTTAAGAGGCAAAATATTGCTCCAAGGGTTTGTTGCTTGCTATCCCTAGGCAAGATTTTTGTATCCAGTATATTTTCCTTCCTTGTCTCTTCCTGCCCACCAGCAGAAAACTTTTTTTGCAAACATTCTGGCAACAGGTCACAACCACCATGACCACTGAACAAAAATGAGAAAATGCAGTAAAACCCAGTCTTCTGCCCTTCCTCAATCCCCTATGAACACCTCAAAGACACGAATGCTTAGTTTTTCTATCCCTGATGCCACCTGGCACTCCATTCAGAGTGAATGCTGCAGTATTTGCTTTCATCGCTCATGCCTCTTCTCCTCTCCCTCTCCTGTGGCTTAATGTCATCTACTGTTTTCCACTCTTCCCATTGGATCTTCCTTCACATATCTCAGAAAAGTGTCCAGCCCATCCTGGCATCTTCGCAGTGCTGGTGGACCCTGCCTTGGTGCCTCAAGCATGGCCCAACCCAGCCTCCCATTTTAGGGTTCCTTTCTCTGTTTCTTAATTTATCACTGGATGCGATGGTGGCTGCTAAACCTAGCTGAGAAGGTAGACTTGTGCTCTCTTTGGCTTTGGTTGGTGTGGCCTAACCCAGACTGCCTTTGTGCCACACCTTCAAGGACTTTTTCTTACCAGCACAGCACGGCGGACTGGACCGGCGTGCCAGGCTGTGTGTTGTTAACAGACCAGCAGAATAACTGGAATCTGCTGGAGGTGCAATTAAGCCTTTCTTCCAGTTTCCTTTCATGTGTGCCAGATTGGCCTAGCCTGCCATTTTATTGAGCCTGACAGCAGCTTTCATCCAAGCGACATTGATGAGAGTGCGTAGTTGCTCACACCATCAGCCTGCCAGCTCCAATGGACAATCTGAATAGCTGTGATCCTACATTAAAATGTCAGCATTAAGGGAGGAGAGTGCACCATTTTGTTGCACAGCTGTAAAACCACTTCAGCAAGGCTTTCAAGCTCATTATTGCACAAGCAAGGGGTTTCAAGCATGAGTGCTCATGCCCTGTTCTCCACTCTCCCCCCTCTTGTCAGCCTTGCTTCTATAAATATGCCTTTTTTTTTTTATTTTTTAAAATGGTATTCCCTGTCTCATCAAGGAGCAGCTCTCAGGCTGGGGCAGCAGCAACACAAACTTTACAACTGTGGAGCAGGACAGCCAAAGCAAATGAGGGGCTGTCTTTCAGAGACAGTTAGATCTCATTTTCAGTAAATTGCACACAGGCTGTCTTGCCAGTATAGAAACAACACGCTACCAAAAAGGTTTTTGGTAAGTGGCTGAGGGTAATTCATTATTCAAACAAATAAACAACAACAAAAAAGGTGTAACATCTAACTGCAACACTTACTTTGCCTCGCTATGAGGACATATCTGCTCACAAATTCTTGGTGATAAGGTCCCTTAATTCTGTCTCAATTGTGCTTTGCCCTTTGCAATCTCTTTATGCAGAAAGGTACTCTGGAAGGGTAAGAAAAAATAATAAATGCACTAGAATGTGATGGTGAAATAAAAAAAAATTCTCATTTTATAGAAAATAAATATCTGTGTGGAAATAAATATATATTTACCCCTTCTCTCACTAAGCCACGGCTTTCCTTTAAAGCGTCTCCAGCTCTCCAAATATACTTGAAATTCCTGCCAGGTGCTGGGAACTGAGCCTTCCCGCATACCCTGTTGGATCTCTCCTCTCCTCTCCTCTCCTCTCCTCTCCTCTCCTCTCCTCTCCTCTCCTCTCCTCTCCCAGTGAAGGGCACTACTGCAGCTGCATCTTGCCACAAGCGCACACTTTCCTGAGTACCAGTCAAGTCACCTGCACACACAGTGTATCTTTAATCTCCTCAATGGGAAAAAGAAGTTTTTACCAATCCAGAAGTGAAGAGGCCTTTTACCTAGGCAGACATTTCATCTCAAAACTGCAGCATCCTGTAATGAAAGAGCTCCATGCCAATTTGCTGGCTTTGTTAGAAGCACCTTGGGTGCTTTGCAGTATTGCAGGCCTATTTCTAGTTGTGATCACAGCCCTTTTGGCTTCACACCAACGTCCAGGAGACAGCAAGATCACTTGCTGATGGCTCATCATAGAAGTGATCTCTGTATGTGCTGCCCAGACCTTTCAGCTGCTGTAATTCTGCCATTTTGCCAGCTATTTGCAGAGAGCTCAAGTACCTGCCCACTCCACCAAACACTGCAACCGTTTCTAGTCCCAGGGAGGCATTTTACAACCTGTGTTTTTATTTGTCTGTTTGTTCTCCTTGGGAATTCCTTGACCATTTTCCCTTATATCAAGTAAACCGATGTTGAAATGGTGGAAGCGCACCTCTGTGTTTGGACCGACGTGGCCACCTAGAGAATTGTCAGAGCAATTTAAATAAAAAGGCTCCAGCCATTGAAGGTAACATCATAAACAAAATCAAAAGCTAAAAATGTCTTCAGCTTTCAAACGCCGAAGAGGGTAATGTTATCTACTCCAATAGTTTGCCTCTGCATTTGATTGCCATTCATAAGACAAGCTGGAAGTGAAAGTTTGCAATGAAAATCTGGTATGAAGGAAAGAAAAGTTGCTTTTGGAATGGTGAATGTTAGTAAATAAATACTGACTGCTCAGTTCTTTCTGAGGCCTTGGGATAGTTTCTACTCTTATGAGCTCAAAAATAAATCAGATGAATACAATTACCTGCATTTGTGTAGAAGGACAAGTTATCCATTACTGTTAGAGCTCATTTAGCTAACCTATAGTCATTTGGAGGTTAGGAGGTGGTGCAAATTAGCATCTAAGATCCTTGTGCAGTCAGTGAAAATGGTTAAGCGTCTCTGGATAATGAATCCAATGCTAGAGGAAGTGTTAGGGGTGGAATGACTTGCTCTCTGGAAGTTCTTGTCAGCGTCCCTATGGACTATGGACTAAGCTCTGACAACCACAATATAACCTGTGACCAGGTGGAGTGGATTCCGCAAAGAATTGTCAACCGGCTTCCTGAGCATGCGGTTGAAGTAACTACTAATCTTTCAGATGATGTTTTATAGTAACTCGGAATATTTAATGGTCCTGAATCAATGGATGTGTTTATTTCTGGATTTTCTTGAACTTCCTGGGCATTTTCACTTTATTTGAAAATGAGGGTGGTTTCTGCTGTCTGCAGCATGAATATGTAGGACAGCTGAGGGACTTCATGCAAGTGACGCACATGTTTCATGGTGTTTCACAGAGTTCTGAAAAGCCTGTTAATGGTGCCTTAAAAATGGCAACTGTGGGTTTTATCTCACAGGTAAGGATTTAATAGAGCTATGTGTTAAGTAGGGACTCGACCGGATCTTAGTCCTGGTATCCAAGTGTTATTGATACAGATTTTGCAGCAAAATTCATCCATTACAGTCTTTTTCTGTGTGACCCATCATCTTTGCTGGTTTCTTTGAAGTCATGTCTCAAAAAGTTTTTGTATATGAGTCAACACTTAGTAGTGTTTTTTCCTAATTTCTTAAACTTTGTGTGTTTATCTGATTGTCTTGTGATTTTCTCCAAGTATACCCTGAATCTGTGCTCTATTTTCAATTAAATTTTTTAAAATTATTTAAAAAATTTCTTTAAAAAAGAAATCTATTTAACTGGATGAGAGACCCACATTTGACGCTTTCTGAAGGAAAGGCAGGCTGTGTCTGTTAGCACAATTGTGGGGTTGGCCAGTTAGACATACAGCTAGGTCGAAACTGGTCCCAATGTAGGCTCTCCCTTGCCCTTTGGTGTTGCCAGAATGGATGTATGCAGAAACAGGAC
The DNA here is from genome assembly GCA_003993805.1 of Himantopus leucocephalus. Classification (NCBI taxonomy): domain Eukaryota; kingdom Metazoa; phylum Chordata; class Aves; order Charadriiformes; family Recurvirostridae; genus Himantopus; species Himantopus leucocephalus. The sequence continues at coordinate 80,578,660 of RSEF01000003.1, read as the reverse complement.
TCTCTGCAGGGGAAGATATTAGAGTGATGGTGACAGAGAGCAAGGCTCCATTGGAAGCCAGGCTGCTTTAGACTGCACAGAACAACTTTGTAAACATGTTGATAAAACTTTCTATTATTCAGATCCCTTTTTTTTATCACTTACAATGAATTATTACTTTATTTACTGCACTTNGGCTGCTTTAGACTGCACAGAACAACTTTATAAACATGTTGATAAAACTTTCTATTATTCAGATCCCTTTTTTATCACTTACAATGAATTATTACTTTATTTACTGCACTTTAGGAGAGCTAATACGTGTGAGGCCACTCTCCACCTCCAATAATAGCGTGCATCTTCTCTGACTGATTCTCAGTTTGTATTAGCATGCTTAAGTTGTCATCTGAACCAAACACTTTCCTTTCCTGTGCTCTCACTCTTTCCAGAAGATCAGTCATTTATACACATTAGTACCTGAGATGTGGTTGGAACATAAAAATTCTGTTTATGCAAAAATTAATCATTGAAGAACATCAGATATAATTTTAGGATTATGTGGGCAACTTTATGAAGGGGTGGCAAAGAGCCACATCTTCTATTTCCTGATGTATAAATTCAAAAGTTTGCTAGTCCATCAGGTTGTTTATTTAAGGCCAGCATTCTTCTGGGCAGCTGCCAAGGAAAAGGCTACACCAGGTCAGTGCTTCTTTTTTTGTGCGCATACCTGTTCTTTTATGGTTTCCCATATGTACTGTTTAAACCAACCATGACCTGTAGGCACAAAATTCTGCAGTATTTAGAGGACTTGCTTGTTCATTTTTTTTAAAAAAAAGCTTTCTTTGTATGCTGTGGGAAGGCAGTAAAGAAAAAAAGCACAACCCAACACAATAAAACATGCAGCCACTCTCAAATAAAGGTTTTCTTTCCTCTGGGTTCAATTTTCCTGATAACTTAAATGTCTTTTATACTTGTGGAGGTTTGTTTTACTGTTTGATACGTCCCACCTGTGATGCATCACTGAGCACCAGACACCCACAAGGGAGCAAGCTAAAATGTATTTACCTGCTTGGAATTTTCCTTTTTCTAAAGCGGCTGTGGAGAGACCCCACCCAGAACACTGTCTCATTTGCATCATGTCTCTAATCGTCCTTTTGTCCCTCAGAAAGCACTCCTGCTGAGAGCTAAGGGAGAAATCCTGCAAATCCTTCATTTTGGTATCTTGCCTTACCATCTTCATTTCCATTTTTTGTTTGATAAATTAAATAGATAAAAGCGAACATCTCCTGCTTGGAGATGGCTAATCTTGCAGAATGTTTATTCATCAGGATTTGTAGTTTGTCTTCCCAATTTGGGCAGTTGGCACTAGTTTGAGAAGCTAGCAAAAAAAAAAAAAAAAAAAAAAAGATAGCTTCTTTGTTTAGAGCGGAAGAATAATCCAGCTCTAATGGGTCACAGAGGGCCCAGTATCCACTTCAGAGAAAGAAAATTATGAGTAGGTAAGTACGTTTTACATCTCTCTCTAGTTTGTGGGAAGTGCTGTGTTTCTAAATGACCCTTATTTCCCACCTGGGCTTGCTGGAGCTAAGGCCAAAGATATGGCTGCATTATGAACTACGTTTAACAGCTTTCACTGCTCTCCTGGTTCTTGTCATGAGACTGGCAAGAAAGTACAAGGTGGTGGCACGCTCCTGTCACGAAGTGGAGCCGGGTGCTTGGGAAAGCCTGACTAGTCTTGCCCTCTGACACTAGGACTGTAAAATGAGCATCTTACTGAACACAACCTGCTTTCCAAACACCACCTCTTCCCTCCATTATGAGTTCTCTGCTGTGTAAGAGTTATTTTGCCACCTCAAAGGGGATGGCTGCAGTCCAGGATGGTTCTCTTCAGAAGTTGCCACATGCTGGAGAAGGCACTTGCAGAATCATTAGCTTTGCCCTAACACTGGCTACTTGAAGTCTCAAATTCATTGTCTCCTCCGCTTTGAGAAACACACTGTGTTTGAAGTCCATAGCCCTAAAGAAAAATAGCTCATAAACTCAAGACCTTTGTAGTACATGATGTATACGAAATGGTTTTAAATGAGCATGATGCGCTATTTCTCAGGCATGGCTTTCTGCAAATGAGAGACCCAAACATATTTAAAAAGAAAGCTAATTACAATGTGCAATTCTAGGCTCACTTAAAGTGACACCTATTTTCCCTAAAAAGTGGTATTTTGCAAAAAAAGTGTTGGATGTCCCTAGCACTAAAGGAATAGACACATCAGGAATATAGTTTGGACAAGCCGCTGCTTTATTAAGTAACACATCTGGGAACTATCTTTCAAGAACTCATCCAGGACTGACCTTCTTTCGTCTGCAATCTGTTCTACTTGAGAGAGAGCCAGAATTTAACCTTCCTTCTCTCTAACACATTTGATGGAGGTTTGCCATCAGCAGTCATCCCGTCATGCTGGCCTTTGCTGCTGGGCCTGATACCCTCCCCTCGTAAGGGACTCGGGGGGAAAAAGGTGACAGTCTCTTTATCAGCAGCATCTGGAAAACCAGCCGCAGACAACATCTTCTTTAGGAGACAGCTATCTTTCAATCTGGTTTTAAGTCCAGGTCACTTCTCACAGCCTGCCTCAAAACACCGTATAGCCTTTTGTTATCCAATACAAACTTAGCAAGGATTCAGACTCCTTTCTGAACTTTAATGGAACCAAACACATGACAAGTTATGGAAACAGTATCTTTACTACCAAACTTGTTCAAAATCACCATTTTCTAAGAAAAATTAGGAGGGAGAACCCATCAAATTCTTATTACTCAGATTCCCCATCGCTGGAAATTCCCGCTGAGCGGCTCGGTAGATGTTGGCAGCAACACCCACCTGAACTGACCCTACTGAGTCTTAAGAGAGATTTTGTACACAATGTTGAAAGAAACCTTCTCCATCCGTAGAATGAAATAGTAAACTTTATTAAGAGAAAAGTAACTGCTCTGACATTTTCAATGAGAATGCTGTGATGCAATGCTGTGATTCAACAAGAATGCTATGATTTGTCATTTGTGCTGTGATAAATTTTAATTGAAAAAGTATCAGAAACATACACCCTGGATTTTTTATCTGGCTAATACTAGCCTTTTTCCAATTAAGTCTGTAGAAGGGCTGTGTAAATGTTAAGGCCTACCGGAGTTTGCAAGTTGAGTTTCAGCTTTTGTCTAACCAAAACATCTGGGACAAAGGTACACCTAAATTTTAGATAGGAAGTCTTTAGTGATCTGAAATTACCTATATTGCACACATAAAGAATGAGGAAGGGTGGGCATTTCTGAAGACTATGAGAGATCAGTCTTGGCAAGTCCACTGAATGAGGAGAAAACCAACACAGTGTCTCCCTCAGTTTGAGATGCAAGCTGTCCAGCCTCTCATGCAGGTAGTATCTCATGGAGCAAGGTGCTCTTATGAGCAGTGGAGGCACTGGCAGCAGTGCTCAGATGTGACTTGCTCAGGCGGCAAGAGGGGCCAAATGTCCATGTGCCAGACGTGGGGATATCAAGCAGGAGGAAGGAAAGACACCGACAGTTGAAGTGAGGCCCTTATGGAGTTGAAAAGAAAGCAGGAAAGTAGGATCTTAACTTCTACCTGGGATGGTGCGTAGCTAGAGTTCCAGACCTTGGCCCTTGAAATAAGTATAGGTTTAACATTACACCGTCATCGTGTCAACACTGGCACTGGCAGGACTACCTTTCCTCAGCAGAAGTCCTAACCTAGAGGCTTCTCAGGCTTCTTCATATTTGTCTGACTTCCAGGTAGAGAGGTGTACACCTAGCATATCTCTGGCCTGATGTTTCAGACATTTTTATGGACTTTAAGTTAATAACCCTTGAGTCAAGGGGATCTAGCACTCACATTTTTCCTTCTTTGGATGTTTTAACTACTAGATTATACCAGAAGAGAGACCAAGGAACAGCTTGTATGTTAAACCACAACTGAACTTTCCAGTTCCAGCAGGGACAATGTAGGTTACTCAATGTCTGGATCTAAATTTCCTCCTTAGAGTAGGTGTCCACCCTGCACGAAGAGAGTGTTTCTGAGTGCATGTGACTCTAACTATAGACAGCTCGGGAGCTTTCCACAGCCTGTGGAAGAACATACCAGCTTTTAGCACTGAAGACTTTGAGTAACGCTGGGGTGTAGGCAGTCCAGACTGTTATCTGTGATTTAGGTGGAACTTAATTCACAACTAAGATTGGGTTCAGAGGGATGGTATCAGGCCTTTACTGTTTGAATAAGGAAGCTAGAAATCCCATGGAATCAAAAGCCTTAAGGAGTGGCTTTTTTAAGCAAAAAAGTAAATCTTGCAGAAGTCATGATAAACATTGCAGTATAATTTAACCCTATATATCAGAGAAATAATTTTTTTTCCATCCCAAATCCTGAAAATGCTAATATGCTTTTTATCTGCTAAAGATAAGGTAAGAATTCAGTTTACAGAAGGCCTGAAATATAATTCAGCCTTAGCAGGTCCATTAGCAAACATATGCAATTTCAACTACTAGCAAAGCTAAAGCAAGCAGGAATCCTTCATCAGAGGAAGAACAATATTCTGCAATAGTTTCTGTTCTCTTTCCTAGTAGTACTTCATTAGCGTTCATGGGAAAATAATTAATATTCTATGAAGCCAAATGATAAAATGTTAGTAGTTGACTCATGATAGATTTCAGTTTAGAAAAAATAAACCAGACACAGATCTGAAGGAAAGATTCTGAGTACTCTGAAAATCCAGTTCGTATTTGTATCTTGGGAGCCTAGTAGCCTCCCTTAGTAACTTGCTGCATCTCTTTCTATGCAGTATCTGATGAAACTGTAGGACTTTTTGTGAAAGTGTGGTAACAGGTCACTGGTGAGCATGCAGGTGAGAAGGTACAGACTCTTGCGCTGCTGAATTCAGCAGTGTGTCACATACTGGGACTAAAACTTTCTTTTCTGCTATCTGGACAGCTGAAGTCTGTATGAGCTAACAGCATCCGTTGTACTATGACTAAGTGGTGGAATTGTCTGTCTTCCACGAAGAATTCAACAATGGGTGCTAAATGCTGATTTTCCTTATAGCTATGAGTATTTTTTAAACAGGTGTTAAAATTAGCTTATGCAATGGGCTGGAGAAGGCTGTTTCCAAGCTCCATGACTGTCAGGTTTCTGAGAACTTAGTGGCTTTGCTGCAAATACCGCACCTTGTTAGAGCTAAATCAGAGAACAAGGATCGTTACGGGTTTTGGAACAAATTGCCTGATTTAACCCCAACAAGAACCCATTATTACCAGAATGGTTTGGTTTGTAGGAATCTGAAGAGATGTTCAATTACTGAAAGCCCAATAACGTTTTTGTTAAACAGAATTATGTACGGTGCGAGGTAAAAGCAAATTCAGCAAGCTTGCTTTATTTGCATATGTATTCAACCAAAATCAAAACAGGTTTATATCTGGGAACGCTAAGCTCCCTGATGTCACTGAGCTAATATTTTTTTGTTATTTATTACCAGACATTTTGAAGGTGAAAGATATCATTGTGGCTTGGCATACTGTATATTATTTGACTTAAGGGTAGTCCAGCTTTTCAAGAACAGGAAGGAAATGTGTGACAACGGAGCAAAGATTAACCAGAGGAAAGCAACTCTGCAGTGCTATCTTCACAGATGTGGTTTAGATTATTTTATAGAGGAGTCAAAAGGTAGGCTATCATCTCTTCTGAAATCAGCAAGTTAGAACGCGCGTACCTGGGTAAAATCTGACCCATAGGATTAAGTCTGCCATTGCAACGAGAAGATCAGTGCTATCACATAGAACCATGTGTACATGTGTGTTTAAGAAAGATTATACAGATATGGAAAAATTATGTCAACTTTATTGCCCTTCTAAATGTCCTCCCAGGAGCTTTTCTCAACACTGTCAAACATTAAAGACTTTTGTTTGAAAGTGTGGAATTTGCTTTGTATTTCCTTGGAAAGGAATACATCTTTCACTACCACAACCTTCTGTAACCCTCCTGCCCTCCTCACTCCCACACCCCCACACAAAGACACTCCTTAATTGTATTACTGTTAGGCTGACCTCCAACCCCTACTAAAATGAGGACAAGGCTAGTTTTGTGTTTCATGGGATAACAATTTATGAGCAATTAAAAATGAAGAGACACAAAGCATTCATCACAGTCTCAGCTAGACAGGCAGCTGAGGTCAAAGGTTCTAGCAATGAAGTGTGCACAATATATTTTTATTTCTGTTTTCACTAAGAAGGAAACGGGTTAGCTAAAAATTATGGCATGCAGCCTCCAGTTCAAAATAGGTGCACTTAATCTTTCAAGACAGTCCATGCTTGGGCAGATAGGTTATGACAGCGCACACACACACGCGCGCGCGCGCGCACACACACACACGCTTCCAGTATCTGTAGAAGAATTCAGAACATATTATTGGCAAACTCGAACACACAGTTGCTTAAAATGAGCTGCTTATGCAGCTTGCAGCTTAGCAGTTATAGTCGTCATGTGCAACATACCTTTTTCTCTGATCCCGAACGAAATTGTTCGTATTTCAAACTGCATTTGGGAGCATGGAAACTTCATATGTTTACATTCCTGAAGCTACAGTAGATAATTTACATAAATATGGAAATGAAGGTTTCCACGCTGGTGTCAGTATCATGGTACTTCTGTGTCTCCACAACTGAAAAAAATGTCCTGTAGAGACTTTTTGTTTTATTTCTGTTTGTTTTTTTTTTTTTTAAGATAGACCACGCAGTTACAAACCTGACACTGATTGCTGATTTAAGGTCTGTTGTCTCAGTCTGGCACAAGCAAAAGTATTGGTGAATCATCTATTACATTATGCCGTAAATCCGGCTCAGTGTGATTTTGCAATGTGTCATATTTCCAACCTGGATCCAAACTAAAAGCTGAGAGCGAACAGTTTTGAATTGTCATTCTAAAAGGACTCGATCTGCTTGTTTAATCAAAGCACCTGAACAGCAGTGCCAACAAGAACAAAGTGAAGCATCTCCTAATGGGTTCAATTTTGCTAGAACTGTGAATGAACACGGGCATATATATACATGTACAGTGCTTGTTGGATTACAGTAATTGAAAGTCCACTTACATAAATAGGGACATTTCTAGCCTTCTGTAGTAACTTTCTATTAGAAGAGAAAATGTAAGTTAAAAATGTATTTCATTTGCATCAGAATCACATCACTTTACAGGTGGATAAATAATGCAAACTACCAAGGGGTGCCTAGGATCTTTGTGCTCTATTTTTGTTGACTGAAATGACACTACAGTTTATTCAATAAGGGATTCTTTTGAGTAGAAAAAGTGATTTATGTGAAGCATGACATCTTTTCTTCTGAATTAAGCCAAATGATCAGTAAAGAGGGTTGGTATTGATTGGACTATAGAATATGGTGCATTTGTTAAATGGGAGTTTCTTTTCACTGCGGCTGAAAGCCAGTAAATAGTTCTCAAAGAAAACAGGGGAAAGGTAAAAACTCAATGAGACTTTTAGTCACTGCTGGTGACTAGAAAAAAAAAAGGCTTAATAAGAAAGCAAGGTGAGAGATTTAGTGGATTGTGTTAGAAGGATTTATTTCATTTCTGCAATTTTGAGAGCAGTCTTCAACAAAAGAGATGGTTCCGTCAAAGGCCCTAGTCAGAACATAGACATGACAATGGAAAGATGCTTTAAGCATTGTAAGTATCTATCATGCAAATATAGTCTAACACGGTTAAGTGCTATCCTACATGCTAGGCCCAAACTACTCAGGGGCATACACACTAAAAGCTGATGAGAGCTGCTCACGTGTTTCTCATGACCAAGTCAGTTAAGACATCAGCTATGTTTGGGACTCATACTGCAACAGCACAGTGACTCCCCCTTAAACATCTCAGAGTCAGCCACACTGATAGTGGGGAAGATCCTGCAGAAGGCTCTGAGAAATTATTAGCTATAATTTTTTTTTCATATTAAAGGACAACAGTGCATTGACGCGGTTCCTTCTGGCTGAGTAGGAGCAGTGCATGAGGAGAGAGTAGTCTTTCAGGACTCATAAAAAGCTCTGCCATGCAGGGCATTTATGTGAGATGAAATATGGAAATTATCTAAGAATACTGACTTCTGTATATAGTATATATATCGTATATGTATATACACTATATATACAAGAGTATATATAGTGTGTTAACTGTCATTACTGTTAGACAGTGGAGTGGAATATGAAATTTTTACTTTCGTCTTGAGTGGAGTGAGGCATCAACAAGGCATTCAAAATCTTTCTCTGAGAAATTGCAAACCTGGTATTAACAATAATCTCAAACTATGAGTTAAAGAATGCTTTTTTCAGGGTGACATATTCCATAAGAATTTAAGAATGAAACAACGATCATTTTAATTCAATATTCTGTCTCCAACAGCGGCTAATAGCAAATGTCTAGGGAACAACAGAATGGGGAAAGAAATTAGAATGTAGCCAGACCGCCCTGAGTTCTTAAAATTATATAAAGAAACCTTTCCCACAACGTGTCTCTATTTTATCGTTCTTTTCAGGGCAGTTTAAATGTTTGGGCTGAGGAGTGTGTTGTACCTGTAGAGTCACACGTGCCTGGCAGCCATGGCCTGTTCAGCCATCCAGGAACTAACATGATGCCTGAAGAGCTCAGGAAGCTGAGACACGATCTGTCCTAAGGATAGTGGGGGTGCCTCTTTTCACCAAAGGTCTTTCAGTTCCTGGCCAGACGAATTCCTGGGATTTATCATGCAAAATGGGAATTAGGATGTTTGGGCTTAGATTACCTTGGATGCTTGTGGACGTCTGTTATGGATGTGTCCCATTCTCTGTGGCCTTTATAACTGCTGCCTTTAGTTCAGTTAAGGTTATATCAAGGTTAAAGTCAAGGTGGGTATGCATTTTCCATCTGTTCTAGGCACAGAGGAAAGATCCCTCAAATTCTCTGCTTTCCTATTTTTGGCAGAATCCATGAACATTGTCATATGTCATTCAGAGACTGATGGGGGGGAACAGTTTGTTGTTCTAAGAGCACGGTGTCCAGACATCTAGCACTGCCCAGTGCGAGTGTTCAGGAATTTTGTGCTAGTCTGGGAATAGGTTAATGATTCTTTCTTATTGCAGAGCAAAAGTTGCCTCCAGTGTCTTATCAGATAGCAAACTGGAATGGTTATGAGAAAATCTGTTGCATGCTTTGCCTTTAATGAATTTGTTTCCTGTTATTTTGGAATTGGAATAGCGTACCTACAAGGAGAGCTTGGGGTGGGAGAAGGTTTGATCAGCTTTGTGACAAATGTCCCACTTCTAACTGACTTCCAGTTTCTAAGTGAGGGGCAGAGCAGACAGCATGGTGGTGAGCTGTCACTGATGGGTTTTACTGCCTTGATTGGATTCTCTGTCAGTCTGTCTACATACGGGCTATGTTCAGTGTTGTTGCTTTGGCTGGTACAAAGTTGGACTGCACCTGGCAAGTCTTGACAAAGGAATAACCACTTGTCTTTATCGCTAAAAGTTATCAAATGATTTTTTTTTTCAAGATGCTTCAAAAAGTCTTAGCTTGAGGGTGTGTGTTTGGATTTCTGTCCCCAAGTACTTGTTCTTAATGTGGCCATCTACCATCCTGCTCAAACAGTCTTCCAGTGTCCACATCCTGCTTCTCTCTGGGATCAAAGTCAGCAGAGAGAGGCTTTTTCTGAAGGTCACCACAGTTAGACTGGGTGCCTTGTTCTGCTAAGGAATGACTGTGAGGGATGAAGGGAGGGATGGAGGGCTGGGAGAGGGCAGGGTATGCGTTCTGCAGTTCCCCTGGCCAGGAGAGGGGCAGGTGCATCCCCTCTGGGGAGACATCTGATATCCTCTAGAGAGAGCTCCCTGGGAAACCTCTGATCTGATTATTTATACTGAGCTCATCAGGACACTGTCGGAGGGTATCAGGAGGTCACAGGGTGTTAGTTAAAGCATCACCACATTTTGGGGGGATTGATTCCGACATTATGCTTTCTAATGTGGAACACTTCTCATTTAATCGAGTTAATAAATTCAATCAAATGTTAACATTTGGTCTACAAAATAAGGAATCAAGTCTCAAAAGCATCTTGATAAATGACAAGAATCTTAAATAGGTTGCTTCATAAATTATAGATGCATATATTTACAAACTCATCCACATACACAGTGTTATGAACGTGTCCTTAAGTAAATGAAACACAGCACACATAAAGCCTGAATTACCTCTTCGGTGGATCTTGGAGATATGGCCTTGGACAATGCTGACTGACCACTATTTGGGCAGCTTATGTACTTCTCATATAGTTGTGCGAAGTCTCTTTCACCTTGGGCTTGGCTCAGGCCACTGCCCACTTTTGCAAGGGCTGGACACAAATCCCCTGACCCATTTTCCTCTAGATCAGAGGATTTTGGTGTAACCTAAGGCTAAATATTTTGTTGGTAGTGTTAGAGCTTGCACTGCGAAGAACTGTGAAGTCAGGAATATTAAAATGTTTGTAGAACTGACAAGCACAGAGAGCTGGGTGTAAAACAGAAAATAAAATCCAAACCCTTCAAAGTAACACGCTCTTCCACTCTTCCTCCTTCTGTATGGAAAGGAGTTTTGCTCTGCATCTCCTCCTTTTTGACTGCTTGTCTGCTGGTCCAGTGTTGCAGTAACGCCGTCCCTGAGGCTGAGATCTGAAACAGGACACAGATGATCCTTGAAGGCAATGGGATCTTCAGCAGGAGCTTCTGGGGAGCTGAGGATGTTTGGAAATCAGCCGGCTAGTTTTTAAAAATCCTGCCCTAAATATTTATGAAAAGTACGTAACATTTCTCGCCTCTCTGCTGTCCCTCTTTGTGGCCTTGATGAAAAGCATCACAAGAAGAAGTGCCCTGGTCCTGACTGGTTTCCAAGTCTCATTAAGTACAATGGGTTTGCAAGTGCTTCCGTACATACCGGCTGCACTACATCATCCCTTGCATTCCTGGGGCTGAAAGCTGCAGAAGGCAGCCAACGGGGAGGGGATAAAGAACACACTTTTTGAGACTCTCTTTTCCCAGCTTCTATTCTTTGCTCCAGCCAAAGAAATGAAATCGCAAAGCCATTACCTCATTTCTGAATAGTTTGGAAGGCAACTCACTCTTTCGAACTCAGGGGGGATGTTTCAGCTGCATGGAAAAGTAGAAATTTTGTAACTGATTTTTGTTTGTTTGTTTGTTTGTTTGTTTTATAAGACTCACACTTCATCACCAAATGAATGTGAAATGGTAGTGAGTTGGAAGTTGAAATGCGAGAGTTTGCAGGGGCTTGTTTCCCAGAATTTGATTACAGGCATATGTCTCCCCTGCGGCTTTAAGTTTTTAGTAATTAATTTTTTCCTAGAATTTAGATGATGCTTTCTCTTTTTTGCTTCCCCCAACTGTCTTTTTTTGAATACCTCGCATGGATCTACCTGAGTTTGGTAAGGAAAAAATCATCTCTGGGATTTTGTGAGGCTTTCTGATAAATCCTCTGCTTTAATTTGTTTTCTTCAAATTGCTCAGTACAAAATGCACTAAAAAAATCAATGCTAAGAGGAGCATCATATGGAGAAGCTTTAATTGTTCAAGTAAAATAACAAAGTCTCCCCTAAACGTAATCACAAATGGAGTAGTTTTGTTTGCACATGGTGTCTAATACATTTAGTCTTTCTAATGAAATTTTTGTCTTTGAATGAAGAACCTCAAAATATCAGACAAACCTCAGTGTGTGTCGTTAAATCATAATGAAATCAACAGATGTTCTCACATCAGAGCTGGTGCTTCTTGATGGTCTCAGCTTTGTATCCATTTTTAACAGTCTATTCCTTTAGTGGGGAATCCAGGCTGAGCTATGGGGTGTCTTCTGCCTGCCAGTGCCATAGCAAAGCGAAAGTCATTTTGCAATGCAAGGCAAAATGAAAGACTTCTTCATCAGTTGTATACCTTTTCTTTTGCGAGAGTGTTTATGGCAGTCCTGACCTGAGGTCCACCCTGTGCTGTACATGCAGAAGCTCCCATGCCTTTGTAGATGTGTAGTGCTTGGGTGCTGCTGACCTGGCCCAATGTACAGACCTTCATCCTTACTGTTAATGCTTTGCAAGTGTCTTGGCTGGACTTACTCATCTTCCCAGTCTCTTGTCCGAGAAATATGTGGCTCCCATAGCTCAATGCCTCTGATTTTATTTGGAGCACGGCTCCCTCTTCTAGTCCATCCCTCTCTTCCATGCCACAACCTGATCCTTGTCAGGTTGACTTTATGATTAGACGCTATCAGAAATATTTACAGAGCCTACCAAAATTTCCTCATGTGCTGTTATATTGCATCTGTCCTTTTTCAGTTTTTATACCAGCTAATTAAATTCCTTCTCTATTGCATCTGTATCATGCGATAACTAAATGTTGTGTAATATGTACTTAATACTTAGCTTCCTATCAGCGATATGGTATAGTTTGCCAAGCTCTGTCTGGTTGTATGTGTGAAATCCAATATGATGTAGCTATTTTTATAAAGGATAAGATTCTACTGAGGTAGAAGGCTTTGTACAAGGACTGTGTATGAGTCTTCAAAACAGCCCTTTGGTAGGACTTTAACAATGTAGAATTCCTAAGTTGAGTCACTGAAATAAGTTACTTTTATACTTCTACCTAGCAAGAGGTACAATAATGAATTGCACTAAAGATGTTGATGTCAAAGTGTTTTCTGTAGATGAAGAGATGTATTTTAGGAATTTAGAAGAGGAAATCACATGTTATCAAGACGGTGGTGTATTAATTATGAACGTCAGACGGGCAGAGGAAAGAGAAAAAATATTTGTGAAAACATTTTTCAATGGAAAATCAATGACTGAAAGTCTAAACCATCAGAAATCTGAAACAATACCTCTTTTGTCCTTCGGTTTTTATAGAAAATTCAATTTCCCCAATGTAAAGAAACAGCTTTTTAAAATTTCATTTTCAAATGGGACTTATAACTTGTTTACACATGCAAGTGCCTTTGATTTTTTTCTCCTTTTTTTCTATTGAATATATCTATTAAGGCTTACATATATGATGGTTATAATAAACTGTTACTACTGGTTAGTAACTAACATATACTGCTACTATTTTTACGCAACACCTGAATATTATTTTATAAAATAAGTATCCATCAGCAAAGAATTGTTTCATGGAATGTGTTTATTTTCCAGATTTTCCAGTGTTTGCCTGCTCACCAGGTTCAGAATAATGGTTCAATTTAAAACACAAACCCTCCAAATCACAATAAATTTTTCAACTTGAAACACAAACCCTAAAAATCAAGTAAATTTAATCTGGCTATTTTGGTTTTGAATCAGAAAACCATATCCATAAAGCACTTTAAGCATCAAAACTAATCTCATTTAAAAGCCTACGCTCATGTATGTTAAGTTGGAGATCCTAGAAATGGCATGTAGCAGGCAGTGCCTCTGCTTTTCTAAATTTTAGACAGCCAATTTGCTGTGGAAGAAAAAGAGCTCGGCAGAACATCTTTGTTTCAGTAAGTGCCAAAATATTTTGCAGAATTTTAATGGCTAAAATTTTAAGAGAGTCAGTCTCCCATATACAAACTCCTGTTGAAAAGGTCAACTTCAACACAATTCTCTTCATATGAAAATTTTAGAAAGATTTTGCTTTCACTCTGACCCAGAATCAAAACAACTGTTAAAACCTGATGAGTTGTCATAAAAAGGAGATGCTCCTTTAGCTTTGGTGGCAAATCCAGGACCATGTTTCCTTCAATAAGTGTCATTAACCACACCAAAAAGTGAATCCAGAGTATAATTGTTGCTGACTGCAACAATGGTAGTACCATCTCCTTGTGAATTATTGATGCCAAACCTTTGGTATAACTTTCTTCTCAGAGAGGCCTTGACCCATCAAGGAATTTCAGGATGTGCTGAATTCAAGCACAGAAAGTGATTTAATATCAATGAGATTGCTCCCATACTTTTTTAAGTTTAAACATGTGCTTAAGTTGCACTGGTACCAAAAAACTTTCATTCAGGGGGCTATGGTGCAAGGTATAAGACCTAACTGGTTGTAAAATTGAGTGTGTTTACTCTAAAACTAGTCAAATGACTTCTGAATAGGTGCATTTGAGCTGAGTTCATGTATAGCAGGCAATATTAACTCCTTCGAGATGAAGTAATAGCAGCTAGATAGACTGCTTCCTATATTACGGTTCTGAGCTCTCCTCTGTTTACGCTTACTGTAAAGGTATCTTAGACAAGGGGGTGACAGAATATCTGAATGGCAGCATTTTAGCAATGGTGCACACCAACACATAGGCCATTACTGACATATGAACCCTGCAATATTTTCTCTACGTTGTTTTTTAAAAGGACCTTTGCTCTAACCCTTAGAAATAACGCCAAAAAAGACACATATTCTTTTTTTCAATACACTTCCCATCTTTTCTCACATCCAGTGCTAAACTCCTGCTACTCCAGCTAGCAAAGCGTAGGAACAAGCTGTACATGAAGGGAGACATGTTAACAGTATAAAACCTTAAACAGTGCGGACTAGTGTACTTCTAATAGCTAAAACTAGAGTATTATTTTTCATTTAACAGTGAGAAAGGTGTCCCAGGCTACCACAGTGCAGGAACACAAGGGGAAGCCTTTTGGTTGTCATCAAATGTTGTATAATTTTAGCTGTCATTACTGCGTATAACTCTTCTCACAGCATATTTTCCTTTGAATCATGACTGACCTTCAGGACTGTTGACGCACCCTTTCTGCCACAAAAGCCCTTTTGTCTCTGTGTGTCTGTGTGTGTGTGTGTGTGTGTGTGTGTGTCCATTCTGCCCATTTCCTCCTCGCAGTGAACAACAACTGCTCGGGTTTTTCTTGGTTTTGTTTGAGAATCACAATTTGATCGAAAGAGATTAAATAAATCAGCAAGCGATAATATGAAGCCATTAATACAACTTTTCTGCTCAAGTGGTTTGGCAGCCTTTATCTGTTGGCTTAAACTTAAACAATTACAGGCTTCCAAACTAATTATGGCACAGAACATTATAGGATTTATGAAATTTGGCAGCTATCACTTAAAAAAAGGGGAAGGAAAGGAAGGAAGAAAAGTTCATAACTATCCATTATGGAAACGTCCTGAAAGTTCCTCAGAACAGAAATAATATACTCCTGGTAAAGGCCTTCAGGAGCTCTGAGCATGTTGACTTCTAATTTGTACATTTTGTTCATTTTTCATGCTTCATAAGCAAGTGTATGGAAAATGCTGTGCAGATCTTATGCCAGCAAAATGTCTTCTATACTATTTAATTTACAGCATCAATGCCTTAATTATATTAACTAATACACAGCCTGTAAATAAGTTGACAGTTGTCTAGTGAAAACCCTGCTGTAGTTTCCATCCTTTGCCAGAAAGAACTCTAGTCCTTGTTGCTGGAGACAGATCACAACAGGGAAAACCATAGGGATAACTAACAGGTGGCGGAGCACTTACCGACTGGGAGAAGTGAAGGTGGCACCAGCATGTCCCATTGCTTCTGCAGAGGAACCTGCAGCTGGGGACGCTGGGATGTGGGGATAGGTGTGACAGTGGATCAGAGCAAACTGGCCCCCCAGGAGTGCTATGGGGGCAAGCCTCCTCCTAACCAGGAACGTGGGTCATTTAGTTTGTCAGCTAAACAGTCAAAAGGCCAACCACCACAAATGCATGGAAACTGGTCTCTTTTGGACCAGGGTAGGGGCACATCAGAGTCGTTTTGTTGGTTATGCTGATTAAAGTCCAAGAGCTGTAGCTGCAGTAGAGGCAAAAACGCTTTTTGTCAGTGTAACGCTGACCACTGCACAGACATCGTGAGTAAGACTTGCCCAGAATCATGAGATTTCCTTCAGAATATAATTTAATGTAATTATTATACTGATTTCTGATCCTGTAGGGCTGCAATACTCAAGGGGCTGGGAAGATTTTCTAAAGTGAAAGTGGAGTTGTAAAATATGGCTGCAGGAGCAAAGGTTTACGAAAAAACCTAAATAATGCCAGAGTGGGCAATGCATCATGGGGTGACATGTGCTTCTGGGCTGACGAGCCGTATAAGACCTGTGGAGTTCCTGTTCCTAAGGAGCATATTATTAGTGGTTGGCATTGTGTCCATACCTTCTGCTCAGGATCTCTAATCATAAGGAGATCTTTGTGAACTTTTTTTTGTCCTTAGGATAACTTTAGTTGATGAATGTTCCCCAGAAAACATACTAAGAAAGGAGTCTCATTTATAGTACCACCAATGTAATTCCTGCGCTGCGTCGGTGTTTCATTCCTGATAAAGCAAAAGGATCATACATAGGGAAGGGAGAGCAGATTCATCTTTTTAAGTAAGACCAGAATTCTTCTGCTGAGGGAGGTGACAACTACCACCACCTACAAAAGTGATTTTTTTGGTAATTTACTTACCTGCATGCCTTAAGAACCTCTTTGAAAAGAAATTTGTTTTAGTAAGTCTCATTGGATTATATTGCACTGGTCTTGTAAATAAGCAAACGTGGTTGGACCAGTTGTGAGACAATGGTAGGGACAGAGCCACATTTGTGACTCTCATTGCAATCCACCAAGATGACTGCAATCATAGACCCCTGCAAAACATAGACCAACTTCAAGGGTCAGTTTTAGCTGCTTTTATTATTCCAGTTTGGGCTATGTGCTGGCTAGGCACTACATAAATGCTGAGTGTTTTTCCTACACTGTCTCTCATCACTGGCTTTGCCAGAAGTGATAGGTGGGAGTCAACAGGATGACAGCTAATTCAGGGAAAACATGGGCTGACATGAGCCAGGTTCTGCCCCACAGACTCTCCATCGCTTTCAGTCTGTACTGAGGCAAAAACTGCCCAGCACCATTTGAGGCTATCCAGTCCTTCATTCTGTTCTCTCTTAATCACCAAACTCCTAGGCATTAGTCTCACTTTTTTCCCTGTGATTAATTAAGCGATCATCTTCTTTAAAGATTTATTTCCTTTTCTGAAAAAATAAAAAATTGATGGCATTTTTTAATGGAATCTTAGGATTTGATCAATGTCCACAAATGCTATAAGATTACTGTAGGCAAAGCAACAATTTTTAAATCGATCTTTTTTTTCTACATCCATCTCATTCCTCTATGGAGGAAGTCCACAGATAAAAACTAAAATCCAGGCTGAGGTGAATATAAAAACAAACCATGCTTTTAAAAACACACCTGTAATCTGATGACCAGCACTGTAACTGATAGAACACAGACACTCCAGCACTTTTCCTTGGGGCAAAGTGCCTTGAATTCTAGCTGTCAGGTATACACATGCACCCAGATGCACACATGTACGTGCATACATATACACATACCTACAGACACATATGCTTATACACACGCAAGCAAACTTTAGTTTGCTAAATATTGCTAAAGAGCCACTACAGTTAAGTAATGTGATTCATGGTTGAGTAGCATAAACTTAATCTAGCTAGATTTAATTTGGCTAATTAAGGTTAATTCAAGTGAAGGTAGGTTTGCCTATATTTCAGCATAGTGCACACTCCAGCATGTGCTGTAGGAAACCAAAGACCTTCAGTGCGATCTTACGTTGCTAGTTTGCAATGAAGTGTGCTTCACCATGTGGAACAAATTGCCCAGGGAAGTTTTGGATGCCCCATCCCTGGAGGTGTTCACGGCCAGGTTGGATAGGGCTTTGAGCAAGCTTGTCTAGTGGAAGGTGTCCCTGCCCATGGCAGGGCTGTTGGAACTAGATGATCTTTAAGGTCCTTTCCAACCCAAACCATTCTATGATTCTATGATCCTGTGTCTTGAATACTACTACAACATGTGCAAACGAAACTGAAGGTAATATGAGTAAAAGTGTCTAAGTGGGTTTGTATCTTCTGATATGATCCATGAGGGTATTATGAGGCTGAGTGGATCTAGATTCTTATAAACTGCCATATATTTGTTAAAATATATTTGTCAGATATTTGTTAAAAGAACATGTGTGTTCTTTTAGTACTGAGGTTTACATTAAATAATGCTAAGCCTCACCAAAAGCATAGAGAATGCCTAGATGCATTGCATAGTCCATGTTCAATGAAAACTACTCATGAATGTCATACTCTGCTTAGTTGACAATTCTTTTGATCTACCTTACACTCTGCATTTCATACCGACAGCAGAGTGCTGATGAGGTATAACAGATAGATTTGCCAGATCTGTATAGATTCAAATCTTTTCCTTGAGTGTCCAAGCCAGAACTAGCTGAAACATCAAATATGAGGGATGCTGGTGGATCTCCTTTCTTTGCCACCCCAGCACGGAGTCTTTCTACCGTCCTATTTGTAGGGACATGGGAATTGATGGGGCAGGGGATGTGCCAGCTAGCTTTTCTCCTCCTGAGGAAACAGTATCCTGTCCTTCCTTGTGAATGCTGTATCCAAATTCTTCAGTCCTAGATGGTCCAAGTTATAATCTTAATTTGACACATGACAAACACTCTGAAACACAGATTGCTGGAGCCAAATATAGACATCTGGGAATCTGAAAAAAAACGAGAGAGAACTAGACATGTGCTAGTGGCTTTAAGACAAATGCTAATAAAGGAAACAGAAACGTGATAATTGCCTCTCCTGGAGGATTGCAGGAATCAATCCCAAGCCTTAAAAAGGGTGCAAAAGTTTGGGAAAGAGGATGAAATTGATGATATGTGACATGACAGAATTTTTAGCAGATCTAAAACTTGAAAGAGCTCAAACCCTCACAAGGCGGTATTCAGCTTCCTCTCAGTTTACACTGTAGATTATCCCATTTCTTCTTTTGTGTGACAGGAATTGGGTCCTTTCACATGGCTTGCCTCAAACTCAGGGAGGCCAAGAGTAAGATATTTTATGCCATAGGGTCCTGTCATGCAAGAGAAAGTGGGTGACGGCCAAATACGTGGTGGCTGGATAAAGTCAGAGTGACTGGGAGTAAGGGTTTGCTTGCAACACACCACCAGGGTTACACTTTTGATCTAGCTAGGACAGGACTTTAAGAGATCTGTGTGCTTGAAAATGAAACACATGCAATGTAGAAGTTCTCTCCATTGTTTCCTGAAGATCGATGTGGGCTGTTGCATGGAGTTAGTTTTGTTTTTCAGTTGTGTTTTGATGTATTCTGTGCGATGTAAATTAGCATTGGTTAGACAGCATACAGATTTGAAATGAAGGAAAAAAACCCACACATATAAAACTTCATATCTATAATATCATCATGCAGTAGAGATGATGACCAAATTTTGAAGCCAAGTGAAGCCAATATTAAACTCCTGAAAGCATACCCGGACCCATAAATAGGAAGCAGTGGTGAATACACCCAGTTTCTGTTAACGTCACAGAAAGTAAAGCTGAGGTTTGGCTTTGTTGAAAAAAATATATCAGCTATCATTTCAGGTTGCCTAATCAGGCAGAGCTTGTGGCTGCAGGCTTCACAGCTCTTAATAATCTGCTGCAGGAAGAAGGACAGAAGAACGGGAAGCAAACAAAGGTGCAGAAGAAAAGGGAGAGAGAGGTGAAGAGATTGGACAAGAGCGAAAAGCGTGCGAAAAAGGGGAAATTGCATGTTGGAGACCGTGAACTGGGAAGAGAAAGGGGAAAGAGAAGAGCGCAAGCACAGATGATGAAAGAAAAAGCTGGAGGAAAATGGATGGGCTGCAGTGAAGACAAGAGAAAGAAATGACTGAAGAAAACCCACCCAGGGGACTCTTGCCAGTCATGGACAACACAAAGCACTGACCCAAGGGGAAATGATTCTGAATCCGACTGGGAGACAGTCAGAGCTGTGGGCCTCTGCATGGGATTTTGAGGAAGGGACCTTGCTGATTTTCCTGAAAAGTGGGTCGCCATGGGTTTTAAATGTGGAAGAGCATATATGAAAAGGCATTTTTGATCCCTGTCAGAAGACAAAAATTGGAAGAGGACTTGAAATGTACCATTCTGTATAAGGTGTCAGATAGCAGACAGACAGAGAACAATTAAGACTGCACAAGGCTCTCCATCAGCAGCGTACAATGGGAATAGGATTTTCTTTTTCCCCGGATGTCAGCCCAGCCACTCAGGCGAGACGAAGAGAATTTCTTCCACTTAAGAAATCCTTTGTTCGGGAAAGAGCTGTTCAGGCCTCTGTTCTCTCCCCAGCCAAATTGTATGTAGTTTTCACGGAGAAGACTTCACTTTCTGAGGGGCATTGGTAACCAAACAGCTTCTGGACAAAGTGCAAAGTGCAGCGAGTCCAGAGTATCCTTGGAGTCTGACAGGGAGGCTAAAGAATGAACAGAAACATTTTCAAATGCAAAAAGGTTGATATTTATTCTTGCAAAATTTGCCATAGTGATTTTTGCCCTGTGAACCTCGCAAGAGCAGAATTCATGTTTGTTTTCTGCAGGGTGGGTGCTCAGTCCTATTTGCGTTTTCGTTGAATCATGTTGACTGTATTCTCAATACAAGAAAACTGCATGCAAATTTGTATAAAACCTGCCTAGGCCCTTGTGGAAGTGTAGATCATTCCCATGAAAACTATTTAACTAGACTACGAATAGCCAGCACCTATCCTAGTTTAGTTACAGGTTTTCTTTTCTCCTGATGTGCAATACTGCATGTTAAAAAAAAAAAAGGCAGTGGAGCTGTTCAAAAAGGAAGGGAATGAGACATCCCCGCTACCAGCATTTATTTAGCCTTTGCTCACTGAGATTAAAACCGCTGGATTCAGGAGAAGTTGCTTGTCTGTCTGATTTTTTTTTTTCCCTTATGCCATGAATACATATTGCACATACATGCAAAAATGCATATGCACATGCATGCACAGATGCATGCACACACACACACAGATGGAAACTTGGTACACAGAGTTTATCACCCAGCAAACTGTACCAATTTGGTAAGCTCTGTGGATTTTATTACCTTGCTGATACTATAGCAAACACACCAGGTTGTCAACTGACACATTTATGTGTAAAACATTTAAAGACTCATAAAATTATTAAAACAAATGTATGACTTCCCAGCTTGTGCATGTTACTTGAAATTTCTTCTTTATAAGGGTAAAAGAAATCCTCGATATAGTTTGGAATACAGAGGTACTGTAATCAACTATCTTTCGGTTTTACTTTTATTTCACTGTGGCTATGTGTAGTGTCAGCATTTACATGTAGTGCCCTGTCTGCTCTTACGGACCAGACTAGAAGTCTCACAACTGGGTTTGATACTAGATCCTACTCAGTGGAAGGAAAGAAGCGCGTCTGTCCCATCATTTCAAGAAACCATATAACTAAAATGCACATTCGGGTCTTTATAGCATAGTCAGTCTAAATGCAGAAATGCTTAGGAGTCCATTCTGTCAGCAATATCTCCCTTATTGGGTTACTGATTACTGGTAACACACCTCACACGAATCTGCATCTTAAGATCGCTTGGAAATTTCACCTGTTGCATACAGTGGCTATTCACTTGTTAATGGCTATTTCTCACCAGGATCTCATTACATCTGTGCCCCATTGTCTGCCCTCACTTCCAGTTCATTTTCAAGTGTAGTGTTATACGCTGGTTCAAATTTGTGTGCTTTTAAATGGTTTGGTTCCTTGATACGCAAAGAAAACACCTCTCCCTTCATGTGTGACCAGGAGGCTGAGATCAGCAGAAGGGGATGAAAACTGTAACTCGCTTCCCAAGCTGTCCCATCAGAATGTGGGCTGGCTGGTTGATAGGTCATAGAGCAATGCTTGGCTTTTCTTTGAGGGGAAAAGAAAGAATGGGCTGTATTGATTGATAAGGGGGCTACGAATGCTTGGGGGGTGGAAGTGGAACTTATTTCAGTTTTTTGGATACTATCTCTAATTTAGAACTTCATTTTTGAGTGTGTATTCAAGCATCACATGGCTGTATTCATAAATACATCAAGTGGATTCCAGAAAAAAATTAGCAATTAAGCAATTAGCTACAGAACTTGTATCTGCAAAAGCTTTTTGCTGCACATATTTGACATTCTTTTGCTGGCACCCTGTGCTTTGTAGTCTGGATGTCTTTACATATACTCAAACTGCCTGCTTCTAATCCTTCCTTATTTTCATCAGTTTAATATAAGTAAAGTTGTGTGTTACAACAAGGAAAACCCCTCAAGTTCCACATTAGCCTATTTTTTTTCAAAACCAGACTACTGTTCCTGTTGCCTCTTACCACAAAAACTACAAAACGCACATAGGACAAGACCAAAAGTTCAGGTTTAAGCAGACTACATATTGTCATAATTTTTCTTTGACAATTAGGAATAAATGCTGGATGCAAAAAAAAANAGAATATCAAGTGTTTTGTATTCTCTCAGTTATCTGCTACTACATTTGTACTGCATATTTACTAAAGCCAGAGCTGTAGTACCCAGTGCTTCTCATTTTAAAACAATCATTTATGGGTGTTAAAGTATGCCTGTGAAAGCAGAAGTGTACTGTGTCAATCAAAGCTAATCACTGGTACAGGCAAAGTGCTTTTGTTGGCCTCCATGCTCTAAGCCGCGCTTCCACATCTGTGTTTGAAGAGATTAGAGAGGTGCTTCATACACGAACTGTATTAGTTAAAGCTGATCGACAGTATTTGGAATAAATCATGAAAAAGTTGAGTGCCAGAAGGAAAGGCATGGCGAGCGAGTTTGAAATGGACTAGGGCTAAATCTGGCTCCTTCCCATCCTTCCCACCCTTCCCTCCCCCAGACGCAGACGTCTAAACATCTACACACTTGTTCTTCTGAGAGCAGTACTGGTTATCTTCCTTGAGCCACTTTGCAGCTAACGTGCAGCTGCACAGCCAAACGTACTCGAGCTTGTTTTTACTGAGATACATACTGTTTATTGGCTGAGGCATTGATATCGTCTTTGATGTGTTTATATCAGTCAGGACTGGCAAGGGATGGGGAAATGGGTGTTAAAGGAGAAGAAGAGCTCTTGCAAACCGCTGCGGTTCGGAGTTCTGCAGCTCCCCCCACCTCCATTTCCAGCAGCACTCTCGCCTCATGAATGCCATACACTTTCAAATAAATTATGAGTGACAAGTATTTGAACCAATAAAGAGGGCACCATATTTTATATGCAGTAAATTTAATTCCAGATTGTGTTTCACCTCAGCAGTGTGACATGTTTATTGCTGCTGAAAGATGAAAGCACCAGGAGTTAGAGACAAGCGTCAGCAGTTCTAGTGGGCACCAGCAAAATGAAGATTTGACAGACTGGTGGCTGAGCCCGTGAAATGAAATGCCAGATCAAATTTTACCCAAAAGGGGTCAGATGTACTGTCATGCCCCCAGACTCTCAATACCAACTGAATAAATGACTCTGGTTCAACAAGCTGCCGAGGAAGGTGGTGTGTGATCCATAATTCACTGCTAGAGGGCTATGATGCCTTTCAAAATGCACCGATCATTGGTGGTGCCAGAGCTGGCTTTGAGGATATAATGCGATGAAGTAACTCTGTTGGCACTAAGCGCTTTAGAAAAGTACAGTTAATCAACTTCAAAATTTGTTATTTGGTCTGCCTTTGTCACTTTTGTCCCACAGTTGGACCGTCATCTGTCCGCATTGACAGTGAAAATCCAGCAGTTTTATTGCTCAACAATATATGCATATGTTTGAGAGATTTCTTTCTGTTGGGGTGGTCCGGATCTGAGGAAAAATCTTTTGGCAATCTGCTACGCAATGATATTTGGGTAGCATCACTTTGGAGGCTGAAAATAATAAAGAGAAGCATGGTGCTTGTTCATTCCAAGCCGAGCTTTGCCGCCTTTCGTCCTGTGTGGCAGCACTTACTCATGTGAGTTGTCCCACTGGGAATTCTTAGAAACTATTTATTTGAGGGTTACTTAACATAAGTAAGGCTGGCAGAACTGGATCTGGTATTTGCATGCAACAAATTATATTAGGGGCAACTTGTATGCAGATTTGATTGCACGATGCAGAAAAGACATTTAGAGAATCTTTCGGCCTTAATGAGACATGCTCACTACAGACCTTCTGGGCAGCACAAAAGTTTCTGCCGACTGTTTTAAAAGTTTCAGGTTAAATAGCACTCATTGCTGGTGGCCACAAACACTAAAAAAATATCTATCAGTGCTGATATCGGCAACAACGTCTCCAAGATTCAGATAACAGCAGAGTGTCAAACCTGCAGGTCAGCAAAGTAAACTCTCTGCTTCTTAAATCCATCCTGAATCTGCTGGGAAGACAAGACATCTTTCAGGCTGCCGCTGCTTCGAAGTAGTTATAATGTTTTTGTCTTCACATAACAGCGGATGGCTGTTCCTGATGTTTACCTCATCTGGGGTTATAAATCCTCCAGTCTCCAGACTCGAGCTAGTCATGGGCAGTTTATACCTATTTGTTCTTGTGTCAGTCTTTTCAAAATAGCTTTAAAACTGTGTAAATAGCTTTTCACTCTCCCAGGTATTTTCCAGCCTGATGCGTATATAGCCAGTCACCTGGCTTCGTTTTGCTAAACTTACTGAGATCGTAGATTTCCTTCTAATAGGACAGACCCTGGGGTCCCTGGCCATCATAGCAGCATTTTCCTACCACTAGTCCAAATATACCGGTAATTGTATAAACCCTGCAATTTGAGTCGAACTGAACATGGGTGAGTAGACCTCTTAACAATATTCCAGGTAAGGAATATAACATTATGTAAAGGTATCCATAGGTTTGAACCACTGTCGGGAAGACATTGCTCGATCATCCTCATTTTGCACTTGCACTTTTCATGGCAACCCTGCGCAGTACCTTGTACACAGAGTACAGGTACCGCCAGCACTTGGGCAGTACATCTCTGACACCTGGAACATCTTCTTTTGCGTTTCTGTCTGTCTGTCTGAGCTCCCAGATGTTATTTGATGTTTGTGATATTTATATAAAGTGACTGACTGCCTTTTCCGTGGATTTCCCAGGGTGGTGCTGGGTGCTCGTTCTGGGTATTCCCCAATGCCATTTCCCATTGCTCCTGTGCACCCATACAAAAGACTCCAGAGAAGATACTGGTAGGTTTTTAGTTGGCCCAGACACTTACACGAGTGGAAGTGATTAGGCCTAGAGGAACCCGTGGGACCCCAGGCTGCTCATGTATAGTTGAGCATCAGCAGAAGGTTGGCAGCCCTAAGAAGACAAGCGCCAAGTGAGGAACTTGGCACAAACGCTGCTAGCCCTGATCACCCTCCAAGCCCATTTCTCAAACCTGTAAAAGCAAAGTGTTTAAATGACATGTCTGAAAAGAAAGCAGCAGGTGTGGTTCCCCATCACTCTAATGAGGTCCTTTGCCATAAGTTCAGCACTTAGGTCTGACTCTGTCTACACGTCACTTGGTGGTTGCTCAAGACTGCCTTCATCATCAGGTTGCCTGGACTCCTTGCCCTGTTTGTCACTTTCTAACTATATGGATGTGCAAATCTCTGCACAGGTCCTGCAGAATGAGGTGCAGTGGTATGTCACGTCATCGCCAGAAGGCAGGCTGGAGTCTTTGAGCTGACAGTACAGAGCTGAAGACAGGATTAAGGCAGGAACATAATGTTTGTGTAAACAAGGCAACATGCTATGGGGAACATCAGGCAGTGTGGCCTCCATTTGAGGAGGGCGTTTTCTTGCAGGTCAGTTTAACCCTAACTTCTGCTCGTCTTGTCAGTCCTTTTAAATGATTGCAGTGGCTGGCTCTTAAAGAGTTATCATTTTGAATAAAAAATACAGGTTTTATTAGTTTAAAGTTTGTTAAGCCATGTTTTATTTTAATCCAGCTGTAGTAAAGTTAATGAACTACAATAATTACTACAATAAAATGCCATACAGTGCATTGCACATAGAGTACAAACACCACCAGCCCTTGGGCAGTGCTAACAACGTGCAGAGATTCCACACAACACTTGAGCATCTTTCCTCCAAGAAAATGAAACAAAAAATCAAATTTGTCTAGGAATTTAAGAGATGACATTGTGTCAGGCTTTCCTGTTATTCAAGCTACAAACTTTGTGACCACAAGTCAGCAATTCCTGAGCTGAGCAAGTGCCAGGCCTAGGAAACAATCATCTACAGTCCTGTTTTATTGCATGCTTCATATATATGCATATGCAAATATATATATACACACACATATACCTATATATGTGTATTTAGTTGCATCAACTAGTGCATTTACTATTTTTTTTGAATTAGCTTCTTTAGCTTTGTCTTAAATTTAAATGACATTGTTCATGCTCTGTTCTATAGGAACTGTCACGCAGGGAGCAAGCATGTATTTACACTGAGCTAGTATCTTCTCATCTCCAACTTTTATGATTTTATTATTTTCAATATATAGGTATTGCAGAAGCAATACTTCATTGAATGTCACCCAAAATCTCTTAAATTAAAAGGCTGAGAAAAAAAGCCAAATATTGATCCAACTCCTTATGCAACACTGTATTAGAGGTTTTTTTTTTCCATTTGTAAAGTTAGGGCATCACTGAAGCTTCTCTGCAGAAAATCTAAAGGTTTCACTCTGAAGGACTTTCTGCAGCAGAATTCCCAATGAGAACAGCAAGAATAGGCATAAAAATATATTAATACAGACAAGCCCTGTTTTTTGCTTTGGCATCAATATAAAAATCTTTTTTTTTCCCTATAGAATCAGAGCAACTAGTAAAAAAAGAAAAAAATATTTTTTTTATTAAAAGAGGATCTAGCAAAGGACAATTAATATGCACAGGGGTTTTATTTTTATTTTTATTTTTAATTTTAAGTGGTTGTTTCTACACAATTAGATCCTTTATGTATTTCTATAGCTTGTATATATTTGGATTTTTTTAAAATATCATAAATAATTATTGGATTTGATCTTGAGATGTACCCAGAAAACAGAAATCCTTTTATCTGAATAGGGCAAGTTGGAATCCTTTTACATTTTTTCTTACAATAACTTTTCAATTTACTGTTATTTGTATTGCATGAAAAATCTACCAAAACCAAATTAATTATGTTTTTCTAATTCTTTTCAACCACTCCTTAAGTTGATTAAGTCTCGCTCCTGAAGTGCTGCAGGTGACCAGATCTTACTACTCCATTAAAATAAATCTTTCTTTGAACTCTTTTGGAGTTGTTGTGTAATTAATAAACCTATGAAATTTAGCTTTTACTCATTCTGTGTTTCAAACCCCTCTAAAGGATAGAAATGTTTGTTATGGATATGACTGCATTTTGCATGTGACCTGTGTTAGTAATAAATTATAATTTCTTAACAACTAGTTGCCAATCAATACGACATATGTAGGTATTTAATTGTAAGCCTGTTCATAGACCCAATAATGTCGACAAGGCTATCTATATGTTTTAAATTACGTAATCGGTTGCAGAATTAGACTCTAACACTTGTTATAGTTTGGATCAGTTCACCGTAGGGATTTAACGGGGCATCTTACTCTGCCAGACCCTCAGCTAAGAATAAACTGAAATAGGTTTAGCCCCACATGATCTTGCTGAATAGTTCAGACTGTATAAAGTTTATGTTATTTTAATATACATTACCCTTTTGGGAGGGAAAAGTATTGAAGTTGAGCATGAAGAAAATGGATTCAGTGTCTAGCTCAGGCAGAGTTTCTTTGTCAATTTGGGTAAATCCCTTGATTTTTCAGTGCCTCAGTTCTCCATCCATAAACTGACGAATTAATATTAGCTCCTTTATCTGCCTTGTCTATTCATACAGAAGACCCCTTGGAGCAAGGATTGTCTCTTGCTGTATGTATTGCATTATTGAAGTGACATTGCATCCCTTCCCTTCATTTCTCTTTATGTTCATCTGAGTTAGCCTTTAAGGTTCTAAAAGCATGGGCTATTTTATTAATTTTTGTAAAGTGGTTAGTGCTGTATAAATGAGGAATGATAAAAATAAAAGCAAGTAATAAATCATATTTAGCTATGAAAACACTTTATGACTGCAATTGATGGTAATTTCAGCATTTCCCAGTCCCCCTCTGTAAAATTATCTCAATTTAAACTCTTCTGACAAACGTTCTTTCTTCATTCTAAACTCTATTTCAGATAATTTTTCTTCAATAACCTTAGCTAATAAAAGTACTTTGATCAGAGTACTTCTTTTTTAAACCTTTTAAATTGTACTCCTCCTTTTTTGCATGCCAGATCCTCAGCTGGAGTAAATCAAAATAGTTTCAAAGTAGCTCTGTCAAAGTGTAAAGCTCTGAAGAGTGATATTGATGTCCAGGTACTGATTTATGCTGACTCAGATCTCCTGTCTTCCTTTACACCATGGGAAGACCTTGTCCCAGTCCCTCTCGGTGAAGATCACACAAAGCTTAACATCGTACCACTGTCTTTCCTGCAATTTCAAAGGGGTTTATCGTCTCAAAAAAGCCCTCAGCTATCTGTCCTTTCTAATTTTTATTTGCTTAGATTTTTAGAAGTTTCAGGTTAATTTGAACATTTACTTTGTTACCTAAGCAATTAGCATTTTGAGCGAAGGAAGGCTCCCATTAAAAAGTTAAGTTTGCCTAGAATCTGATCCTTAATCGAAATGTCCATTTTTGCTTAAATGTAGCAGAAGAGAATGCATCAAAACTTTGTGCCTGCTGACTTCTAGATGTTAAAGAATGTGTGGGTATCATACAGTGATAGAGCAGATAATTATTTTCAAATATTCCTTCTAAGATAACACACAACCAAAATCTTACCTGTTTGCATTATTTCTGAATGACTTTACAAGATCAGAACGTACTAGGTTGTATTTTGTCTGTATCAAGAGCACAGTCACACGCCCTGAGCTGTAGAAGAGGTGTGGAGAAGGACTCTGACCCCCTGTGCTGCAATTGGGGTCACTCATAAGGAGACGTCCTGTGCAAGACCACCCATCCAAGCTGCCTCTGTGATCAGGGTTTTGGGGACCGNGACGTCCTGCGCAAGACCACCCATCCAAGCTGCCTCTGTGATCAGGGTTTTGGGGACCGAGACAAAACATTTCTGTTACCGTATTAAAAATTTTTGGTTGCCGAATCTCATGAGAAATTAAGGAATAATACCAGCTGAAGAAAAAGGTAAGTGGCAATACAGGACACAATTGGGAAGAAT
Source organism: Himantopus leucocephalus (assembly GCA_003993805.1). Classification (NCBI taxonomy): domain Eukaryota; kingdom Metazoa; phylum Chordata; class Aves; order Charadriiformes; family Recurvirostridae; genus Himantopus; species Himantopus leucocephalus. The sequence goes on along the minus strand of RSEF01000003.1, from coordinate 80,549,523 downwards.
ATTCCTGTAGTGTTTCATGAAGGAACTTTAAAAGCAGAAGAATCATTATTCCTAACCCATCTTTGAATTTAAATTGCACACTTAGGCAAACTTTGAACTGTACCACACAATAAGCATAACAAGTAAACCCATGCTTTTAATAGTTAATCATCTGATGCATGACAAGTATCATTCTGAATTCTGTGTGAACTGATTCACAAAAATCATTCAGTAAATTAATGTAGTTTTGCAATATTATCAGTAAAACAGGCAAGCAGCCAAATGTCTAATGACAAATTGAAGGGTTTTGAGATGTGTCTGTCTCTGTGCAATATCGAAATTGTTTTCAAAACAGAAGCACCCTGGAAAAAGTTGAGCAACACCACGTGAACCATAGCACTATTATGAAAATTCAATAAATAAATAATGTGACTTATATGCAAATAAATTTATCTATCCTTCAACTTTGCCATCAAGCATTTTTTTAGTGGCCCACTCTGACTCCCAGTGAAATGAATGGCAGCATTTCCTCCGGCTTTCAGAGAAAGGGATTTGCTCCTATATCCAGCATTTATTCAGATCTGGTGTACTTTTTAGGCAATATAAATGCCGCATTTGTTAAGCCTAAAAAGGAGCCACTCTGAAGAGAGGGTAGCAATCTGTCAAAGCAGTGGTTATTGTCTGGAGCATTACCTGTCTTGCAGGTGCTATTCCCCTTCATTTATCTTCCAGCCTCGATCTGATGGATTGGGGATTATTGCTCTTTTGGCAATCAGATCCTGAACATGTCTCCTATTTAACTCTGGGCTGTAAAAAAGGGAAAATTAAAAACCATTATGAGACCTCCATATAATTAATCTTCAGATGGCTTGAAGCTTAAGCATGTAATGTCCTCGGTATACTGTCTACTATAACAAGTAACAGGCGGGAAAAAAGGCGACATATCAATACACTTTATCCAAGGGAAGAAATTCCAGTTGTAGCATTAAATATAAATACAATAGTGTGTTGGCATAATGTAGTAAGGTTCCTGTACTATTAAAGGCTTTGTTCTAAAGCGTATCTGTGTACACAATGAGATGATGAACACAGTGCATCACATAGCTAAATTTAATATATGCAGGGGTATGATGTTTGCAATGCATGCATTTCAGCAGGTCCCATTAGTGCGCCTTTCCCCTCCAGTGAAAACAGAATGAACCACAGCCCCTTCTGGTTTGCATAAAGCAAACAAAATTAGATTTGCTTTGCTGAATTGAAACCCGCTTGGGATTGTGAGCCTCTCTCGGGGACAAATTACTTCAAACAATCCCTTTGTACCATAACAAAATCAAAAAAATCAGGCCAATCAACATGGCTCAAAACCCTTAACACAAGAATTAATAATACAACCTAGTCTATTTTTATTGCTTCTGAGCTACAGATCCTTGTTTTAATATAATTACACTTATTTGTGGTCCACATGTTAAATAAGCTTGCATATGTTAACTAATGTGACATAAAACAACTTTTATAATTTCACTATTGCAACCAGTTTTGTTCCCCCTAGAGTAACATCCCTAACACAGGACAAGCTAAACTTTAATTGCATTAAATTAAATCTATATTACGATTTTTTTGGCCTATATAGATAGAATAGTAGACATTTCTGAAGTTAAATATGTCAAAAATATTTCATTTAAGTTCCACTGTAAGTCATATTTCCTGATGGGTTTCCAAATCTAACCCTTCCTTCAAAGAAATAACTTATTCTCTCTAGCAGAGAAAGCTCATTTAAGGTGGCACAGTGTTTTCCCCACTTATTAACAAAATACCTTTATCCTTATTGGTGTAATCCAGGTCACGAGCACAATGTACTTGCATATCACATTTCACTACAAACCAAAATGATTTTTACAATATTTCCAGATTTTTTTTTCTGACTACATTTTAAGCGTTGCAACTACTTAAGTTGAAAACACACTGTAAATGAAGCCAGGATTTTATTTGCTTTGTTCACCAGACACACCCAAAATGAACCATAAGGAAGTATGTTTGTCTTTTCTATTTTCATCAATATTTTATATATTGCTCCAGACAGTATTATTTCTTAGCATTTTTCAAACTCCAACCCTGGTGTTGCACAATATTATTTTAAATACAACAAAATAATGGCAAACATAACCAGCTCTGATTTTCCATCTTAACGTAATACAAGATTATGGACAAAAAAGCAGGAGGTCACTTTTATTACTTTCTAATAAGACTTTACCTTATATGAGGCTATAAGCAATATATCAAGATGTCACTTTGTGCCTCCTAATATGACATTGTGGTGATGGAAGGAACCAAGGAGTTAGCACAATTTTCTGAAGTATTCTCCCCAGAAGCGTGTTTCTGCAATGCACAGTCTCAAGCACTTGGAAAGGAAAACGCTGACATAGGGCAGAATTATACCCTGACTCATAGTCCATGTAACCCAACTGATGGATGCATAACGTATCAGTCAAGACAGTTCTGCTCCTAGAATATATATTTTCTTCACAGGAAACAAAAACAACCTTTGCCCAATTTAACCTGAAAATTTAAGCCTGGAGGTGCGCAGAAGAAATAAAAGGTAGAGGAGAGTAAGCAGTGCATTTTCGTTATAGCCACGGGAATGTCGGAATTAACATTTGCATTTAAAAACAGTGCCGAGAAATTAAGATACAGAAAAACATATAGAGAGCACCTTAAATATGCCCCATAGTGTCACTGTGCATGCATACATGACTATCAGATAATAACACTTCTAATCTCAGTAAAGCTGATGATGATTTCTAAAGACGGCTTTGAATTTTCCGTTTTTCCTGTCTCATGTTGCTGGAAAGTGCACTTAGCTGGACTGCATACCCTAATTAAGTCTTTTTGCTATAAGTCCAAATTCCTTAGGACTATAATCAACACATCAACAACTATTTTTCTTGGGCTTTCAATAGTTATTTTTTTTTGTAGATGATAATAGCTCATGTCCTCCCTTGTTTTGCTCCAGACAGATGAAGTTTTGCAGTAATATTGAAATATCATTTTATGTTGGAAGAAACACAGTCAGGTGGTCATATGCCAGACATTAGTGGAGTTAATAAGAAACACTGTAACTAGAGAGAAATTATATCCGCCAGGACAGAATAAGGAGTAATAGAGCTTGATCGAGCTCCATGTTTTAGACAGATTTGGGTACTTAAAACGCACAAAGAAAATAGGTTTGCCTTATGCATTCCTTGTTCTAAAGAGGTTGGTCCCAGCACAGTCAACTTCATTTTCAGACACTGGTAGGCTCGTTGGGCTAAATCACCAATCCACAGGAGGTACAGAAGCTTCTGCAAAATGAAATTCCACCCAGTTTGCCAAGATGAGTGGGTCAAAAGCAGAGGCGACGGAAGGGCAGCTCCGGTGATAGCAGCAGGCGTGAGTGGTGGAAGTGTGAAAGAGGAATGACTGACGGGAGGGGAGCCTTTAGCACAAGGGAGGAAGTGNGAGCCTTTAGCACAAGGGAGGAGTGGGCTAGCGTCACTGGTCTGCCAAAATGTAAAGTGATCGTCTGATCTGAAGGCTAATTTTTCAAAATGCAGAAGTACTCTGTNCAGCCTTTAGCACAAGGGAGGAAGTGGGCTAGCGTCACTGGTCTGCCCAAATGTAAAGTGATTGTCTGATCTGAAGGCTAATTTTTCAAAATGCAGAAGTACTCTGTATTTTCTGGAACATTTCTTACCTGCTGCTTTCCATTTGGTGGTGTTTTGTGTCCGTCTAGATCCTGCAGTACAGGCAGCCCTACATTGTAGCCCATAAAAGCCTCAGAGTTATGATATTTTTTTGATAAAATCCCCTCTGAGGGCAACTGCATGATGCGTGAATGAACAGTAACTCTACAATATATTTAAACACCAGTAAAAACAATGTCTATCGACACTTGCTGTGTGGCATACCAAGGTCAGATATGATGTCATGTGATAAATGTGTTCTTATTTGTGCAATACTGTTCTCTTAAACCTCTGTTGCACCATGCAGCCACTGCATGTCACTATTAAGACAGAGCAATAGAGAAAGGTTTCCGAAAGATTTATAAATTTCTAGTGGAGATGGATGCCACTATCAACCAGGTAAAAGCTGCCTCCACATGTATATTCATTTATTGTTGAAACCCCAAACAGTTAAAGTGCTCAGAATAGTTCACAGTCCACTCTGTGTTACACAATATAAATTTTGTAGGGTTTTCCATGCATTTGTTATGTATTTAAGTGTGTGTTAAACCATTAGCTCCTAAGAAAATCATAGTCATTCATGATTCATTGAGTCATTCATATCTGAAAGTTGTGCCCTAGCGCCAGTGTATTTTCTTGGGTTGAGATATGTTCCTCCTACAAAATATATAAAGTATTATCCATGGGCAATTACCCGCTTCTACCCATATTTCAGAGGAAGCACTTTTAGCAATATAAATTATTCATATTATATAATGCAGCATACAAGTGGTGTACTCTATCAGAAACTCAACCTTTTTTTCTTTTTCTTCTTTTTTTTATTTACTCTGAGGGCAAAATCCTCTTCAAATCCACGTGATAGCAGTTTGCTTCAGTATTCTGGACTCCTTAGGTGTGCAACCTTCCAACTGGTATAAAGGAAAATACGTATGTCAGTACAGTAGATCGATGTAATTAAGAACTATAGAGCAGATCCGAAAGGAAATTTTGGCCTTGTAGGAATATATCATGCTTTCAAAGGCAAGTGAGGTTAATTAAATTTCTATAATTAAATCAATTATTGGTACTAATGTATTTCTTAAAGTGTAGGACCTGGAGAGGCTTCTTGTCTCCATGTTTTGGTGCCTCCCCTCCTGCTGTGGTTTGGCTCTGTGCTAAGACCCAGGTCTGCACCATCTCTCCTTGCTTCTTTTCCCACTGCACTGGGGAGAAAAGCAGGACTTGGTCTGGAAGGGAGGTTGGTTCCTGACATGGAGAGCTGGGGAATCGGGACCCTGCCTCCATTAGTTCACACCTGCTGCACAAACACAGTGACAAAATCAATGCAAGTTGTAGCTCCTATGTGCCACGATGGACAAATATAGGTTAAAAACATCCCCACTGTGAAGTGCTTATGCTCACACCCTACATAGTACACAATATGATGATATTTGATTGCCCTGAGAAGTTGGATTATATTTTCCCACCTTCGACCCCAATTTACCTTTTCACAGTCATTTTGCTATGAATTTTTTTGACAAGTGTTCATGGAGCAGCGATGGTAATCCTTAACTGTACTTTTCTAAGGAAGTTAGGCATCACCATTGCAAGGATTGGTCTAACAATCATATTAATTCACTGGCTTTATATGAAAACCTTGATACTGATCTTATAAATAGTTCCTGCTAATGCATTTTGGGTGAAATGCTGCCAGGTTTTAGTGATGCAAATTAAGATGACTGTAAAATTGTTACTTAGCGATTTTGTTAAATGTAAATTTGCAGTGTTGGATAGTGTCATTCTGTTTCTTGCCGTATGTTCAAGCTAACAGGCAGAACCACGCTCATTTGTATAATGTTAATATCTTCTTGCTTAACTTTTATAACATTCTGCACAAATTAACGTAAGATCCTAATAATCAGGCCAGCTATTAAAGAATTCTGTGATGTGTTCCAAAATGAAGTGTGTAACGCCTATTGGGTTCACACAATAATTACAGCCTGACTGCCGTCTGCTCTTCTCATCACAGTGACACCTGCTAACAAATATGTTGCTAACTGTGTTTGCAGCATTACAAATAGGTAGGCGCTTATTGGCTGCTACGGGGCGAGGGTACTTGGCCTGTGTACTTACCAGTGGAAGGTGATTTAGCAAGTCTGCTTTGATGATCTGCTTTTCACAGTGTGAGACTCTATTTTGCACCCTAGAGTTCCCAGGTACGGTGTCACAGCGCAGATACTTCTCTTTTCACCTCTCCCTTTTCCTGCTGTTGCGTCCTTTTGTGGTTGCGGGGAGTTTGGTTCGGTTTATTGGCATTTTGGCTGAAAAACATTTGAACAATTTGGGAAGCTGGGGGACAAAAACTTCCTTTTGTATATGTCTGTGTGTGTGAGTGTGTGTGTGGGGGGGGGGCAGAGAGAGGAAGAGAGAGGGGGAGAGAAAGAGATTCCTTCTTTACCATTGCAGCTTTATGTATACAGTGTTTAGCTACATGTGGAGAATATGCAATAAAAATATTAGACATATCTTTTCGGAAATAATTGCATGCCCTTTCTGGGAACATTCTAATGACCTAAAATGTGTTTCTGCAAATACTCTTAATAATGAAAAGGAGAATTGTAAAAACTGGTGAAATATATTCATGACATATTAAAGCATGATGTCTAGTTTCATAAAATGCACAGAGGCATCCCTGGTCCTTACCCTACTGTAAACAGAGTCTAAGATTTGGATTCGTGTTTGAATGTTAAATTGGCAAAGTGAACTATTCTGATATGTTTTTATCCTCTCTTTTAGTTATTTGTTTATGAGTGTCTGGTTTAAATTCCACATACAAAACCACAACTCAAAAGGTAATAGCATCTTCATTAAACACCAGTTTCATGTTCCTTGCTACACTTCAGACAGTCAGTGATTAAATACCCCCGATGAGCACACTCAGTGAATAGCTCTTATACAGCCCTAGGACATAGGTTGACTTCCTTACTGCTTCTGTTGGATTACTAGAAACAGCAAACTTTTTCCAAATCAGGCTTTTAGGTTTTCCAAAATGTGTTACATATGAAAATTAAATGCACATTTGTAGATGGAATGGGAGTGGGATGTTTTAGAAAGGGAGGGACTGTCTGATATCAGGATGCAGACAAATTCTTGAAAATGATGAAAAGTTACTTCTAATCCTTTCAATTCTCTTAACAGCCCTTCTGAAAATGGGAAAGCTCAAATGAATACACAAGCTTAGGCAAACTGAATATTCACTAAGCTGCCAATGTGTCCAAAATGGGAAGCTATGAAACCAGGGTAAGTGTTTTTTCTGTGAAACTATATTGTCCTTATAATGTAAGTTTGGTGATTTGGGCATAGAGCAGTCTCAGGAAACAGATAGATTTGACTACAAAAAAAAATCTGGTCACAGAATCTGCAGCCTACTGATGTAGAGGGTTGGTTGTTTTCCCAATCCATAATGGATTCGAAAAAGAGCTGAGAAAAAAAGGGCTTGATTTATGAACAGTTTGAACTCAAAACTTACAGTTTAGCTAGTCAAGACCTTCAAGATTTGTCTTGCCAATAGCTGGAAACTTGAACTTTTGTAGTGTGAACACTTTAAAGTGTTCAAGTTATTTTGGTGTAAGATGTAAAAGTTGCCCTCCTCCTGACTCCACTATCACTGAATCTTACATTTCAGCTAAATTCTGAAAGTTAGAGAATAAGGGAAAAAAGAGCTTTACATTCACTTTGATATACTATGGTCAGTACATGTCGTACCAGTTTGTGTGTTACTGTTTGAAGCAATGATTTTGAAAGACAAATTAAGTATGCTATTACACTCCTGCAGCCCACTGTTTTCAGATGATGCTCTTCTGGTAACAGAGGCTCATGAGTCAGGTGTCTCTGAACACTCTGAAGGCAATGAAGAAGATTGAGCAGAATTGTGGTTGTCATTTGGCCTAAGGTTTCTCTATTAATTTGAAATATTTGAACTTCCCATGTGTATTTTACATTTCAAAAAAAGTTTCAAGTCACTGTCATTGTGAAAAAAAACTGAACTGCCAAAGAGTGCCAAACACTATAAAAGCAATTTGCTTCTTTCTTGCCTTCCAAATAAGGGTCACGTAAAAAGGCCAGAGGTGTGAGCAAGGTCCTCCGCATAACTGGCTCTTGTGAAAGGCCTTTCACAGGGAGGATGTGAACAAGTCCCAGAGACTCAACTTTCTCATTAAACAGGTGTAATGGGTCTTCTGAGGCTCAGAGCTTTCCACCACTTTCTTCCATCCCCCTTTTACTGAAGGCAAGGGAGCATTTGTTTCTGCCATTTCCTGATATGTACTTATATGGTTTTATACCCTGTCCTATATCTAACTGCAAACAAGTGAGGCTGGAAAACTAAAAGGTAAAATTATCTGAAATATTCCCAAGTCTAGTCCTACTCAGAACCAGTACTTACCTTCTAAGAGTCAATCATCCTAACATCCATAAGGTAAGGTGGGAATGACAGATGGTGGCATGCCTCACTTTAATTTTAGACTTGCAGATGGATTGCCTGTGCAGCTTCTCTTCTGGCTCGGACTGGACCAGGAAGAACCACTCCCTCAGTTACGGTGTCCAGAAGTTTAGGAGACTTCTGAGGAATTCCATATTAGTAGAGGCTTATTCCCAATGACCATAGATGCATAAAATGCCATGGTTGTAGGAAAGGGTTGGTGTTGATCCTGCTATATATGCTATATTTCATTGAGCAGTATTTTTCATCTATTTGAACAGGGTAAGTGAACTTTCTAAGATACTAAATGACTTTCTTATGGCACCTCATTTTATGTGTATTCTAATTTCACCAGGCTGATTTGTAATTTTTCCGTTTCATTACTGAACGATTTAAGATCAAGCACATCAAATGTGAAAACTAAAACCTAACTAAACAGTTTGAGATTTAGAAAATTCCTGATGGATTTTTAAATCCCAGTGAACAATTGGTTTCTTAATCTTATCATTTGTTCTTGATTCATATTTTTTTCCAAAGGAATTCTTAAAGGATTTAAATTTCATAATATTCAAAGGACAGAAATGTTCAGGATTTAAGTGATTTAAATTCACACTCAACAGGAGACTGAATGACACAGGGATTGTTGTCAGAGTGTGCAGTCTATCACCTCCATGGCACTGGGCCTATCCATCTTTCTAGGTGCTTATATATGTCCATAATAGTAGAATCTGTTAGTTCAAATCAAATACAGAACAGATTGTATTATGTAATGGCTAATCGGAGGTGTATGGCAGTCAGAATTAAGAAAAAATACATCAACACTTGCCAACAGTTTTCACGCGCTAGAATGTGAGACAGCTCAGCTATTTCATATCGTAAGCATAGGTAAAGAGACAAAACTGATGTCAGATACCATGGTGGGAAACTGTTAGTAAGTGTTGGCTTGTTCATGGAAATAACTCTGAGGCATGACTTGGTGGTCCAAAACTTGGTGTCCACATCAAATACCCCCCCTTCAGGGACACTAATTAGCAAGCTCAGCAAAGAAACCAAGGGTTGAATGAACATGGGGACTGAAAAATGCATTCATCTTTGGAGGTGCCATAAGTAGGTCAGGGTTGAGAGATGTTGGCGAGATAGTTTATGGAAAATTGCACTGCCTGCAACATATCTGTAATTTCAATACGTTGAGGAGTTCAGTCCCATATGATTCCAATCCAGCTTCTTTCACAAGTCTGAAACCAATTTTAGAAGACAAAAATTCATTGCTATGAGTTACAGTAAAACACCTGGTTAATACTATACAAACCATTTACATTTCTAAGCCATCTAAATGCGGAGAGTGCCTTGAGCATTTTTCCTTTATCTTCATTTTGACACACTGTAAATATTATCTTCTTGAGAATATAATATTCTTTCATAATTACAGGTACAGCATTGTCTTTTTGATTAATAGCATGTTTGTCAAGAATGGCTGTCTACATGCTACTCAGTTATTTCACCTCAGCTACTGTTGCTAAAATTACTTGGGTTTCACTGATCACTCTTTATACAATTGATTCTGATAAAATCAAGATAAGGTAAGTATTTCAGAATCAGATTTTGAAGGCTTGATATTGTAAGAGTTATTTTGAGTAAGAGGATTTTTTTTGCTGAAGCGCCCTGTAGATGTAATTTATCATTTAAAACAACTTCAGATTTACTCAGGTAAATCAGGTTTGGTTGTGTTTTTTTTTTTTCATCAAGAGTTTTGAAATGTTATTTTATCTAGAAAATGAAAAAGAATGTCCTCTATTCTATTGAGTCATTTAGCTGAATGTGTCTTTTGAACCTGTTACCCCAGTGCTTAGCATCCTGATTTCACGATCTTGCAATTAAATCATGACCTTTCCCACACGACACAGTTGTTGTCTTTAATAATCTTTTTTTTTTTTTTTAAGACTCGTGGCTCAAATGTCATCTCAAATCTTATTTCCTATTCCTCATCTATAATTTGGCAAATAAGAATAGAACCCAGAAAAGGTTATCCATTATCAGGTACATCCTTTAGCTCAGAAGCATCTTGCATCGGCAAGAGACTGACAATTCACCAGATCTTTTCCACCTCCGACTTCTAAACTATATTAAAATTTAAATCCTGTAAATCAACTGCAATAGAAAGAGCCTCTCTCTAATTAATGGCCTAGATGTGTGTCAGATACATTGCACTGTAAAAAATGCTCCATCCTATCCCATTCTTTCTGAATCTGTGATTTTGTACGCTAAATAGTTTAGGAACACAATTATCTGACTCAGCTTTTTTTTCCTAACCATGCATGAACACCAGAGCTCAGCTGTGTCAGAGGGATCTTCCAATAATCAGTGCCATATAGTCACAGCAATCTTTCTTCTTCCTTAGTCCTCTGGGGAAATTACACCGTTCTTTTGGGGAGCTTATTTCTTTTCTGGTACCGAATCTGCTATATTGATTGGGACTTGGTGGGACTGGGGAGAGAGGAGGCTCTTAGAGAAGCATGGCTTCTCTCCAGCTGTGCCTTGGTGACCAAAATCTAAACAGAGTAAATAGCAACACTACATACCTAGTCTTATAACAAAAATATGTTTCCCTGATGAAAAGGGTACTAGCACGGTTGTGTAAGGAAAGTCACACTCTTTCATCTCTTTCACACTCATTTAAGTCTTATATTCAGCTCCAGATCATCTGCTGTCCAATCTCACAAATCAACCTTAAGATGTTCTTACTTAATGTTTAGTTTAGCTCAGATAAATATGTAGAATTCATATGACTATTCAAATCACTCATTCCTTTGATGAGAAGAAAACTTCCTGAAATTAGATTCTCTCAAAAAGATCTAGAACCATGACATACATTTTTAGATAAAAATACTAGCATAACAGTTAAACCTGTCACACTTTTGGCTCAGAGGACACAGAACCTGGATGCATGCAAAAAGCATGTAAAGGTTATAAGAGGATAAAATATGTATATGTTCACGATTAAAAATGTGCAGAGATTTTGCAAGTAGGCAGACCTGAGACTCAACTTTGTTCTTTGTTGAATATAGTGGAATTGGTCAAATTCAGTAATTTCCTGCATAAAGTCTTAATATTGTCCCTGAGTCCTCCTGAGGCATCCAGCCATTTTGGCTGTAAGGGTATACCTATTCTAAAGCTCAGTCTTTAACACATTAAATACTGCATGATATTGAGTACTAAGCTAGTCATAAATAAATTAAAGTTAAAAAAAACCCAAAACTAAAGGGGCAAAAGCAAGCAATTAAAGGAACAACTCAACACAATGAACAGCTCATACAACTGAAATGCAGACCTGAACTCTGTGTGCATATTAGAATACGGGCTTCGCATATTTTGATTCTTCCTGTAAGTCCATTTTGTAGAAAAATAAACAGAACTGAGAAAATCGGTAAAACAGAACACAGGACATTCACAGCCATATTGCTGAAGTTCACCAGGAACCGGTGCACTGGTAGCATGACCTTATCTTGAGAGTCATATTTGTAATTCTTTTGGCCACATGATCTCACTACATNAGTAAAACAGAACACAGGACATTCACAGCCATATTGCTGAAGGTCACCAGGAACTGGTGCACTGGTAGCATGACCTTATCTTAAGAGTCATATTTGTAATTCTTTTGGCCACATGATCTCACTACATACTTGTGTGTATACCTCACAAATACATACCCCTGTCTTTTAATCCACATGTACCTACTAGGGCTGTAAATGCTTATTTGTCATAATGCAGAACATAAAAAGCAAAGTAGTCTCTGTTTCCTGGTGGTGTATCTACGCAAGTGTTGGTTAAAGGACACTGCACCAGTGGGGAAAGAAAGGAAGCATGGGCTCTGTCTAACCAAAAGCACCTCAGAGAACTTTAATTATCCTAAAATAATCTCTCTTCCTCCAGTAGCGGTCCACCTGAATCCCTCTGTAGGCAACTACCAATTACCTCACAAGAAGACAGGCAATAAAATGTTTGTCTAATTAACAGCTCCAGGGGACCTCTTCTAGAAGTTCTTATCCTGAAGCAATGTCTGGTGAGCATATGAACTGAACTCCAAGTAGCTGCCCTGCACAGCGCAGAAGTAGGGATTTCCCTAAAACAAACTACAGATGTTGCCTGAGCCTCAGTAAAGTGAGCCCTAATTGAGAGGGGAGGGACAGTTTGTTCAATGCATGTGAGAACCTCATACAATTTGAAACCCCTTTGAGAGCCTCTGGGAAGAAAAAAAACATCCCCCTGGATTTATTACCAAAAGCTACAAAAAGCCTGAGAGATTTTCAAAATGGCTTTGTTCTAGAAAGATGAAAGGACGCAGCTCTAAGAACACCAAGTGTATGAAGTTTAGTCTCTATGGGAGAGTCATGAAGCTTGCCAAAAATACTGGTAAATGTATAAACTTATTTGAATAAAAACCTGAAACAATTTTAACAAAAAAAAAAAAAAATTCTGGACCATAGGGAATAAGCTGATGAGGGACCTACCAAAGCTGCATTTTGCACATTCTGCAGGATGAAGTGATAACTACCGCAAGTGTGGCTTTTTTGAGAGGTGATGAAATGATAAGTTCACAAAAAGGAAAAACACCACAATATAAAATTCCAGATAGAACAGATAAAAATATGTGAATTTTTAAAAATAATTCTGAATATGGTGAAGTACGAAAGATCTTAAGCTGCGGAAATTTGTGCGGACAGCACAGAAAATACATTCTAGGACAGCTGACATGGATCCTAGCATGTGCCATAGAATTTACTGAGGAGCATTTCTTAATTCTTTCAGTTTGTTTACTCCTGCCTTCTATACCTGAATATGTGATATATGTATGCTGTATGATATAACTTGTCAATATTTTATGGAATTAGGGTGGTACAGGGAAGCACGACAAAGGAAAATTTAGTTCCATTCTTACCTCTGCAGAGTAGCTTTGGAAAAGTTTCTTTAATGTTCTATGCTTTGGTCTCCAAATGTATAAAAGCAAGCTAATAATAATGATCTTTTTGTATGAAGTGTTTCAAGATCTCCAAATAAAAGGGACAATATCAAAGCACAGCATTATTATTATTATTATTACTTGAACTGATTGAGATGTTTCAGAGATAATACTTAGTTATTTGAGAGAAAAAAAAATTAAAAATGGAGAACAAAAGATCACAAGATTGAATATACCTCTGAATAGACAGGAAGACAAAACACTTCCTTTATACACAAATCTTGCAGACATCTTTTTGTCCTCGATCAAAGTCTCTTGAACTCCTTATAAATAGCAGGCCCTTAGTGGACTACGCTACCAGTTTTTGAGATGAGGGTCTGGAAATAAGGCAAAATTTGTGTCTAGAGGGTAATGGTTTTTGCTAGAAATCGCTGAGGACCTTGTGGAGAGAATAATTTCTACGAAGAAATCTCGAAGCATGAGTTCTCCTCCTATGCATAAAGCATACTTTTTATTTCCTAACTCTTATATTTAGCCCATGAAGAAGGGATAGTAATATGGGTAGTTTCAGCACACTAGTTCTGCCCAAAACCTAAAGGTCAGTTTTGGTTAGGTGACTAGCTTATACAGTTCATTTAAAAGGGTCCAGTCTAGTTCTGTCTGAGCACAGAAGCAAGGTAGTACCACAGCGGCTTTCATGGTAGATGGATGCAAAGCAGAAAGCGGTTATGAACCAGTAGCAAGCTGTCACCAAGAAGTGACTTACCATTAGAGACACCTCTTTTGATATTTCCATCAGAAATCAACTTTAGATGCCATGCTTTCTGACATCTGCTTAACCAATGACTCATGAACTGAACTGCTCTCTGGCATACGTGATTCCTGTCGGCAAGAAAGCCATTTAAGCCTTTCGGTGTTCACAGCCACGGCTGACACACGGGCAAAGCAGATTTTAAAGTCTGGAGCTCAAGTGTCAGCCCTGAGACCTGTGTTTCAGCACTCATTTGAGACTCAAAGGCTGATTTGTTTATTCCCTGGAAGGTTTATTGCATGTTTTCTCTCCTTTTGTCAGTAGGGTCCAGCATGGCTTCTAACAGCAACAAAACCTGTGTGGAACAGAGCAGTTCCTGGGTGGATAGGGCTGATGAAAGTTTCTGAGTTCTTGTGACTAAAGCCTGTATACCTACGGAGGAATCCTGTCAGAAGTGTCCTTAAAGTCTTTTTAGAGTCCTTAAATTCTTTTTAACTTGTCTTTCTGCAGAAGCAAGTCTTAAGCATTTGTGTCTGCCAGTCTGTGTACATGTATCTATCTGATCAGACAAGTTTTAAGGAAGATTTGCAGTTGGCTGGCAGTTTTAACACTCGTAAGATTCCAACAAAGTTCATGAAAATAGACTTCTGGGAGAGGGGAGAACTTCATATGTCAACCTGAGGGAAAAATTTCAGAGGCAGCGAAATTCTTGTCCAACCAGAGAACCTGCCCAGGAGGAGAAGTGCTGTGATGCCCCAATGGCACACAGCTGTCAGTCACAGCTCCTCTCCACCGCGAGGCACTGACCGCGGCACATGAATCCGTGAGAAGCCAAGATTCACTGATGACACTTTTCCTGGACCTACTAATGCACAATAAGACAGCAGTAGGGCACTAAGCTTCCACATTTCTTATCCTTTTGCAGAAGCAGAGAGGTGAACAGCTTGAGAGATGACGTGGCAGCTGCAAAACAGGCAGAAAAAGGCCCAGGAGCAGATCTGAGGCAACTACCTTGATCAATGTTTGCTTGCAAGAGAAGATTTATATTCCTTGTTTATATCAAGAACCTGAAGTGAAATACTGACCACTTTGAAGCTGGTGACAGATCTCCCATAACCAGGATTTCATTCTCGTTCCTTTCTGTAGACTCATCTGTGATTTGTGTCAAGTTAATAGCAAGGGGAAGTTAAAAATGCTCTGAATCAGGAAAAATATTTTACAGAACTAGGTAATCTGAGAAACATCTTTCATCTGTTAAGGTTTGAGCTTCTCCCAGTAATAACAAGAACTTGATCAAGCATGAACACTCCCCAGCTATCTATAGATTTGTACTACACAACCTTAGAAATGTCATTGGCACACTTCACAGTATAATCAATACATTCTTTTTAACCTTTGCGCAAGAAGGTTGGGATACAGACTAAGATTGATAAAAAGACTCTCCTGCAGTGTGAAGGGTGCAAAATTAGAGAAAAAGCAGAACTGTGAGATTTAGTTAGCGTAATGCACAAACTGAAACATTCTGTATTCATTCCCATGGGCTGCGAGTTTGAGCGCGAGTCTGAGTTCAACCCAAACTTCCAGAGCGAATAATCTAGATGCCCTCTTTCCTCTGGTCCCAAATGCCTTCCCCTTCTTGGACGCATCAGTGTCTTGCCGCTTTCCTCTACTTTGTCTTGATTTTTGTGCTCTCCATCAGCATTCTGAAGATCTGAAGAGCTTCCTTTATTGTTTTTAGTAGTTTTAATATCTGGGAGGGGATTGCTGCTTCTGTCCTGCCCTCCAGCATAACGGGAAAGGTTTCCTGTGATGGTATACCTGGCACTAGAAGTTCTGCTGTAGCTACTCTGCTGAGGCAAGAGCAGGAAGCACCTCAGAGTTTCTGGAGCTTTTACCTAGCGAATTCCTAAAGGTTTTCTAGCAGCTGACCAACAGGAAAAAGAAACATTATAATCTCTACAACATGATGTTTTTTATGAATCTGAGAACAGCTGAAGTGCTTAGCAAGTATTTTTCTTCTCCTGCTGTCTTATTAGAGGGCAGGGATTTCTTGACTGTTGACCCTGTCCCCCATCAAAAAAAAAAATCTGCTGTGCCAAAGGAAATGTGCAAGTGACTGTGATGGGACCTTGTAATGACATTACAGGATTGTGTCTTGAATATTGGCATTGTATACTTACAGCACATACTGAGTGAGCCCAAAAAGGAGACTGATCCTGTCCAGCTATAAAGACAGGGTCTCATCCCTATTAACGCTTTTAAGTACTTCTCAGCTTATTTCTTATGTCACCAGAAACAGATTTCACCACATCTTGGTCATCTTATTCGGCAGTTTCACTCTCTGGAAATGTTCGTGGCTATATCATATTTTTCTTTTTATTGTTATTTTGTCTAGCTCAGGTTCCCATATCACATGTCCCAGCGGGAAATATAAAGATTTGGAAATAGAGACTAACAAGATAAAAACTACACTTTTTTTTTTTTTTTTTTATTGAAAANACTGAAACATATATATTGTTGCTTGGCCCTAAAATAACTCCTTTTCACAAGCAAACCAGCCAAGCCAGCTTTGGCTACAGTCAATATTTTGTTGTCATAAGCTCTTTGATGCAATTAATAGATCACATTTGTGGATGTATATGAAATACAAAATGTCTATTTTGGTCATTTGTGTACAAGCTAATCTCTACAATGTGGTTGGCAAACTTTACAGGAAACTTCCTGTAAAGCAAAGAGTCATTTGGAGGAAGAAGCAGAGTACTGAAGGGAACGAACTGGAACCCTTGAAATCTTGCCTTTGGCCTGCTGACCAATGTCTGGTAGAAACAAGAGGCAACAAAAACTGAACCAAACCTGGTTCTCCTGTTTCTTTGTGGTTTGTTATCATACTCACTGGTTTTTTTTTTGTTTGTTTGTTTGGTTTTTTTTTGTTAAAAATGAGATTGTAAACTGTTTCTTGCCACGTTGAAAGGAAATTGTGTGATTTGTGCACTGTGCCTTTTGTACAAGCTAATTTTCTAGGTGATCTATAGCCAAGTGAAATAAGCTTTTTATTGCTTATTATTTGCTCATCACAGGTCCCATTTGTAAATTAAGGAAGGATGAGAGGCAAGGAGAGCTGTCTGCAAATCAGAACATCAAGACAAAATATTTTAAATCATGAATGACTCAATAGCTACTCACTTGCTTACAAATGTGCCACAAAGTACCAGAGAAATATTTGGCAACTGTGAAGGAAGCAACAGAAGCAAGATAATAATTTTTGGTTTGAGACGTTGTTCACAAGAGCAAAACAAATAACTTGTCAAGATTTCAAATTACACTTGGAGAGACCAAAAAATGAAGTCCTCTAAAAAACTGTGGGCCAGTGCCTACAGAAATGGAGAAGTTAGCCAAGTAACTGCACTTGTACTGACATATGCATGCAATTTTCTTGTTTTAATTGTTTAAAAGAGATCTGCATGTTTCTGTATTGAAATGTTTTTTACATGTTGATTTATAAATGATACAGACGATAGTATGTATTGTGGCAGATGAGTGTTTTGTTATAGCTATGTGTAATGTTGTTATATTATTAGGTAACCAAATTTCATGGAGAGTGTGTGTGTGTCCTTGTGCATATATGCATACCGATATATATATCCATGTATGTGTATATGCATACATGTATATAGTGTTGATGGACAATTCATCATTGCATGTAATTTTATTTTTTAAAAAAATCAAAGTAATTGCTCGTGTGTCAACTACAAGACAAAAATAAAATAGTGACTATCTTCCAGTGTTCCTGAAAATGAGTATTTGAAAGTCTCTGTGTAAGTTTTAGGTAGTCAGAGTGTTCTGAGACACAATATGTTCATAAAATTTGCTGTCACTATAAAACATTATAATTAGTCACAAGAAAGAATGAAAGTAGAGGCAAAAGTCTTTGATACATGTTGAAGGTAAAGAAAGGTAAAGAAAGGTACAAATCCTACGTTTAAATGAGATAATGATATAAGGAGATCTCTTCCACTCACTCCTTCCTTTTCAGTATATACACCTTATATAAATGCAGATATTTGCCTATATGTATGACTACATATGTACATGTGTCTGTAACCTAGCTTGCAATGTGAGACAGTTGAATACAGGAACGATACAGAGTCATCTACATTTTCATCCTAGCATCTTATAAAATTTGCTGCTTCTTTTTCCATTGCACAGTGTTTTGCACATCAGGTAAAATTTCAGAAGAAATTAATGGAAGAGCTGCTAGTGACTAAAATGGAATCAGTATTTCACCTCCGCATGACATGGTTTGCTTCCTCCCAGCTAGCATTAAATAGCAAGCAACAAATAAAGACACATTGCAGTGGAACCAACCACAATTGTTTCTTCAGTCTATGCACTTGACAAATACCCTAAAAGAAGATGTATAAGGATTCTCTTATACTAAATTTAGTATAGGAAATCTTTAATAACTAGAACTGACTATAATTTCCTCCTTTAGACTGTTCTGTTTCGATGTTTCATAAATCCTTGTATTGATTAGCTTTACATGGAACGTTGTACAGCCCTAAACACAAGAAATTAAACTGAGTGGCAGGTGAATTTTAGCACAGTCCTTCCAGCCAACACAGCAAAACAACAAAGCAAAAAATGAAACACACAAAGTATAAATCAAAACATAAACAAAGGAATATTAATGCCAGTAAATTAGTCAACTGTTCAAGTTCTGATTTTTTTCTTGCTGAGTTTCCACAACCAAAAACCTAATGGAGGAAAAAAGGGTTTTGTACATACTTGTGGCACATATTAACACTTGATTATAAGAATGTAATGCATACAATAAGATGTTCAAATAAAATTAAGTAATAGAGAACATGAAAGAATGAAAAGTAAACTAAGAAAGCTACTTAACTGACATCTGAGAGGTAGAATTTCTGTGTGAATCCTCTCCATGGAGACTTTTCTGGTTAGAAAGATGGAATGGAGTGCAATGGCACGGCACGGCACGGCACGGCATGGCACGGCATAGAATAGAATAGAATAGAATAGAATAGAATAGAATATTTCATTTGGAAGGGACCTACAACAGTCTTCTAGTCCAGCAGCAAAATCCATTATTTTTATTTCCTGTAACTTCCTCCAGTTCAAGCAAAGAACTCGATTACTTGCGCTGAGCACTTTAAGGCTTTAAATTGCACTGTCAGAGCCCCATTTCCCCCCGCTTTTGACCAGGAAGTTCCATGAAGTCTACATTTTATATACTCTAAAAACATTTGTGCTTGATTTTAGGTGTATAAGTAGTGTCAAATTGATGAATTACTCCACGGGGATCCTTTTTTAGCTGAAAATGTATGAAAATATTTTGCAAGAAACCAAATTATTTGAGAGAACAGTCCTTTCTTCTGCATCCTGAAAAGGACTGATGCTAACATGTCATGGGAGAATCTTGAACGGTACCATCGTCAAGTGCTTTTAACTGCTTTTTAACTAAATAGTTTTAAACGGAATTCATCAATACAATGAAAACAAACTGCTGTGCAGATCACTGAATTTGTGTAGACCTTTTTCAGAAGAAAGGTCTGTCTGATGCTTTTTGGCTCAACATTCCTAGAAGAAAAGAGGGAGAAAAGGGATCAGCAAGAACATGGGTGGACAGGCATTTTTTCTTCTGAGAGCAGACTGCTGACACTTGTCCTGCACATTGACCACTGTCTGTCTCCTCATGCCCTGCTCTTTGCTTTTCTGGAGCCACGGGCAGTCTTCTGGGCAGCACTTGGGCTTCCTACATTGTTCCCCAAGGAGTCCCAGCAAGCCTTCACTAACCGTGGGAGCCCCTCTTTGTGTTCAGGGAGGTCAGTAAAAAGATTATCAGTTTATGGCTCTGGAAGTTACTGGGAAAAAAACACTCTGGGCATGGTTCTACTTAGTATGGAAGCTTCTGTTGGCTAATTGGCAGTGCAAATGGCTGTAGAGTAGGTATAGGTTAAAGTTATGTACATTTAAAGAGCACTTCATGATGTTACAACAAGATCAAATGGCCGCCTTGTTTTTTGTGATAGACCATTCTAGCAGCTCAGTTTCTCGGTCAAAAGTAGGGCTATGTTAGCTGGGAAAAGGACAAAGTTTAGATAATTAGATCTCATTTTTTTACCAGCTCACAGGTACAACGGAGTAAACCAAGCGATGAGAAAAGTTAGAGAAGCCTTTATCCCTCTTGCATTGTCTAATACAGCAATCCATGTAGCCAAGGAACCGAACAGATTTTTCCTCAGTTTGATACTATATTTTTTCAACAAACTAGAGTGTGCCCCAACGTCCTGATGGTAACTGCCTACTGAAATGCTGTTCTGTTTCTGTCTTTGCCATTTCAGGGCTGGAATATGCAATGTGGTTAAAAAATGACTTGAAGTTTTGGCTTTGGGGAGAGTAAATTCATTTTTGGCACAGAGCAGTTCTATACTGAATGAGGAAATAAAGGATGAGAAAGTATTTCACGCTTTAGAATGAATTTTTGTTGTTGAAAGTTTTGAACTTGGCAAAAAGAAAACTTTGAAGACTTTGATCAAGAATAACAATGAATGTTGTTTTCAGATTTTTACTGCTCTGTGTCTGGGTATGCACAAAAGTGAAAATTAAAAAATATGTGTTAATATTTCTAGAAAAAACACATTCACGTTATTTCTGATCAGAAGGAGTATTCAGAATAATGGGTGTTCTCAAGAGGCAAAAAGAAAAAAGAGATCCATGTCTCCAAAAAACCATCAGCCGAGAAAAATAAATTGTATCTTGAAAGTTTTTCAAAATTTCTTGTATTATGAAGAATAAGTACCTAACTACAACTGCAGCACAATAAAGTTATTTTGGAATTTTGCAGTCTATTTTACAGTATACAGATGTTTTTAAAGCTAGGGTAAAAATGGATTTGGTTTATATAAGGCAATTTTTTTATCCTTATGGTCTTATTTTAGACACCAGAAATTGTCTAAATAGTAATACAATTGAAATACTATAAAAAAAGTTGACTTTATGTTTGAGAATATAGATCATATGTATACATG